>CM010927.2:1129125452-1129158125 GCA_002915635.3 Ambystoma mexicanum | reverse complement strand
AAAATCGAGCTGGAAACACTATTACACACGAGTGCTTGTGTGCATGCGTCTGTCAAAACAGAATCCATTCGATGGGATTAGTAACGTGCATAGACACAAGTGTATGAAGGCGCGTCGAGACAGGGAGGGTACAACCTGGGCAGATAGACGATGGTCCCACTATTGCAGCTCTGCATCACATAGCGCAGGGGAGGTGGATAGATTCCAAAAAGCCCTGTACATGGCAAACTCTCCATCAAATCATCTGTCCATGCATCCATACATCATTCCCTCATCCCGGTATGAAAACGCCTGATTATTTACTCACATCACATGTGAAATTTCCATTGAGTCTGTGCGTAATGCAGTCTGCAAAATCCACTGTGCTCCAGGCCGGGATTCCAGTGTTGTGAAGTAAGATGTATTTGGGAACGTCCTGCCTCATCGTCCACTACGCTATTGCGCATCCCATACTATTCATATCAATCATTGCATTCTCGCCATGGCCCCTGTCCCAAGGACACTAAACAATAGAACGTTATATTTGCAGTCAGACCTGTGGGCGTCTCCTCGCCGCTAGCTGAAGACCGAAAGCGCCGTCCTTCAAATTCCTCATTTGCAACATCACGTCGAAAAGGCATCTGTGACCGCTTGAAATCACAAATCCATCCATGTAGTGCGGCATTGTGTGTAAATGCAAAGTGGCTTCACTCACAAATGGGACGCCCCGCCCGTCGGTGAACCGCGGTACAGTGCTGCATGAGGGTCCACCGTTAATCGAGTACTACATTCCACTGACCCTTCACAAGTTTGTTCGCGACTGCAAAGATAGTATGTGAAACAATGGAACCATAGCAGAATGAACATATGAACCAATATTTCACTGCCATCGGGATCATATACATGATTGTAATAGCAAGATGCCATGCGTCGAATTGCAGCGTTGTGTGCGGGACGTGCTCGGCCAAAGGGGATTGCAGCTTGCACAGGTGGAATGAATCACCACAGGTGGAGGCAATACAGCTTGAAAAAACATAAATTGCACACCCAACCCCCTCCCACACCCACACCCACACCAAAATGCTACCGGCAGGACTAGCGATGTTGGCCCTGGGGGAGCTGATTGCACTGCAAGTACTCCAACTTCAAGAAGAAGACGAACAGCAACTACTACAACAACCGGCCGCACAGAGGAGACGCAGGAGGAGGAGGAGGGCAAGGCAGGGCCAGCAAGGCCCGCCAGCACAGCCACTACCACCACGCAGGCAGCCCGACAATCCCACGCCTCCGAGCACATCCGTTCGACCTCACGGATGAGCAGATCCACACCCTCTACCGTTTGGACCGGGACACCATAACAGCCATTGTGGACATGACACAGGCTGACCTTGTCAGCATGATAGATAGCCCAACCGCCATTCCACCCCTACTGAAGGTGGTGTCTGTACTCCACTTCCTAGCCACAGGCACCTACCAGCACACAGTCGGACAGTTGCATGGCATTTCACAGCCAGTGTTCTCACGGACACTATTGCAAGTGCTCGATGCCCTCCTGAAGCACGCAGACGACTACATCTCTCTACCACGCTCGGAGCAGGAAATTACGAACACAAAAGTGGGATTCCATGCACTTGGCGGCATACCGGGTTGCATTGGTGCCATCGACTGCACCCATGTGGAATTGGTCGTCCCGCATGCCATGGAGGCCCAGTACCGCAACCGAAAACAATTTCATTCTCTGAATGTACAAATGGTGTGTGACTCCAACAGGATCATTACACATTGTTGTGCACGATTTCCTGGATCAACCCATGATTCTATGGTTTTGAGGAACTCTACAATACCACGCTACATGGAGCGACACGCAGGGAACAGATCCTGGCTACTCGGTGAGTCTCATTTCATGCATGATAATGTGGGGTATGTGATGCGGCAATGACCTGGCAGGAAGGGGGGGGGGCGTACGTAGCAATGTCATTCCACAAACATCCTTTATTGTCCACATACAGGTGATGCCGGGTATCCACTGAAGAGATGGCTCCTTACACCGCTCCGGAACCCACAGAACCAGCATGAGGAGGACTACAACCATGCCCACTCACGTACCCGTGTTGTCATAGAGCAGGCATTCGGCCTACTGAAGACTCGTTTCCGCTGCCTCAGCAGGTCTGGCGGGGCACTCCTGTACCGCCATGTGAAGGTGGCAAAGATGGTCATGGCATGTGTCATGCTACACAACATGTGCGTACGTAGAAATGTGCCCATGCCCCCTGACGCAGAACTGCAAGCACCTGAAGATGGTCATGATGAGGGTGGGGATGTGGCAGCACCTCAAGGAGTCCGCGAGGCACAGGAGGGCCGTGACATTCGTCAGATTCTCATAGATTCATGCTTCTAGCACTCACGCATGGTGGCTGATACATGGACACGGGACTTGTGGCACTGTGTGTGTCTGGAACATGCTCAATATGGACTGTACGCCTATCAAGGCCTCGTACACAAAGATCAATGTCCACACATCTCATTGGATGATTGTGAAATGTTTATAGCATATGTGAAATTATGTTACACACCCCATCGACCCGCCACCCAGGTGAGCCCAACACAACCCCTCCACCCTCCTACCTCCCCCCGAACACCAGTGTCCAAAGATGCTCATTGTCAGTGGGCAGAGGCTATTGCAAGCCCCTCTCCGGTATCAGGGCACCCCTGCCTGTGGAGCGCAGGTTCCTCCCAGATCTACTTTGGGGCTGCCCTGGACGGAACTTGCAACGGATGATGTCTCTGCCTGCTCACGTCCATGCATGTCCCTAAGGGTTTGTGAGAGCTCAGTGAGCACACGGCGCACAGCGGCAAGTTCAGCACATACATCTTTGGACGTCGCATGCAGTTCACCCCTCAGGCTCTCGGTGCTTCTCTCCATTTGTACTCTCAGGCTCTCGGTGCTTCTCTCCATTTGTACTCTCAGGCTCTCGGTGCTACTCTCCATTTGTGCCCTTAGTGTCTCAGTAGATGTTTCTATGGCTGCCTTAGTACCCCCACATTCATCAGCATGGTCCTTGAGGAGCGTGGCCAGTTGCTGCTGTTGCACGATCACCTGGTCGAGGGACTGTTGCCTCTGCTGGGCCATGGCCATTTGCGGTGGTGTCACAGAGGGGCTGGTCACCTCATGTTGCCTTGACACAGGGTTTGTGGGGGATGGCCAGTCGTCGTCTTGTGGGTGCCCCTGCGTGGTATCCTCATGGTGTACGGGATGTAACGAACAGGGGGATTGAGACAGGTCATGGATGGATCTTACTTCGACATCCCCGTTTTCTGTGTCGGAGCATGCTGCCATTAATGCAGTGTCACCTATGGTGCTGCTGCCACCAGAAGCAGTGCCTTCTGTGGCATCCATTGGGGGGACCTGTGGTGGTGCTGTTGTGGCATGCTGGCTGCTGGGGTGCCTTTTGAAGTTCCCTCCTGTGTGCTGTCACTTGATTTGTGCTGCTGCCGTGTCTTGATGCGTGCAGCTGAGGTGGAGGGTCTTTGGCCGTTGGTCTTGGCCCTCTTTGCAGGTGTGCTGGTAGGGGTGTCCTGGAGCTCGTCGTCTGAATCGGACCCTGTGGTGGAGTAAAGGAGGGCGAGCGTTATTAATGGGTCTGTGGAAATTGGAATGGCAATGTATCACATGCATTGGGGTGGTACCTGAGGGTGATTTGTGTCGGGGCCTTGGAGGTGGTTTCATTTTGGGTGGATTGAGGATGCAGTTGTTTTGCAGCCTGCAGTTAGGGTGTGCATGCTGCACGTGTAAAGGGTGTTTTAGGGTTTTTAATTATTTATGTATTTATTGTGAGTATTGAAGTGCGCTATCAGGCCGATGTATGTGGATGTTCTCCTGGACATGTGTTACTGTTGGACTATGTGGACACATGGTACTTCACATGATTGGACATTGTGGATTTAGCATTGTTTTATTTGGCCCACCTACCTGATTCTTCGGATGTCTGCACTCCTTTCTCCATCCCTCCGACTCCCTCTATACTCTCCATTCCAATGGTGGAGGCACAGATTTCTTCCCAGGGGGTCAACTTGATGGGTGATTCCGATCCTCCCCGGTAGCTGTGGCAATGTTTCGGTTGGCAGAAAGTATGCTACGGACGCGTATCCGCAGGTCGTCCCATCGCTTTCTGCATTGCTGTGGGTTGCGGGGTGCGGTACCCACCGCACTTACCCGCTGTGCCACCAGGGCCCATATGGCCTTCTTGTTCGCAAGTGCCGTCCTGGTCATTTGCGTCGAGAAGACGACGGAGCATTCTCCTGGAGGGTCTCTGTGAGCACGGTGAGTTCCTCACGGGAGAAGTGGACCTGCCGCTTGCGGTCGCACGCTTTTTTCGCTACTTTTCCCATTGTTATTGTTTTCACTAGGGTGGATGACGGGTTGTGATGTGTCTCAGGGTAGTATTTTTAATGGTTGTGTGGGAATTCTGATTTTATAGGTGTACGGCGTGCTGTTTCCCGTTCCGGGACCATGTTTTTACTTCCGTTTCCGTATATTTACGGTCACCGTACTTTCCGATTGCCGCTCATTACGGTGACCGCTAAGATGGGTGGCGGAATTGCACCTAGGGTGCCGTACGACGGCGGTGGGGGGCGTTTTGGGGACATTTCCGCCATCGCGGACATTGCACTTCCGCCATGGAGTAGTGCTCGTGCCCGATGGGTCGGAATTAGCCGCACTTTGCTCCGTCGTGCAATGGCGGAAAAGCTATTTACGCTGTGTCGGTCAGGTCAGTCACTTTCCGCCAGGGTCGTAATGAGGGCCATTGTGTATAGGCACTATATAAAAAAAACTATCATATCATAAGTCTATGAGATTGAATGAAAGTAATTCAACTATCCCCCTAGAACTGGATACAGCTATACAGTAGGTTGTATTTATTAGATACTTCCTTAGAGTTTTATACTAAGCATAGTAGTTTGAATCAGTAATTGCTAGTGATGTAGCTCCTGTGTAGACTCTGAGTTACATCCATTTTGAGTTTTGCTTTTTAAAATTGAGTCAAGTGTTAAATTCTATTGTGAGGATGTGAATGTTTTTTTTGTTTGAATTAATTGAGTAATTCCAGAGGTTTTATTTACCTAATGTGTTTTTTTTTATCTTTTAAGGTTTATTAGCGAAATGTATTTCATATTTTCCTGCTTTCATGTGAATGATTTTGTAAAGGTTGTTTAACCATATAGAATTAAAAAAATAAATAATAATTGGTGCCTCTATTTATATTCTTTTTTTATTATTTTCTTTTTTTTATTAATGAATCAGCTTTTCAATATATAAATACAGAATAAAAGAAAGATTAGACCGCAGCATAAAAGTCAAATTGTTGTACATAAAAGATGACAATAAAGAAATTGTGCCATAATTACATGAGAATCATCATATGATAACATTTGAACATAAATAATTTATATAACGACTCTAATTTCAAGGAAATAAAAAAATGTACAGTCTCGATTTGTATAGGAACATTAGATGTACATAATATAAAAGCCCACCATTGGACAAGGTCTAAGGATCCCACATAGGTATAGTGTTGCGCAAAATACTTCATACGAACTTCAACCAAAGCTGGGCAACATGATATTAAATGCTCAAGTGACTCTTCAGACTCTCAATTTAGACAGAAACGACACAAATTCATATCACTAGGTATCAATTTGCACCTGGCCTGGATCTCTGTTGTGGGCCAAAGGTTAAAGCACACTTTTAAGATGACAGAGCGTGTTTGTGGAGATGGAAATTTAAGAAGGTATGGTTCCATGGTCCTGACATGTTTGTGCTGGAACCTCTGAGGGCAATCATACTTATAACGTAGACATTGAGATCGGGTATCAATCCAGTCACAACACTATATCATGTCCTTAGCTTTGTCTCGATTAGAGATTAATGTCCCAATGTAATATAAACTCATATAAACTTCCTTCAACCAACTTTGTACAAAAACATGATTAGAAGAGAACAAATAGGTTGACAATGTTTTCAAAACGTCATTAGCAGACATCGAAATCAAACATTTGTGAAACAGGACACATAGCCACCACTGATAGAAGGCACGCAGGGATTACAAACGTAGTTTGTACCGCAACCATGACCCAGGTATACACTGTGGTAGGCGGAGGATTGATTTCCAAAATTTCACCTCAAATCTATCTAGCGAATGATTTGACCAAATAAGTTGGTTTTCGAGTCCATATATTATACAAGGTATTGCTTTTTGGTTCCAATATATTAGAGTTGGTTTTAGCGTGAATTTTCCATAGCGATGCATCATTAATTTAGTTTGCGAGATAGCTGTGTCTAATTTGTGTTCCACACACTCTAAATGGCTTTTAGCAATGACAGTGCCCTTAAATATCATTCCCAAATATGTGTATCTTGGCACTATTAATAATTTTATTTTATTAATCGTCCACACAAAATGTTTGCAACTAGTCTTGTTGGCCGAATAAGTTACAATTTGTGTTTTGTTTGTGTTAATTTTCAATTGATTTGATTCAATGTAGTTGGTAAAAGCCAAAAGTAACTTTTGTAGGCCTATTGGGGGTTTTGAAATGAGTACCAAGTTATCGGCATACATTAAAGTTTTGATGGGACTGCCATTAAATCTTGGTGAATCTGAGGTCACTGTCATAAAAGTCTGCCTGATATCATACATGAAATAATAAAAAATTACGGAGGCAAGCCGACAACCTTGCTTAAGGCCCCGCGCTGTAGAAATAGGAGTCAACAAAAGCCCATCAAAAGTCACTCGAATATGTATTGATGTTTGTGAATGTAACGCGTAAATGATATCTTGCAATGTCGATGGACAATTGTCTCTGTTTCATTTTGCCATGAGCAGTGTGCGCGATATGGAATCAAATGCGGCGTGGAGATCCAGGTTGTTTTAATGTCTGGCATTGTATCTTTATGGCATTAGGGCCAAAAAGATTTATATTTGTGCCCATGCCTGCAAGAAACCCCGTCTGGTTAGAATCGCGCAATTGACATTCGTTTGTCCAAGCATTGAAATCACGCAAAATCAATTTTGCTAAATGTTTACCTGGAGCGTCTAATAATGCAATTGGCTGATAATTATGCGGCTGAGTGCAATCAACTTTTTTGTAAATCGGTACAATTATGGAAGTCTTCCAGGAAGACGGAATGGCATGCAACAACAGCACCTGTTGAAAGATCTTATCTAGAATCAGGGCCCAAAAATGTGAATTAGATTTAAACATCACATTGCTGAGCCCATCTGGGCCAGTAGCTCTTGATGAACTAGCCTTTTTGATAAAGTCTTCAATAATCATCTGCGAACACTCCACTGTCCAAACTGCAGAGGAGTCTGGGACATAAACGAAACTCTTCAAATCGGTATCAGCATATAGGCTAGTGTAATGATCAACCCACTGCTGTTCGGATACGCTATGAGATTGTGCCATTGGTTGTAGTTGATGTGAGTTGATGTGAGCAATGATTGAATAGAGCCCATGCTTCTGCCGAATTTTTACTATCTTTAAATCTCAGCATTTTCTCACTGTCATTCTGCAGTATATGGGCTTTCCGTCCTCGGATCCAATTGTGATATCTGCACTTTGCAGATTTCAAAAGCTGAATCTGTAAGTGTTTATTTGAGAGAAGGATACATTTTTCTCTCTTCGATATTCTGTTTTCTTTGCCTTAATTTCAGGGTCGAAAGCACGTGCGTGTTTGCTCTTCGATCGACCAGTACACATGATTGTGCTCTTAAATGGTAATAGCAGGTTTGGGTATTGGTCCAGGGCCTGAAGCCTGACATTAAAGTCGATTACTCTGTTAAGCTCGGTCCATTTAGGCATGGTCCACGAGGAACGTGATTTCACATTATTGACTACTAACTGTTGATGCATCCAGTGCTTATGGATTGGAGCAGAAATCCAATCAATTTTTAATGCAAGCAGATTATGGTCACTAACCTGCATGTTCTGCAGTTAATAAATGCCAGAGGCATTGATTGCTTACCATTATAATTCTGCCCCACCAATGTGCTTTACAAAATACTCATATGCATTTTTTTCCAAAATACAGTATGTCCGCTGCATTATTTATTGATTTTCCTCTAGTCTTCTTTAATTCAGCATATAGGCCCCCTCTGATGTTCTATATACTGATTTCTACTCATGATGGCTAAGATACTGATAGAAAATCTGCTAGGCATGCTCGGTAGGCTTCTCCCAAGTACAGCTTAAGCACATGCATTGTGTTTACATCTGGAAAAGCAAATATGGCTAATATTTCACAGCTTGTACTTTTGATATCTAAGAATACATTAACTTTGCTTCCCTGGAGTGTCATGATCATACATGTTTCAGGCTTTGAGTGAAAAGATGTTGTTGTGGGGTCAACTTCCTAGTTTTAATTTTCAAACATTTCAAGCAATTTCCACATCACTGATACCGTATGGCTTGAAGTTGGCTTGGACCTTTCTAATTTGAGCACTCTGTGACCAATAGCTGGGGTGGATGCTTGAAAAGATATATTATTTATTTATTTATTGATTGTTGAATATTAGGATCCCTATTTTCTTACATGTTACTTTTTATTATGTGTTACACACTCTAGTTTTACAGCTCTAATGAAGTGTATAACAATCTAATCAAATTACATAATCGTGTATGCTACTTGTTACAATGATGCAGTCACTTTTAGGTCTCGAAAAAGGTACTACACGCTAATGTCAGATGAGACAAGGACCGTATAGAGAAGACATGCATCAGCTAACACCACACAAAGAAAATGGCAAAAATGCAGCACCACTTTCACGAATGTTTTGTTGCTGCATTAGTAAAATGTCACAGAAAGACAGTAGCCAAGAAACATATCTGAGGGACACATATATTCTGTAGGGATGGGTGTCAGACTTGAGTGGGTGCCAACTTCCACCCTCTGTAGCCTGTTCCAGAATGATTTAGAGGAGTTTCTAGTTGTGCTAAGATGGGAAACCAATCTGCTCCGCTCCTGCAATTCACAGACAAGACCATGCTACTCACATGCAAATTGCAGTGCATAAACTGCCGGTGGCCTTTTGCAATAACTGCAGTAACAAGAAGCTTGCCATTAACACAAGCAAAACAATGGCAGTGATCATGAACCCAGTTATATGCCGAGTCAGAGCTTTCATGTAAATGGGAGATATTAAGAAGTAGTCTCACATTTTTATATAATAAATGGTGGGGAAATAAGTGAAAAGGAGTAGAAATACATTTGCCAGCAAGGCCGTGAGGTTCAAAAGGAAAATAGGGGTAATTCCCCTGCACATGCCCTCGATGGCTATCATTGCAAGTCTGTCCCTTTGCAGGTGGTTTACACAGCGTTGAACTCTAGGGCAATGTACCCTGTCACACAGTGACAGGTGCGGACAATTCTGTCCTTCAAATCCTTTCTTCATTGTTGATGTTTTTTTCTGGGCTTCTGCGTTTATAGACTAAGGTCAGACGGTCAGAAAGTTTGCACTGGTGCAAGTGCAAAGTGGCACGGTATAAGCACTCAGGCAAAGTTGGCCATACTTTTAAAAACACTGGGACATATTAGACAACTATTGCACCATGACAAGTGCAGTTTGGCATGGTATAAGCACCAGGGTAAAAATAACCTGCGCGGAAAAAGGATACATTGTCACTGCATTATTGCAACAGGGCAAAGTTTGCACTAGTGCTAACAAGGAATGTTATTAGCACTAGGGCAAACTTTGCCCTGTGAAAAAACGTGTCAAAAACATATCTTTTTTGCGCAAGGGCAATGTTTGCCCTGGTGCTTAAACCATGGAAAACTGCACTTGTCATGGTGACACTGTTTTCTTATATGTCACAGTGTTTGTTTTTAAAAATAGGGCAAACTTTGCCCTAGTACTAATAACGTGCAACTTTGCCCTTGCACCGGTGCAAAGCTTCTGTAATCTGGCCCCATGTTGTGTGCTTTTGCTTATCATGGTGGCCTCTTAGCAATTGCATACTGGATTAGGCTATGCGCATACATAGCCACACTGAAATAAATGTAGTCTAGAATGCTTGTATGAAGATTGCATGGCTGGACTGGGAAGAGAAAACTGATTATGCATCAGGCTTGGAATCTGTGGGTGTCTCCAGCTATAACTACTTGAGATAACAGTAGGGAAGTTAAGGAGCAGTTTTTGGATGTGGGAAGGGAAGTGTTGCAGTGTAACCTGGGCAAATACCCTATACTCTTGAGATGTTTGAAATACAAGTACATTTGGCGAGAAGATGGTGTTTGCGGCCTGAAATATGCAAAAGGAGACAGGTAGCACTTTGATTGGCATGCCTCACACTGAGCAATCTAATGGCTAACAGAGCTAAGGCGCCTGTGAATGTGAAAATAATATTATTGAGAAAGTGATGCATTTTGCACTCTCATGCCAGAGTTATTTCAGATCACGGTGGAAAGGGCTTGTATCCATCCCTCTTTCATGCAAACACTATTAAAATGTGCAAGGAGTTCGGCAAATACCGTGCATTCCCTGAAGATGAGAGTGCGATGGTAGATGTGGCCCAGAATATAACTGCATCCTGCTGTGAATGATTGCTCCCTTCATCTGCGGGGCTTGGACTACCAGATGTAAGGTGAGCTGTAAGAAATGGACAAGGTTTTTCTTTTTTTGGAATTGGGTGTTTGTATTGCTCTTATCTCAATATGGTTATGTTTTATTTTATGAATTGTGGGCTACTCATTTTATTTCTAGTGTATATTTCTATGATGATATTTTATTGTGTTACATTGTAATGGCTTGCAGTACACTAACAAGTCATACAGATGAGAGAAAGATAGAAGCAAGAGAGAAAGTGACACAGTGAGAAAGACTAATATGGGCATATGGAGGTTGAAAGGAAGACAAGATATATAAAGCGACACAACGGGGGTCAAAAGAGAGAGAGATTGTAATGGTGAGTGACTGAAGAAATGCACCTAGCACAGTCAGATTAGCCTTAAGGAGAACAACTAATACAAAGGAGACCACCTGTGACAAAGGAGAAGTACTACTGTTGAAGAGAAGGAGGAATGTGACTAATTATTGTGAAGAAGCATAAGGACAGTGACAATGGCTGGAGATGGTGATGAAGTACTGTAACAAAGGAGGGTGTTGACAAAGGTGAAGGACTCTTATAATGCACTACAACAAAGGGGAAGGAGTGTGATGAAGGATTGTGATGAACGAGTAGGACTGTCATGATGGATAAGGACTGATGTAGTCCAATGACTTAGAAGGGATATGGACAGGGATTGTGACAAAGGAGAAGTACTGTAACAAATGACTGAGATACAATAAATAGACCGTAATAAAGGGTGCGGACCATGATGAAGGAGGACACAGAGACTTCAAAACATGTAGATGAAAATTTGGTCTGTAACTTGTCTAGTAAACAACTTACCAAAGATGAAATAACATTACTTAATAAAGGAATGACCTTCTCACCAACACTTAATAACAACTGGGTCAACACACAAATAGACTTGTACAAGTGACAAAGAAAACTGAAATTATTTTTTTTTTCACAATAACCAACAGCAATTTGTGTCTAAAAATAGACTGGGTGCCGGTAGTGAATACACTATTGATGACATTTGTGATGTCATCTTTGATGTCCTGGGTGTTAGGCTTAGCAGTGCACAGTGGTGGCGCGAGTTATGGTTGCTTGGTTTACCATAATTGGAGAATTTCTGGGGTTTTTCGGTTTTACTTGGAACCATAACGTCCATTAAACAAAGTTTTTTCACTGAATTTCATAGATTTTTAGTAGCACAACTTAACCGTAACGTCCCTTTAACAAAGTGTTTTTACTGAATTTCATATGTTTTTAGTAGAGCAACTTAACCATAACATCCCTTTAACAACGTTTTTTCAGTAAATTTCAAAGGTTTCTATTAGTGCAAATTGACCATAACGCCCCCTTAACAAAGTTATTTCATAGGTTTTTATTAGTGCAACTTAACCATAATGTCCCTTTAAACACGTTTTTTTTTCAGTGAATTTCATGGGTTTTTACCAGTGCATGCTATTTTACTACAATTTACTAATATCATACTTACCCAATATAGCAATATTTGTGTCCAATTTACAACGTTCACCTTAAAACTCTGCCATTTCCCACCTTCTATAATAATTTTGAACACTTCTACACACTTTTTGCAACTATTTCAACTACTTTTGCATCCATAAATGTCTACGAACATCTGACTTCATAGCGGACCTTCTGGACAGTGCCACATGACCATACACTGGCGCGCGGCATGATGACATGTCTGAGAACCCATCCGCACTTCACGATAAGACCTCTGCTTTGCGGACAGTTCGGAACTGCATTTTCTACTGATCTAGGAACTTTCAACTTCAAAATTTCCATTTCACAGCTCCAACTTCCTATTCCTACTCATTATCCATTAACAATCTACTACACAGTACATACTTTTAGCAAAACTGCTATTTATCTTAAAATGACATCAGCTAATGCCATCCCTCCTCCCCAAGAGCCAACACCACTGCTGTAATCAAGGAGCATGAGAAACACTGCCCCCTACCTTAGAAATAACACACACGCAATATTTTCTCCTGTCCACCTACCCCTCCGTAATAGGGTTTGGTGCCTCTTCCCTCATTTCCCTCCCCTGCTACCAAAAAGAAAAATACATCCAAAAACAACAAACGAAATTTTCCTTTAGGAACCACCTTTCACAGTTAAAACTAAAAAAAACGTATAGACTCCATCTACTTTATATTTCTCAGTAAAGTACATAGACTCAATAAGATTTTCCAACATTTCCATTTGCATTTTGTGTTATGCTAATGGGAATATTGTGGCATACATACTCCGTTCCAGAGACTGGAATGGTGGATACCTGCCCGGCAGCCCAAGTTATCAGCCCAAGCGAAGCAAGGGTGGATAACGAGGTCTCAGGGCCATTATCACCCCACTCCAGCCTCTGTAATGGGGAATGAAGGCCATTAGCACCCTAGGTTCTCAAAGTGGGAACCTGGGGTGCTAAAAAAAATCAGTTTTCTTCCTACACCGGGACGCCTGTGGCATCCCGCTATAGGAAGGAAAATCCTTTTCCAAGATGGCCACCATGGAAAGAGAAGGCGGGGTTCCATAGAAGGCCCTCTTCGCTTTCCATTGCAGCCTGCAGAAGGAAAAAAGAGAACCCTATGACCATATTAGCACAAGCACATTTTTTTCCTTTTCAAATCTATCCCAATTTCGAATAACTTTACCATAAAGCCAGTCCCAGGTGGACATGCCACTTTAATCCCATGTTTTGTCCCTCGTGGTTATGACCAGTAGCCAGATTGTCTGGATCATGACCTTATTCCATGACCCGGACAATCTGGCTACTGCCCATGGCCACAGGCTACACCTTAATCACCAAAGGTATATCCCTATTTGTTGTACCTACATTATGACACTTTTCACTGGAAGTTATATTAACACTACCAGTAACAGGCATCATCAAGATGCTTTTGAGAACCACTGGTATCTATGCTTGGTGGTGTTTTCTCTGAATGTTATATTATTGTGCAGACTTGCCATTTTGCATCATGTTGTACTTGTAGAAATGTGGGCAGCACTGAGTAATGTATCTCAGTGGGTTGAGCGTCACTGCAGGCATCATTATACAACGTTTCAATACGATGCAGGGCTGTCTCAGTGCTTCAGCCTTCCTATGTTGATAAACGATTCCTTTTGTGTTTAAAAAAAATACAATTCTATTATTAAAGTACCAATTCTGTTTGGGCACTAAACACTTACTTTGATGTGAACTTGATGTTAATTCCACATTCCACATAATTTGATAATTGTATTTGTAGCAATAACGCATCACACCACCCACTTCAATTGCATTGTACTCTCAGAAGTGCTGTGGCCCTGAAGAAAGTGATAGAACAACTGAACCACTAAAACCGGTAGGCCCGGATAGACCCCTTGGAAACAAGGGAGCAACTTTAGGGTCCAGAGGTCCTTTTCAGGTGGAAACTGCAACACCTGTAAGAGAGAAAAAAACACTTTGGCATTTCAAATGCATGTAGTTTTGTGCCTTGGAAATTCCGGAGTTTAGTTTTCAAGCACGATGGAGCTGTTCCTTTTTTAAAGATGCCTTTAAGATGCCAACCCAGGGAAACAGAATAAAGACTAGAGATTTCACCTGCAAGGCGTGTACCACATACTGTGGGTCAAGATTACAGTACCCATGAATAGTTGTGTGTTTTTGATGTGACATAAATAGTTGTGTTGTTGAAACATTAGTAGGGCGAGCATCTCTCTATCCCCTTAAAATAGATAAGCGGCCCATCAGCGCTGTCTAGGGCTAGACACCACACGAGGGATCAGATAGAGTAGTTGGAGGGCAAGCTGAAAGTTACACACAAGGTAACAAAAAAAGGTAAAGTAAATAAAGTATTAACCTGTCTTTTTGTGTGTGTAAAAGCACAACCATTCCTCCAAAATGTCCAACTTAACTGGAATATAGGCCTTTCTTTTTGATGGTGCCTTCATTGGCTCCTGGTGCAGCAAAGGATCTTGTTCAAAATCTTGTGAATGATTTTTAAGTATATATATATATTTTTTTTAATTTACTTGTGCACAATCAAAATAAATGATTTTTACAAGGCTAACATCGTCCATAGAGATGACGTGGAGATTCTGGTTATCAAAATTCAAAATTCAATACTGTCAGGTAGACATCGGATGTCATGTTTGTCAAGAACTTCCATTGCTGACCTCATAGCAAGAGGAGGCAATTAAGGCAAAGAGTTGGGCGAAGTTGAGCCAAGCCCGAGGGCGTTGATTTTAATAAACTCGGCTTTCATCAGTTTGGATGTAGCTAAAGCCCAGCGGGTTTTTTCCCCTCAGATGAGACGGCACCACCAGGTGTCTTCTTCAATCAAACGAGAATCTGCCCAACATGGTGTCAGGAAGGCAGTACGTTCTTGGATTAAAGAGGGACAGTTCAGGAGGAGATGGCGAACTGTCTCAATATAATCTGGGGCTTTACATAGTCAGCAGATTTTTGTGACTGTTTGGTGTCTTATTCCCAAGATTTCTCTTGTGTGAAGCATGTTCAAGCGGGCTCTTACAAAGATGGACCTTAGTTTCCTGTCCGGAAATTTTAAGCAATAGGCGAGTTTAGCCTATTAAACGTAGGAGGAAGATGGTTCAACAACTTGCACGCCGCTGCTCGGTCGTTGGTATTTATCTAATCCTGTTTTTTCAATTTTTTGCTAACTCTTTGGGGATTAGTGATAAGGTCCTCCGTTGTGCATGCTACTTCATGTAGTTTGTTTTTTTTGGAGTTCGGCCCAGTTCACGAGAGTCTTGCACTTCGTAGAAGCCATCTCTTGAGCAATGACGTTGAAGATTGGGAGCCCATCTTTTGTGAGGGTCTTTCTGAATAGAGCTAATGTAGACACACTCACAGTGGCACTCAATGATAGGAGACCTAACTCTCTTCTCACAGCTGCGATGGAATAGAGTTAGGAAGGCCGAGAGCTGATTTTTAAGTATATTTATGGCTTGGACCGAGCTTATCTATCATCCAAGGTTACTGCCTACTATCACAACAGTACGCTGCAATCTATGGAAGAAGGTTTGTTGGTGGTACCCTCTTCTAGAACCTATACGTGGGGTGACAGGCAATTTTCCTTCATTGGTTCTCGTACCTGGAATTCACTTCCACAAAACTTGGGACAAATTGCATCCCTGAGTATATTTAGGAAGCAACTGAAAACCTACATGTTTGTATAACATTATTGCCTTTTGGCAAGTATTCCATTTCTGTGTGGTTCCTTGCGTAATTGCCAACCGCACACAGATGCAGGGTCTGCCAGAACCCCCCACTGGGGTACGTGCAATAGAACTCTACACAATTGAAAAAAATAAAATCAAGCCCACTCCCTGCACCGCTACCCTTCCCTCTGTCTCCTGCTGTGAAACATTACATGACAGGCTGCCGCCCAGCGCATCAGCTACACTGGTGCCGAAACTTACAGACCAGCCTGGAGCACACGCCTTATTGAAGGCTCAGCATACCGCTGCCGGCTGTCCAATACACCCCCCCATCCTGTCCAAGGTGGGGCGACCATGAAAGGCCAAGTAAGGCACATGCAGCCCACTTGCTGTGTGTAATGTGAGTGCTGGGCGTGTGGGCGCCATCCACTGTAACCATAGATCCATGTCAATCTCCCCCCATACTGCCTCCTGGTCCTCTGCCATCCTTGCCCTAAACCTTTCATCATATCTTAACCATGCAAAACCACCCAAACTAACAAAAGCCTTCCTGATAACATCTGTATATTTAAATAACGCCACACTCCTCTCAGGGTTCTTGCATACACACTAGCATATATAAAAAATGCTGATGTCCAATTGTCAATCATCCTCTGTCTCAATTCCAGCTCCTGCTCCTCCTCCTTTGATCGTTCTTTCACCCTCACTTCCCTGGGTAGGAGTTTAAACACATCCACGAATTCTTCTGCCCAAATGTCCTTGGTAGCTGCCATCAATGTGCCCCCAACGACTTTTTAATACCCATATAGGGTAACTTCTTCAAATTCTCTATACCCTCCTTAGCCCCACAGCACTAACTTCCACCACTGCTGATAGCCCTTCCTCCACCACCTCCCCATCCTTCCTCCCCGCGGTCCACTCCACCTTGTACCCTGCCCTATGTGATCCCCAGCTTGCCCCATACCTAACCCACGCAGGAGACCATTCCCTTCTTTGCTCACCTCTTGGTGGTCAGTCCATGCTACCACATCACACCATCCTGGCTGCATCACCACCACTTATTCTTTCCTTCCTGATGGGGCTCCTACTGTGGGAACAAAACACATCAGCAGATCCTCTCTTCATGTTAGCCTGCCCCCCCAGGCCTACTTCTCAACCATTTTACCTTACTCCTTCCATATCACCGATGCAACGCCCCTGCCCTCCCACACCCCCTTACTACCCCTTCCCCTGCTCTCCTCCTCTCTCTACTCCCCTTGACCTTCATACTCCCAAAACATCCCCTCATCATCCCCCAAATCCTTCTCAACTGCCATAAACCAATCTTGATCCGTAAGCCCACCTGGGCTGGGAATATCCTTCTCTCGGCAGCACGGGGCATTCACCCCAATGCTCCTGTGCTGTCTTCTTGGAGGGGCTGTCTGGATCCCCTCCTGCTCTGCTCTTCTTGGGCAAGGTGTCCTGTTCTCTGCCCTCTGCTCCTCTGTGCTAGAGACTTAACTGCACTCCTTGCCCACTCTGCCCCACTTGCAGAAGGGCTGTCCTGACCCCATCACCAACTTCCTCTTCTGTGGCAGCAGGGGCCTTGCTGCACCCTCTATGCTCCTCCTTGCTGAGCGGGGAGACCATCCTGGACCTACCCCCTGTTCTGCCAACTACAGGGAGAGCATCCAACTCCTCCCCCTGCACTTTTCTGCAGACATTTCCCCCCTTGCCCTCTCTTTATTAGCACTACTTCCTGCTCCCTTGCTCCACCCCTTTCCCCACCCCTTCACCCCTTGCAACATTCCCCCCATGCCCACATCCTCCCCACCCCCACCACTATGCCCATCTTCCTCTGCCTGAGGATCCTGCCACTCCGCACCTCTACTCGCCCTCCTCGGCATGTCCACCCTGCTTTTCTTGACCCCCTTCCCTTCTCTTTGGCCCTACCATCCGCTTTCCCTGCTGATGGGCTGCATGCCACCACTGCCACGAGGGCACTGTTCTAGGCAGCCCTGCGCTGGGGTCTGTCCCCCTTATACCTCTTCTCCCCAGTGACCTCCTGAGCCCCCCTCCAGCTGGGCTTTGGATGCCCTACATATAATATTCAATGCCTACCACAAGGTCTGGGCATCCACTAGCCCCCCAGCCATGCCAACCCCTACTCTAACCACCCCGTCCCCTGCAGAGCAGCAATTTCACTGCATTTTATATATTCAAAAATGTGATTTATTGGATCTATTTTATTGTTACTTATTTATTATTATTATTTTGATGCCCATAAGATGGGGTCTGGCACACTACGCCCCTTTCCCTAAACTGGCCATGCAAAGAAGCCTAATAAAAGTGGCAGCCCCTTTCAAAAAACTGCACCCGGTATAAACATATTCCTTGGACTTTTATTGTTTTTATTCTTTTTTGTAATTATCATATATACCTGGCTGCCCCCCGAGCTGCCCCCCACAATTATCCTGCGAGCACAGTGCCGCCCCGGATCACATTCACACTGTAAAGGGGCCTGTATGCTCCTCATGGGAAGCAACTTCACAACAAGCAGTGCACCACACTGCCGCCAGGTGGCCTGCTTGCATCACTGCACTCAAGGCCCAGCCCAGGAGCTCCCATGCTCAACAGAGCAGAAATAGAGCCACCTACACGTTCTTAGCTCCAAATCCTATATGGCTTCCCTCCTCACACTAATAAAGATGCAAGCCCCACCCGAGGGAGGCCGCCACAACCGACCACAGCTGAACCCAGCCCGGACCAAGAGGGGCCAGCCCACTCTGGCAGTGTTGCAGCACCTTGCTGCATTACGACACAGCCCTGCCGCCCGAGGGTAAGTATGGATGAGCAAGCACTGCCGCCTTTCCGCACCAATAAGGACACCCAACTTAAAATATACTCTAGCAATTAATACTCCGCTCGTAATATTATTATTTTATTTATTTTATTTATTTTATTTATTTTATTTATTTATTCTAAAATCTTCTTTTTCTGCACCCAACCCCCTGCCTGCCACACCCAACGAACCACATGACACAGAAAGACCAACCAGGCCTAAGCTAGCCTAAGCAACGGCTGGTGGCAGGTAAGGGAAGGGAGCAGTGACAAACACAACTCCTGCCCCAGCCGTTGCTTGCTCCGGAACCTTACCTGCCCCCTTTTATATTGGCAGAGGGCACTCTTCCCACACCAGCCGAGCTCGCAGGCGGTGCAGCACCCAAATCACCCTGGGTCAATGCGTACACGTACCACCGGGAACCCTCCTTTTGATCAAATGATTTAAAATCATAATGGTTCTTAGGAGGGAGGGATTTGAAGTACTGTGGGAAGGAAGACTTTAACTCAGAGTGCTCTAATTACCAGTAAGTAATCGGCCCATTACCTCCTCATCTGTCTTCAACATCACAGTCTTTACTCTATGAGACTATACCATTCCGGAATCTTTGGCATTCACTAATTTATTACTAGATAAAAACAGTTTCGCCAAAACACTAAACTAATACCTATCGTGGGAAACAGTTGAGAACTACAGAGGCCCTAACACCACTTTCTCGAACTTCCAGGAATCCCCCAGCCTCTGACAGACTCATACGTCACTGAAAGTAATTTAAGAGAAAGGGACCCAGCTGTTATTAATGGCACAGCCATTGTAGCAGGGTAAAGCTAGGGACAACAAAGTGCAGACAAGAGAATGTATATACTACATTTACACATTTTCCCAGCTACAACTTTGTCTTATCTGGACAGCTGGAAGACTGAACTTGTTTTAGGTCAAATTTCCCACTGATAACAAAAACATTGCAGACAAAGAGGAAATGGACTAGAATGGAAAAAAATGTATACCATTCTTAGATATTTCAATTTTGAGAATACCTCTGAGATAACCCACATCTAAAATGAAGCTGTAGGATCTGGTTTGATACGGGCAAGAAAAAATGACAACCAGTCACCTATGCCACTCCCTTATCACAGGACAGATCAAAGTTTGGTTGCCAGCCCGTGCAGGCCTCAACCCTCCTGCACAAAGACAAGGTTTGGTGATGTATACAGTACAAAAGACAAACAACACAACATAACTCTTTGAATGTCACAGCCACCGCTTGATGAGTCTGAAAGGCAAAAACAAGGATATGTACAACACCTAGGTGGCCATACAATAAAATTCCCCATAAAAGAGTACAATATAGCATATCCTATTTAGCATGCACCCATTTTCCTCACATCTACACGAACTAGGGAGGATCCTCAAAGTGTTCATTCTTCTGGAAGGAATGGAAAACAGAATGAGTGAACTGCGCAAGCTGATCCTGTCTTGACCAAGAGCTACTTGTACCATTAAAACTGTAAATTCCACAGAAAACTCCATCGCCAGCCAAGCAAAGGATCTTTTGAGAGCTGACTGACATCAACAAGAGAATTGCCTGTGAAGAAAGCAGACCACAGACCTCATGAAATTACTTTCACATCCCGTGCAGACTTGGTCATATCATCGACCAGCCAGGTGGAATAGGTTGGAAACAGGAACACTCAAAATACCTGGATAGGAACCTCAGTGGAGGGCCCAGTTCTTGAAAGAGAGATAATCCCAGCCACATGAGTTGGCACTCAAACGGGTAGTCTTGTACAAAACAAATAAACATGCAATTCACAGATGGATGGACTACATTTCACTATCACAGATTAAACCCAAAAAGGTCTGAATCCTAAAATGAAGCTGGATTATTGAATCTCAAACCATAAAAAGCAGCAAGGGTAATGAAAAGACAACAGTCAGCAGCATTAGGACAATTCATGTAGTATGTAGGGCGTAACTGAATATAGATGATGGTGTGTACATTCTTAAAGCAACTTGGCCTAATGGAGGCTTGATCCAGTACATACAAATGAAGAAAAGGACTATATGACAACAGCCACTCAAGATATAATGCCTTTGTTCATGATTGTGAGGAAACCTTCAGCACATGATTCTAGGTGAAGTACTTCAGCTTTGTTCATGTAAAGTGACAAAGGAGCAAGCTTTACACGCTACCGGGAACTGTTTTAAGGAGCAGTGTAATGGAGGTCATGCTTAGAAACGTTATGCATAAGGTACCACTCCTTATTTCTTTGTAATAAGAAAGAAGCAGAACTAGACAAGGAAACATATGTACACCCAAGATGATTGATCATCAGTGGCAGTTAAACCTATGATCTTTGGTGTAACAGTACTTGTGCTTTATTAACACTTTAAAACAACGTCCCAATTAGCATTGTCATGTGCAGCATTGCAACACTTGGTTTGACTAATCTCCCTGAAGGAAAACTATTTGACATTAAATTCAAGAAAAGCAGTGCATAGCCCATACTACTGTAAACAATCACTTACCTAAAACATGATAATCATAGAGTTGTAACAATACTGCCTCATACACCTTGCATTTAGAATGGCAGAGTGAAGATTATCTTCATAATGGTGTCCATGAACTGGAGAAAAAAAAACACGAGACAGGCAATGACATGCTGTGTTTCATATTCAAAGTGCATGGTACTGCTGCGCTGACGTCTATTAAACACTTGCAGTGTCCGTTAGCCAAAACAAACCCAGGTACAGGGACATGCAAAAAGGTCCCTTACTACAATAAAAACAAACAGAGTTATGCATAGTATGAAGAAATACCTGCTCATCTGTCATTCAGCACTGATGTCACTTGTGTGGTGTCCGCATTGGCATCCACAGCTCCAGATGCTGGGTAAATCTGAAACAGCACTCCTACAAACAAAAATGCATCCCACATATGTTAATGTTCAGGAACGTTCAAATACAGAATCGCTGCAGCCAAGATTTAAACATTCAAACTGCGAATTGAATGTAGACCTAGTAACAAGTGTTCGACCCCTGAGAGACAGCCTCTGTCCTGCACAAATGAGGTCTTTACCAGGAATGACCACATTCTATCGCTATTCAGTGCGATCACATATGTTAATGTTCAGGAACGTTCAAATACAGAATCGCTGCAGCCAAGATTTAAACATTCAAACTGTGTATTGAATGTAGACCTAGTAACAACAAGTTTTCGACCCCTGAGAAACAGCCTCTGTCCTGCACAAATGAGGTCTTTACCAGGAATGACCACATTCTATCGCTATTCAGTGCGATAACTTGTTGCTGAGAATCTTTTAAAATTGTGATCTCTTTTTCACCCTGTGCTAAACGAATCTAAATGTATAGGATACAATGTCAAGCTTTAGTGTCTTGAAGGGTTTTGAACTCCCAAAGCATGAAACTCAAAGGCCAATGAACTAACCACTATGCTAGACAGGTTTCTCTAAATCACAGCCAAATAACCCCTTACAAGGAGAATTCTGTTAAAACGAAAAGCAATTATAAAAACGTGTTTTGCTGAAAACAAAACATGTGTTAGACCTGCATGCCTCACATAATTTGTTTTACTTCAAAAACAATCATAGCGTGAAACAGATATAATTTGTTTGTGGTCAAACAGATTTTCTGTAAGAAGGAAATGTTAACCCAGGGTACCATAAAGCAGATATGACCAACTTTTACCTGAATAGTATCCTAATCGGTAGGGCTGCCTGAAGACACACTCAAGAAACACATTCACGTCCGCTGTGTGCATATGCAAGGATACCACAGTAAACATAGAGCAAGTTCCTTCCCATGAGCAAGCAGTCCTGGCAGCACACACAGAAATCAAAGAATGTCCTTGGTGCTAGGAGCTCGATTCCTCATACATGGTGCACTGAAGAGACTATGCAACCAGCTCCCTCAAATTATCCAGATATACCTGGAACCAGCTATAAAAGCACACAGGTACAACACATCTTGGAATGACGTGGAAGTGGGACAAAGAGGACACATTCCAGTAAGTCTGCCAGCTAGTGGTCGTTTTTTTTTTTTACATTTCTTGCTTTAACAGCATACATAGACTATACATATTTCTATGCAATTCTCTGAGGATTGTTACTTGCTGGTATACTTGTAACCAGCTGTACAGACCCTCAAATGTCTGAGAGCAGCATCATTTTAGTGTTTTATACATATACATATATATAGGAATATCCATTGGAGCCAAATCACACACTCCACAGTGCCCCTAGTAGCCATCGCTGTAAATTCACCTCCAATTCTGAGCCAAAACAGCAAGGCATTTTGGGTATTCAAATTAGCCGAAATGCAAACCATTGGTACAAGCCTGCGTTCCAAGACGCCTGATGGCCGGCTCCCCCCTGCCATCTTCCCTCACCGTACATCCCCTTTTTTTTTTTTTTCTCCCACCCCTTTTACTTACCTTATTACAGTGGGGAACCGCCACCGCAGCTGCTCCTTCCCCTCGCCACCGATAGGCTGCCATGGTAAGGGAAGGTGGGCCTCTGTATAGAGCCCTTCCCTATACAGAGGCCGAAATCAGTTCAAGGTTTTACATTAGTACAATATTAGTAAATACCCAAATGTGCGTGCATTAATACATTTCCTGATACATACTCGTTTTACTTACATTGCAATTGGAGATATACACAACAATGTTAAAACGTTGGTTCTTGTAATATTATGTAGGTGTTCTTTAAGCCCTTAGGCAATTTAGGTTTGTCTGGTAGCTAAGAGTCATTGCACACAAGCCATTCTATTTCTGTCCGAATCCATGTTGTGTAACGTTCACTATAAATGGATTCACCCTCACAAAATATGATTGCATATGGTTTACAATTGTAATATGGATCTTTGTACAATCCATTGTGTATCTTTGGAACATAATTAAAAGATATTTATCATAGTTCAGATTTTGAAGTGATGATTGCAGATAACAACCACACTGGCTACATATTATATAATGGTGAGCCTTTGTAAGTAGACCAGCAAAGTGTTCACTTTTCTGAACTGGTACTGATAGATATAAAAATCTGTCCAAAGGTTCCGACAATTTTTTTTAATGGCATTGTACACATTCAGCATTCCACTCAAAAGACATTCATATGACATTTTCTACAGCTCCAATATACTCACTAGAAATATTTGGGCTTCTTGCTGACTATTTCCAGGGAAAATAAACACTTGTTCTGTTTCAACAGCCACTACATGTCGAATTTACATTGTAGAACGTATGTCATGTGGTCTTTCATCTACCAACATTTTAAGACTATTAAGTTCCATGCATAACTTTTCTTCATATGTTGAAATTACTGGTTGCATGAATGATGGAATTTGAAACGACATACAAAAAGCTTCATTTGAGTACCATGCTACCCGTTTCCTTACTAATTCTATAGTGGGAATACTTAAACTCTATTTTACTTTGTTTCACTGTTAGATTGGCTTATTTTGTATGAGCTGCAGAAAGATTTGTCTTTGAATGTGGTTTTAAATGTTGATTTTTTGGTGAAATAAGTCTTACATGTGTTGGTAACAAACCAAGATGAGGAGCATATAGTACACATAACCTATTGTACTCTTGAATACATGACATGTCAGCTGCCACGTTTGACTCATCAACGTTTAATAAAAATAATCCTTCTTTATTTTTTACTCATGACAGTGCTACATATGACATCCCTTTTTTAAAAACATTTTGACTTATGCCGATATGCACAGCATTCAAAGTCAATCCTTGAGATGTATGACAAGTTATTGCATGTGCATAACACACTGGAAATTGTGCTCGTTTTACAAACATTACTTTGAAAATCATGAATCGTGCAGAGGTACGACAAAATAGGTCAGTGTTGCTCTACACTATCAAACTTAACTAAAATATATTCTATACTTATAATGTGTGGAAAAGTAACAAATGCAGCCACTCTCCTCATTGCTCCATTCACAGGGACAATTTCAACATTCAATTGTAACATTAACATAACCTGTGCAATTATTCACAACTTTAAGAGAGACACTAGAGAGGCGGTTTTGCATTTGATTTTTCTGAAGTACTTAATTGTGCATTTATTTTTTCAAATACAATTACAGGGGCCATGAGGTGGCCATCTAGAACATCACAAGCTGTTATCTCTACAACTGGTTCTTCTCAAAACTCATCATGAGGGAGTTGAACATGTCACACTCTCCAATTGTAGAAATCAAAGCAACACAAGGTATGTTCTTATGTTGCCACCAGGTCCAGTGCAACCTTCCTGAAATAAGGTGGACATCAGTCTACTTTCAAAATTGTTTTCCCAGGATCATCAAGTACTCCTATGTTAATGCTTTTTTAGGATGTATGCATAATCAATGGGGGTCATTACGAGTTTGGGGGTAGCCATGGCACTGTTAGTGCCATGGCTGCTTCCAAACCCGGGTCCGGGTCCGGTCTCACTGAATGGGGACTTACTGGGACATTCCGACCTATGCGGACCCGGTAAGCCCCCATTCAGTAAACCATTCCCCATTCCCATTTGAGCCCCCATAGGGCTCAATGGGAATGGGGAAAGAGCTAATAACGGGCCTGCAAATTGCGTGCCCGTTATTAGCTCCAAGGTCCCTTAACGGGTCCCGCAAAGAACGGCTGGACCCGCTAAGGGACCTCGGAATAGGGCGATGAGGGTTTACTGGCACCGGCATCCTTACCGGTGCCGGTAAACTCTTACCGCCCAACTCGTAATGACCCCCAATATCTTCAGTCTGAGACATATTAACAATATATTCCTGGTATTAAACATATTTCCAGCGATTTACCCTATCAATTTTACCAATTGCTTTTGGCTATCCTTTAAATGAAGTATCCTGAAGACTTTGGGGGTCATTACGAGTTTGGAGGCATGTGAAGGCCCGTGCCCGTGTCTGGGTCTGTGGTGTCGGAATGGGAACTTACCGGGACATTCTGACCCTTGCGGACCCGGTAAGTCCCCATTTCGAAAACCATTCCCCATTCCATTCAAGCCCCCATAGGACTCAATGGGAATGGGGAAGGAACTAATAACTGTCATGCATGCTGGACGCTACGCTCGTAGAACAGCTAGACCGTTCTACTCCAAATGGAGGTTATTCGATACGTTACCGGGAAAACGACGTTTGCACTTTTCACGTCGCTAACTTCACGTGACTTTTGCTTCGTCACGTGAACTACGGTATTACGTATTTAAGCAGCGTAGAAGCTTCACTCGCTGCTTCTGATCGTCTCTATTGGCGTTGTGTAGCTGAACCTCTGATCTGCATCCTGGCATATTTCTACAGCTACTTTTGGGCCTTCGATAGCGTGTTTTCCGCCACACGCTGATTCCTGGAGCTATCCCTTCGCGTGATAATTCACACGCGTTCTCTGTCTTCAAGCGTGGCTGGTCCGGACTGCGGGAATCCTGCCCGCGTGTAATTCCACACGCTCACGCTGTCTCTAAACGCGGCTGTTCCGGACTGCGGGAACACCGCCCGCGTGTTATTCCACACGCGCTCTCTGTCTTCAAGCGCGCCTGGCTAAGGCTGCGTAAATCCTGCCCGCGTGTAAAATCCACACGCGCTCTTTGTCTTCAAGTGCGGCTGGCCAAGGCTGCGTGAATCCTGCCTGCGTGTAAAATCCACACGCGCTCTTTGTCTTCAAGTGCGGCTGGCCAAGGCTGCGTGAATCCTGCACGCATGTAATTCCACACGCGCTCTTTGTCTCCAAGTGCGGCTGGCCAAGGCTGCGTGAATCCTGCCCGCGTGTAAATCCACACGCGCTCTTTGTCTTCAAGTGCGGCTGGCCAGGCTGCGTGAATCCTGCCCGCGTGTAAAATCCACACGCGCTCTTTGTCTTCAAGTGCGGCTGGCCAAGGCTGCGTGAATCCTGCCCGCGTGTAAAAACCACACGCGCTCTCTGTCTTCATACGCGGCTGGCCCGGACTGCGTAAATCCTGCCCGCGTGTAATCCACACGCGCACGTTGTCTTCACACGCGGCTGGCCCAGACTGCGCGAATCCTGCCCGCGTGTAAAATCCACACGTGCACGTTGTCTTCAAACGTTATTTTCTTCGCGGCTGTTTATAACCGCGTGTACTTCTAACTCCTGCATCTGTGGAATTAACAGAAGGATTGATCCCTATAGTGGGAAGGAAGCCTTTCAAGGATTATTGGAAGGTGACATTGAACTGAACTTTGGACGCTATCCTGTGGTGAATTCAACCCGTATCTAGCGTGAGCCTCGTTCCGTTCGGGATAAGTCTCCCTTACTAATTTTCCCTTCCTTGTCGTTTGTTCTTCATTCAAATCCATCAAGAGACTTCTGGATTGTTCTACCAAATCTAAAGTCAGTGTGAACATTCCTGTCATTATCTAATTCATCATACTCAGATTTGAGCAGTTATTCATGATACTTTAATTTGTCCTAGGCTGGATTACTATACTTTACCCACGCCCTTTCCAGTGATCCATCGCTCTGCCTGTTTTATCAGCCAGAGGGTTGTATCATTTGGAAGGTCTTTTATTGACTTCACGACTATCAAATCGTGTGAACAGGGATCCGGAAGACCCTACCTCCTGTATCCTTTTGAGTATTGTATCCTTTTCAGTTAATACTTTGGTACATTCTGACATAACGCGCCTGCTCATTGCAGGCCCGTTATCAGCTCCCTGGTCCCTTAACAAGTCCCGCTAAGGGCAGCTGGTAAAACCAGCTGGCCCTAGTGGGACCCGCTAAGGGACCTCAGAATGCGGCGGTAGGGGGTTAACGGCACCGGCATCCTTACCGGTGCCGTTAACCCCCTACCGCCGTACTCGTAATGACCCCACTTTTCACAGGAGTTGGCTGTAACAGATCTGAGGTGGGCGGTATGGGAATGGGGAGGGTGCTAATAAC
The DNA here is from genome assembly GCA_002915635.3 of Ambystoma mexicanum. Taxonomy (NCBI): domain Eukaryota; kingdom Metazoa; phylum Chordata; class Amphibia; order Caudata; family Ambystomatidae; genus Ambystoma; species Ambystoma mexicanum. Next base: position 1,129,130,613 of record CM010927.2, on the reverse strand, counting down.
GGGCTCGCAAATAGCAAGCCCGTTAGTAGTGCCCTGGTCCCTTAGCGGGACCCATAAAGGACGTGTGGTCCGACCACACATCCCTTAAGGTTCCCGCTAAGGGACCTCGGAATTGGGCGGTAGGGGATTACTGGCGACGGTCTCCTTACCGCCCACCTCAGAATGACCCCCATAGTCTCTTAAAAACTACCTATTGTGTCCACACCTGAACAAAAAATAACCTGAGGGTTTATAACAATAGTAAGAGAGTTAAATCTTAACTGTTTTATTGTTCTTCGCTTTGAGCTAGCCAGACACACTTCACGGAGGGCGAATAAAATGTCCCTCTGACGCATAGTCCCACGTGAACTGCCTGACTAACCAAAGAACGCAGTTTGGGAAGAATGAATCCCATCTGCAATTTTTTATTGTCATTTTAGTGGGATAATAATATGTCACAAACTTGCTCTAACTAATCTAATTCATTGTAGAAAGTGGGCGAGTTTATCCTTACCTATATCTTTTCGATAGGCGGTGCCACAGCGCTTCCTAGGGTTGGTAAGCACCATGAAGGGAAAGGGTGTTCTTCCGATCAGGGTGAGATCTAGGGCTACACATTAACAGTATATTGAACAATCAGCTCGAGAGAAGCTAAATCCGTCCTCTGTTTTGTGTGATACCGTGTAGAAAGGTAACAGAAAGGACAAAGTACCCCAGATTTGAGGTATTATTCCACAAGTTATAAATATCCCTGCATTGTTTGCACCCCTAATTCATCCCATTACCTCCCCTCTCGTCTCCCATGCTCAACTCTTTCGCAACGTGCCATCCCAATTCATCCGTTCCATCACGGCCACATCCTTTCCCCTTTCTCATTTCTGTTCTTTTGCCAATGGGCCACCCTTATCCGCCATCTTCCTTCCTCCTCTCTCTTTCCACCTGCAGGCTGAAAATGACCACTTAGTTGCCCCCACACATTCCATCATGGGCCATCCACCCCGCCACTCTTGAAACCCTGTTGTACAGGGGAGCAGCCCCCATGCTCCCTCCCTGCAACTCTGTGAGGGTGATAGTGTCCCCACATCCCCTTCAAATCCTGCTGCCACTCTCGAATGAACTGTCCTGGCCTTTCTTGCTGTTCCTCTAGTCTTCTTACCACTTGTTTACTGTATTCCATTCTATTGTGAGGTGACCACCCCACAGCTTGCTGTTCCTGTTGGAGGGGGTACCCGAGCTGCCTCCCACTACTCATGTGGGTGATGGTGTCCTCCCATCTCCTCTTGCTGCTGTAACCAACCCTGTGGACATACAGAGTCCTCTGTTGCCCTGCCCCACTATTGGGGAAATCCTTCAAGCCCCTCCTATGATCCATCTCATTGTAGGAGATGGTGTCCTGCTCTTACCCTCCATACCTGGAGATCTCTATACACCCCCCGTGACTGCATTTAACCGCCCCGCTGCTCAACTTCCCTGCAACCCTTTCTCTCTGACACTGGCTTGACCTAACCTCCGCCTTCCCTCTTAAACCACAAGCAATACCCCCACCTTGCCTCACTCCAACCCCTCACTCCCCTGCGCCCCACCAGTGGACCCCCCTGCTGGATACTGCTCCCCTTCTCGCCGGAGCCCAAACTGACCCACCCAACCCTTGCCAGCCCAGAGCCCATCAAGTCACCTACCCCTGATGAAGCCCCGGCTTGGGAAGGGGTAGCCTGGCTGGGAAGGTGCCTTTCTGGCATACCAAGCAATAATTTGGGAATGCCTAGTCACCACTTAATTTGAATAATCATATAAAGGTTTTGTCTAATGTTTATTTGTAAAGATATGCAAATATATATCTCCTCCTCACATGACATGTATACCTGTATCTAAACATACTGACCAATCATTACCCTATTTTGTCAGAGGGCCACACCTCAAATTAATATATTTACATATATACGTACAAAGATATAAATATATACATATATACCTACCCCATCACCTACCTGAATACCTAGCTATAACCTCCCTATCCAAATATGCTAATACTCAGATAGAGGCCCTAAGCATACAAAACTGCCTCCTGTGTCCCTGACAGGAAAAGGCTGAGTGAAAATATGTTCGACCCCCTGCTGGCTAGACCCGGGCACCGTATCCCACAATGTCTAGCACCGCACCAGAGGGGCCAGGGGGACTGCACTGGATGGGCAACAACCCCAACCCACCTGAAGGGAAACACACCCTGCTGGCCCTGACACTGCACCACAGGCAGCAGTGATGCAATCCTGAGGTAGGCACTGATGCCGGCCATGACCAGCTGTTACCTCTGAAACTCTCCTTCCCCCAGGCCAAACTACACAAACTAGAAGAGCCCACAGATCCCCGCCAAGTTGCCGGGCCTGCCAAGTGGCCACCAGAAGAAGCATGGCCGACAAAGGTCCAAGCAACACGCAAGGTGTCACCAGCCAACAGTTACCAGACCTTCGACAGCCCCCCATTATATTGAGTGCAGGTAGCTTGCTTTCCGTCTGTGCAGCACCCAAATATCCCCAGGAGAACGGCGTTCCTCGTACCCCTGAGGGCCCCCTGGTGTTTAATCTCTCTGCCTGCGCTGATGGAGCTCATTTTACGAAAGTGAAAATTGCACGGAAGCAGCGTCTTGTGCACATAAGCACACTTGGATCCCCTACATGCAATCTGTGTCATCCGAACTATGAAGTGTAAAATGAGTGTTAAACCTGGTGAAAACAATTTAACATGCTATTTCTGTTGTTCATAGTGCAAGAAATGTTAAATTGATTCCAGCAGGTTACAATAATAGGAGGTATTTACAATGTATTTCTGTGAACTTAGGTAAGAATAACACAAGCATGCCAATGGCACTCTAGCACGAATGCAATACTTTTGACAGGCATTGTGAATGGGACAGGTCAAAATAGCAATTACGTTCTGTGCCCCTTCTCCACCTGCCAAAAAAAGTTAAATGCGCAGGAGTTTACGGACAGGTGCTAAACCTTTTACGTCAAGTTTTTAGGCCTGTCTTTGTCCTCTGGGGACCTGAAAAATGAGCATCCATGTAATGTAAAATGGTCTTGTATAGCGCCCCTCTTCCACTCTGTTATGTTATGTTACTGACACTTATAACACGCACGTACACCGGAGGGCATCTCGGTACTAGGACTAGGGCTACCAACACAAACAGAGCCATCGATGCACTAGAATAGCAAAGCAGTCAACAGGCATTGAAATGTCAGATGCTTCTCTTACGCCTGAGAGCAACTTGTAGATCATTCCATAATTTACCGGCAGCATCAAAAAAAGAACGCCCCCTACCCTACACAGGTGAAATCTGGGAATCACAACCAAACAAGCATTCTCAGAGCAAAGCGTCCACCCTGAAATGTAAGGCACAAATTGTCTTGCAGAAAGGTAGCCACCTGGCGAAACTACACCTGGTTGACCAAACAAAGGGCCTGAAACTGAATCCTTCTTGCCACCGGGAGCCAGTGAAGGGAACCAAGTACAGGGCTATGGGAGAGCCATAAGGAGTAGAAGGGCCACTCGAGTGTCCAAATTCTGCAAGAGCTGCAGCCGATGTGTAAGGCCAAGAGGCTGGGTTAGGAACAGGGCATTGCAGTAGTTCAGGCGACTGGTCACCAAGGAGGCAACTACCGCAGGTCGAAGGTGAGCCGGCAAAAAAGGCAAAACCTTGCGAAGAACTTTAAGCAAAAAATAGCCTGCCTTAGTGACAGCACTTGCCTGAGGAGCCATCGGCAGAGATGAAAAGAGATAGACTCCTAGGTTCTCAATGACCGTCACCGGGATAGGAAAACTACCCAGAGCAGTAGGCCAAAAAGAAGGAGCTCAAGAGACCGAATCAGATGGAAAGCCCACCACCAGAACCTCTGTCTAATCCCCATTAAGCGTAAGTTAGTTGAGGTTCATCCAACCCCTCATGGCAACCAGAAAGGGCGTTGCTAGGGGGGGGCTAAGGGGGCTATGGCCCCTGATATTTTGGTTGGTTGAAGAAGATATGAAAGGTGGAAGAGATAGTGATTGGCCCCAATCAGTCAGGAAAGACACAGTTGTCGATGGTATCAAAAGCCGCTGAAAGATCTAATAAGATCAAGGCACCCACTCCACTCCGGTCGACCAGCCTGGAAAGTTCATCCATATCAGACAGCAAGACTCTTAGTTCCATCCAGGCCAGAACCCAGAATGAAAAGGGTCAAGAGAAAAAGAAGTTTCCATAAACGAAGAAAGAAGAGGGGCTACCAAAGCTTCCGGTAATTTCATAAGGAAGGGCAGCAAAGAAATGGGCTGGAAATTATACAGAGCAGAGACATCCAGTGATGGCTTCTTAAACAATGGAACAACTATCACCTGCTTAAGTTCCCTAGGAATACAACCTGACTGACAGGAGACATCGATAGCATTAGTAACCCACTGAGTCATGCCAGACCATAATATCCTTAAGAACACATAACGGAACAGGGTCTGAGAATGCACTGGACTTAAGTTGGTAAACTACCCTGGAAACTGTCTCAGCAGAAAGCTCAGGAAAAAAGACCACAGGGAAGGAACTGCTGGCAATTTATCAACCAGCATGGAGGTGGTAAGTGCTCAGTTGAATATGTTTACTTATATCTACAATTTTTGTATTAAAAAAGTCAGCTAATGAATCACACAGAGATTAAGTAGGAATCACTGTGGGTGAAAATCCTGCAGTGGAAGAAAAAGATTTAACCACAGAAAATAGTTCCCTAGACTGGTTTAAGCCTACCTCAACATTCTGGGTAAAAAATGTCTGTTTGGCCAGATGGATACCATTATGATAACTCCTGGGGGTCTTGCTGTGCGTGGTGTTATAAGAAAAGAGAGAGGGCAGGCGTTAGTGGGGTAGAGGCGATGCAATACCTGTGGTGTTGATGGGTCCACTTCAGAAAGACCCCATTCCAGAATGCTGGACTGGTTATATGAGGTGACACTTGGGAATATGTTTATCTGGAGGGGAGACCAACGATCTGAAAAATAGCAGTGCTCTCAATCTGGTTTAGCACTGATGTGAGGGTAGGTGGTTGAGCTAAAGAGGTGAGCTTTATGATCGCCCAATTAATAATGCAGTGTTAATTATGTGATAAGTAGAGCATCAAGAATAGTTCCTGGCTCTTCCAAGGGGGTCTCGAATTGGGTCAGACGT
>CM010927.2:1129077639-1129125432 GCA_002915635.3 Ambystoma mexicanum | reverse complement strand
ATTATTAGAGAAATATCGATATGTCCTCATCATTGACACCGACTACGACCCGCGATCGGTTTCAAAAAATGTAAATCTTGCGGTTCGAAAATGTCTATCATGGACCCGCATCGAGAATGTCTGTGGTGTCTCGGGGAAGGCCACGACATGGAGGCCTGTACGAAGTGTCAGGCGATGACGGGGAAGGCCTTGCGATTGAGGAAGGGAAAACTACAGGTAGGTCGTAAATCTGACCGAAAAGCCTCTAGCGTCGAGTCGAGGTCCCGTGAGGAGAAATCTCCTCAACGCGAAAGGCATCGGTCCAGGTCCCGAAGCGATTCCCATCGCTCGTCGTCTTCGACAAAGAAATCAAAGAAAAGACGCCACAGGTCCCCCTCCACCTCGTCCTCGGACGAATCTCCGAAAAGAATGAAATGCCCCACAAAACATTCTTCCTCCGAGAGTGGGAAGCATTCAGAATTAAAATGATGGAGGTGTTCGAAAAAGCGAAGCCTCGGTCCACGCCTTCTCCGGAAGCCGGCCGGGAGCGTCATCGCTCCGACACTCGCGTGCCCTCGAGCCCGGGTGATCGAAGAAGGAAGGATCGAGAACCTTCCAGGACGCCAAGGTCACAAACGCCATCCAAAACCCAACACACCTCGAAGAGCGCCTCGACGCCCTCGAAGCCGACGCCGTTGACCACTATTCCGTCGGTGCCATCAACGCCCTTGTCGCCAAAGGTTCCAAAGGCTCCAGTTCAACCAACTCCACAAGAAGTGTAAGACCTTCAGGGTCCACTAACACACCTCCTCCGCCTCTCCCAGAAAAGGTTTTTAAACCTCTTCCTAGGAAGGAATTTTTCAAGTCCTTGACCTCAATGTTTGAGGAACAGGAGCGATCTGATGAGGAGAATGTGCCTTTTGGACTGGAATATGGTACACCAAATGTCCCAGAATGCCTGATTTCTGAAGAAAGCAGGATGAGGGACCTGGTGGAATCCTTACATAATGCAAGTGGCATTGATACATCTCCTGAAACAGATTTTGGCAGGCCAGAACCAGGAGAGCATGCCAGTCCCTCATACCGTCAACTAATGAAAAAAGTGGTTGATTATTTAGGATGGGCTAGACCACCAACCCAATTAATCCAGGATGATTTGACTGATATATTGGACCATGGTCCCACCGAAGATCCAGTCCTACCCTCCCATATAGACTTGCAAAATAGGGTGGCCAAAAATTGGGAGACTCTGGCTATCTGTCTACACATCCCACTCCCGAAAGTCTGGTGGTCCAGGCAGCCACAGCTTCAAATAAAATGGCGTACCCTTCTATCCCTGCGGACAGGGACGATAAGCATGTGGATGGCTGGGCACGTAAGGTATTTTCAGCTGGGAGTATGGCGTTAAAATCAGCCAACCCCACATGTGCCTTGGCAAAGTTTTCGTACACTCTGTGGGAGTGCATTGCAATGGCGGCGGAGCACATACCAGAAGGGGATGAAAGGGAAGGATTCCTAGCCATTGTTGGAGATGGAAAGGAAGCCATTCAGGAATCCCTTGAATCTGGATTGGACACTGTAAATAGTGTGAGCAGGTCCATGGGTACTAGCACTGTAATACGCAGATATGCGTGGTTACGGAAGTCGGGTTTCGCACGAGACGTACAGAACCGCCTTTTGAACATGCCCTTTGACGGGTGTCACCTTTTTGGCAGCAAGGCTGACAAGAGCCCTGAGAGATTGCAGACCTCAAAAGCAGCTGCCAAATCTTTAAGAGCTGCTATTAGGCAACCTCAGCCTTTTCGTGCACCAGGACAATCTTGGAGGGGACGATCCTATCGTTACTACTCCTCATATGGAAGGGCGAGAGGAATGGCCAGTCAAAGAGGCCAGAAATAGGCCACTCATGGTGGACGAGGAAAACGTGCAAAGCCAGCTCCAGCTGCACCCTCTTTGTCATCAGCGGCTACAGCAACCGCCACAAAACCACTTTGAGGACTTGCATCACAAGACACCTGTGGGAGGCAGGCTATCACAGCATCTGCAAGAATGGCGAGCCATTACTTCTGATGTTTGGGCTCTAGAATTAATATCCCAAGGTTACTGCCTTCCTTTTTTAACGCAACCTCAAAGCAATCCACCAGGGAGACACCCTTTGAAGTTTTCAGACCCTCTCCTACAGCAGGAAGTTCTAACCCTGCTGGAGAAAGGTGCTATAGAGCCAGTACCTGTAGCGGAGAGGAACAAGGGATGGTACTCCCCATATTTTTTGATTCCCAAAAAGGACAGAGGACTGAGACCCATTGGACTTAAGAAACTTGAACAAGTTCCTCAGAAGGACAAGTTCAAGATGGTCACTCTTTTTCAGATCCTTCAGGCCCTCTCAACTTCAGATTGGTTGGTGTCATTGGACCTCCAGGATGCTTATTTTCATGTGCCAATTCATCTCAAGCACCGAAATACCTGAGGTTTCGTAGTTGGCGACTCACACTATCAGTTTCGAGTCCTGCCATTTGGATTGACCTCCCCCGAGGGTCTTCACCAAGTTAATGGTGGTGGTGGCAGCGCACCTCAGGACAGGGGGATTCATCGTCTACCCTACCTGGACGATTGGTTGATCAGGGCACGTTCTGCCGAACAAGCACTAGATCATCTGAAAGTCACCTGCAACTTCCTCCACAGACTGGGCTTCTCCCTCAATTTCAAGAAGTCACAGATGACACCTTCCCAAAAGCTCCAGTACATAGGGCTGTATTGGACACATCCTTGGGAAAGAGCTTGCCTCCGCAAGTCAAGGGCTCAAGACATTCTTCAGATGGTTTCCAAATTCAAAATGCCCAAAATCTCCAGGCCTACGACTTTCTTAAGGTTGCTCGGCCTCATGGCATCCTGCATCTTCCTAGTGCCAGAGCACGCACCTGAGGATGAGATCCCTTCAATGGGCTCTAAAGACTCAATGGTTCCAGTTCTCAGGTCAAATGACGGATGTTTCTTCAGATTCCGAACAAAGTTCGGCAGGATCTTCTGTGTGGAATTGCACAGAGAATATCCTAAAAGGAGAACAGTTTTGGCAGCCATGGCCGGAGATACAGTAGTGACGGACGCCTCACCTCATGGGTGGGGAGCTCATGCCAACGATCTGACAATCAGCGGTCGCTGGTCTCCACCAGAGTCCAAACTACACATCAACCTTTTAGAGCTGAGAGCAATCAGACTAGCGCTGAAGGCTTTTCTGCCATCTGTCAGGGAAAAAATGTCCTTATAATGACGGACAACACAGTGGCCATGCATTATCTAAACAAGAGAGGAGGTGTAAGGTCACTATCCTCTGTGCAGAGAGGCAATGCAGCTCTGGTATTGGGCAATTCAAGAAGGAATCTCCTTAACAGCAGTTCAACTAGCTGGGAGGAGAATATGACGGCAGATGCTCTGAGCAGGCAGAGCACGGTGTCCCACGAAGTGGGAACTGGCTCAGGAAGTCATTCAGGAGATCTTCGCCCTTTGGGAACCCCTCAAGTAGACCTGTTTTGCGACCGGAATCAACCGGAAGTGCGAAAGGTATTGCTCAAGGGAATTTCCCCCGAGAGGAGCCCTAGGGACGCGTTGTGTGTGGAGTGGAACTTCCCACTACTTATACGCGTTCCCTCGATTCCCGTCATTACTCAGGTCATCAGGAGACTGAGACGGTTCGGAAATGATCCTAATTGCCCCGGATTGGGCCAGGAGAACGTGGTACCCGGACCTTCTAGACATGTCCACCTGTCCCCCGGTACGTCTTCCTCAGAGAGAGGACCTTCTCTCTCAATGGAGGGTCAGGTACTCCATCCAGAGGTCAAGATTCTCAACCTTCACGCTTGGTATCTGAAAGGCTGAGATACAAGGATTGGGACCTTCCAGATGGCGTCATGGAGGTGTTGCTTTCGGCAAGAAGACCAGCAACAAAATCTCATATACCGTTGCCGTTGGAAATAGTTTTGCAACTGGTGCAGAGAAAAGAATGTTGATCTGTTCTTTTCTATGTTCTATTCTGGAAGTACTGTCCTCCTCTTGTCCCTAGCACATAGAGGTCTAAATGTGGGGACCATTAAAGGTTATCTTGCAGCGCTTTCCATCTTCAAGTGCTGTCGGAAGAATGCTCTATTTCAAAATCCCTTTAGTAGTACAATTCTTAAAAGGACTCACCCAATGCGTTTCTTCCTTATCCTTTCCAAAGAACCAATTTGGGGATCTCAATCTGGTTCTAAAATTCTTAATGTGTGCCCCTTTTGAGCCCGTGCACACTTGTCCATTAAGATTCTGACATGGAAAACTGCTTTCCTAGTTACTTTAACATCTGCAAGAAGAGTGAAGCGAATTGCAGGCAATGTCTTCTGGGCCACCTATACTGTGTTCCACAGGGACAGAGTGGTATTGAAGGTTTCACCCTAATTTTTACCTAAAGTTGTGTCCGATTTTCATCTAAATCAGAAAATTGTTCTACCCGCATTTACCCTCCACCTCATCCTAGTAAGGAGGAGGAAAGATTCCATAGGTTGGATCCGAAAAGAGCTCTAAGCTTTTACATCTCTAAGCCTCCAAGCTTAGGGTGGATAATTCAACTTTTCATCGGCTACACCAGAAGAAATTGGTCGATCGGTGTGTCAAAGCAAACCATATCACGTTGGATTGTGCTTTGCAATTTGGAATGCTAAAGATTAGCAGGGAAAGACCCACCGAGGGGCTTAAGGGCGCCATTCTACCAGAGCCATCGCGCTCTTCGACAGCCCTTCAAAGAGGTGTTCCATAAAATCCATTTGTGAAGCAGCAAACCGGTTGTCGCCTGCATTACTTTTCAAAATTCTATAATCTGGATGCTTCCCAGTTTAAGGAGCTGAATTTTGGTAAAGCAATACTATATTCAAGCCATTTGAAGGGTATCAAAAAATCTACTCCTCCTCCAGAGAATTGTCCATAATGCTTTGGGAGTCTATCTAAGATGAGGAATACTTTGGAGGACACAATCCACTCGAAAGAACAAGTTACTTAACCAACTGGTAACGTTTTTTCAATTGGATGTTCCTCCAACATATTTCTCATCACCCCACAAGCCTACCCCTCTGTAGATTTTTCCGGTTTATTGCCACTTCAAACTCTCCGCAAGGCTGATACCTGATTACCGGCACAATCTACACAGTAGAACAAAATTGAGGTGGAGAAAAACAGAACTGAGGCCAACGGCGCCGCGCGTGCTACTTGTACACCCAATGACGTCACCTTCGACGGAGGCCTTCGAGGCACCATCGACTCAACGACATCGACGCACGGTGCTCTCTGCACGAAATTCTTTTCCGAGCAAGCTAAAGCTTGATGGAATACATCTAAGATGATGAATACGTTGTAGAAACATCCAATCGAAAGAACGTTACCAGTTGGTAAGTAACTTGTTCTTCTTCAGGAAAGAGCTATGAAGGTCTTCTCCGAATCATCATGTGCCAATCCAAGTCTCATCAAATGCGGGGTCCCACAGGGCTTGTGCATTGCCCCCACCCTGTACAACCTTTTAACAAGGCCTCTGTTCAACATTCTGGACACACTGGGCATCTCATACACAAACTATTCTAATGACACCCAGGTGCTCATTCCCCTCTCGGGTGATTATCTGTCTGACCTGAACACCCTCAACTCGATTTACTCAATGAGCCAATCCTGGATGGCAGAAAACTGGTTATGCCTCAACAGCGGCAAAACCGAACATCTGTTAATTGGATCGCCGGCCACCTTGGGTAAACTGGACAAGCAATACAGCTCCTTCACCACTGATAATATCCCCATCTCTGTCTCCCAATCTGTTAACACCCTGAGCGTCTACTTTGACTCTAACCTGACGATGAATAGGCAGGTCAATGCCATTGCCTCCTCCTCAGGCTTACCACTCCAAATGCTTAATGCAGCTAGACGGTTTCTGATCCCAACAGAATTGCCTCAACATTGCTAGGGTAATAATTGGGTCAAGACTGGACTACTGAAATGTCCTCTCAAAGGACCTCCTGCAAGAACATTACTAAATTACAACTAGTAAACATAATGTCTTAGGGCTGCCACCGGCATCTCACAAAGGGACCGCATCTCTGAGGTTAGGAGGCACGTCCACTGGCTTCTTGTTAAGAAAGGATTGTTTTAAAACCCTCGCCCTGACGCATAAGTGTGTCCATGACTTGGAACTCCTCTAGCTGGTCCAAAGGATTACCAAACCTACCCCAGCTAGGCCTACAAGCACGGCATACACCAACAGGATCTCTGTACCCAAGACCCGCAGAGTTTGTGCAGGCGGTACCAGTTTCCCAACCATGGCAGCCACTTACTGGAACTCCCTCCCCTCTCATATCAGGCTAATTGACTCTCACACAGCTTTCCGGAAAGCCATCAAACCAGGCTATTTGTATGACACTGCACCTGTACCCTCCCCTTTGCTTCTTCTGCTCTGTATCAAACATGCTGTTTTGTTGCCCTCATAACTACCTCCATGTATCTGTGTAAATGTAACCAAGTAACATGTAGCAGGTAAACTTGCTGTTGGGCTGCATTCCTGTAACCCTGAATTAAGCCTACCTACTCTCACCTGTAATAGCGGCTTGATGCTGTGGGCTGTAGTGCGCTCTACAAATCCCAAAATAAAAATAAAATAATAAGTGCAGAGAGAGGGGACTGTAGGCTTACAGATACAGACGCAAAGTGCTGGGGGAGCAAGAGGCATTGCGAGTGAGCAAACAGACAGGCAGGGACCCTGGGTCCAAGTTCAGAGGTACCCATGTGACCAGTGCGTGGAACATATGGGTGATCAGCAGGGGAGAGGAAGAGAGAAAGCGGAGGTGAAGAGGAAGATCTGGAGTTGCTTCCGGAACCAGAGATGGTTCTGCTCAAGTTTGAGAGAGGCAGGGAGGCTGTTCCAGAGGGTTAGCTCCAGCCAAAGAAAGAGATCTACCCACAACTCTCCACTTGGAAAAGCGACTGACCACCAGAGAGTTGGAGGTGGCTAAGCTGAGAGCTCGAGATGGGAGATACATAGGAAAAGAGAGTAGGTGGTAGTGCCGTCCCAGGCCCCAGAAAGCTTTGTGGAGAATGCAGAGGGTCTTGAACTTGATACTTGCCACCACTGAGAGCCAATGAAGAGATTTCAGATCTGGAGGGATACGATTCCTGGGCTTGAGGGCAAACACAAGTCTTGCAGCCCTCTTCTAGATAAATTGTTGATGACAGAGGCATGAATGTTTAGAAAGATGCTGTTGCAGTAGTCCAGCCTGGAGAGGCCCAGAGCTTCTGGGGGGAAAGTAAGGAAAGGAGGAATACCTCTGAGGAGGTGTAGCTTATAGTTTGACTTCTTAGAGATGTCGGAGATGTGAGGAGAGAAGAAGAGGCTGGAGTAGAAGATGACCCCAAGGTTCTTAGCCTCACAGGTAGGAGCAGGAAGAGGACCCAGAGTGGGCCACCAGACAGAGAGAGGAAAAGAGGGAGCTGGTGTTCTGATGAGGAGGATCTCCACCTTACTGGCATTACGGCAGAGCTCATTGGTGGCACGCCATTCCTGATTTGCAGACAGACAGGTAGGAATGAGAGAAGGAGTAGAGGTGGCCGAGGGTAGCGTGAAAGAGAGTTGGGTGACATTGGCATAACACTGAAAATTGGAACAGAGAGCAGCGATGCGGTGGGCAAGAGGTGCCAGGTATTGGTTGAACGGCCAGGGAGAGTGGTTATAGCCATGGGGAACACCACAGGTAGAGAGAGATAGAAGAGAGGAAGGACCCCAGTTGGACCTGCGAGGGGCAGTCAGTGAGAAAAGAGGTCAGCTAGGCCAGGGCCTGATCAGTGATACCCAGGTTATCACAGAGGCGCTTAAGCAGGATGGCATGGTTGACTGTGTCGAAAGCAGAAGAAAGATGAGGGGAATGAGAACAGAAGGAAGGTTAGAATCAAGGTTCGAGAGCAGGTCTTCACAGATGTTCAGGAAAGCAGTTTCCATGCTTCTAGCTCGCTCTGAAGCCAGACTGATGGTCATGGAAACAACCAACAGATTCAGTATGAAGGTTAATCTGGGAGATGGCCAGCTTTTCCAAGAGTTTGCCAGGAAAGGAGTGATAGAGATCGGGTGATAGTTAGCCGGAGAGGAAGGATCGGCAGAGGGCTTCTTTAATTGGGCACTCCGAGCTACCCATTCCATCCCCTTTACTCATATTTTCCTGACCGGGCAAGCAACCTAGGGGTAGCCTAATGTATAAGGAGCGGCACTAGCTGGCTCCACTGTATTCAGGTATAGCTCCATGCCTGCGTAGCTTTAAGCTCTAAGTTGTTTGAACCAGTTGCCAAGGCTAATGAGATTTCCTGTGCCCTTATTAGTTTATATCTATGAAAAGTCACCTTGACTCTCCCTTTCACGTTATCCCCAAAGTCTGTGGTTTTTGCCAATATGGAGATAAACACAAGGGGGCAAGCCATTTTTTTTATGTGGGCCAACCATTGAATCATGTGCCATCCCCCGAATGTCAATACATGCACTAATGCTTCCGGTATTTTACTAGCTCCTGTTTCCCCAAACTCAGAGCCAGTAAAACCGATCTAATGCTATTTCTTCATCAGTGGGAGAGAGACCACACTTCATACAAACTGTACTAGTGGGGGTGCTTTTGGGAAGCAACAATATCACTTTCAGAAATGTGTTCTCTGTAATTGTTAGGGGGGTGGCATCAGCGTAGCCCCAGAATTCAGCGCCATATAATGCTGCAGCGCCATATAATGCTGCTGCTTAGCCTGTGGTACGTATAGCTTTAGGCTGGGCATATTGCACCCCTTCCGTCCTAGCATGTTAGGCTTTCAGGGCCCCACTGTTTTGTTTGCTAATAGAGTGTTGGCTTTGGCAACCTGACCAACCCAACGACCCCACTTGAGAACCGAATTCCCAGAAAAATCATACCAACCCACTTCTTCTAGAATTGTACCCCCACCTCGAATTTCAATGGTTTGATTCAAATGATTTTGATGTAAAGACCATAGCCTTAGTCTTTGAGGCATTTACTCCAGCCCAAATTTACCACATTCATCTGCTAGAGTGGACAGGGCAAGGCACAGTCCCATAGGGGTGGTGAACAATAGGACTGCGTTGTCAGCGAAAAACAAAACTGGGATGTGGTTCCATCACAATCTTGGCAGATCCATGCTCACTGCCAATAGTCACTCGATAATAGAGTTAATATACAAACAGAATAATACCGGAGCAAGGACACAACCCTGTTGGACCCCTCGGTCCACTCTGAAAAATTCTGTGCGTTTGCCTCCTCTCCACAGCAGACAGTTGCTGTATTGTCATTATACAAGAGTTGGATCGCTCGCAAAGTTCACTGGGGATATTTTGGCATGCAAAACTGCCCGCAGGGTTTCTCTAGGGACGCTGTCAAATGCTGCCTTGAGATCCACGTATACACCATATAAATTGGTGTTTGCGATTCTCAGTTGTTTTTGGACCACTAAGTAGAAACCGGAAGCACTTATGTATCATGTGTTTCCTGCCTAGAACCAGGCCTGAAGATGACTCAATTGCTTGGTATCATCCACCCATGCCACTAGGTGCCGCAGCAGGACCTTAGCAAATGTCTTTCCTGTGGCATCAGTAAGGTAATGTGTCTATAATTTCCCTGGTCTGCCCGGTCACCCTTTTTGTACATGCAGACTATTACTGCTGATGTCTAGGTATTAGTCACCCAGTCACTCTGCATTACAGTGTTAAATGCCATGGTTAATACTAGGGCCCAAATTGCAAGCATGCTTTTATAGAGACCCACCAGCACCCCATCGGGTCCCGGCGCTTTACCTGCCTTCTGTACTCTTATAGCCCTCTTCCACTTCTGCGAGTATGAATGTTAAGTTGCCAAGTCCATCATGCACAGGTCCAGTCCCCCTCCAATATGGGACTCATACATGCTCCCTTCCCTTAGATTGAAATGAGTACAAATCTTCAAAGTGGGCATACCATCTGGTCGGGCTTATACTTTCAGGGTCGATTGCATCACCCTTTATATCCATATCCGTAATAAGATGCCAAACCCAACTTGGTCCCCACTCTGCACACATTTGATCAGGGTAGCCACCTACCTTGTAGTACTGAGATTTCTTACTGGCTGTGATCTTCTTATATACACTCCGTAACCATTGTACATGAGCTCCATCTACCTGGCCAGTGCCCCTCAGGCATGTGACCAGGCCTGCTTTGCTTCCCTGCACACCTTGTCGAACCAGAAGTTCGATTTTTTACCCTCCTGTCTTGGTCACCTTTCCGGCATGGTCAGGGATTCTCCTAGCTACTCAATTAAAGTGAGATAACTTGCACGTTTACTTTCAAGAGAGGTACTTGCCTCACAAATGCACTTGTGCAGCACTATAAATTTACTGTACCAAACTGGAGCAAGATCAACCAGGTTCAGGCCCACCCATTTCACAGAGCGCCTGGCTTTACCATGAACCATCACGGACACTGCCCTATCCACTGTCAGGTCTGGCTCAGGTGAAAGGTCTTTAATTGGAGAAGTATCAGCATATGATCGCTCTCTAAGCACCCTGAAACCCTTCTATTATCTGCCAGTCTGATTCTGACACTAGGGCACAATCTATTCTAGAGTGACCTTCCAGGCCGATAAAAGTATACCCAGATGGTTGGTCAGTAGCAAACCGGCCAATGGAAAGTCTCAGTCCAGCATTATACAATCTTCTATCAATCTCTGAAGCGGCTGGGTGTAATCTTACGGGTCTATTAGCAATTATGCGGGGCATACTTTCTCTGGGCTTGAATGGCTGCCAGAGAATTGACCTTATTTGGATTAACACTGAAGATTGGCCTTTGATGGTAAATGTCCTTATACTAAATCGCAATGAGAGTGACGGCAAGCCGCTCACGAGTTCCATCTGTTTAGTCACCTGCGTTATAGCACACCAATTCAATGCGTCCAGATCTGTAGGGATAGACAGTGTGGAATGCAACAAGAAAGGTAAAATGGGAGACGTGTTGGTGAAAGAAATCTCAAACCCAAAGTGTTATCAGACCATCATACACGAAATAGAAGCAATTAGCACCCTTCCATTTGGTTCTATAACCATTTTGGATTATTATAAAGTTATGACACAAAGTCTTCAGGATGCATTCACCAGGCCTGTCAGACAAACCAAGCATAAGGAGTAAGCAAAGGACGGGTGGTTCGACGAGGAATGCAGAGCTGCCAAGTGTGATTTAATATGCTGTCTCAGTGAGGGCACACTGGTAAGTCTGCACAATCCAGGTCTGCATACAAATCTTTGATTCTGAAGAAAAAGGCAGACTTTAACCAGAATAGATGGGACGAGTTGCACTCTGCATGTGTAAATGGCAACTCCCATCAGTTCTGGAAAATGGTTGCACTTTAAGATGTAATGCTCCCAATGCCCGCCAGTGCATCATACCCCTTCATGGCGCAAGCACTCTGGGAAGCTGTGCCAAGTTAGGGCAGACCAGCTGGAGGAACGCTTAAAATCAGAGAATATGCTCCCCCCATTTGCAAATGCCCTGGTCCTTACAGAGAGGCAGGTAGAAAGAGCTATACAAGCACAAGCTAAGGGTAATCTATACAAAGATGAACCCTCAATATTGGCTCCCTTATGGTGCTGCGCCTTTAATGTAGCAATGGAAAACAGGGCAACACCAAGGTCATGGAGGAATGCAGAAAAAGTTCTGATCTTCAAGAAGGGGACAGGGAACAACCTGGGAATTACCGCCCCATTTCACTTCTAGATGAGGCTGGGAAAATGTTTGCCAAAGCTATCCTGGAGCGATTACAGAACTGGGAAGAATCAAGAGGGTTCATTAGTTTTCGGAAAGGGTACAGCACAATAGATCAGAGCTTCCAATTCCATCTAATCCTGGATAAATAGTCAGCCCTTAGTCGTGTCAGGATATATGCGGTCTTAGTAGATCTAAAGGACACTTTTGACTGTGTTCCCAGAAATTCCCTGTGGCAAGTGCTAAGAAACAAAGGTATCCCCCAGAACTTCTTGATCAAAATCCAACAGCTGTATACTGATAACACATTGTTTGTATGCTGAGGTTTGAGGGGCGAGTTGACAGACCAATTGCTTTCAGAGAGGTGTCCGGCCAGGCTGCATGCTAGCCCCACTCCTCTTAACATTTATATCAATGAGGTTATTGACCACCTAGATTGGGCAGCAGCAGGCTCCCTGCACTGTTATTTGCGGATGATGCAGTGTGGCTGGCCACATCCCCAATGTGTCTTAAGACCACTCTGGCAAAGTTCATTGACAAATGCAATGAATTGGGTCTGGAGCTCAATAAAGAGAAAACAAAGACACTTGTCATCAGACCCCGCCTGGCACAATCCTTGAGCTTGACATTAAGGTGGATGGAACAAATCTAGAACATGTCCTATCCTATGACTACCTTGGAGTCAGGTTCATGGACAACGGTTTGTGGTTGCAGTAGGTAACTAACGCAATGGCCACTGTAAATGTATTGTGGCGGCATAGGGCATTTTTACCGAATGCATCACAGCAATGCCATTAGCCCATTCCTGCTATTACACCGGATGTAGGCCATTTCCTTGTCACTATATGGGGCTGAGATATGGGGACACATGGGTTTTTCGAAATCGCTGGCCATTGTTGAAAGGACATTTTTAAAAATGCTATTCATGTTACCAAGTTCTTTGCCTAGCACTAGTATATTTATGGAATGCAACCTTCAACCGGACGAAGATCAAGCAAGGTTGAAATCCCTTTTGTATTGGATGAGGATTTGGACCTCGCCAGATTTGGCCGTATATAAAGATGCCTTGGTGCATATTTTGTCTCTAGTGGGGTCCAAGTCCCTCCCATGGTTCAGATAAGTGAAAACAGAATTATCTAAACTGAATCTGGACCAGTACTGGAGAACTGAAGCGACAGATCAAATGTGCAGATGGTACCCTCTCCCATTGCAGGTTAGAAGAGGAATGCACCCTCTAAATACCGTTTTGCATTATTTATTGTATAAACCTGATTTGGGGCTTGAGCATTACATGGACCTGATTAGCCCGAGAAATGTCTGGCTGCTATATATATATACAGTTCTCTCTCAATACACTAAAAGTGGGATCTTTTACACAGAATTGGCCAGGGTCAGGGGGTTCTTTGATTCTGTCATAAAATGACTGGAAAAAAGACAGACACCGATTGTTTGATGCAGGTAATGTTATGTTATGAGTGAATATTTTTCTACCACACAGTGTAGTAACTATGTGTTCCACTTTTCTTATCAGCCAATCAATCCGTTATTATTTTGTTTTACCTCAACAGGTATCAAGGGATTGGAAAGTGTAAATTATAGTTCCCAAGCAGTTATAAGCACTTTTCTTGTACAAGTGGTTAATTTCTTCTCTAAGCACCGAGTAATTCACTTAGAAAATGTTCACTGACTGTTTTTTAGCTAATTTAAATGTTCTGCCCTAAACATGCTTGGGTAGGGTTTAGTGTAATGCTTCAATAAGGCATAGAGAAGCAGTTTGTTTGCTCATTCAATTCTTGACAAATGCCTTGTTTTTACTAGAGTTGTGACTTACTGAGGTGATCTGTATTTATGGGCTTGGGGGCTGGCCATCTGAGGAAGAAACACATCCTTTCTCTTTTTGGTGGTGAGGGAGTTAATTATATTTATGTGCAGTCTTTAACATCATTAATATCACACACTATATCTGCTGTGACATGTTCATCATCATCATACACCATCTCCATGGGGACTTAAACATAATATGTATCACACACTATCTCTGGGAGGGACTTTAACATCAATGAAAGCCCTCACCATCTCTGTAAAGACGTTAATATCATTATAATCGCATACTATCTCTGTAGGAACTTGAGCACTAGTGTTATGATCCAAAATCTCTCATAAGTATCATGCACCATCTCTCTGGGGACATTAACATCATTATAAATCACACACCATAACTGTAGGACATTAACACTATGTTAACTACTTACTACCTCTGAGGGGGAATTTAACATCATTGTTAGCCCAAACCATCTTTGCGAGGATTATAACACCATTCTAATCAGATATTAAAATGAGTGTTAAGATAAAATGTCACTGTGGTTCTTTGACATCATTGTTATCACACACCATCTCTTTGAGGACTTTATCATCATTATAATTACACATCATCTCTGTGGGAACTTGGATATCATTATTATCACACACCATCTCTGTGTGGACCTGAACATCAGTATCACAAAACACAATCTCTACAGGGTCCTCAACATCGCCAACATTGCACATCATTTATACGGGGACATTAACATCATGATAATCACACACCCTCAATGTAGGGACTTAAACATTAGCATTATGATACAACATCTCTGTGGGATCTTTAACACCATTTTAACACATCAGCTATGTGAGGACTTTATCCTCATCACATACCATCTCTATGGGGACCTTAATACAATTTATATCACCTATTATCTCTCAGTGGAATCTCAATGTCACTAATAGTCCACACCCCCTCGGTGAGGACTTTAGCATCATTGTAATCACACACCATCTCTCTGGAGCCTGCAGATATTACTATTAAAACAATCTTTGTGTGGACGTTTACTTTACCATAATCACGTACCATCCCTTTTTGGAAATGTCACTTTTGTCCCAAAGAGGACATAAACATATCTATCATCACACCAATCCGAGAGAGGCGATGTGGTTCAGTGGGAAAGTATGAGACCTTGTAGCCAAATCCCTGCTGCCCACTGGACCACAGTATGTGATGCTTTATTATTCACCTCATCTTTATTTGGGGCGTTGTAATAGGGTTTAATGCCCAAATGAAGTTCTGTCAAGTGAATATCTTACAGGAAGTGCAATGACATTACCATCCATCGGTTGTATGTCTCTAGGATGTGGAACAGGATCAGGAACAAGTTATGTACCTCTGTCAAGACCTGAAAGAATCTTTGCACACCATCCCTGTGGGAATGTATCATTACTACAATCGCACACCATTCTTACAGTTACTTAAACCTCATCATCATCATCATCATCATCATCACAGAAATAGGGGGAAGTTATCATCATTGTATTGTCCCTTGTTAAGACATTAAATTGTCCTCATCACACACACCTCTGTAAGGACTAAATTTCACGGACATCATACCATCCATGATGCAACTCCAATATCCGACATCACACGCTATCGATGTAGGTACTTCAATGCCACAATCATCACATACCTCTTATCTAATGAATATAACACCCACCCATTACGCACCTCTCTGTGGTGACTTAAATATCCCCAACAAAACACACCATCTCTGTGGCAACTCCAATTTCACAGTCATCACACACCATCTCTGTGAGGACTTCAATAGCTTAATCATCACACAACATCTCTGTGAGGACTGTACCATGTCCTTCTTCATTCACCCACTCTTTTGGGACTTTGTGACATCACACATATTGTCTGTGGTCACTAAAAAGCATCTTTTAAACCTTAATGTCATCCT
The DNA here is from genome assembly GCA_002915635.3 of Ambystoma mexicanum. Lineage (NCBI taxonomy): Eukaryota > Metazoa > Chordata > Amphibia > Caudata > Ambystomatidae > Ambystoma > Ambystoma mexicanum. Next base: position 1,129,109,910 of record CM010927.2, on the reverse strand, counting down.
CATTCACATCACACAACATCCAGGTGGGAACGTTAACATCACAATGTCCACACAACATCTTTGTGGGGACATCAATGGCATGATCATCACACAAAACCCCTACAAGGACAATACAACTCAGCTCATCACACATAAAATCTGTTAAACATCCCAAACAACATATACTTTATGTGTGTACACACAAAATCTCACAGTCATAACACACCATCTCTCTGGGGACTTCCGTAGCACAATCGTCACACACCATCTCTGTGAGGCCTTTACCATACCCCTCCTCTCTCAATCCCACTGAGACCTAAACATTTCTGATATCCTACACAATGTCTTTGGTTACTTACACATCTCTGTTGGTCCTTGATGCCATGCTTCACTCTCATCACACAACATCCATGTGGGGACCTTAAAACCACTATATTCACACGCCATCTCTGTAGGGACTTTAATGCCATGATTATCACACACCATCACTGTGGGTACTTTAGTGCCACCATCATCACACACCAGCACTATGAGGACTTTAAAACCACACTCATCAACAACATCCCTGAGGAGGCATTCATCTCACGGTCAAAATAGATCAGCAAAATCCACCATCCTAAATCAGAGAGCAGATAGTAACACCATTATAACATGCCATTCTTGTGGTAGGGTCTATTGTAAAGGTTACATTTATGACTGTGAACCCAGGAAGCCTACATCTCAATCACAGATTCCTCTCTGTATGACATAGTGGGAATCACAATCAAACATTTAAAACCCTGAAGCAAATGGAATGTGGCTACTGGTCAAATTAAGTGTATTTAAGTGAGCATGCAAATGGGACTTGGACCGAAATTATCGCGTTTCATAATTATCGCACACAATCTCTGTGGAAAATGTAACTTTTCCATAATCAAACATGACCCCTATAGGAAAGTTAACTCCACTATTATTATACACATTCCAAAAGAAGATAGCAACATCATTTCCATTACACCATTTCTAAAGAGGAGATATGAGTTAGCAGGGAGGTGATGCCTGTGAAAGAATGAAAGCTGAATTTGAATTAATTATTCCTTTTTGGCCACAGTGTGCCAGCCTGGGTCAATCGAGTCATCTCCTATGGGCCTCATTACGACCCTGGCGGTAAGGGGTTTACGCCAGCGTTAGCTGCGCCGACCCCTTACCGCCAATTACGAGGTCCCCTAGCGCCATGGTGCTTTTAACACCTGCTTTTAGCAGGTGTTAAAATCCATGGCGCTAAGGGACCATGGAGTTAATTACGCCACCGTAATTTACGGTGGCGTAATTAACGCCTTCCCCACTCCCATTATGCCCTATGGGGCAAAAATGGGAATGGGGAAGGGTAAATGGGGATTGGGGACTTACCGCCCCGCCAAGGTCGGAATGGGGCGGTAAGTCCGCCAACCACCATGGCGTAAACGTAGTTTACGCCATGGTGGTAAAGTCACGGCCCAGGCGGTAACTTACCGCCTGGGTCGTAATGAGGCCCAATGTCTCAGTTATCTTTTCTGGAACATTTTAAGTGTTTATAATAGTGTTTAATGCCAGAAACTAAGTGCCTTTTTAAGGCTTAATGCAAATTAAACATCTTGTGGGAAATGCCAAACCATCAAAATGCACCTGTTGTGATAGCTATAATGCAGGCAGGTACTCACATGTATGAATACAATTGTATAATGTATATTGAGTATTATAAAGTAAGCATTTTTCCATTTGCTTATGGGGCAATCCATCCCAAATAAGAATAATAAAGTAAGTCCCCACAAGGATGTTAACACGCGTCCAAGTCCCCGCAAAGATGGTACCGGACACGCGAGTAAAAATAAGCATTTTTGCAAATATGAAGTTGGATCCTTTATTGTGAATTTTTTCTGAACATAGTTCTGCTATTAGCCAATGTCTAAAACATTGGGAAAGGATAGTCCCCACAAGGCAGGTCCCCACACATAGTCCCCACAAGGTAGGTAAAACGTGTATGTGTGTGTGTGTGTGTGTGTGTGTGTGTGTGTAAGAGAGAGGGAGGGCGAGAATGACTGACAAAATGACGTCTGCCCTGCAGGAGTACAAAAATGAGTAGTGGATAAACTCCCTGTTCAGACTTCAACCAAACATCAGTGATTCCAATCACATTAAGATGGAACAGGCCCAGGTAAGAGATATACCTCCTTCACCTTTAGTGGTAACGAGGGCAGAGGGAAAACTATACTCTAGAAAGGGGTGTGAATGTGAGACAGCAGCAACCCAAACAGCAATACATCAATAGTCCAAAATAAAGGAATGTCCAATCAAGATTATATACTAACATATTTATTTCATTACACCAATATGCAATATGGACTACACTAGACAACAGTAATAAAAACCCACCCCTGTAATGGAAGACATAGAAATGCAGAATGTAGAAATGCAAGCACACGGATACTTAGCAGGTAGGGAAAAGCAATACATCATTTCAATGTAGTTAAAAGGATATGTCTTTGGGAAAATAAGTGCAAACGTGTGCTTAACCAGCCTGTTGGCATCAAGGCCAAATTGACCAAGTGGCCTGGGGCCTTCCAACAGTACTTTTCTTAGTTTTCAGTGTTTTGACGGCATTTAATCAGACGTCTTTTTGTTAAGCGAGCTAGTCGAACCTGGTTCAGATACAGTGAGTCTTGGTTTTCCAGACTGGGACAGACGTTGAGCATGTTTCAACTGGGGTTGTGTCAGTTTGATGTAGCATTCAAAGGATGTGGGTCGAAGGAGACACCAGGGTCAGTTCGGCAGTGGAGCTTGGGTCAGCAACAAAGATGCTGTGGTTCAAAGAGCTGTTTGAACTTGACAGTTAGAAGACTTTTCCAGCTGCAATCTTCTTGTTCGTGCCAGGGCAATTGATGCACTCAGCTGGCATGGTGGGGTGGGAAACTGGTTCGTGGAGCAGCAACAGCAGTTCAAAGAGGTTTTAAGAAAGGGCAAAGTCAGCACTGCTGGTCCTGTGGGTCCAAATGTGTTAGAGCGTGGTAAAGAATGGTGAGATGCATTTGGAAGTGCTAACAATGCCAGTTGTTGAGAGTTCCAATCAAGGGGCTCAGGGACACGATGACGCCTTGTTTTTGTTCTCCTAACACGGGGGTGTCTGGCTAACACATGCAAGGGTCCGTCACCTCAGGTGAGGTCATGGGTATGAGTTTTGCAGGCAAAGAGGCAGGTCTTGCTCCAGCTTCCAACACTGTTACCACGTGGAAGAAAAGGAGCAGTGATCACCACTTTCTTGGAGCATTTGTCTTCACCTATGGCATAGGGCTTTGGATGGGACTGCATGCCAACAAGGTACAGAGGAATTCTTCCTTATGTTCTGGTTGGTCCAAAAGTGAATTCAAGAAGGGGTGGGAGACCCCCACTGTTCCCAGTGATTGGAAAGGAAGCAGAGATTGTCTCTGCCTTGGAGCATTTCTCTTAAACTCCTGCTGAGGGCTTTATATGGTACTCCTATTCCAAAAGAGTCCAAATGAACTCTTTCCTAACTCTTAGATGATGCAAAATTTAAATAAAGACTGCCTCTTTTATATGCAAAATTCCCCCTGGAATTGGAGGAAATCAAGCTTGCATTAGCAGATACAATCTTTGTCCTTGTTACAATAACTATTTGCCTTCCTGCATCATACCCAAAGTGTGTTGTGCTAAAGGAATTGTAGGTGACAGGAAAGAAGGAGAAGTGTAGGGAATAGCAAGATGGTGTAATACTTCCCCAAATATTCTGAACTCCCTCTGACTACACTAACCCTGACCCCTTCTCAAGCCCATAGTATCAAAGGGTTTATGCTATGCAACACCCTGATCTATGACTAACCTTTGTTTAAGATGTGTCCTCTGCTTCCCAGGGTGCTCCTGCTGAGAGCGCTTCCTGGGCTGGATAGGGGTGCTACCGATCCTCACAAATGATCATGGAGGGGCAGCTAGCTCTGGATATTATCCTGTTGGTTATAGCAGAGACAACAAGTCTAGAGGGAATACACACAACCTGTCCATGGCTATTAGCCTGGCCTCACAGTGTTGACATGTAGGTGATACAGATCAGAGGAGGCTTTAATAATTATATCAACTACCGATCACTGTACCCCGAATTTAGGTTTGGCGTATGTTTAAAGAGTCAACTGCCGCCAGGATGATAGTTCATCAAAATGATGTGGTTTTGAAACAGAGTTGCACATTTTAAATGCAACATCTGCATTGCGGTGACTTGGCTGTCACCACAGCTGTCACAATGGCACATGTGATCTTTACACCATCTCTCTGCTACTGGAGAACATGTTCTGCAGATCAGGAGGTTCATTAGTTAGAGCACATATGTCAATATGCTTTTGGTATGGAATCTAAGAAAAGCAAATTATGGTAGCAGATCACCCTTTCCAAGAAGGAATTACCACATGATTTAATATATATTAAAAAAACAAAAATAGCCCTTATGGCAGTTCCTCACAATCACGGAATGAGATGGACTGTCTGTGAGTCTGACCATGCGTGAGTGTTGGATCCACAATATGTGGCTTTTGGGGTGACAGTGTATGGCTTTATTTGACAGTGTGCTTGTGCCTGGCTGTGTATGACTCTGTGTGATGGTGTGAGAGTGTGACAGTGAGACTGTGTGTGTAACAGTGTGGCATTGTATCTGGATGGATGAGAGTGAGTTTGTTGAAGTGTTTTCGAGAGACAATGGGCCTCATTACACGGTAGGCGGTGAGCCATGGCGCTATTAGCGCCATGGCTCATGCCGGTAAAATACCGGCACCGCCTTGGCGGAAAGGGGATTTACCGCCCCATTCCAAGGTTGGAGGGGCGGTAAATCCCCTTTCCGCCATTGCCCTTCCCCATTCCCATTTCTGCCCCATAGGGCTCTATGGGACTGGGGAAGGCGCTAATTACGCCACCGCAATTTTGCGGTGCCGTAATTAGCTCCGAGGTCCCTTAGCGGGTTGGATTTTAACGCCTGCAAGAAGCAGGCGTTAAAATGCTCTAACCCGCAAAGGGACCTCGTAGTACGGCGGTAAGGGTTAACGGTCACCGTTGCCATTAACAGTGACCGTTAACCCTTACCGCCGTCCGTGTAATTGGGATGGGACTACATGTGTGTGTGTGTGAATGTGTGTGTGAGAAAGTGTGTGAGTGTGACAGTGACACAGCATGTGTGTGTGTGACAGTATGAGAATGAATTACACTCATAGCGTGTCAGAAAATGTGTGTGACTATATTTTTGAGACTGTTTGTGAGATTCATTAAGCAAGTGTGAGTGTGTGAGTGTGACAGCTGTGATTCACATAGAATGTTGTGTCCGTGTGATAGTGAGTGAGTGTGGCAGTGTGTGAGTGTGACCTTTCATGTGTGGCTGTGTTTGTGAAACAGTGTCTGACATTGTGCATGACAGTGTGGATGTGACAGTGTTGCAGTGTGAGTGAGTGTCTGGCAGTGTATGTAAGCATGCAACAGTAAGCATGTGAGAGTGAGTTTGTGATAGTGTGTGTGTGAGAGACATTGTGAGAAACAGTGTGTGTGTATGCATGTGTGTGTGTGACAGTTTGCTTATGTGAGTGTGTGTCTGAGAGTGTAGTTTGCTTATGTGAGTGTGTGTCTGAGAGTGTGATGACTGGGTGAATAATTTTGACACAGTGAGTGTGTGACTGTGTGTGTGACAGGGAGTCATTGTGTGAGAGTGTTGAAGTGAATGACAATTGTGTAAGCATGTTTCAACAACAAATGTGTGTGTGAGCATGTCAGAAAGAGAAAGAGACTGTGTGTGTGTGTGTGAGAGAGAGAGAGAGAGAGAGAGAGAGAGAGAGAGAGAGAGAGGGGGAGAGAGAGACAGAGAGAGACAGAGAGATATTGAATCAGAAGGACTGTGTGACAATGGGTGGGAAACAGAAAGTTGTGTGACAGTGTGACTGTGTGTACATGTGTGTGACTGCCCGTGACAGTTTGGGTGTGGCAGTTTGACTGTGTGCGTGAGAGAGAGACCGTGTATGTGGGTGTGTGACTGAGCTTTATTAGTGTTTGAGAGAGGCAAAGTGTGTGTAACTGTGCCTGTAAATGAGAGAGACAGTAAGTGATAACACACATATGTGTAGAAGTGTGTTTGTGTGACAGTACGTGAATTGGTGGTCATGACTGCATGTCAATAATTATGTTACTTGTGACTGCATTTGTGTGTGTGCAATAGTGAGTGAGTGCTCCTGTGCGAGTGTGACTGTTAGTGTGACTGAATTAGTGTAATTGTGTCCCAGTGAGTTTGACAGTTGTGTGACAATGAGTGTGCCCCTGTGACAGGGAATGCTACAGCAAGTATGTTATGTGGCTCTGAATGTGTGAGTCTGTGTATGAGTGCAAGTGTGACTGTCAGACTGGGTGAGCAAATGTGTCTGACAGTCTGAGAGTATGCGTGTGCCAATGATATAGTGTGTGACAATGCATCTAAGGATGTGACAGTAACCATGTGACATTGAGTTTGGGATAGTGTGTGTGTGAGAGACTTAGAGAAAGAGAGATAGTGTATGTGTGTGTGACAGTGTACACGTGACAGTGTGTTTGTGAAAATGTGTGTGACATGCTGTGTAATTGTGACAATGTTGCTGAATGTGTATGAGCCAGTGTGACACTGTGTATTAGTGTAACAGGGTATGTGGTTGTGCCCCAGCATGCGAGTCTGACAGTGTGTCAGTGTGACTGTTTGTTTGTTTGTTTGTTTATTCATTTCTAATGCGCTCCAGACCCGTGGGTAGCAGGGGCAGCAATAGGATAATGTGAAGCTTATCTTACTTTGACAGGGTGACAGTGTTTGAATGTGAAAGTGTGTTAGTGTGTGAGAGTGAGTCTGAGAGTTTGTGAGTTGCGTAATGACACAGTCTGCTGTGATTAATGTTTTTATTTATCGGAAGGCAAATCAACAATATAGGCAGCCTACACAGAATGCATCAATACAATGTTGCTTATCACACAAATAATGATGCCCTTCACAGCATCAGTCCCCAGGGTGGTGCTGGCTGTTTTGAGAGTTCTATTACCAAGGCAGCCCATGGATAGATCAGTGGCAGACTCCATTGTAAGGTGTCTATGAAATGCATGCACGCTCAGACATTTCTCCGTGCAAGCTAATGAAGTGGACCACATTTCAATGCTACCTTATCGGTCAGCTTGGAAACAAGGAGCATGAACACAGTAGCAGTTCCTTAATGTACCTTTATTTACATTTAGTTCAGCTTGTTTGAACACCACGTGTCATCTTGCAGTCTCTAAAAGCTACTATGCATTCATGTGACTTGATGATCGTGTGTGACGCTGAGAAAAGTGTAGTACTCAGCAAGCAGGTTTCAACATAAAGGGGAGTGTGTGTCTGTGTGTGTTTGCATGTGTGTGCATATGGGTTTGTGTGCATGCGTAAGAGAGTGGAGAATGACAGAATGAGAATGAGTAGGACCGTGTTTGACTGGTAGAGCAATGGTATGCGACTATTAGAGTAAAAGTATTGTAATTTGAATGACAGCCTGACTTTGACTGTGTGTGACTGTGTAACAGTGAGTTGGTGTGTGTGAGAGTGTGGCATTGTATGTGGGTGATTTAGAGTGAATATGTGACAGTGTTTGTGAGAAACAACCTGTGTGAGACAGTGTCAGTATGAGACAGAAAGTAATACAACATATCTGGGTATATTTGTGCGCAGCATGCAACGGTGATACAGCTTGTGTGTATGTGACAGTCTGTGAATGAATGGCAGTTTGTGCATGTCAATGAGTATGTAACAGTGAGTGTGTGTGCGACTGTGTGTCGGTGTGTGTGTGTGTATGGAGTGTGAACGTGTGTGATTGTGTGATAGCGAGTGATAGTTACAGTGAGTGTGTCCGTGTGACTTGGTGTGACTGTATGTTTGAGACTGTGTCTGACACTGTGTCTGACAGTGTTAAGTAAACAATGAGACAGTGTGCATGAGTGCTCAGTAGTGTATTTAAGCATGTGAAAGTGAGCTTGTGATAGTGTGTGAGAGACCATGTTTGTGTATGGGCGTGTGTGTGTGTTAAAGAGATTGAGAGAGACTCTTAGTTTATGCAATAGTGTATGCCAGAGTGTGAGAGAGTGGATGTGACTGGGTGTGCCATTTTGATGGTGTGAGTGTGTGGCTGTGTGTGCAAGTGAGACATTGGGCCTCATTACACGGTAGGCGGTAAGGGATTACCGGCACCGGTAAGGGCACCGGTGCCGGTAATCCCTTACCACCCTACTGCGAGGTCCCTCAGCGGGTTGCATCCTTAATGTGTGGTCAGGCCACACGTTAAGGACGGGACCCGCTGAGGGACTTCAGAGCTAATGACGGTACCGCTAATAGTTGTACCGTTATTAGCTCCTTCCCCATTCCCATTGAGCCCTATGGGGGCTCGAATGGGAATGGGGAATGTTAATTGGCATGGGGATTTACCGGGTCCTCCAGGGTCGGAATGACCCGTAAAGTCCACATACCGCCTACTTGGACCCAGAAGGCGGTAGGGGGTAGCTATGGCGCTAATAGCGCCATGGTTACCTCCTACCATGTAATGAGGCCCATTGTGTTTGAGTGTGACAGTGTATGAAAGTGCAGTGAGCAGGTTTCAACAAAATTTCGCATTTATGTGTAGGTGTGTGTGCCTGAGAGTGAGATAGAGACAGAGACATAATGAGAGTGACTGCTGGTAACAGTGTGACTTTTTGTGACTGTGTGTGTCTTCATATGACACTGTGAGTGAGGCAGTGGATGTATGAGAGAGTGAGCCGATGGATGTGGATGTGTGACTGAGTTTATAACAGTGTTTGTGAAAGGCAAAGTGAGTCTGACAGTGTGTGTGTGTGTGTGTGTGTGTGTATGCATGTGACTGGTATGAGTGTGACAGAGATGCAACATTTGTGTTTGTGTGACAGTATGTGAATGGGGACAGTGAGTTCATGTCCATAATTGTATCAGGGTGAGTGTGCAGGTGAATGTGTGTCAGTTTGAATGTGTGTGTGATAGTGAGATTGACTGGGTTTCAGAATGTGTGGGACTGTGCATGCGATACAGTGTGTGTATATGCGATCAAGAAACTGTGTGTGTTTGTGTGTGTGTGTGGTGTGAGTGTTAAAGGCAGTGAGAGAGTGCTATTGTGTGAGTGTGACTGTGTGTGTTTGACTGTCACTGTGTGTGTGACAGTTGTATGGCTGTGCGTGTGTCTGTGTGACGAAAAGTGTTACAGTGAGAGTGTTGTGTGGACAGTCAATGTGTGTGCATGCAAGGGTAATTGTGTGCAAATGTGTTTGCCATTGTGAGTGAGACAACACGACTGTGTGTGAGTGTGTGGTAATGTATCTAAATATTGTACAGTAAACGTCTGACAGTGAGTTTATGACTGTGTGTGTGAGACAGTGTGTGTGTCTTTGCCAGTGTGTGTTAGGGTGAGTGTGAAAGGGTATGCAATTGTCACAGTGTGATTGTGTGAATGTGTGTTTGGATGATAAAGTGAGACAATGTGTTTGTGTGTGAAAGTTTGAGTGTGACAGTGAAGAAGTGTGCAAGTCTGTGAGTGGGTGTCTGAGGGTCTGTGCGTTGTTTAATGAGACAATTTGCTCTGATACGAGGTTTTCATTTCGTAGAAGGCATATCCACAATTATGCCAGTCTAATGACAACACATAAATACAAAATTGTTTTTCACGTAAAAAGAGGATGAATTGCATGCAATGTTATCTCTCTGTGCAATCTATTAAAGTGGACACGTTTCCGTAATACTGCATCAAGCTGCTCTGAAACTAAAGGAGCATACGGGCAGTGATTGCCTGCCTGATCACAGTAGCAAATACAAGCATTGGACAAGGCAATACTTTAGGCATGTACTGCTGTTCTTTGCATTTTGTGTAGAATCGAGGGAATCTGTCCCTTCTCCACAATGGTGAGCCCCTTCCTGTGAGGCTAGGAAGGCGAGCCTGCTCCACAAAACCCTGCCTAGGGGTAGAGGCAAGTGGGACCTCACTTGGATAGACTCCCTCTTTAAGGATGACTCCCATTCCCGTGAGGAACTCGCTCAAGCATCACAGACTGTTTCATACATGCAATGTGTTAATGTACCAAAATATGTAAGATATCAAAACTGTGATGAAGAAACAACAATAACAGAGAATCAAGACTGGGACTAAGAAACCTAGAATAAATATGGTAATCTCATGTAAAAAGATGATGTTTCTTTAAATCAGAATGTCCAATCCACTGAGGACGTGGATAGAGGGATACTCATAGAGAGAAGCGAGCAAATGAGATAGAGACCTTCTCGTGAGAGAAGTCTTGGGAGGATAGCCCAGGGGCAACATGCTCACCTTGGAAGCAAGACGAACCAGAGCAACACAGGTTCGATCCCTGGGTCCGTGCTTAAAAGCCCCTGGGTATGAGGCGTGTTATAAATAACCAATTACAAATACAATTACAACCAAATATGCAAGCCGGGGGAAGCCCCATGCTACATCAGTCCTGACGGAGAAGGAAGTCACGCAACCTGTGCGTTTCAAACTAACCCGCATCACAGAAAGGTGACATAGAGATGCAGCAGAACAGCAGCATGAGGGAACAGAGGGGCAAGATCCTCATCCAAGGTGGTGACAAGGTCCCAAAAGGGAGTCGATGGTGGATTGTGGCTCTAAAATCCTTGCTGATACCAACGGCCAGAGAAGGCAGCTGGGTGTCCAGTCGCAAAACGAAAGACCAGAACACCATGAAGAACAGGAAAAGCACAAGGGCGGGCACCCAATAAGAGGTGGTGGCGAGACCATGGGAAGATATCTATGGTGGACCGTGTCCATACCACGTGTCTGAGAAGCCTACAAGGTGTGTGGTTATACCTACACCACAGAGAACTGAGACACTGAAACAAAGACATGAGAAACCATAATGAGAGCGATGCAAGGAAAGATAGCGCCTCAATGGCCGCAAGAACCTCCAGTGAAGAAGACCCCCAAAGGTATTACCCTATCAAAATGAAGGTAGCGGGGAGAACGGGAACCACAGGAGGACCAAAAGGAATCCTAATGTGACACAGTTAACTCATCCCAGTACAAACTATGAAACAGAATTTAACGTGAAACAAAGGAGATACAAGTGTTGTGACTCTAGAGAGAGAACTGTTGAATAAATAAAGAATGAGAGAAGAGAAGAATACCCTGGGAAAAGGTTGAAGTAAGTCAGCACATTGACAAAGCCAAAATAGCGTTGAAGTGAAACCCAGAGATGGCAGAGCCTAGAGAAAGTAAATAACTGAATCAATTAAAAGTAAAGCACACCAAAGCTCAAAAAGCTACAACCAAGAAGGTAAAACTAATAGGAGATCCCCAAGAAGGATCTCCCAAGGAGAGAAAACGCCCAATAACCCAATTGAGGAAGAAAGAGTTTGATCCAAGAACTCACAAGAGACTATTTGCAAATGATGTACTAAAGAAAGCCCAATAAATTCAACCAAGGAGTTTAGAAGTTCTGGCCCAAGTAGTCAAGAGAGACTATTGTTACAAAAGGAATGGTACTAGCAGTACCCTCAGGAGAAGGGAGTCAGTCTCCTGAACTAAGTTTGTTTTTTTATAGTGATAGGGTCAGTAAGGATACCTTTGGACAGTGGACTTATTCTTTCGACATTCACGACTCAGTGACAAGCACCTTAGTCAAATATGTAGGCATGGAACACCCATAGAGTTAAGGAAGAAAGGTGTTATTCTTTTTTTTTTTTTTTTATAAATTACTCAACATCATGTCCTCAGTGAGTGCATGTCCTCCTTCTGAATCGCCATAATTTACAGGCAATAGAGTGCCAGGAGAAGAGTGTAAAGTTTCAAAGGAGGATGTAGTAAGGGGTGCGGATGTGCAAGAGTATTAGAAGTAGAATAGAGCAGAGGGTCAAGCAATTGAGAGAGGGTGCCATTGATGATTGGCAAGAGCTAATATGAGCAAGAACGGTTAAGAGTGAGAAGGCCAGCAATAAAACTAGAGTGTGAGAGGAGGGATTACAGGAACTACAGAGTGGGGTGTTTGTAGAGATAGTTGCGGAGGGTATGGTGGGTGGGGGTAGAGAGAGGGGAGGTAGAGTGGGTGGTGTGGGAATTGGGGGATTTGGTCACTTCTCCCCACAGGAGAGACTCTTGTGAGACTAGGTGAGTCCACTACAAAATATTCCCCCAGGAGTGGAAGAAAGCAGTATCTCACATGGAGAGACTCCCCTCATGGGGATAAGAACTCCTGTTCCAGGAAGGAGCTTCCTTTCTATCTCACACAAGAGATGAAGAAAGAAACATCTATAACACAAGAATCCCCCGCTATGTGTCATTGTAGTACTTGTCCTGAAGGTACAGGTACGAGTAAACATCAAGGAGTAAGAAAGAATGAACAGTTGCCTGACACTGAGACGAGGAAGCTCAATGGATATAGACAGAGAATGACTCAAACACAAAGAAAGGACTATTCCTGGAACTTGGGGAAGCATCAATCTGACCTCATAAGACTGGAAGGAGCTAGTAAAGAGACCCAGGAGTTTCTGATGGGTCCTGCAGAGAACGAGACATCGGCCTCCCAAGTGGAGAGAAGAATGGACAAAAGGATGTCTGAGCAACACCCATGGGCAGAGAGCCTACCAAGAGGCTCTGCTGGGAACAAGCATCCCTGCATGGATTTGCTCCTAGGAAAAAGCAAGCAAGGAATGGAGAGAGAGGAGAAACCTCTAAGTGCTGTGGGCATCAAGGTGGTCATACCCCGAGTGGTAGCGAAAACAGAAGCAACCCAAAGAAGCGAAGGACACTTGACGAACAGTAACATGGAGGAAGAGTACAAGAGAAACCCTCTCCAACCTGTTAACACAATACGTGGACTGGTACCTGAAGGTACACCAAATGAAAACAAGGAACCCTCCTGCAGAGATGAAACAAAGAACAAAGAAGAGATGCCTGCCAGGTGACGCAGGCCCGAACCCAAGAAGGTAACAGGAAGAGCGGGAGACCCGGGGAGATGGGAAGCTGTGTCTAATGACTGTACCCTAGCTAGCATAAGAAGAGCAAGCCTAACCACTGGACCCCTCTTAGTCGTGCCAGTATTAACAAAATTTACAAGAAGAGCAAGCCTAACTGCAGGGCTCCTCATACTTGTCCCAGTAGTAATAAAGGTTACGAGAAGAGTATGCCTAACTAGAGGACCCCTCATATTCGTCCCAGTAGTAACACAAGTTATATGAAGGTGAGCCTAACTACAAGACCCCTCAAACTCGTCCCACTAGTAAGAAAAGTAATAAGAAGAGAGTGTCTTTCTATGGGACCCCTCATACTCGTCCGATTACTAACAAAGCTTATAAGAAGAGGGAAGATCACTACAGGACCCTTCTACACGTACCAGTAACATTGAAATTCATGAAGAGAATGTAAATGGCTACGGGACTCCTCCTGTTCATCCCAATATTACTGAAGAAGGCAAGAGAGGTGGAGTTAAACCTTGGGTACATCACACATATCCAAAGGGCGAAGTACAGAGAGCCAGAGACATAAGGATTAGTGTCATAGAGAGAGAAATAAAACAACGGTTGAAAGAGTGACTGTTCATTGATATGCACAAGACACCAAAGAAGATAGGGGTCAGTACCCCCGAGAAGAAAACTTTAAGGAAGCCAGGAGAATTATATAACTGTATATTGACACGTTCTATGAAAGATCTGAATCAATTGGTGAAGAAAACAAAATGCTATTTGAAGCTTACATATTGAAATGGAACGCTTAAGTTAGAAAGACAGCTTTCTTCCCCAAGAGAAGGGAGTCATTCACCTGGTCTTTGGCTGGTTGGTAGTAGATGTTGGCTCAGGATAGGTTAGTTTTGGACTGAGGACCGACAGTTGATATTGAACTTGTACACTGACGACAAGCAGACTTGTTTTAGGTGTGTTAGGTAGGGCAACACTAAGATTAGGGAAAGTTAGGTCTTTTTTCATTTTGAATAAAGTACAGTTGAAACATTGTGAACCCTGGTCTGTCTCATCCTTCTGACCCACCACATATGGTGTTAGCAGTGTGATCTGACTCAGCTGATAAAAACTGAGGGACCCTACAGTTCACAACTTTGAATAAGGAAGCATTACCCCTGTCTGTGGCTACTGCTGAGTCAATTGGGTTTGACCTCCATAGTGTTTCATAAAACACAATTCTACCTGGTGAGAGGCAATTGGTTCTTAAGGGTTTTGATTTGATGCCCCCCTAAAGAAACATACATCAGGTTGACTTCGAAATTAGGTCTAGCGTGGAGACATTCATTTTATTTAATGTATTTTTTTTTTGCCTTCCAGAACATGAATGGAGCGACAAAGGGGAAGGGAGTGGGACAGAGGAGATGGCGAAGCATTCAGTATAGCTTGTGGAGACAGATACAAGACAAAATTGTAGAGGCAAGTGACAGAAAGGTCGGAGCAGCATATATCAAAAATGTTGCCAGATGCAGTTTTTGCTGATCTATTAGCTTAATTGCACATATGATGAGCTTTGGTTGCTTTTTACATATTCAGCACATTATATTCAATAACTATGAAAGTCTTCCAGGACATACACATGTTTATCCCCTGATGAAGGTGTTATAAATCATATACTTGAACACAGGTTGGGTTTGAAGGCCTATGAAAAGACATCAGGCTGTAAAACTGTGGGACTGTGGACTCTTCATATGGGTCCTTGGACCTATGAGATACTATTAGGCCCTAAAAGACTGTTCAATGGTGGACTTTTGGACTAATGAAAATTGTGTAGGTTTTTTTCATTATTATTAAAATTGCTTCTTTGGTATGTTCTTTCGATTAACTTGGTTCTTCATGTATCTTTTTGTGATTACTTTTAATGTTGTAATTTGCTTTGTGATTTTTATGAGTTTTTGAGATTGGTTTATTGTATTCAGTATGTGGTATTGATGGTAGAGATCGTCTGCTGTTTATGTGAATTTGTACAGTTTGTTACTTATTAGCTATTTCCGGCTTCATGAAATTCCTCTTACTTTAAAGAATTGAATTTGTTTTCTTTGGTAATGTATATATAAATGTATTGTTCAAAGTAAACCCCCGGTTGGTCCCCTTTTTCTGTATGCTTATTAATTTTTCCCTGACCCAGAGTTGATGGGGACACCTGCTTTTTCAGTTTACTATTGTGGAGACATGGCATTGATGCAATGGCTGGTGTTATAGACCCTGACTGCCGAGGAGATAAAAAGGTCTTAGTACATCATTCTGGGAAACACCCTATACAGTACGAGAGTGTGAGAACATTTCTCAGGGGATTTTGGAAAAAGCTTTGCTTCCCATTCCCCTCAAAGTACCCGAACAAACAGAAACTGATAGGGCTTCATAAGGCTTTGGAGAAGCAGACAAAGTTATAAACAACAAACTCCTCCCAGACCGTACAGAAACCAACCTGCTCCCTGATATCACTTTTGCCCAATGGAACGACCCGATACTGACAGAGGCATTCCCTAAGGTTGTATCTGAAGAAGAGGGTCAAGCCCAAATGGGCCTGTCCTTCTTTTTAAAAAAAAGGTATCTTATATCGGGGAGACATTAACCCAGAAAGGACCTGTAGATCACAACTGGTGGTCCCCAAGAGTCCTAGGTGTCTAGCCCTAGAACTGGCACATTCCCATCTACCTGCTTGTCATCAGGGTATTGGGAAAACACAAAACCACCTCACACCTAAGTTCTATTGGCCTGGAATCTAAGTGGGTGTAAAGAAATGTGTCCTAGCCTGTGCCCGTTGCTAAACGACCACCACGACCCTTGTTCCATTCATCCCTCTTCTCCCCCAACCTATTATTACAGTCCTTTTTTCACGTATCACCATGGATATCATGGGTCCTCTTGAACCATGTAAACTAGGAAATAAGTACACCCTTGTTATTGTGATTACACAACCAGACACCCAGAGGCATTTACGTTATGCAACTACTCAAGTCAGGAAATAGTGAAGCATCTCCTCCCCTTCCTGTCCTACATAGGTTTCCCTAAGGAGATCTTGACAGATCAAGGAATTACATTTCTGTCATGTGTTATGTCAGAGGTTAACAAAGTTCTTCAGATTAAGACATTGAAAACGTGTGTGTACCACCTACAGACGGAGGGACAAGTGGAACATTTCAACCAGATTTTAAAGAAAATTCTCAAAAGGTTTGTTGAGGCCAATGGCCGAAACTAGGATGTGATAATCCCAGGGCCTCTGTTTGCTGTCCAAGAATCTCTACAATCCTCTCTAGGATATTCTCCCTTTGAACTTCTTTACGGTTGAGAACCTAGAGATGTGCTAGATATGCTCAGAGAGACCTGGGAAGAAAGGGAGCAGGCTATAATACCGTTATCCGGGATAGCCCTAAATGTCAAACACAACATGACCGCTGTAAGAGAAATAATAAAGAGACCCCTAGTAGAAGCCCTGGAAAATTAAAAGGTTCAATGTGATAAAAAAACAACTACCTGCCACTTCTCCGTCGGTAAATTGTGTTACGCAAATCTAATAACAAAATGCACTCAAAATGGTCCATACCAAAATCTTCAGGAAGAAGAGTTCATGCAATTACTGGTCTCCCAACCTGATCGCAAACAAAAGACCCAGATTGATCACATCTATCTTTTAAAGGAGTGGAGGGTTGAACCCTTTGAAAAGTATACATGGCCGTCCTACTCAAGGAAACAGACTATGAGAATAATTTAGTATTGTCTGAGGTAAACCACACTCAATGGTACACACAATATGAACACCTGAGGCAAGTTAGTAAATCTTAGGTCTTATACAATTCCAGAATCCAGGAAATAAATAATCTCCCTGGAAGTGGAAAACATGCTCACGGCTAACATCAAACAGCCTTTTCAGAGTCCCTACTCCTCGCCAATAGTCTTGGTAGCAAAACTTGATTAATCCTGGAGGTTTTGCATCAATTTTCAGAAACTGAAATCTATCTGTCAGTTTCAGAACAACCCGATGCTCTGAATCGATGATTTGATTGACAAACCGGGCAGTGAAAAACAAATCGCCACAACCCTTCCAATAAGGAAAAAAAACATCTTCTGCAGTCCCCAGGGATTATTTCTGTTTGCTGAACTACCGTTTGGATTACACAGAGCCTGGGGAACCTTTAAATGCCTAATTGATCGAGTGTTATTGCCCTTTAACCATTTCTGTGGCGCATACCTCAATGATATCGTAATTAACAGTGGAAGTTGGGAAGAACACTCATTCCACTTATGTGAAATCATCAGAGCATTAAGGAAAGCCAGGTTGATAGCAAATCCAAAGAAATGCCATCTAGCACAATAGGCTCAATGGTTTTTGTTGTTTTTTGTGGGTAATGGATTGGTGCAGCCTCAGATTGCTAGGGAGAATTCTCCAGGATGGCTAATTTCCCTTACCCGTTGAGTCCCTCAGAAGCTTTGCTGGATTTCTAGGGTTTAATCTTTTTACCTGGTAAGAGTGTGAGCCTTTTTTTCCCACTCTTACATTTGTTTTGGTCTGTGTTGTACCTTTTATGCTCATGGGCTTTGGAGTATCACCCACCCCATATGCATCATCTTTTTACTATGTGTCACACAGCACCTTCAGTGTAGTGACACAGGGCTGTCTTTTTCAGGCTTCCCAATTTAAACTCCATTTTCTGGGACTGACTACTGTCTCCCAGAACATGTAAAGTTGCCATTGACTTTACTAGTATTTTTTTTGCAATTTACACACCCAGTACAACCTATCTTCCAATAGAGTACTGGAGGGGTTAATAGTTATCCCCTCGTGTCTGATTCTCATGGAACATTATTATGTTCCCCTTTCTCTAAGATTTGGCTGGTGGCTGTGGTGTCTACCATTGTTATTCTACCGCGGACTATGAAAATAGCCTCAGTATCGTTAGAGGCTATGGTGGTAGCCTCAAACTCAAACCCGGTAATCCACGTTTATTTTAACTTGCTTCTGATTGAGTTATTTTGCCATATCTTTTTGTAAAGGTCTTTCTAGTGTTTTACTCTGCGCGCCAAACCAGGTTTGGTTCCTTTGTTCGCCGTCCTTTGGCACCTGAAGCCCTCCTTAGGCGCCTGAGTGTCTAGGTGGGCAGGATGTGTGGGATGTGTGGGATGTGTGGGAGGGGTTTGAGGCCCCTTGCACAGGATCTCCTTGGAGAACCAAGTCACACTCTGCTGTGTGATTGACAGCCAGGCTGTGTGAATGGGGGATTTGGTGCATAAAAAGCCAGTCTCTGGGACTGGAAGGCAGAGTCGCCACTGGAACGAGAGAACCAAAGAGAAGCTGAAGGAAGATGACTGCTGCAACTACTGGACATCCCGGTGAAGCCCAGCTGCAGGTCCGAATTGCCCGAAACTTCGACGACAGAGAAGAACTGCAAGGAATCTTCTTCCCTTGAGCTTGGTGGGACCAACCAGCTCGCCAAACACCAGACACCGGGGTCCTCATCCTGGTTGAATTTGCTGTGCATCGCTGCAGTAGATCGGATAGCCAGTGGAAAGAGAACCAGTTTGGGTTTTAAGTAGCGCCCATTTTATTTGTTCTTTTGCTCCGCTGCTGGCTTCATCCCTGCACAGTGCAGGACCCTCCAGCCATCCTCCTTCTTGTCACTACGACTGAAGCTTCAGGAACCGTGAGCCTGCAGGAACTGCCGGGAACAACTGCCTCAGCTACAGCATTCTTCTTCTTTTAAGGTATTGTGCAAACTCGGTTGTTCGTTGCGTCCGACCGCAGTGAAAGTGCTTGAAATATTTCGCCTCCCCGAAGGCTTGTCCTTCTTTTCTCATTTGAATAACTTTTCCTCCGACCAACTTTGTTTTGAAGTCTTGGCAAAGACTTAACCGCAAACTACTTTGAACTGTGTGATCATCTGCAAAGACTCTGAACCATTAACATTGGCCCAGACCTATTGACTTGAATCCTAGTTGTAGTAGCCTTTTCTAGATTGCCCTGCCTATAAATTGTTGGTGCTGTTGATTTTGCATAAACTTGTCTTTTCTCCCTTTTAAATTGTTGGAGTGCCATTTTGCACACACTTAATTTTCAGCCTAACTTGACCAGAATTGATTGGGCGTTATTGTATTATATTAAGACTGTGATTTTCTGCTGCTTTATGATAGTGAACTTTTGTATAACTGATGGTGTAAATTAAGGTATATTCTTTTACTGAGAAACCTTGAATCAGTGTTTGCTTGAATCATTGTAATTGTTGTCCTTTGTGTAAACTCTTGTACTGCTCACTTTACTCTTGAGATAAGTCTGGCTGCTCAGCCATCGCTACCACTTTTTGTGTAGTACAGGTTTGTACCAAAGGTGAAATTGTACTTACACTTGTAGTCTTAATTGTGTGTGGTGTTCCCAAAGGGTACTGCATATGATTCTGCCTAACACTGGTGTACAGTGGTGAGGATAAAGTAGAGTGCTGCTATTACCTTGGCTCAACTAACCATAGGGCTAAACACCACTAAAAGCAATTTTAATTATGTCTGATATGGACAGCTACAGTCATGAGACCCTCGTTACTTACACTTTTGATCATTTGAAAAATCTGTGTAGAGATAGGAATCTCTCTGTTAAAGGCAAAAAGTCAGAATTAATTGAAAAGTTGTTGGAGAACCAAAGTCTGGGGAGTGGGTCTGAAATGCCTACCCCTCCAGCAAATGTGGAAAATGATGAGGAGCATAATGTTTCAAATATTAGGGATGAGTTAGATGAGGCAGATGAGTCTCACAATGTAGGCCCTATTGCTCCTCTACTTGCTCAGAAACCTCAACCTTTGTCCACTGGGACCCCATCAGGTCCTTACTCTCAGTCCTGAATTCATTGCTCTAGAAAAGATGAGGCTTGAATTGGAATTCAAAGGTATTAATGCTCAATCTGAACAAAAGCATCAAGAACTTAAGCTCAGAGAAATGGAGTTGAATCATGCACTAGAAATGAAAAAGTTGTCTATTGAGAATGCTTCTCTCCCAGAGTCTTCTAGGTCTTCCAGTCCGAAGAGACCCCTTATGGCTTAAGAAATTGTTGGTATGTACGAGGCAAAGCTTGATGTTTTGGATTGGTTGGCAATGTTTGAGTATAACCATGGGATTCAAGACATTACAGGGAATCAGTTGCTTCCTTGGCTCTTCTCTCGGCTCCCCACTGCTCCATCTGATGTTGTGATGGAGTTGGGGAAGGTGGATAGGATGGATTATGAGTGTGTGAGGCTAGCTTTAATTGCTAGATTTGCGAAGACCCCTTCCCACTACCTTAAGAGGTTTAGGACCTTCAAAAAGCAGGATGGTACCCCTTGGACTACCTGGGTGTATGAATGTTTGAAAAACCTAGAGGGTTGGATTAAGGGTTACAGAGTTAACACTAGGTAGGAGAAATCTTGTTATGTTGGAGTCAATATATGATGACTGCTCTCCTGAGCTCAAAACGCACTTGACTGATTCTGAGGAGATAGATCCAAAGAAATTAGCTAATGCTGCTGACTTATGGGTTGCCAACAGGGCTACTCACAAGGATTCTGGGGCAACGCAGGAGAAGGACAAGGGAAAGCCACCAAAGAAAGATAACAAGGAGAATTCTAATACCTCCAATCCAAAAGAGGGCCCCAAATATAACAAGGGTAAGCCACAAGGGAAACCGAATCAGGCTAGTGTACCTCCTGGTGCAAAACCAGAGGTGGGTCAGAACAAACCTCCATTCATCAAAACATTTGGAAAATGTTATATTTGTGGGTCAACTGACCATGTGAAAGGGGATCCCAGATGCAAAGGTAAACCTTCAAGGGTCCACACTGTCTCCTTAGCTTTCTCCCCAGTGGAAAAAGTACCTATGGCAAGTGGAAACTTTCACCTACTGGCTGATGAACCCGTGAGAGTCTCAGCTAGTGTTTCTTTAGTGTCCCTAGGTTTGTGGGAAAACAGAATGTAGATGTCTATGATTCCATCCCAGATAATACTAAAGAATATTATAAAGATAGTGTCCTTGCAAATGGACAGGAGACCCCTGCCATCAGAGACACTGGAGCCAGCATAACTGTGGTTGATGAACCAAGTTAGCTGGATGCCCTGTGCAAATGCTTCCCCAGTTACCAGCTCTCATCCAGTGCAATGACATGGCTGTCATAATACCTGTAAGTGTGCAGAGTGAAGTGCCTGCGAGAGTCGTGTTGGGTAATGACCTGAAAACTCTTGGAGTTGTGTCTAGTTCCCCAAGGCCTCCCAGTAAAAGGAAACAGGATCTCACTAGGCATGCTATGGAGAGGATCTTGAGACTTGATGGAGGTAACAATCACCCCCAATCCACAGGACTTACTAACTGCTATTTCAAAAAAGAAAGAGGCAAAGGGGAAACCTAAGACCTCACCTGTGACTCCTCCACCATCTGAGGCTTTGTGTGAGGTACAACCCTGTGTGGTTGAACCAGCTACTGAAGAATCAGATTTGGAAGAGGACCTTACTGTAGTTGGAGATCTGGATCCTTCTGACCATCCTGAGCTGCAGTCTTTATTGGCAGAAGGTGGACCCAACAGGGCAGACTTCAGCAGAGGACAAAGAGAGTGTCCTACTCTTGAAGGTCTTCGCCTACAAGCTGCTTCTCAGCTTGATGCGCAAGAGCCTAGGAAGCACAGGCTGCAGTGAACCGACTTAGTCTATCCCTGGGGACTGCAAAAGACTTGTACTGCCCCTTGAAAAGGGACTGCAGTTCCTACAGTTGGCACATGAGATACCTTCGTATGGTCACTTGAGTTTCAAAAAGACCAAGAAAAAGCTCTCTTTATACTTCTACTGGCCTAAGATGGGTGCAGAAGATGACAAATGCTGTAGGAGCTGTCACACTTGCCAAACCTCTGGCAAGAGTAGAGCCAAGAAAGTGGCACCATTGGTGCCTCTCCCAGTGGTGGGAGTCACTTTTGAGAGGGTGGATATTAATATTGTTAGTCCCCTTGACCCTCCCACATCTTCTGGAAACAGGTTTTATCCTGGTTGTAGTAGACAATGCTACTAGATAGCCTGAGGGGTTACCTATGAGAACTGTTATGGCTCAGGCTGTGGCTAAGGCTCTACTTGGTATTTTTACCAGAGTAGGGTTTCCTAAGGAAGTGACATCTGACAGGGGGTCCAATTGTATGTCCCACTACATGCGAGCCATGTGCACCTTTACTTTCTCGGAGAAGCCGCGTTGCTTAATGCAACCACTGCCCTTAATTTTCTAAAAGTCACTTGAATGCTGCCACGCACTGAATAATGAATCAGTGCACCATTTTTGGCCTGCCCTCTGCATTTCCTCCATTGACGCCCACGAGGAGGAATACAGGCTAAGATGGCGCCCTGTTCTTGCCTAACTGCCTTCAGGAACCTTGTCTGCACCCGGATTGGCTGGCCCATAGTCTTAACCAATCCCTGATCACCGGCAGGCGAGCGCCGGCCCACATCCTAAGGCACACAACACAAGGCAGGCTCCTGTCCCAAGCCTGTCCAGAGCTGACAGAGGCCAGAGCTAGGATCTCTGTATTTGTATTTTGTATTTATTTTATTTGTATAGCGCAGACCAGGCCCGGAGGCTACCAGGCGCATTTCTTAAGGCAATGGTTACATAAGTTGCATACAGTGATAATATATCAGACAATAAATATGGCATAGAAATAGACATAGGTAGGTAGTACAACGATACATGGTTTGTCACGTAGTACATCCCTACATAGGTTATTGCAACACGTTTTCAGAATGTAGCTTAGGCATTGGAAGAGGCGAGCCAACATTTGGCTCTATGTTTGAAAAGGTTGAGGGAGGGGAAGTTTCTGATAGTCAAGGGACAGCATTCCACAGTTTGGCTGCCAGGACTGGGAAGCTAGAACCACCAGCTGTTTGGAGCTTGTATCTAGGTATCAGTAGCTCTGGTTGAGGGTAGATCTAAGTGAGCGAACTGGAGTGTACAACGTGAATCGTGAGGAGAGATAAGTGGGGGCCAGGTTGTTCATGGCATTTGTAGGTAAGGGCAAGCGATTTTAGTGAGATCCTTTGGGTGACTGACAACAATGAAGGTTCTTCCTGGTATCCGAAATGTGTGCGGATCTGGGGATATTGAGGGCTGCCCTGATGGCGTTAATTTGTATGATTTGGAGCTTGTCTAGGTTACCCTGATTAGTGCCCTGGTACAATGCATTGCAATAGTCAAATTTGGACATGACCAGGGTCCTAGCAAGGGTAGTACAGTTGTGCGAGGAGAGGAAAGGGCGACATGCTGTGATCAGCTTGCAGGTATAGGCGGCGGCCGCAACTGCATTAGTTTGTCTGTGAAGGGAGAGGGTGGAGTCGAGGTAAATTCCAAGCGTTTATGTGTCTTTGAGACTTTTATTATATTTCCATCGATGTTAAAGGAGCTGAACATAGGGTTCAGCTTGTTTAGTCTTTGCTGAGTACCTAGGATGAGGAGCTCTGTCTTGTCGTCATTGAGACAGAGCTCATGTTGGCCATCCATGTTTGAATGACATGGTAAACGTCGTTCAAGGCTTTTGAGTCTAATGTGTAATCACCCGTGATGGGGATGAGTATCTTGGTGTCATCCGCATAATTTGTGTAGGTGACACCCAGATAGTCGAGCACATCAAATAAGGGTTTAGTAAATACATTGTAAAGGGTCGGGGATACACACGATCCTTGGGGACTCCGCAAGGGACTGGTGCAG
Source organism: Ambystoma mexicanum (assembly GCA_002915635.3). Taxonomy (NCBI): domain Eukaryota; kingdom Metazoa; phylum Chordata; class Amphibia; order Caudata; family Ambystomatidae; genus Ambystoma; species Ambystoma mexicanum. The sequence goes on along the minus strand of CM010927.2, from coordinate 1,129,086,220 downwards.
GTCAGCCGCGGAGGTGGGCGAGAATACCCTCATCTGTCTGTTATCCAGGAAGGATTGAATCCAGTTTGTGGCCATGTCGGAGAAGTGAGCTGCAGTTTTCAGGTGGTGACAGAGGATTTGGTGATTAACCAGATCAAGGGCAGCAGATAAGTCTAATAGTAGTAACAGGCTAGTTTACCTTTGTCTTTGAGATCCTCAATTTGGGTCTTGAGATCGAGGAGGGCTGTCTCCGTACCGTGCTTCGGTCTGAAGCCGGATTGTCTCGTGCCTAGTAGGTTGTTTGATTCCAGATAGTTCTGTATCTGAAAATAGGCTGCTCTATCTAAGATCTTTAGCAGAAATGGGACCATTGTGATAGGCCTATAATTGGTTGGAACCTCCGGGTCTAAGGTGGGTTCACTTCACCACTAAGTGGAATGCCTACACTCAGACTGACTGGACTCATACCATATGGTAAGCTCCCTGTTGCCTCACCATTTTGACTTTGCTTTGTAATGACTGAACTCATTGCCAAAATCCGTCTCCCACTAATGTGACTCTGAGCCCACTGTCCATTTTTGGCCCAACCTCGCGGCACTGCTATAGAACAAGCCATCGCACATTGCTGCCCGCACCTAGCCTGACCACTAATGTATCTTGGCCTACTACCTGTTTACTTCTATCTGTGTTTACCATTGACTCTCACTTGCTCCTTCTACTCAATGTTTACAATGTTTAACTCTAACATGCAACCTATAATGATTTGCGATCCTCGGCATACTGCCCTCACTCTGTAGCAAGGTTGCCGTTTGTTTACACTACTGTTTCACTAATAGTTGCGCTGCCATCCGTTACCCTGAGTACTCATACCAACTGCTTAACTACTGCCTTGTATGATATTTGTACCACTGCATATTTGGTTTGAAGTTGTATTCACAGACCACTAACTCCTTTGATGTTTGATATGTGGTCTCTGGCTATAGTGGCTACTACGCATGAGTTAAAGCTCCCCTTGTGTCTTGAAGGCCCACTTGTGTTATTGCTTATTAACCGCATTTTAGAGACCCATTTGTGACACCGCACTCAATTGCAGTCTAAGAGGCCCACCTGTGTGACCGTTGGTCTTTGCATCCTGTAGCCCCACCTATGTCACCGCCTGAAATTGCATTCTTGAGAAGCCCATGAATGTTCTACTACCTATATTTGCTCTCCAACTTTAGTTGCAAGCATCAGTGCTACTACCCGTCTAGTATGTGTTTAGCTCATGCTCATAGCTACCACTTGTCTAGTACATGTTAAGCTAAGCTCATAGCTACCACCTTTCTAGTATGTGTTTAGCTCAAGTTCATAGCTACCACTGCTCCCTCTAAGCCTACTCATTCCACCTCGACCCAATGTCTCAGAATCACCTCTGTAACTGTGAGCACTAAGCAAGGTACTGTACCCCTAGTGCAACCTTCACTCACCATGCAAATCTGGCTTACCTTAATCATGTTCCCGTACTCTATCATTCAAGATAGTCTACTATGCAGCGATAACTACGTAGCCTACACAAATGATCTGTCTAAACTTGCATGCCCTCGGCATCACCCTAACACATGCCCTACACCATTTCTGCCCTCTATGCCACCTTTCCCACTAGGCGCCAATCTTTCCAACACCACTAGCATTATCGAACACACAGATGACGCTAAAACCAACACCAACAAACACACAAGATTGCACGCCCGCATCCACCATAACAGTGGTAACAACCTTTCCTATCCCATCACTGGCAAGACCAGGTGTCACCGCCTAAGATCCCGCACACTATGCCATTCTCACGATACACCCAATCGCAAATATGGCACACCCATATTCGCACTCTCTGCAACTAAGCAGCAAGTAGGCATACTCACAGCCAACCCTGACTTAACAGAGCGCAACAATAGAATAGGCACCAGTCTTCACATGAACATCAACCCACTAGCCAAACCTAACACTAAGACCAATAGACTGAGTACAGCTTCCAACTACACTAAACTCACTCACAATAACTCCTACTCCTACTCCAACATGACAAAGAACTTAGTCGACAACAGATCTAGCAACATCCAGAAGGGTACCCATAAACACCCTATAAAAGGAGCACTACTAAATGTCAGATCCCTAGTCGCCCACGCAACCAAAATCGCAGATGTCATTCTGACTAACAACTTTGACTTCCTTGCCATGACAGAAACCTGGCTGCACGACGCAGCTGGCCTGTCCCTAACCTTAGCTATCCCCGACAACTACTCCATCCTCAGAGCTGATTGACCCAATGCTCGAGGAGGAGGTGTAGCCATCATCTTCAAATCTACCTTAGACATTAGACTAGCCACCTCTTCTCCTGTGGCATCCTGTGAACTCCTCACAGTCAAGTCCAAACATCCCCAAAAATACTATCATGATTCACCTAATATATAGGCCTCCATGTTCCCATGTATCTTTTGAAGAAGACATCACGTCACTAATATCTGAGAACTCTAAACCTACGGCGCAAAACATCATCCTTGGCGACTTCAACCTTGGCTATAATGACCCCAATGACCTACCAGCCACATCCGTTGCCAATGCACTAGCTGAACAACATTTCTTACAATTAAGTACCCAACCCACCCATGCGAAAGGAAGGATACTCGACTGGGTAGCAGACCTTAACTGGAATACCCTTAAGGACTCCTCACCACTTGTGTGGACTGATCATCATCTTCTTACCCTAGATATCAATATCAACAACTTAGAGCCTAAAAAGCCCCTTATTGTACCACCATGTCTGACCCGGAATAAACATAACATTACAGCTGAAGCTATAATACCCTTGGTAGTTCCCATACTTAATGCACTACCGGACACAACTGACCTGGATCTGTTGGTTAACACCTATAACGATTCGATGACCAAAGCCATTGACACAATTGCCCCGTTAAAACTGTGCAAAGGAAAACCCATAGCACATCTGAACTCCTGGTTCACCCCTGTACTTAAACTACTACGGACAGAAAAAAGAAAACTTGAGACACTTTGGAAAATTACCCCTTCCACTGATAATAAAGCCACCCTAACCAACATCACTGCTTTATATAAAAGTGAGATAATCCACACCAAAAAAGAAACTTTCAAACTTTCAACACCAGAATAAACCAGGCAGGATCCAGCACTAGAGAACTATTCAACATCTTAAAGGAACTAGAAAACCCTAACCCATCGGCAGATACTTGCACTAAGGACAAACCTTGGTGCACCAGCATTCAGAATGCCCTTGACAATAATATTACAGGGTTACAAGCCAAAATAGCAGACAAATGGCACCAACTCACCTCTGGTAAATCCACCAATCCAATCACGCCTCCACCAGCATACACTAACTCAGGTTTCACATTCAACAAGGTAACCATTCCTGAGGTATAAAAAATCATAGCATCCCAGAAACCATCTAACTGCAAAGGTGACAGCTGTCCAGCTCAGATCATAAAAGACGCAGCTAGAGACTTATCTCCCTTTATTACCAAATTAATAAACTCCTCGTTCACCAGCAACTCAGTCCCAAGCAACTTAGATCTGTCTATGCCCACCAATTATAGACCGATCACCACTGTCCTGTTCTTACTGAAAATCATAGATAGAGTTGCATACTCGCAAATTCAAGACTATCTAGAGACAAATCAACTATTATGAACCAGTCAATCTGGCTTTAGACCCCAACATGGAACAGAAACAGCCCTTGTTGACCTTAAAAGTCAGATCGACGAACTAAAAGATAAAGGCCTAGTTTCCATCCTACTTCTTTTAGACTTATCGGCAGCCTTTGACCTGGTTGACCATAAAATCCTATCCGACCACTTGTCATCGGCATCACACTTCTCTGTCTCTGCTGTCATGTGGATCTAATCCATCCTCGGAAATAGAACCATGCATGTTTTCTCACCTACAGCTGCGGCCGACCCAATCCCCATCGCTTGCGGTGTCTCACAAGGCTCCTGTATATCGCCTACTTTGTATAATATCTTTACAAAGCCCCTATTTGACAAATTGGACTGTCTGGGTGTCACCTACACCAACTATGCAGATGGCACCCAGATACTCCTAACTTTATCAGGCACCTATAACTCTGATGTTTCCTGGATTAAAGAAGTCTTTGCCATCATTCAGGCATGGATGGCCACACATGGCCTCTGCCTGAATGATGATAAAACCGAGCTACTTCTAGTCGGGTCGCACAACAACCTGCTGAAACTCAGTCCCAACTACTGCAGCATCCTCATTGATGGAAACAATATACCTATTGCTAAAAGTGTAAAAACCTTTGGTTTTTACCTTGATGCCAACACCAACCTCACTAAACAAATAAATATGACTACTTCAGCCACTGCCTACACTGGCAAGCTGATCAGGGCCTGCAGACCCTTACTATACTCCAACAGCTGCCTTATACTGGCCATAGCACTTATACAGTGCAGACTGGACTACTGCAATGGCCTATACTTGGGCGCCAACAAATCCATAATCAACAAACTGCAGGTTCTGCAAAACAATGCACTCCGAGCTGCATTAAACTAACCTAGGAGCGAGCACACCTCTGCAACCAGAAAAGTGTGCAAATGGCTCTCCATACCAGATAAAATTGACTTAAAAACAATTTGCCTCACCTACAAAGCTCTGAACCACCAGGCACCACCTTATCTCATGTACAAATTTACCCTGAAATCATCAGCCAGAATCACCAGATCCACCAACACATCTTGCCTGGTGGTGCCCAGGTATATCCTAAAAAGAGCTGGCTGAACCAGTTTCCCGGTTCTAGCCTCCCTATCATGGAATACACTTACACAGGACATCAACTCTATCCCAACCTTTCGATCATTCAGAAGTTACGTCATCACATGGTTACTGAATAAAAACTAACACAATCCATCTCACACTTGCCACCTTGTACCCTACCCCTCTAACTGTATATGTCTTTATCCTTGACCTGCCATTGCTATTAGAATGTATTACTTGTACTCCAACTGTATATACTGCATAAACTGCATAAACTGTATAAACTGTATCCGGTAACCTCTACCTTCAAGCGCCCAGATACCCCTGGGTCAGGCACGCTATATAAATAAAATAAACAAACAAACAAACTATGAAGAGCATGATAGGTGCTTTAGAAGAACCCCTTAAAAGATAGTGGGACCTTCAACTGCCATGCCTTCTCTTTGCTTATAGAGAAGTCCACAGGAGGAGTTGGATATAGTCCCTTTGAACTTCTTTATGCCCATCCTGTCAGAGGTCCTTTGGCCCTGATTAAGGAGGGGTTGGAGAATGATCCTTCCCCCAAGCCAGTCAGAGTGACTGAATATGTGATAGGTCTCCGGAGGAGAATGTCACACGTGATGGCAGAAGCTAGTGATAACTTGAAAGCAGGTCAGACTCTGGTCAAACAGTAGCATGGCCAGAAGGTCAACATGGTTGAGTTCGCTCAGGACCAGCTTGTGCTAGTTATGGTGCCAACAAGGCAAAAAGCCTTGCAGGACAAGTGGATAGGACCATTCAAGGTTGTGGGAAAACTTGGAGAGGTGAACTATCTGGTGGACTTAGGCAGACCTAAGGAGGCTCCCACAGTCTTTCACACAACCGTTTGAAGGCCAATGTCTCAAGACCAGAAGTGGGAGCTTTGCTTCTAGCTTCAGCTCAAGAGGAGGAGGAGAGTGAACCTCTACCTGACCTACTCAGAGGACAGCCTTTAGACGAAAATATAGAAGGAGTTAATCTCTCTTCTAATCTAACATCTGATTAACAGGAGGAGTGCAAGTTTATTTTAAATCAGTTTGCCTCCCTGTTTTCACCTTCGCCAGGCTTGACCCCTTGCAGCCTGTTAGGGAGAATTCTCTGTTTAGGCTGAATTTCCTAACCTAGTGAGCCCCCCTGCAGCTTTGCTGGATTTCTGGAGTTTGTTTTTTCATCCTGCCAAGAGTGAGACTCTTTTCCTCCCACTCTTGGACATGATTTGTGGTATTTCTTTGAATGTTAATGTGTTCTATGGGCTATGGGGTCTTTTACTCCATAGGGTCTCATGTGTTTTGCTATGTGTGTTACACAGCACCCTCCGTGCCGTAACACTGGGGTGTCCTAGCTGACCCCCACCATAGACTCCATACCCTGGGAATGACTACTGTCTCCCAGGGCATGTAAAGTCACCATTTAGGCTAAATTTACTAACAGAACTAGTACAAACCATCCTATTGTGGACGTACTGGTAGGGGTAATTCGATTACCCCTGGGTCTGTTGTTCGAGGGGGCACTGTCCCGTCCCCCCTCGTCGAGTTTTGGCTGGTGGCAGTGGATACTACTTTTTATATTCGACCGCGAATATATTCCTATGGATTTTCCATTGTTCGAGGCTAATACTTTTTCACATTAGTCTCTAACATACCACCGGTTTATTTATTAATATAAATCACGGTTGGTATTTTCTGCCAGAACTCGGTTTTTAAAATGGCGTATGTGTTCGCCTCTGTAACTCCAAACCAAAGGTTGAGCCCTTTGTTCCACTTTTGGCGGGCTTCTGCACAGAAGCCCTCCAAGTGGTGCCATTCTGTCTGGGTACCACAGGGGGTGTGGGAGGGGTTTAGGCACCCTGGACTGAGTTGCCTTGCCAACTCAAGTCGCACTCTGGTGTGATTGGCCCAAGTGGTGAGCCGCCCGCTCACCACTTAGCATGTTTGATTGACAGCTAGGCTGAATGAATGGGGTTTTCTGCATAAAAGCAGGGCTTTTGGGACTGTACTTCAGAAGTCGCCACAGGACCTAAGAATCCGACGAGGGAAAGCTGAGCCGACCTGGAATGACGACACCACCGGTGGAGCCCTGCTGAACCGACTCACCACTTCCCAACGACAGAGGAGATCTCCCTGCCGGAGAGTCTTCTTCCCTGACTGGTGGAACAACCAGTCCTTGCTTTTTTCTTCGCTTCCAGGACGTCTAGTGGTCGAATTGCCGTGCTGAGCACCCCGGCAACCGGATAGCCACTAACCACTGTACCGCGACCAAAAGGTGGTGCCTTGTGACGGAGCACTCCGCGGCTGGTCTCTTCCCTGGTGGTGCAACGATCTTCAACTTTCCTCGACGAACGAGATCATCTCTTCTTCTGGCAAAGCCCCGACTTGCATCCACCACCAGGAACAACTGCCCCGCCGGAGCTGTCTCTCCACTTTCAAGGTACTGTGTCCGCCTGGCTTCCCTTGAAACGGTTAGCGTGAGGTGTCTTAAATCCTTACCTTTCCACTGGGTCGCCTCCAGACCTTCTTAACTTTTGTTCTAAAACTGGTCCAACCTTTCTGTGACATTTTGCTACAAAGACTTGAAGTGCATTTCACTGTGAGTATTTTTGGGACATACCGCCTTGCCTCTCTCCGAGTGGGCCTGGCCTCTGAACTTTGTGATCTACAGTAGACCCTGCCTTGCTTGCCTTGCATTTGCTTCGTAAAGTGTTGGTACTGAGTTGTTTCATACCCTGCCTTTTTCTCTCCTTTCTAACGAATACTAGAGTGCCATCTAGGTTAAAGCATTCACCTCTGTCTGCAAATAATGGTGCCGTTGAACCTAGACTTGTCGAAATATTGTTATGGGATTGATATATACTTATAGTAATTGTGATTGAAGTTGTTTGCCATATTAGTGCCAGTGTGTTTTTCTTAGATGTGTTTTTAAATAAATAATATATATCTTTACACCCAAGCGCTGATCAGTGTCTGCTTGTTCTACTGTGTAAATTGCCCTATTTTGTACACTCTAAATACTGCCTAACTCGTCTTCAGAGAAGTCTGACTGCTCAGCCACAGCTACCAGGTAAATCTGGGTGGTACAGACGGCTACCAATTGGGTTTATTGCTAACTCCTGTATCTTTAAACTTTTGCAGTGGTCCCAGAGGGAACTGCACAGGTTTCTGCCTAACACAGCCAGCATGCAATTCTAACTGGTTACTCTTTACCTGTGAAAAGCAGAGGTTACAGAATGTCAGACCATGTAAGGGCCCACATAAAGGAGGAGGTCAACAAGATGCTTGTTCTCGGGGTTATAGAGCCATCTACAAGTCCATGGTCTAGTCCAGTTGTTCTAATACCAAAGGCAGGATCCAAGGAATTGAGATTCTGTGTGGACTATAGAGCTCTAAATGCAGTCACAAAGATTGATGCCCATCCTTTACCAAGGACAGATGAAGTGGTGGATAAACCTGATGCAGCCAAGCACCTATGTACATTGGATCTTACTTAAGGCTATTGACAAATAGTCCTGACAGACCATGCCAAGGAGAAAACTGCATTTTCGACCCCAGCAGGCCTCTACCAGTTTAAGATTATGCCTTTTTGATTAAAGAATGCACCTGCTACATTCCAAAGGATGGTAATCAAGTTCTGAATGGGATGGAGGACTTCGCATGGCATACTTGGATGACATTGCAGTGTTCAGCCCTACTTGGAAAGAACATGTTGACCACTTAGGATATGTTTTGCAGGCTCTTGAGCAGGCCATCTGACCATAAAGGCAAGTAAATGTCAAATTGGTCAGAGCAAAGTGGTCTACCTTGGTCAT
>CM010927.2:1129042849-1129077619 GCA_002915635.3 Ambystoma mexicanum | reverse complement strand
TGAGACACAACTCCCAAGGAGTTTTTAAATCGGTACCCAAACAGAACTCCTCCTGGTACCTCACTTGTAACTGACAGGTATCTCACAGTCATTTATTGCACTGGATGAGAAAGTAATTGGGAAGCATCTGCACAGCCCTCCAGCTAAACTTGGTGAGGCGTTGGTGCTTAGCAACATCCTCAGCTGAAAAAAAAGAGTAGCCACCCACAGTATTCCTGCCCCAGTGTCCCTAATGGCAAAGGGTCTCCGACCCATTCACCCTGAACACTGCCTATAATACCCTTGTATTATCCGGGATAGAATTATAGACATCTAAATTCTGTGTCCCACAAACCCAGAAGACACTAAAGAAACACTGGCCGAGACCCAATGGTCATCAGCCAGCAGTAGAAGTGCCACTGCATTTGGACTCCTCCTCTGAGCGAAGTAAGGAGACAAGCGAAACCCCTGAAATGTAACCCTGCATCTGGATCTCCCTTTCAATGGTCAATAGAGCCACAAAAAAGCATTTAACGAATGTTTTGAATGGTGGCTGTTCTGCCCTCCCTCCTGGTTGGCACCAGAAGGTAACCTATTCTGCTGTGGTTTCCTGTGAGCCTGACCCTTATGGTTTTTTGGGGCCCTCTTTGGAAATTTGAATTATAGATGCTCCTTTGATCTTTTTTAGGCTGTTTATCCTCAATCGCTTTCTAATTTGCCCAGAATCCTTACGAGAAGCCTGTTAGCAACCCACAAGTCAGCAGCCTTAGTAGCTCCTGGAATCCAATTCCTTCAAATCAGCCAAGTGCTGTCTGAGCTCCGGAGAACAGGCATCATAAATAGACTCCAAATAAAAAAGATTCTTCATACCCTCATAAGTGTTCACCTGTAACCCTTATCCATCCCTCTAATTTTCAACCCTTCACTCAACCAGGTAGCCCAAGGTACCATCATCTTTTGAGGATCTAAACTCTTAAGATACTGTAAGATCTTACGAAAATTCTAGCTATCAGAGCGAGTTTCACACTTTCAATAACTTTCCTATCCTCGCCCCCCAAGCTCCATTTACCGCATCAAGTTGCAAAAGAAGGAGTCCTAGAGAACAACCAGGTAAGTAACCTTCATTACCTGGATTTCTGAAGCCCATGATTATACTCAAACAATACTCAGCCAATCCAACAATCCAACTTTTGGTCAACTTACAATTAAGTTCCTTAAGGCATCCGGGTCTTTTGGGACTGGAACTTCCTAGAGGAAGCCAGAGACAGAAGCAGTTTCAACAGACACGTTTTTCATTTCTAACTCATGCTTGAGCTCTCATTTCTCTGAGCCTAGAGAATTTGTTTGCATTTCTTGGTGTTCTCTGTGTAGTTTGAGCTAGTAAAATTCCTTCTGAATTCCAAGTCATTTTCATTTTTCTAAGTTCAAGGCCAGGACTTAGTGGGGCCTGCTAATATTGCCCAGTAAGCGTACAGCGGTATAGGCAGAACAGAGGGGTAGGGAGAAAGTTTCATTGCCCTTCCTTCCTCTACAGCCGTCTTCACACTATCATCAGAACTTTGATTTAGATCAACACCATTACTGTTATCTACATTTGCTGGAGAAATTGGTTCCTCTGAACCAGTACCCAGACTTTGGTTTCCAGCAATCTCGCTATCAGTTCTATTTTCTTGCCTCTTACAGAAAGATTCTCTTGTCTACAGAGAGCTCTCAAACTCTCAGTATTTTCACCTGACAAGGACTCTTGGACTGTAAACTTCCATAGTAGACATGTTTTTGAAAGTTGCTTTTTAGTGCTAAGCTTTGTGGTTAGTTATCCTAAAGTGTTGAAAAGCACTCTAAACTGTATACTCAATACAAATCCCACCGCTGTACACCAGTGTTAGGCAGAAACCTGTGCAGTTCCCTCTGGGACCACTGCAAAAGATTTAAGACTACAGGTGTTAGCAGTAAACCCACTTGGTAGCAGTCTGCACCACCCAGATTTACCTGGTAGCTGTGGCTGAGCAGTCAGACTTCTCTCAAGAAGAGTTAGGCAGTATTTGGAGTATACAAGATAGGGCAATTTACACAGTAGAACAAGCAGACACGATCAGAGCTTGGGTGTAAAGATATATAATTATTTATTTAAAAACACATCTATGAAAAACACACTGGCACTAATATGGCAAACAACTTCAATCACATTACTATAAGTATATATCAATCCCATAACAATATTTCGACAAGTCTAGGTTCAACGACACCACTTATTTGCAGACAGAGGTGAATGCTTTAACCTAGATGGCACTCTAGTATTCGTTAGAAAGGGAGAGAAAAAGGCAGGGTATGAAACCAACTCAGTACCAACACTTTTACGAAGCAAATGCAAGGCAAGCAAGGCAGGGTCTACTGTAGATCACAAAGTTCAGAGGCCAGGCCCACTCGGAGAGAGGCAAGGCGGTATGTCCCAAAAATATCACAGTGGAAATGCACTTCAAGTCTTTGTAGCAAAATGTCACAGAAAGGTTGGACCAGTTTTAGAACAAAAGTTAAGAAGGTCTGGAGGCGACCCAGTGGAAAGGTAAGGATTTAAGACACCTCACGCTAACCGTCACAAGGGAAGCCAGGCGGACACAGTACCTTGAAAGTGAAGAGACAGCTCCGGCGGGGGCAGTTGTTCCTGGTGGTGGATGCAAGTCGGGGCTTTGCCAGAAGATGAGATGATCTCGTCGTCGAGGAAAGTTGAAGATCGTTGCACCACCAGGGAAGAGACCAGCCGCGGAGTGCTCCGTCACAAGGCACCACCTTTTGGTCGCGGTACAGTGGTAGTGGCTATCCGGTTGCCGGGGTGCTCAGCACGGGCAATTCGACCACTAGACGTCCTGGAAGCGAAGAAAAAGCAAGGGACTGGTTGTTCCCACCAGTCAAGGAAGAAGACTCTCCAGCAGGGAGATCTCCTCTGTCGTTGGGAAGTGGTGAGTCGGTTCAGCAGGGCTCCACCGGAGGTGTCGTCGTTGCAGGTCGGCTCAGCTTTACCCTCGTCGGATTCTTAGGTCCTGTGGCGACTTCTGAAGTTCCAGTCCCAAAAGCCCTGCTTTTATGCAGAAAACCCCCATTCATTCAGCCTAGCTGTCAATCAAACATGCTAAGTGGTGAGCGGGGTGGCTCACCACTTGGGCCAATCACACCAGAGTGCGACTTGAGTTGGCAAGGCAACTCAGTCCAGGGTGCCTAAACCCCTCCCACACCCCCTGTGGTACCCAGACAGAATGGCACCACTCTGGAGGGCTTCTGTGCAGAAGCCCGCCAAAAGTGGAACAAAGGGCTCAACCTTTGGTTCGGAGTTACAGAGGCGAACACATACGCCATTTTAAAAACCGAGTTCTGGCAGAAAATACCAACCGGTGGATTTATTTAAGACAAATAAACCGGCGGTATGTTAGAGACTAATGTGAAAAAGTATTAGCCTCGAACAATGGGAAAATCCCATAGGAATATATTCGCGGTCGAATATAAAAAGTAGTATCCACTGCCACCAGCCAAAACTCGACGAGGGGGACGGGACAGTGCCCCCTCGAACAACAGACCCAGGGGTAATCGAATTACCCCTACCAGTACGTCCACAATAGGATGGTTTGTACTGGTTCTGTTAGTAAATTTAGGTCTAGTAAAGCCAATGGTGACTTTACATGCCCTGGGAGACAGTAGTCAGTCCCAGGGTATGGAGTCTATGGTGGGGGTCACCTAGGACACCCCAGTGTTACGGCACGGAGGGTGCGGTGTAACACACATAGCAAAACACATGAGACCCTATGGAGTAAAAGACCCCATAGCCCATAGAACACATTAACATTCAAAGAAATACCACAAATCATGTCAAAGAGTGGGAGAAAAAGAGTCTCACTCTTGGCAGGATGAAAAAAAACAAACTCCAGAAATCCAGCAAAACTGCTGGGGGACTCACTAGGTTAGGAAATTCAGCCTGAACAGAGAATTCGCCCTAACACAGGTATGCCTCAACCTTTGGCTCTCACGCAAAACAAATGGAAACACGTGCCTCAGAGCTTGTATATTTGCATGGTGCAGTCCCTCTCCCAGCCTGTGACTGGCCTTTGTCCCCATGTACCACCCCACTCAATGTGCAGCACCACCTCAGTATCCTTACTGCTTGTCCACCATCCCTGCGACTTGTTGCAACTGACTGCTCCTACAGCAACACCCCCCTGACAGAGTGGAGTGTGTTGCTATGCTTAAACAACTCAAACTTCCCCATATGGTACCTACCACTCTGCCAACCCCCACACCCTCACTACCTTCCTGGGCCCTTAGCTTCAAGACTCACCTAATTGCATGATGTGGTTACTATGTGAACAATGCACTGCATGTTGTACTTGCCTCCGCCATGGCTCCTCTGTCCCCGGCCCCTGCTGTGGCTGGGCCTGCCCTTTATCAGGTTGCTCCTCTCGGTAAAGCTGCACTCAAGCTCCATGGGTCAATCCACATGGTCTCATATCAAGCTCCTTCCTGTAACAGTTAGTACAACAGTTTAGGCTGCCCAAACCCACTATTCCTAAAACCCTGAACACCTAGCTGACACATCAGAGAGGTCCATAGCTACAATACCTCCTCCACTCCCTGTGCCCAGTGCAGTCGTCAAACATACCCACATGAGAAAGTGCTGTGTGCAACCTCAGAGTGGTATCATCACAGAAAGAGCGTTTATCCCGTTGCCATGGTAATAAAGTAAGAGCATTTTTTAAATATTGTAAACATGAGCTGTATTCCCAGTAAGTAATAGAGATTGACAAGGGAGCAACATGTAATGTAAGTGATTTCAATCCGGCACTTCAGCTAAGTCAACGCCTAGCGTGTAATGCACAACTGAAATCCTTATTTATTTGTGTCTAAAAGTTCTTTTATTCTGAACGATGCACCACTTATATCACGCCCCTCTCTTGGAACCCCCTCGGTCACACTGAACCAGGAATCAGGCTGGTTTGCAAAGTTAAAATATTTATTTATGTTTTCACAATATAATCACACTATGTTTAATGGGTATACAATAATCACCAATGGGTGATGTAACACTAAGCAATCTCTTTAATCACAAGGAGTAATAGTGAGCAAAACAATTCAGCACAGAAATAATACTTTTGTGTGTGTGTTCAAATCAAATAGCAATGTGGTACTATTTCCCCCTGCACACCCCTCAACCCCCCAACAAGCAATGTAAAGAGTAGGAGGAGAGAGAGAACAGGTTTCAGGAATGCAGAATTCAAACAAATATCAATCCCAATTTCCCCCAGCAACACAAGAGAGAAACAGAATTGATTGGAAAGCTGTCAAAATGGTTTTAAAGTATCTTATCTTGGGAATGGATTGGTAAAACACTAAATATGGCTTAAATTGCTGAAATTGTTTAAATTCTTATGGGAGCCGCTTTAGATAGTTGCAGACAAACACTAGCAATGATTTGATACTAATGAGCAATGTGAAATCTTAAAATGAGGTCGGTGCAATCAAAAGCTGTTTTACATGTGATAGAAATTTCCTAAAACAAAATTTGCGGTAAACAATTCTGTGCGCGGTAATCGCGATTGCGGGAAAACTATATGGATTTGAGATGCGGTTATTGGTTCTATTGAAAGCTGTGGTTTTGAGCTACAAGCAGAAGTTTCTAGCATGAGAATTGAGAAAGTTATTGACGTTTTAGTGGAGGTTGTTTTTCTGAGATAGGCGCAAGAATGGGAAAACAAGGAAACGCTTATAAAAGCAAAATTGGATTTCTTATACTAGATTATGAGTATAGAAAAAGAAAATGCCACACATGAATCTCCATCAATCCTGGCCAGGGACCCTTCATGTGGTGGATAATCAATTTCTTTCTGGGATTCAATTTATTTATTCACAACCCTAATGATTTATGATTTTAGAAAATAATTGAGAGAAAGTAAGCGCAAGAAAAAGCTCTGACAATTCAAAAATACTCCTAACACTACCGGTTCTGAATATAAGAGAGAATGGGTTTAAGACAGGGATTACTATGGACAGTACATAGGCTAGTGACACAGTCCTATCTATAGATACTCACTATCTGCGCTTCAAACGGAACCTCAGGAAGTCTGGTCAGGGATTCTGGTTCTGGGACAGACTGCTGGGCACACCGGACTGGACTGGGTCTGCAATCAGCAAGGCGCTCTGGTCACCGCCCGACAGGACTGGACAGAATCGGCATAGCACGGCACAGCACGTCACAGGATTGGGTTTAATCTGCAATGGTTCTCTGGTCACAGCACAGCACAACTGGATGGGATCTTTTGGTTCTGGTAAGGATTCTTTTAGCAGGAAAGCAGTTACAGCACAGCCTGGCTGTTTCTTTTGTTCCCCTTAGATTTTGTGGGATTCTTCCTGGTTCTGGAAATTCAAGGCCTAGTTGAAAATGGTTCAACTAAAGGAATGGGCCTTCCTGCTTCCCAGGTTTCTTGAGTTTGGAGCAAGGAAAATAGATGGTTCTCTCGCAGGGTGCTCCGCCAGTAATCGGTTAGTGGGTGAATCTGTGTGTCCTTCTAAGTCCTCCCCTTTCTCTATTTATGCATGTATGAAGGGGTGTGTGTGCTAGGTTATCCTAAGTGCATCCCCTAGGCAGGCAATTGGCTAGAGTCTCTTCTCTCCCTTGATTGGAGAAGAAAACAGGGTGTCACCATGATGATGTGGATTTATGAGTCAGAGAATCATCCCCTTGTCCCTTTGAACATAAAATCTACTTTTACTATAGTACATATTTACATGTGTGCAGTCTCTATAACAATAACATATCTAAATCACATATTTTGTGTAGCAGATACTCTTCCAAACCTCATCACTGTCGAATCCTATGTCTGCTTTTGACAGAATTTTGCCCTTTTTATCCAGAACACAATATCCAGTTTATCCGAAAATTTGTACAAATATGTGCATTGCATATGGGCATAAGAGTATGAAGTTTTGTGCTTTTGGCATAAATACATTTGGTGTAAAACCATCTTTTCCGCTACTACTTCCCAGAACATCTCACAGAGTTCTGGCAACTCTTAAACTGTGCATCCAGAAATCACAATAACAAATCTGTTGTTGACATAATTTTCACAATTTTACACAGTAATTTATCCGTCTTTTTACAAAATGTACTTTTGCCTTTGTTAAACAGCAAATGGTAGTTGGTCTCCGCCTCCTTCTCCTTCTGGCAGCTCAGAATCAATCTCCGCCCCCTTCCTTCTGGGAGAGGCCATTTATGACTCTTCACACTCTGCATATCCTTTCAGCCAGAGGAAGTCCATTGTCCTCTTCCCCTGCAGCCCAAGATCTCCTCCCCTGATCTAATCATCACAGAGGTGTGATTTCCAGGTGGAGTGGAGCAGAAGGGAGGTGTCTGGCCTTAGTGGGGGGAAGCTGGGGAACTGGTTTGATTGGTTTTAGGCAGGCTCAATTTAAATGTCATTCTGTCACATTTTTTTCTTGGTTTAAAACAAACTTGCAATTTCAAAATAAGCAGCTAGAACAGTGGTCAGCCATAATCCCGAACTTAGAATTCTCGAAAAAAAAAATCTCGAAAAAAAGGCCGAAAAAAAAAATCTCGAAAAAAAAGGCTGAAAAAAAAAATCTCGAATTCCCTCTTTTTTAATTATATATTTATTTTGGGGTCCGGGAATAAAAAAAAATGGGTAAAAAAAAGAAGAAAAAAAAGGGGTGGGGGACCTCCCCCATTTCGAAAATAAAACGTCATAAAAGAAATTAGAGATTTTTTTTTTCGGCCTTTTATTTTCGACCTTTTTTTTCGAGATTTCTAAATTTGGTTTTATCACTATAAACCAGCTAGAACACTTATTCCAGCTTCTAAACCATGGGATTTAAATAATTACAAACTAGGTTACTCTTAATAACAGGTCACTTAGTTTTCAGACATTAGATATCAGTTGTTCAAGTTTAAATCTTATGATGCAAGCTACTGGCAGCTGTCACACAGGCGGCTGCTGGTACTGCGCCCACATTTTGACAGATTTCACAGGCAGGCACATTTTTGCTGTGAATGTTTTGATGACAGATTCCGCTTTTCATGACATTGTATTTTCATAATGATTTCTTGAAATGAAGTGACTACTAACACCCAGCAAGAATATTGGATGTTTTATGGTGTTTTGGACCAGCACTCTGCAGTTTTCAGCAACCAGAAAAAGTTTTGAAACAAAATTCTGCATTTCTTTCAGCAAAACACTACTTTTCATGCAGGCTCCATTTTTACATTTTATGCAGCCCAGTGACATGTTTCAGGAGTGAGGTCTCCGTTCCACCACTGACAACATGCATGGTAGATTTGGCAGCCATCTTTTCATGTTGTAAAGCACGATTTCCATAGGTTTTGGCATGGATAGGGGTTTTGCGGCCATTTAGATAATTCTGACACCATCAGGACACAGGGATGCCGCAGGACAGAGCATAAGTGGGTTAATACATCCCACAGTAACAATGTGTCTTTACCATTCCATATGGCAGCGGTTTGGATATTAATCTTTGGGAATTCCATGTAACTAAACGTGATGTTGTACGTTACGCTTCTGTCACGTGACTGCTACTATTTACTTTAAATGCCGGTACAGGACCAGAGGCTGTGTTTGCATCCATCTCCAAGTTCCTGTATTGGGTATTCGATTTACATATTGAAGGTAAGGAGTGAAGTACCAGTTAAAATCGAGGTTTCCTGATACAGATCAATGGCAATTCAGTATGTGCATATTTAAAGAATGTAAACATGAGCTGCGTTCCCAGTAAGGTTTAGAGACGGACAAGGGAGCCATATGTATTATATTGTCTTTACCGTTCCAATATGGCCACGCTTTAGATATTAAGTTTTGGGAATTCAATGTAGCTAAACGTGACGTAAATTGACAAGGGGGGTCCTGGGAGTCCCTCTGCCAGACATTAGTCCTGGTTACGAGGAACTTACCCAGAGTCTTTATCTCACTATCTTTCACAGAGAAGAAATACCCCAAACATATCAGTGTTTGTCCTGCCCTGGGGCAGTCCAGCACCGAAATGCTAGGCAATTCTCCTCTGAACAAGAGTACCAACAGCATCCCCAGACATGTGTTTCAGTCTGGTTGGATCTCATCAGTAGGGAGGAGCTGTGCCTCTCTAAGAATAGTGAGCAAGGGGTCCACGTCTGGATTCCCCTAGTAACTTAGGGTGAGACCCAAATTTACTTAATTATGCAAATTGACAAGAGGGGTCCTGGGAGTCCTTCTGCCAGACATTAGTCCTGGTTACGAGGGATTTACTGTTGCATGTCACACTCCTGTCATGTGATGGCCACTATTTACTTTAAATGCCGGTACTGGACGGGAGGCTGTGTTTGCAGCCGTATCCCTGTTCCCGTATCAGACATTCTATTTGCATCTTGAAGGTAAGGAGTGAATTACTATGTTTAACTAAAAGCGGTGAAATAGACAGTAGGCCTTCATTTGGAATAATGAAGGGTTCTTTCTGATTGTGTTTTGGTAAAGCAGATTGGAATGAGATGGAATGAATCCTTGTTGCCAGTTCGGTTTGGAGAATAGAAAGATTTTCAGCACATTGGAGGCCTAGTAGAAAGGAAACATGTCAGTTTATGGATGGGTATGGGATTGTTAGGGAGAATTCTCTTCTAAGGCTATGTGCTCTTACCTATAGAGTCCCCCAGCAGCTTTGCTGGATTTGAAGGGTTTATTTTTTTTCTCCTGCTAAGAGTGAGACCCTTTTTTCCCACTCTTAGACAGATTGCTAGTGTGTGTTTTAGGTTATCGTGTGTGCTTCTGGTCTATGGGGTTTTTCTCACCCTCATAGGAATCATCTTTTTAACATGTGTGGTACACAGAACCCTCTATGCCGTACCACAGGGGTGTCATAGCGACCCCCAAACATACACTCCATACCCTGGGACTGACTACTGTCTCCCAGGGCATGTAAGTCCCCATTGACTTTACTAGACAATTCTTATGAACTAAACCAGTACAACCCATCTTACTATGGAAGTACTGGAAAGGGTTAATAGTTTTTCCCTAATGTTCATTTTCGAGGGGGTACCCTACATTCCCTCTCTCAAAAGTTTCTGGCTGGTGGCAGTGGTTACTAGCATAAATATTCAACCGCAAATATTTCCCTATGGGATTTTCCCGTTTTTTCGAGGCTACCACTTTTACTGGCAGCCTCTAACAACCGCCGGTTTATTTTAATATTAACTTTACTCCAATAGGTTTTTTATTGCCAGAACTTTGATAATATTTCTTTCTTGTGTCTTTCTCTATAATCCTAACCAAGGTCGGGGATCCTTTGTTTGTCCTTATGGCGGTCTTCTGCACAGAAGCCCTCCTCTCGGCCCCACTGAATCTGGGGTAGACAGGATGTGTGGGAGGGGGAATTGGCACCCTGGACAGGGTTGCCTACACAACCCAAGTCACACTCTGCCCTGATAGGCTGGGGAGTTCTCCCGCCAGGAGCGCCACCCCACTGTGTGAATGACAGCTAGGTTGTATGAATGGGGGTCTTGCTGCATAAAAGCAGGGTCTTGAGGACTGGAGCACAAGACGTCACCACCGGAACTAAGAAATCGAAGAGGAGAGAAGCTGAAGACATCTGCAACGACTGAACCACCGGTGAAGCCCTGCTGCAGATCTTCACCACTTTTCTCCAACGACTTGAGAAGATCTTCCTCGGAAAGAGTCTTCTTCCCTTGAGCTCGTGGGGCCAACCAGTTCGCCAATCGCCCTCCCGGACCTGCCTTGGTCGAATCGCCAGTGCCAAGCACTAGGAGACTGGATAGCCAGGCACCCGTCCACCCGGACAGTGATTTAAAGGAGCGTACCTTTTATTGGTTTGGCAGCACCGCGGCTGGTTTCATCCATGGTCAGTGCAGTAACTCGAACCTTCCTCCACGACGAGAGTCTCCCTGCCTCTGCTGGATTTCCCAAACTGCAGGAACTGCCAGGAACTACAGCCACCGCAGGAGCCTCTTCTACTTTAATGGTACATTGTTCCGCCAGGCCTCCCATTTCGTTGGGTATCGCTAAAGGTGTTTTAAATCCTTTACTTACCTATTGGGTTGGCCGCCCCTATCATCTAACATTGTCTTTCACCTTCTGAAACCGCCTTTTCGAATCGTTAAACAAAGACTTGTCTGCAGCTACTAGAACATTTTGATCCTAGGCACACTGCCCTGTACCATTGACACTGGCACAGGACTATTGACGCTAAATCTGTTACAACTGCCTTCTCTAGATTGCTTCTCACCTAGAAATGTGTTGGTGCACCTAATTCTTATAACCACCTTTTAACCACCTTTTCCTCCCCTCTTTTTAAACTTGTGAAGTGCCATTTTGCTCAGTTTTCACCTCAGTATTACATATGCCAAAGTACTGCCTTGTCTAACTTGTTCACCATCTACTTGGGAAGTTTTGCTGGTGTGTTAAAGAGTCTAAACCTGTATAACTTGTCCTTCCCCCACCCCCCCTTTTGAGAAATTGATAGAGTGCCATTTCTGCTTGGTTTTCACAGTGACATTTTGCTCAGTTTTCACTCTTGCTCAAACTTCTCTAAAATTTAAATAGGGAGTTGTGTATACTTTTCTTGACTGATATAACTTGCTTTAATAATAGTGATTTGTGTGTGAACATAAGAGTGTGTAAAATAAATATATATATTATTTTTGATACAAAGCTTTGGTCAGTGTTTCCTTGTTCCATAGTATTATAGTCCTAATGTGTAAACCCTGAATACTGCTCATCTCCCTCTTGAGATAATTCTGATTACTTAGCCACAGCTACCAACTAAATCTTTGTGGTGCACACTGATACCAAAGTGGATTTTCTTGCATATACCTGTAGTCTTAATCTTCTGTAGTGCTCCCTAAGGGAGCTGCACAGGATTCTGCCTAACAGTGATGTTATGTTTTTGATTTACAAATTACATGTGCGATGAATGTTTATTTGATTGTGATATACTGTATTTGTATCTTTTATAGTTTTCCAAATTGGTGCTTACTCCGCCAGTTTAAGAACAGACAGGTCAGTACTGTGTTCAAATTGTAACCATCTGATCAGAATGTAGCATCTTTTTTAATTTTTTTATACAGTTTATTACAAACCTTTAAAAAGCGACAAAACAAAAAAAAATACATACATTTATACAGAATTACTTTAAAAGAAAAATGAAAGGAATAGAAAACAGAGGCAGAAGCTGATAGAGGACAAAATATCAAGGGGGAGTAAATGACAAGGTGTGTGGCAAGTAAGAAGAAGGAACAGTGGTTTCCTTCAATGTGAGGCGTAACGTTCGATGATTATTCTTTCCGATCTTATTGTCATTTTTGCCTAGGCGCAGTTCTATTGTTTTTAAGAAGAAAGTTAAGGCAAAAATAAATTTGCTGTTTGATTCACAAAAACATCTTTGCTACCATTGTTCCACTGACATAGTTGTATAGTCAGAGGCTGTTTTCGCCATATGTTTCGTCCTTTCTGTTTTTAATGCAGGACAAAATAATATCAAGTGTTTTAAGGATTCCTCATGTTCATATCACAGCCTGCACGTCAGGTCTTTTTCTGCGTCTTTCTGCCACCGATTTACCACTTCCTTTGTCTTGAATGGATTCAAGCGCATTTTCATGAGCAGGTTTCTTCGATGTTTGTCTGGAAATTTGATCAGGTAGTCTGGAGTTTTATTTAATGCTCTGGACTCTGTAGGCATATTTTGCATGCTTTTTTGTTTCAATCTTGATTCGCTTGTGTCTATCCTTTCCTGTTCCCATAGTTCTTTCTTAACTAGGTCAGGGTTATTTTCGAGTGTGTTTTTATCAGTAGACCGGTCACTTAAAATGCCCTCACAAAATTACAACCGACCATCAGGATGCCATCCCTTGGTCCACTGTTTGGTTTCTCAAAGATCTTAAATTTAGGTTGGCCGTTCTGCATGATTATTTTACGACATGTTGTCAAGGAGTTCCATGTAACTCTGGCATTAATGGATAGTACTCCCAACTCATACCGAACAGATGACGTTGCTGTACCTTTTATCAGCCACAGGACTTTGGTCCAAAAAATGTTTTCTAACGAAGACCCGATACTAGGTGGGCACTCTGCCCTGTGAATCATAGCTAGCAATGCTTTTTGATTTAAAACTTTAGTACTGGTTTTAATGTAAATTTACCAAACTTTTTGTTCAGTGCTACAGCTTGTACGGCCAGCTGCTTACATTTGCTTTTTATATTTGCCACCCAGGGAGCCTAGTTTAGGCTAGAGCTGATAATCCTGCCTAGATATCTAACATGGGAACACAATTGACAAGTTGTTTTTCCAAGTAACAATGGAGTTTTCACTCCTTGCTGTCTTTATTTCTGCTCAGGTCTTGAATTATTGGTATTTTCGATTTCGTTGGATTGATACTCAGCCCTTTTGCTGCAATGTATTGTTCAAGGACGTTTCACTTCCGCTGCAGCCCTATTGGAGTTACATCCAGCAGGACGAGATCATCCGCATACAGTAGCCAACTCACGTGTGAACAATGAATTTTTGGAGGAAAAGATGTCAAGTTTTCGAATATTTCCCCAATGTCCGATAAGAACAAGTTCAATATTATTGATGCCAGTTGGCATCCTTGCTTGACACCCCGGTATGTTCTTATAGGCTTGGATAGACTTCGACATTTGTCAAGTCTGACTTGGATTTCTGTGTTCGAGTGTAGTTCTTTTATTGCCATTATTAAGATTGGCGGGCAATTCCACTTGATCATTTTCATCCACAGAAGTTGTTGATCAACACTATCGAATGCATGTTGTAGGTCTATGAACACCAAATACATTTTGGAGCCTTTCCTTATTGTTTCCATTTTCATGATGTTAATTAATAATAAATAGTCCGCATCCCACACCGCGGACAAAAGCGGATTGTCGGAGGTCAAAGTGTTAGGTAGATGTTATCCATTTCATGAGTTGTGCCTATAATTGTGAAGCATATATTTTGGCTATGACATCGAGCAGTGCGATTGGACAATAGCCCATCGGATTAGCTCTGTTGCCTGTCTTAAAAATGAGCACAATTATTGCCTTCTTCCATGAGGATGGACTAGATAGTTGCGAGATTATATTTGCAAACAGAAGATAGCAAAACTCAGCCCATTCTTCAGGATTCTGTTCCAGGTTGTAGTTGGACATGCCGTCTGGTGCAAGGGCCCTTGATGAGCTAATTCTTTTGATGTTACTTAATATATTCTCTTTTTCAAAATCGATGGTACATCTCTCTACATTTGGCATAGATGGTTCTTTTGTTTCTCCCCTTCTTTCGTATAGCTTGCCAAAGTGAGTTATCCACTAATCTTCTGTTACCATATTGGATTGCACAGCTTTTTGTATATTGTGGTCATCATTTATGATTTTCCAAAATTCAGATGTGTTTTTGTTTGCGAGAGACTTCCACATATGTTCATCCTCATTCTGTTCGACAACTGCTTTGTGGGCAATCAGCCAGTTTTTGTATTTCTGTTTGATTCTTTTATCTTCTATCCAATGAGAGGATACTTTTGTGCTGTTATTTTGTCTCATTTCTTTGCACATCTCACGTTTTCTTATAGCAATCTGGATATCATATAGATGCTTCGGTTTGAATATTTGTTTGTGCAATCCTTGCGTGTTCACTTGGAATTGTTCTAAAAGATGACAATACTCTACACCTTTTGTGTTTCTTTTGTCTCTGAATTCGTCGACCACCACAGTGGCCTCATTGGGCTCTAGTCAGAGTCTTATTCTACTTGAGTCGACCACTACAGCGTGTTTCCAAAGGTGGTCTTGGGTTTGTTCGATGTTAGCAACTGACATCTTTACCAAGTAGTGATCACTTTCAGTCATCTGCATCACTTGTAGCGACTCAACTTGTTCAGCTTTTGTGCTGGAGACAAAGCTGTAATCAATAATTGAGGTTTGTGTGTCCCTCTTCCATGTTGGCTGGGGCGGTATGTCCCCAGCGGTATTCCCATTGAGCATAGTCATTTCTCTCAGTGCCATCTCATCATTCCAATGTTTTGCTAGACACTTTTTGTTTGAGGCTGAGCATTTGTCATCTTTTATACAATTCATGTTGAGATCACCACACAAAACGATATTTGCTCCTATATCATCTACCATGATTTCATCAATAACTTCCAGTACCTTGTCCACAAATGTTATGTTACCAGCCTCTCTGTGGTGCCAATATAAATTGACAATATGCAACTGTCTTTTTTGACTATGTTTAATCCTTTTATTCTCGATCATGGATTACCAGAGCTTTTTCGACTGAGGGTTAGAAGTCTGGCTGATCGACGCCCTTTAGATCTTTTTATTGCCGGATTCATGGCAATTTGAAATTCATCTGTTATTGGACATGTATCTTTCCATGTTTTCTGTAAACACAGTATTTGCAGAGCCTTGGACCATTCTGGATCAGAATTAAATAAGAGGGAGAATCCTCTGGTATTCCAAGTTCCTAGCCAGAGCTTTACTCCCATTTTATATTCTGGGCATTAGCTGTATTTATGACTTCCTAGCGTTCTGGCAAGCCAACTGCAGTTGTCATGACTCTGCTCATCCCTTTTGTTAACGTGATTGCTCATTGTATCTTTCGGTGAACACAATTTACGTTCAACTGTAATTTTCAGACGTTCTCCAACTTGAGCTTCTTGAAGTGAGCTCACAATTATACGAGCATCTGAATTAATTCCATCTCTGCTGTTCCAATCGTTTGAATTAGCCACTTGACGCTCTAAGATTTTGTCTTTAACGTCAAGTTTCAATTTTTGATTCTTCATTTCTTTGTTCTTAGTAAAAGGCAAGTTAATTTCTCTTTCTGATATATCAAATCCATAGGGTCGAAGAACATAAACTGCTTCTAATAGTAAGTTGCAGATCAATCTTGAGTCAAGACATAAGCAGACTCTTCGAGGAACTCGACTGTCTTGATATCAGCAGATTCGATGATCCTGAGTGAAGGCATGTGATGTAACAATCGAAGTACATTGTTCCTGTTCAGGACAAGTGCATCCTTTATCGGGAGAATGCACTCAAGTATTAATAGATATGGTGTGCTCTGCTTTTTTATTCTATCTGATTCTTTATTATTTGCTCGTTTGTTGCTGTTTATGACGATTGTTTTTTTAAACTGCATTATTTTTTAATTTGATGCTGTTAGCATCATATTTCTATTGTTTTCCTCAGTGTTGTGTGGATTAAATGTTTTAACAGTGTTCTGCTCAGTGCATTCACATTTCTTCCAGAAGTCATGTTGGTCTTGGTGTGGGATTGAGGGTCCTGTCCCAAGCTCCTTTGTCATTTTTCCTCCCTTGTGAAGAAGCGCGGTTCCTGATCGTCTGGTATATTAAGCTTGAGAGGTTCTTTCGGGGGTAGTAATAGACACACACGTCTAGGATAACTGACGTGCTCATCATTGGTCCTCTGCATCACTTGTTCTATCACCTCCGAATTCTCTTCATTTTCACTTAGTATAGAATTTGCTATGGGGATGGAGTCACTCTCATGCTCAACTTCATCTTCGTTGTTGCTTAAGTTTATCAGTTCATCCTGACAGGCTTTAGCAACATCAGGGGTGGAGCCACTGTTAACATGGATCACAGCATAAGTTGAGCGCGCAGTATTGACTGTAAGATTCAATGTTTTTAAGTTTCTCAAGAACTTTTGACAGTTGTTATTTATTCTGTTTTTTCCCTCATTTAAATTTTTGTTTTTTGCTAGTATTTTGTTTGCTTGGGTCGATCTTTTTCCCATTCTGCTTGTTTGTGAAGATCGAGAAGATTCTTCCTGTTGGTTACTAGGAGTAGACTCATGGACCAAGATTATATCGGGATTTGCAATCACTCCATCGCCGTTGGCAGATGTGGAGGGTGTAGGTTGTTTGTCTTCTTCTTTGTCAACTTGATCGCTATTTATGTCTACTGATGCTATGAATCCTAATTGTTTGGTCTTGGTTACTTCTGTCTTTTTTGTCAGATTTACACACCAACTAGTGGAACAGGGCTCATGGGGGTGTGTTTTATCTGCCCCATCTACCTTTTGTATGAGAGCACTTGGTAGTGGAGTTACTTTATCATGTTTGCATAGTGTTTGGCTGTCATTCATATTCAAATTATTTGCCAATTGCAGATTCTGTTGATGTTTGAGCACCTCCATTGCCTCTCAGGCCACTGTGCAAATAATCTTTTATCCTCACAGTTATTTTGCCCGAGTTCCATTGATTGTTTTAGGGACAGGTCAAAGGGTTTGTGGTCTTCCATTGTCTGCAGTTTGTTCACGTTCGTTTGTTATTCCAAGTTTGTTCGTTTCGAGTTGATGAGGGCTGCCAAAGTTGTTAAGTCCTTGATGTTGTCGTTTAGCTGTTCATACATCTTCAAGTATGGTGCTACTGCAAAGGTGTTACCTGACATTACTATTGCTTGTAGTTTTTGACTGATTATTTTGATTGTTTCCAGGATGTCATGTCTTTGAACTTGCCTATATGCTCTGCCTTTATATCCTGAACATCTTATTTTAGGGAAAGGACGTTCGATAAAAGATGAATCTGCGGTGGTTTCATCAGATTCAATTGAGGAAGATTCGCTGTGTTCATGCTATAATAGGCATTTTGCCAATTCTTTTGGTTTTGTGTGAGGCGTGTTTGAACTATCGTCTTTTGGAACTTGCGCGTTATGCAACGAAAATTAATTTTGTGATGGCAAATGATGACTGTTTTTTCTCTGTGAACAGAATATTGTCCCTGAAGAGCTTGAATTTAACCGTCTTTGTTTGTACGCTCTTTTGTGTGCATTTGAAACATTTAAAACATTTTCAGCTGTAGACCCAATTGGATTGATATTTCTCGCTATCTGGGTTTCTACTTCTGCATCTTGATTGCCTTTTAGAGTAGCGTTTAGTTTTTTATTAAAATTTTTGTTCATCTGGATTAGGTCTTGAAGCAGTTTATGGGCTACTGCCAATGATTTCCTTCTCTCGTTTTGCAGCGAATTGTTAGAGTCCAGTTGATTTTCAGCTTCATTTCCAACTATGTCACTATAGAATACGTCATCACAATCGAGGTGTGTCACCCTAGAATCTTCAATTTCAACAGGCATCACAGTCAAGGAATAAGGGTCTACAGTGCCTTCATCCATTGTATGTTTGGATCAGGTGCAAGGTGAGCAACTGTGCGGAGTACGTACTTTAAGCTGATCATTTGCCCGCTGTGATGCACAGTTTGGTAGCGATTTCACAATAGAAGCGCTCTTTACGTTTTGTGTTTTTGGATTTTCTTTCCAAGCGAGAACACGCAACGCCTGCACCAAACGTTACGGAAGTTCTGGTAGTTTGTTTATTAAGGCAGGTGTGATGGCAATTTCTTTGTCCAATCGGGGACAGCTACTGGTGATTTTGACCCCTCCCATGTTTTCTAACATTCCACTCATGCCACTCGTGCTGTTTCACTCAATATGCTATTTCCCTTTTGTTTGTGCTGTTATACCGTTTTAAATGTGTGATTCCATTGCAATTGGGGGGGCATTGATAGCTGCACACAGAATTACAAACACAATTACACAGTGGTCCACGTGTGAAGGTATTAGCATCATGTGGTGTATTGACGGTTAACTGTACTCTATTTTTTCCATTCTTAATGACAAAGCATTCAGAGTAGCAAACACCACTAAAGTCACTATTAAGAACATTGATACAATTGACGTGGCAAGATTTATTAAAAAAAGCCGAAGACCAAGTAAAAATACAAGGTCACACAGTCGCTCTCAATGGGGCCCTAACTAGGGCATTCAAAGTTCAAAAAATAGTTTGATCCGGTATCAAAGGTGATATACTTGTTCAAAAATGAAAATAGTCTGTTGGTTGTTTATATCAGAAATGGTGATTTATCCAAAGTAATTCAAAACAAAGCTGTCACTAATATCTTCTAATATCTATAACATAAAAAAAGCTGTTGTCTTGGCAATGGCCTAACACGGCAGTCTCAGTCACTGCCCTGCAGCTGCACGCAGGAGGACTCCAATGCTCTGTGTGCAGAAAGGTACCAGATCTTATAACAACACATTCCTTCAATCCTTTTCTTGTTATCTTAGCTGGCCACACCACGTTACTAAACCCGATCTTCTCCCATTATCAGATATGATCTACCACTGGTAAACACAAGCGTGTTTAACATTACAGCCGCTGTATCTACGGCATTCATTGGCTAATCTAATTTTCGCTTTGAACAACCAACGTTCTTTTCTGTGCCACACCATTAAGGTAAACCAGGTTTTACATATTTTTCTTTCTGTTCGTTTATAACATGATAAATCACTCATGATTTCTTTATTTTATTTTTTTCATTGACTAATCTCTCTGGGAATCACCACTGATTGGTATGTTCTTATTTTTATTTGCATTTTTACATCTATGTATGTTTATCTGTTTGGTTCATTTATCATGTTGGCATTGTTGCATTATGTTACTAACTTGGAATTCATTAGACTTGCCCTGAAGAAGGAAATGATTTCCGAAATGCATTGGCGCATTAAGTCTGTACTATATATTGGTTGTGGCAACTGCTTCCTCACTAAGAAGATATTAGTGACAGCTTTGTTTTGAATTACTTTGGATAAATCACCATTTCTGATATAAACAACCAACAGACTCTTTTCATTTTTGAACAAGTTTATCACCTTTGATACCGGATCAAACAATTTTTTGAACTTTGAATGCCCTAGTTAGGGCCCCATTGAGAGCTACTGTGTTACCTTGTATTTTTACTTGGTCTTCAGCTTTTTTTGCAATTTTGAGTCAGGGTGTCTCCGGACTTGTCACAGTCAGCTCCATCTGAACCACAATCTGAACGTTTAGCCTTTACCTTCACACTGACCTTATTTGAAAGTTTTTTTTAACCCAGTGGTGCCCACTCACCTCTTCGATTGTGGTAAGATTTATTGTCATTCGAGCATATGGAGCTCAGAGATTTGCTTACCTGTGAGCGTTCTGTTCTCTGCTTCTACGAGAGCGGCTGCAGAGAGGCTGTAGCTCCAAGCTCTCCAGCTACTTTTTTCAGGCATGCCCTTGTCAGCGGTTGTGATGCAGGCGGAGAGTTTGACATTGAAGATTTAGGTCTTGAAGGCACAGCTTCCATGTGCACAGCGAAAAAGTAAATGGAAGGGTGAGGTTCAAGGGCTACAACGCACAAGTATGCTGTGAGGAGACCGGTTAGGAAAAAATCATCGGGGCTCCGGAGTCTCCAGAGTCTCCAAGGACTCCAATGACTCTGCACCGACTCCGGGGCCGCTCCGCGGGTCGAGGTGCTTTTGAGTCACATGTCCTCCTCCTCCTCCTCAGGCAGTGGAAACAAAAAACAGACTTTGGATTGTCCAGCACAGGTCCAAAAACCAACAGAGATCTGCACAATTCCACAACTCCAATGAATCTGCACTGACTCTGTACAGCTCCGCGGGTCGAGGTGCTTTTAAGTCACAGGTCCTCCTCCTCAGGCAGTGGAAACAAAAAACAGACCTTGGATTATCCAGCACAGTTCCAAAAACAACCAGAGATCCGCACACTTCCACAACTCCAATGACTCTGCACTGACTCCGTAGTAGTATTGACATATTGATTGATTGATATTTTATTTCTATCCACTCGTACACAAGTGTTTCACAGCGCGACAAGGTAAGGGAGGGGAACAGGGGAGAACAAAACAGCGATCTTGCTAGGCCCAGTGACATTGAGAACGCGCAAGTGCATGGGAGAGGGGGAGGGGAAAAGTGCATGGAAGGAGGGAGAAGTGGAAAGTTCGAAGCAGAGGAGAAACAGATAAATAACAATAAATAAATAATAAAGGCAACAAACAGTGGTAATGCAGCCAGCAATTTGCAAGTGCTCGGTTTAAGGCAGCACACAGGGTAGGTCTGATAAATGCAAGAAGAAAAAGCTGATTGGTACTTTTCTCTATATATTTTCTTTACTAGATTGTTTAAAAAGATAACAGTTACACCTGATGAAGGGGCTGAGTGTCCAGAAACGTGTAGTGTGGTGTCAATGATGGAGTATCAGATTGGGAAAACCATTTTTTGCTGATGTTTTATTGCTCTCATTTGAGTTCACACCTGTTATCTACATACATGTACAAAACATTTCTCAATCATGAAATGTGTTGACTAAGTTGTTGAACACACTTATGTTTCTCTTCAGTTTGAATACATTGACAATGGTATTATTTGTTTGTTGTATAAACAAATGCATAACACATGGTATAGAAGTGTATGTTGAAGAATCATTGATTATGTCAAAGACATTATTTTAGTATATTCTGTATGATTACAATCCTTTTGTCAAATAAAGTGAATATTTGTGAAGAGGTTGATTACCTTTTGATGATTATATGTTTATTTCTCTGTAGCGAGAGAGGACCCAGGGCACCTTAAATATACTTGAAAAGATTTCTAACTAGTAGGAATTAAATACACATTTTTCTATGTAATGAAATAGAGTAGTGCACCCTATTGGAATATTCATTATTTTGTGACCTCTGGGAGCTTCCCTGCACAGCATGCACACACCAGCACACATATCATCACACTCGCACATGCCTCAATACATCAAAAACAGTGCAGTTCCAACACTTACCCGACACATGGTCCAAATAGATTCCTGTTTTGTGAAGACTATCCAAACAGCATAGTCGTATAATCCACCCATGGCAGCACAGTCAACACATGCACAGGCAGCATGACCCCAACATCCCACCTTTTGTGCAGCAGGTACGACCTAATGGCTGAAGCTCAACTGACCTGAAGCAATGTGTCCTTATATGTATGAACCATAGTCTGTTCATGGAACAGACATCTTCACTTGGCAATGAGAAACCTAAACACACAATTATTCTGAGAACAGACCCTGTACTCCAACCACCCCTAGCTACACAAATTGTCAAGCCAGAGGCAGATTGCACCATGACACCTGCATCCACCTAAAGGAATGCCTTTGGACAAAGAACAACAAACAAAATATCTGCAGGATTCAATGTTACATTACTCCTTGCCCCTATTCATTGTCCGTGTATTTAACAACAGAGGTTGCTGAACCTCTGACACAGGAATCACATCATATACAATAGAAACACTGAGTGCTCTCTTAACTCCACAATCAGAGGATGGCCCAGCTTCTTCAGCAATCACTGGATTGGAGGCGTGTGTGTGTGTGTGTGTGTGTGTGTGTGTGGTGTGTGTGTGTGGTGTGTGTGTGTGTGTGTGTGTGTGTGTGTGTGTGTGTGTGTGTGTGTGTGTGTGTGTGTGTGTGTGTGTGTGTGTGTGTGTGTGTGTGGTGTGTGTGTGTGTGTGTGTGTGTGTGTGTGTGTGTGTGTGTGTGTGTGTGTGTGTGTTCGTGTTCCTCAGGCAATACAGGGAAAGTAAGTAGTAGCTGCCTGGCCTAACAGTGTTACTGGGTGAATCCAGCCTCAATGGCATACACTGTGAAACAAGTCACCATCAATGGACCAATAAGCTGTGGCAAGCCCTAGGTGATACTGAAGTTGGCAAGGACCAATGTCAGACAGGTTACATAGTACCATGTGTGGTCCCTGTAGTTGGCACATCCTTCCTATTGATGTGCACTATGTTGCCTGACATGCCAATTGTACTACTTGACCAGGCCCTGCATGCAACACCCACAGAAGTCTGGTAATGAGGTAAAGTAGAGGGGCAGTGACAAAGTGGTAATAACTGACATGGAACACCAATTACAACCAGTTGTGAAAACCCACTGGCCAGAAAAGTCATCCAGGACTACCTCCCACCTGCAACGTCAACTAACTTCCCTCCCCTGAAATGTGTCCTGCACACAGATGGACAATCAATCAATGCACTCACAAAAGAGGCTTTGTGAACATCACCCTCATGGCCCTGCACTGTCACCCATTGCAAGCCTGTACACTATATGAAATCCGGCAGCATCTTCTACAAAGCAGTCAGTCTGCAGTCAGACAGATGGCTCTACTACATATATTGCATCTCAGTAGGCCCATCACACACCTGAAGCGCCAATATCAGTAGACCACTACTCTGCTGGAACATCAATGTAAAAGCCAGCAGACGGGCCTTTCCTGCCTATATCTTCTTGTCTGTGGGTGTTGTACCCCCAACAGCACACTGTACAGTCATGGGCACAGTTTGACTTACAGCATTTGAGCCTCACCCGAAGGCCAAAGGTAAACCATGACAACAGGCTATAGTCCCCTTTCACTCACCACCCTACCTGAGACGGTGTGAGTAGCTTCCCTCTGTAATCTCCCCTGGTTGGCAGTGCATATCTTGAATGACATACACCGGCCACCCCTACCCTGCAACCTCACACCTCATTTATGCCCCTGGTACCTTAAACATGTACATCTCCCTATAAACATGATTTTCTCTGTAGCTTCCAGTAAGCAATGTTGACACACACTGAACGCCCAACTACATCAACCTGATGCAAGTACCCAATTTAAATGAACTAAGCTGTCACTAAAAGTGACACAGCAGCTACATTGCTTATTGCAACAGAAACACATAGCCTGCCCACTTACACTAGCACTTCTCCATCAAAGTACAGTATACCTCACTCATCAACAACATGCAAACATGTGAAAAACAGGAACATTTTTCTTTACTTGCTAGCTGAGAGTCAGGTATGTTGTATGGTTATGCAAGATTGAGTGGCTCCTTGACAACAATCATATTATGGGGTCTTAAACTGTGCACTGCTTCCACTTGTTTGGTCTCTGTGCTCTAGTGGATCTGCAAAGGAAGGATGGTTTGGGGGGGGGGTTGTTAGTGAGACTGAGGGGAGTAGAACAAAGGAGCTTTGATGTGCTGTTGGGAGCTTCAGTTTGGAAATAACGGTCACTGAGCATCGGGGCATTTTCTGTTGGTAGCAGTCATGTGGTGTTAAGATATGATTTTCCATTGGGTGCTCTGTGTGTGCTTGTGTTAGTTATGTTGGGTGTTGTGAAGTGTGTGCAGTTGGTGTTGCTGTAGGTAGAGGGAGGGTTGTGTTTAGTTCAAAGTATGTGGTTAAGTATGCAGAATGTTAAGTTTTTAGTACTGTTAGTGGATGTAAAGTGCAACACATTTCCCACTCCCAAAATAAGGTTGAATGCAACACTTTTCCTATCCCCAACAATCCATCCAAGTGCATCACATCTCCCACCATCAATAGTTCATCTCAGTGCATCACCTTTCCCACCCCAACAACCCATCTAATTGTGTCACATTTCCTACCCCTAGCAATCCACCCAAGTGAGTCACATTGCCTATTCGTAAAATCCATCTAATTGCACCACATTTACTACCCCAGCAATCCATCTAATTGCATCCCATTTCCTACCCCCAGAAATCTAAGTGCGTCACATTTCCGTACCCCCAGCAATCCATCTAAGTGCGTCACATTTCTGACCCTCAAATTCCATCTAATTGCATCACATTTCCTACCCCCAGCAATCATTCTAAGTGCATCACATTTGCTACGCCCAGCAATCCATCTAATTGCATCCCATTTCCTACCCCCAGAAATCTAAGTGCGTCACATTTCCGTACCCCCAGAAATCCATCTAAGTGCGTCACATTTCTGACCCTCAAATTCCATCTAATTGCATCACATTTCCTACCCCCAGCAATCATTCTAAGTGCATCACATTTGCTACGCCCAGCAATCCATCTAATTGCATCCCATTTCCTACCCCCAGAAATCTAAGTGCGTCACATTTCCGTACCCCCAGCAATCCATCTAAGTGCGTCACATTTCTGACCCTCAAATTCCATCTAATTGCATCACATTTCCTACCCCCAGCAATCATTCTAAGTGCATCACATTTGCTACGCCCAGCAATCCATCTAATTGCATCACATTTCCTGCCCCCAGTAGTCCATCATCACATTTGCAAGGCTCACAGGAAATGAGTACAAATGACATGGCACCAAACAAAGAAGCATGTACATGTACCTTCGCCAGAAAGACGCACACATATGCACCTTTGGGGGACAGACTACTACCAGCATACTACAGAGGTCCAAACAATGTCCACAATCACGAATATGGGACAATTACCATCTTTGTTGACTGTGCCAATCACCCATATATCACCAGATTGACACTTTCATGCACAACCCTCCACGTGCCACCTCAGCACACCATTTGAATGAATAGGTCCACAGCCATGCTCATGTATGGCAGTGTACTCTGTTACCTTTTGGTACTGCTGGTGTGCTGTATATACCTCACAACCTCCACCTAGCACTGCGCCTCCACCTAACACTGTGCCTCCACATTTGTGTTAGGAGGGTCAGTGTCCAGCAGAGGGAATGGGGACTTGGACCAAAGTAGCGCGATCTGGTGTATTCATATGGTGGGTGGGAGCTGGCTTTGCAAAGTGATCTGAAATGATAGTAGAGATGTGAAAAGAAGAGTTCAAGGACCCAGGCAGACAGCCTGCCAATAATATTCACATCATAGTACAAAATTACGTTCAACTGAATGTGAGATCCAGTTCCTCGCTAAATGACCACGTCAGTTATCGTCACTGAACAGCCCACAGTTATAGTCAGTATGTACAGCCCACCAGATATATCACTTTCAAACTAGCATAGGCAGTCAAACAACTGCCTGTAGAGCACCATGGCAATGTCTATATAACTAAATGTTAAAAGAAGTTAATCTTGGACTGCAAAAATAATAAAGTATACCACACTCCATCACGTGCACATAGTCAGCAGGGGGCAAGAAGAAGGGATGTGACAGCACGAAATGTGTGCGCAGGGACAAGGGCAAAGACACATCTTGCGCAATTCATTTTGAAGACTCACCCCCTGGAGGATCCTTTGATGGGGGCCAATGCCATGTAAGTCTAATGTCTGGGCCTCATTTGACACAGCCACACATGATAATGTAGCATGCAAAAGTGTGCCAATGGCAAGTAGGTCCTCATGATTCTCTTGTGAGTGGCCTGTATCTCAGCTTGCATGGTTACCCTTGAGGCATCCATTTGCATTTTGAGAGTGTCCCTCAAGGGGTACATCTCCTGCCTGTGAAGCTCCCATGATGTCTCCATCTGCAGATTCTGGAGTATCCCCAAGTCCGACATATCCTGCTTGTGGAGGTTCCTGGAGGCCTTCATCTCTTCATGTCACAAATGACTCAAGGCAGAGACCTCTATGTGCAATAGCCGGGCTTTGGAACTCATCATGGCATTAGAAGAGATGATATTCTCCACCCGACAATGAATGTTGCTGCCCATCTCCTTTTGAACCTCACCCTGTTGAGAAATGTCACACCTCAATTCCTCCTCCCACTGAAAGTGGGCAGCAGGCACACATCCCCCACATGTTTGTGGCCTACAACGCCTGGCTGAGACAGTGCGGCCCTGTCTCAGTGAGCGAAGTGGCATGGGCTGCCATTCTACATGCATCCCACTGCCATTACCCACCTCTGCTGCAACCAGAATGGGTGAGCCCAATGTTACAGACACAGTGGTGACAAATGTTGCAAGGCTTACCACTGGCAGGGGCACAGCCTCCTGTCTCTCTCCAGGATCTGCAGCCTCTAAAATCTCAAAGAAACTCTTAAGTACCACTTTTCCGTGTGAGTTGGATCTTTTCCCTCCTGTTTGGCTGCTGTTCCATTGAGGACTTGACAAGAAAAAATCATCAAACAGCATTCTGTGAGCGTTTTCTCAGTTTGATTGACATTTTGCTGGCACCGCCTTGAACTGTGGGGATTGGCTCTTGGAAAAAATCCCAGGCTGCCTAGCTACATTCATCTGTTTCCCCGCGGGCAGCACGTGCGCGCACAAGCAATTACTCGTAAGTACTGCTTTGCCGCTTCACCGAGGCGGCCGTGCGGTCAATGCGAGTTACTTGCTATACGAAGGCAACCCGTGCTTTTTATATAGGTAAGCACTAGCTGCGGGTTCATGGCTTTCTCCATTTATAACTTAAAGTCACAGATGCCTCCATCTCTTGCTGGGTACAAGCTTAGCAATCCCCCAAAAGACATTGGTGTACAGCTCGTGGTCACTGATGTGTGCATGTGTGACCGCCGAGCAAACACGGCTTTAATAATGATACAAAGCCCCATACGGGATATGACAAACTTTCCTGTGCAGGGGGCTCCTAATTGTGCTTTGGAGTCTACCACAATGGAAAGTTACAAACCTCGTGGTATCTCAGATCAAACTATACTCAATTCACTTAGAGCTCCTGGGGTGCAGTCCTAAGGTACCAGGCCACCTATCAAATCCCAAATCCCGTATCCGATTGATTTTGTTGACCGCTCTGGTATTTCCATCTATGCCAGCCAGTGCGAGTTGCCAATTTCCATAATGGAAGAACTAGCTGCAGTAAAAACTTTAACAGAACAGCTAGCCTGTTCCCTTTCCTCTACCACTTCTAGCCTACCCTCCTTTGCTATGTCCACACATAGAATTTCCAATAAGACAAATCAACAACCATGTCTTTCTCAGCCCACTTGTCTCAAGCATACTCATAACGTCGAAGTAGCATTGACAGCCATCAACACCTCAGTGGTAAAACTTTTTGAGGTACTAAACCATAGGCTGGTGGCTCAGGCTTTGAACTTGTCAAAAATGGTTGTTAAAATTGATGAAAATCATGCTTTGCTTAATTAGCATATTTTGAAATGTACAACTCATAAAGAACCTATCTATGTACCATAACTTCCTGTGCTTGAGGACGTCATTTGCACGATTGGAGAATCCCCAGCGTGTAACAACATCGCTGGAAATAGTCATCGTATGTCGACCTCTCGGTTTATCCAGGTGACACTGATGTGGTTGAGGTGGTTACGCCAGTCATACATACAGAGAGGTGTGTGGCAGGACTTTTATTACACAAGAAAAAAAATGTTAAAAACCAGATTAAAGGCCCTCGTGCCATAGGAAAAAAAAATAAAAAAATATGGCAAGCACTAAAGGTCCTAAAAACACCTTAAATGCTTTTTTTCAGGCCAGTGGTGGCACTGCTCCATTGTCGACTAATCAGAAGAAAGTAGTAAAACCAAAAACTGTCGACAATACCCAGAAGAAAAACATATTTTGCCCAATAGTTACACCAATACCTGGAAGTGGGATGATCGCAGAGACCAGTGCATTGTCAGTCCCTCCGTCACATTCTCCCTTGAATCAGTTGATAGACACCATAAAACGTGCAGCAATACCAAATGCTTCTGTTGAGGCGACAAGTACTACTCTGATCACTCCACCCCACAAGTACTGTCCACACCCTTGAGTTTTCAGACCTCCAAAAAAAAAGCAGTCTCCTTCAATCTATCACAGAAGGAGTCAATGATGGGGCTCAAAGAATACAACAATGAGCCAACTGAAATCATTACGAATATGATCGAGAAGTACTTGCAGGAGCGTGTGTCATTCCAGGGAACAGACATGCCAAGTTCAGGCGCCCCAAACCCCCGGCAAGTAAACTCAAAACCCACCACCATGCTACCACCTCCAGTACGCTGTATTGATGCAACAAGGCACGAATTATCAGACAATCAGTCACGACAATACAAGCAGAAATGGTGATGGGCACTCTGACTATTTGACACCTAATATAAAGAAAACGACCCAGCCAAGGAATAGCAACTCACACTCATTTATATTTAAATGCAGAGAGGGTGTCTATCCCAGGTATGACCTAAACAGACAGAGTGTTTGGAACATTTTTAGTGATGTGTATACTCTGCAAGATATCACTTCCCACGATATCGAACAAATAGAGTTCATCACTGAAAGAAACCAAGCAATAGTTCGACTATGGATTCCATCAGGTGTGGTAGCCAATATAATATGGTAGGCAAAGATGCAGTTGTTCGAATTGGGCTTCTTATTGGCTGAAGACCGTGCAAGAGTTGATAACACACACACTATCACTCATAAAAAAAACACATCTACCAACGTAGCCAGGCACTTGAAACCAGAGAAACAAATGTTCAAATGATGTGACATCAGTAACCATTAGTGACGCTACCATCTAAAGAACTATATATTGCTAGCTGGAACTCAAGGGGTAATTTACATTTAAAAACTGCAATATCTATGTTACCTCATGTGTTCCAAATAATAGCTTTACAGGAAACGTGGTTAACATCATCACCTGCGTGGGATGGATATGATATAGTGTTGTTGCCTGCAAGATCCACTGGTGGTAGACCCGCTTCTGGCTTGTTGGTGGTGGTGCATTTAAAATCTGGTTTCTCCATTGAGAAGTGGAGTACGGAAAGCAATCATATTTTGTTAGTTAAAATCAAATGCGGCCTTCAGAAATGTGCCATGATAAATGTGTACCACAATCCAGCAGCTCTAAATGATGAAGCCTTCTATGCAGGATTAAGACACATATTGCACCCGGTAAACATTGCATATGATATCACATATACCATTCTACTAGGAGATATCAATCTTGATTGTGTCAATACCAAGCGCCACCCCCAGCAGACTCAAATCTGGTCATCCTTCATGGAAGAAAGACAATACATTATGGGAAATGGGGCCATCCAGGGTGACATTCCTGCAAATACAACTTGGTTCCGTAAGAACTCAGCAAGCACAATCGACTATATTTATGTTGATCAACTATTACTCAAACAACTGTTAGGCGGAAACCTATGCAGTTCCCTCTGGGACCACTGCAAAAGATTTAGGACTACAGGCGTTGGCGGTGGACCCACTTGGTAGCAGTCTGTACTACACAGATTCACTTGGTAGCTGTGGCTGAGCAGTCAGACTTCTCTCAAGAAAAGTTGGTCAGTATGTGGAGTATACAACATAGGGCAATTCTTCACGGCAAGACAAGCAAACACGCAACGAGGCTTAGTGTAAAGATAGTAAGTTATTTATTTATAACACAACATCTATGGAAAACACTAAAGCAAATCACTGCAAACAAATCAAACACAATTACTCTACAGAGTAGAAAACGATCAATCCCCCTAGCAAGATATCGATAACTCTAGGTTCTACCGGTACCACTTATTTTCAGACAGAGGTGTATACCTCAACCTAGATGACACTCGAATATTAGATAGGATGGGAGAGAAAGAGATCGGCAGGTTATGAAATCAACACAGTTCAATCCTATGCGGATAAAATGCAAGGCAGGAAGGCAAGAATCACAATAGATTTGTAAAGTTCAGAGGCCAGGCCCACTCGGAGAGAGGCAAGGCGCGATGTCCCAAAAAGTCTCTAGTGGAGATGCATTCAAGTCTTTATAGCAAATTGTTATCGGCAGATCGAACCAGTTCAGAACAAAGAATGAGCAAAGCTTGGAGGCGACCCAGCGGAACGGAGAGGATTAAGACACCTCACTCGAACCGACCTAAAGGGATGCCAGGCGGACACGGTACCTTGTTGTGGAGGGCAGCTCTGGCGTGGGCAGTTGTTCCTGGTGGTGGATGCACGTCGGGTCTTGGCCAAGAGTAGAGATGATCTCGTCGTCGAAGGAAAGTAAAGTCTGGTGCACCAACAGGGAAGAGACCAGCCGCGGAGTGCTCCGTCACAAGGCACCACCTTTTGGTCGCGGTACAGGGGTAGTGGCTATCCGGTTGCTGAGGTGCTCTGCACGGGCAATTCGACCACTGCGTCCTGAGGCGAATAAAAAGCAAAGGGGACTGGTTGTTCCCACCAGTCAGGGGAAGAGACTCTCCGGCAGGGAGATCTCCTCTGTCGTCGGGAAGTGGTGAGTCGGTTCTGCAGGGCTCCACCGGAGGTGTCGTCGTGCAGGTCGGCTCAGCGTTACCCTCGTCGGATTCCTAGGTCCTGTGGCGACTTCTGAAGATCCAGTCCCAAAAGCCCTGCTTTTATGCAGAAAACCCCCATTCATTCAGCCTAGCTGTCAATCAACACATACTAAGTGGTGAGCGGGAAGGCTCACCACCTGGGCCAATCACTCCAGAGTGCAACCTGAGTTGGCAAGGCAACTCGGTCCAGGGTGCCTAAACCCCCTCCCACACCCCTGAGGTAACCCAGACAGAATGGCACCACTTTGGAGGGTCTCTGTACAGAGGCCCGCCAAAAGTGGAACAAAGGGCTCAACCTTTGGTTTAGGAGTCACAGAGACGAACACAGACGCCATTTTAAAACCGAGTTCTGGCAGAAAATATCATCCGATAAACTTATTTAACATAAGTAGATTGGTGGTACGTCAGAGATTAATGAGAAAAAAGTATCAATCTCCAACAATGGGACGAATCCCATAGGGTTATGCTCGGGGTCGAACATAACAAGTAGTTTCCACTGCCACCAGCCAAAACTCGACGAGGGGGGACGGGACAGTGCCCCCTCGAGTAACAGATCCAGGAGTAATCGAATTACCCCTACTAGTACATCCACAATAAGATGGTTGGTACTAGTTCTGTTAGTAAATTTAGGTCTAGTAAAGCCAACGGTGACTTTACATGCCCGGGGAGACAGGAGTCAGTCCCCGGGTATGGAGTTTATGGTGGGGGACCCGCTAGGGCATCCCCGTGTTACGACACGTAGGGTGCGGTGTAACACACATAGAAAAACATATGAGACCCTATGGAGTAAAAGACCCCA
This sequence comes from Ambystoma mexicanum, assembly GCA_002915635.3. Taxonomy (NCBI): domain Eukaryota; kingdom Metazoa; phylum Chordata; class Amphibia; order Caudata; family Ambystomatidae; genus Ambystoma; species Ambystoma mexicanum. The sequence continues at coordinate 1,129,046,024 of CM010927.2, read as the reverse complement.
TAGCCCATCGAACACATTGACATTTCAAAGGAATTACACACATACATGTCCAAGAGTGGGAGAAAAGAGTCTCACTCTTGGCAGGATGGAAAAAACAAACTGCAGAAATCCAGCAAAGCTGCTGGGGGACTCACTAGGTTAGGAAATTCAGCCTAAACAGAGAATTCTCCCTAACAACAACTACAACACCTTGAGGCCATCACTCTTACATTCAGCGATCATAAACTTTTAGCCTTGACCGTCACAAGCTACCCACAGCCATCTAGGGTGAACATCCCCCACCAGAATTTATTATTGAACATGGCAAAGAACAGGATAAGATGAACGGCCCCTAAACTTACATTGTTTAAGTATACTTTAGAAAGAAACGTAGATCTGCTTGCGCCTGCATCTTATGTAGAATTATTAGACTTCTATACTAATACTCTGACTTTGATGAAAAATGGCCGCCCAAAGCACAAACATACATTTGACCCTGAAATTGTATTTAGACGAACAGCATATCGTAGGCAGCGAAGATATATTACAGCCTTGAGTCTTCCGTCCTGCCCACAGGCTTTGAATAATGCCAAATGCACATATAAGAATTGGCTAAAATCCCATAAATATCTTATGTTTCAAAATGATGGTGAACGTATGGAACATGCAATGGCTGATAAAAACTCTGCCGAGATGTGGCAATTACTTAATGGTCAGATTTCTGATAACCAAGCGGATGCACAACTGAACATGATTAGTGAAGACAAGTGGATCAAACATTTTTACAACTTTTACAACGATCCAAATTTCATCCTTTCATTAGGCCACTCTTTAGACAACCAAGGATGGAACATTAACTTTTCCTTATCCGAAATTGAAGAGTTAATCACTCATGCCAGTTCATCCAGAGCTGCTGGCCCGGATGGACTCACAAATCATATGTTCAAAGAGAATCCAAATGAATGGGCGCAGAGTCTATATTGTATCTATCGACAAATAATAAAACATCAACAAATACCAAAGCCATGGAAAACCTCTCTAATCATACCAACATTTAAAAAAGCTGATCGTGTGTCTCCCCGTAATTACCAGCCAATAGCGCTACTAGATGCGCCTGGGAAAATCTTTACTAAACTAAAAGATTTCAATGCCTGGACACTCAATAACAACTTACGTGATCCCAATCAGACTCGGTTTGTTAAAGGGATGGGGACCCATGTTAATTTAATGTGCATAAATGCAATAAAGGCTCAGTGTCACCACACTAAACAACCACTATTTTTTGCCTTTGTGGATCTGCATTCCGCCTTTGACTCTATATCAAGAGTTAAGCTGTTTGAGAAGTTAACGAGAGACAAATGCCCACATACCATACGTTCTCAAGATCTACACATAAATACATCTATCCGTGTTAGACTTTCAATGAATTGTCTGCAGAGATTAACACAACCCGTGGACTTAAACAGGGCTGTTCATTGGCATCCTCTGTATTTAACTACTATATCCAAGATCTCCAGCAGGCTTTATCTGAGGTGCATTCAGATTCGCCTAAAATGGGTAACGTACCTGTAAAACATCTACTATATGCAGACGTCCTTGTTTTAATATCTAAAACACAAGTAGGTCTCAAAAACTATTAACAGCTTTCCAAAAATACATCCTACAAAATGAGCTCAAAATAAACCATGAGAAGACTCAGGTTGTATTATATCTCCCTTCGAAAGGTTCTCAGAGTCAGTTTACCTGGGTGGTAAACAATGTACATTTGTAAAGAGTTCCCACGTATACTTACTTGGGCACATGTTTCAAAGGTATACCAAGCATTAAAAATCAGATAAAAAGTATTGAAAGGAAAATTAATACTGCAATATCCGAAACCCATATTACAATGCACAGATATGGGACATTTTCCCTTAAACCAGCATGGGTGTACTGGAAGCAGAAGGCAGTCCGCGCAATCTTATACGGTTTAGAAACCTTCCCAACTACAGCTAATTTTCAATTCAATAAATGGGAGGCAACATATTGGAGGCGAATATTGCATATGCCGATTTGTGTTCCACGTGCGTGGATAAGGTATGAATTGGGGTTGGGCTCCTTACAAGCTTTATACAATTGGAGATGTTGCTCACTGTTCAGAAAATGCTTAATGTCAACCAATGTGAATATTGTGCTGAGACTGTTGACCTCTTACATGTTTACAACTAGCCACTCTTTTATGATTAAATAGGTACATTATGTGTGCAAAAATTCTAGCGAACACTGATATCAGCATCAAACTATTGGTGTCAAATCCAGACAAAGCAAAAAGAAAGTTATACAACACAGACGGATTAATACATATGATATCTGTGTATCGTATCAAGTGGGTAATATCAGCAGATTCCCTCCCAAAAAAATGTGTAAGCTGCCACCCTACCTAATCAGAATACCATCACCACACTATAGACAAGCAAGACTACGCCTACGTTTCAATTTGTGGCCTGTTAGAGAAATTTTGGTTAAACGTCAGATATTAGAAGCCAAGGCTAATATATGTTGATTTTGCAACAATGCCAATACGCCAGAAACTCTAGAACACTTGATTACTCAATGGCCGGTATTGCGCAAGCACAGGCAAATACACTATGACAAACACTGCACATTTTTGGGTAATGTGCAATATAGTACCTGCTGGGCAATAATCTTAAGCAATGAACAGCCAATGATACAGATTGCAACTATAAATTTCTTAGATAGCCTTCAACTAACGGCTCCCATAAATGAGGTATTGTATGCTACTGATTAGCTATTAACTATCATCAAAGTCTCAACTAAAGAATGTTTGTGTACCATTAGTGCCCGACAAGGGGTCAGACTGTGTACAATGGGAAAGTTATTAATCAAAATGTCGATTGACTATATGTGTTCTATGTTGTACAACTTACATTTTATGAGACATGCAGTTTTGTTTATGATCAATTGTAATGAGGGTTGAGAGAATATGTTCTGAAGACTTGGTCACGCATTTGTGAACTCATGTATGATATGAAGTGATTATGTCATGAGGAATTAATTTTAATATGTTTTCTTTTATAATTCCTTTTAATTCGATATGACTGTTTTCGATGTATGTAAAATATTGAAAGGTTGATTAATTTCAACTAAGACAATAAAAAAAATGTTTAAAAAAAAAAAGGAAAAAACAATGGATTGG
>CM010927.2:1129016095-1129042829 GCA_002915635.3 Ambystoma mexicanum | reverse complement strand
CCCGTTTCATTTCCCAGAGTGAATGCATCTTTCTATCTTTGCATATTCAGTGTTCATTGAACATGGGTGGGTTTTGTAGTGTATTCTATTTAGTTATTGGTACTTAAAGTGTTTTTAATTTATTAAAGTATACATATTTCATAGAACCTTGATTGGACATTCCTATATATTGGAATGTTGGACTTTGCTGTTTGAGTTGCTACTGTCATCACAACCACACCCGTTTTTAAGAGTACAGGCTGCCCTGGACCACCCTGCCAAAAAGGTGAAGGAAATATAGCTCTTGAGTGAGCCTGTTTCACCTTTATGTTTGAGATCACGCTTTGTTTGTAGAAGTGTCAGAGCTGAGTAGGCGATTTAGTCACTGCTCATCCTTGTATCCTGCAGGACTGTGGTCATTTTTTCATAGGCAGCCTGCGTACAATGTCAGAATTACTCACTACAAGTGCTGCAGTTGATGCTGTGCATGAAATACACCGGTGCGAGCACACGCGCATGCGTGAGTGGGAACTGTGAACTTTGACAGAAAGGGGAAGAGCAGATACACGAGCAGACAACGCCCCCCGCTACCCCATCCACTTGATAGGCTGCAGCCTTATTAGAAACGTTGTTTATGATGTTCTTAACAATGTTTCAAAAAAGCATTTGTTACATGTATTCCGGCATATGCGGCTATTCTCCACAGCACACCTGCCCTCCTTCTTGCAGTGCCAGGGCAGTGAGTGACCCTTTTTAAGAGAGCTGAGTGTAGCACCCATCCCCATACAGGAAGTTACATGAAGTTAAACTGAGAGCATTGTGCCGGCGCATTGAGAAAAGGGGCGTTTTCTTAGGCTACACTTGTGACCTGGATGGCACGGTTGGTACCTGCCTTGCTGGGCCTCCATGCATATTGGCTTGCATATGTTCCAGGGTCTGGCTGCTGCCTCTCCTTGCTGGGTACGCGTGGCTGTGCTATAGATCAGGAAGTGAGGATGCAGGCACCGCAGGTGCTGAGCTGCAGTTAATGAGGAGGCAACGAGAGAAAGAAGAGATGAGGTACAACCAGATCTGCCCAAAATTTGAAGGGTTTCAAACTCCTTTATAGGTCCTGAGGAGACAATCTTGAAATATAAACAATTGTCAGGGCCTGCGTGAATTAAAAACAAAATAAGCTTTTATATCATGCATCATGCCAGGGACCATCCAGCAAACACAGGAGTGGGTTTCGAACCCTTGACACTCTGCCTTCTCTTGCTTTCAAGAAAACGTTGCCCCTGAAATATCCCTCGGCCCTTTAAGTTATCGTTACACTGATTGCGGCTGCTTGTGCCTTCTCTTGCTTTCAAGAAAACGTTTCCCCTGAAATATCCCTCGGCCCTTTAAGTTATCGTTACACTGATTGCGGCTGCTTGTGACAGCCAGGTTACATAGCTTCACTCTTCCTGCCATTTACACAGGGCTCTAAGCACTTAACATCTTTGAAGGAGACATTTGCTATATTGCTTCAGAAAACCCAAATATAGCTTGAAAAATAAATCAAAATCGGGTGTATTAATCCAGGACAATTAAATTGTGAGTATCAAACAAAACATAGTTTACACTGTTTACAATATTATTTTTTAATATTATTAGTAGTAGTAGTAGTAGTATTATAATTATTATGTACTTTTAACGTGCAACACGCCCACAGGCGCATATACAGACAACACAATCATAAAGGAGTACCGGAGTCAAGAACTAGGAGAGTATATAGGAAAAGTAAACAAACGAGTCCTTGGTATTGACATGAACAATGAAAGGGTGGCCTTCATGTTGTATTGATCATTTTCTTCACACTAGATATAACACATTATTAGGATTTGCGGGTTCACCAATATAATGGCAATTTCATTACAGCATGTTTTGTTGTGCGTCTAAGTCTTGAAAGTACATTTGAAAAATCTAAAGGACATTTTAAGGCTTACATTACTTTGCATCCTGGAACTTGTGTTCTTCTATTCAAGATGGGGCAAAAGGTAATCCTACTACAATTGTACACGTGTTCTTAATATACCAGGGTTTATATATCATGCTGCTTTATTATGATGTTTGTGCTGTTCAAGTAATTTTAATAAAAACAGAGCATTCTTGAAAGTGACACATAAATGCATATTCCTACCAAAAAGACATGATAAGAGATGTGGTCAAGTTGCAGACTGGTTTTAAATCTTGGCTTCACCAGTTAAATCAAGTGTGTGATCCTGGGCACATCATTTGCCTTAACTGCTGCTGTTGTAATAAAAATGGTACAACGCCTGCATGTGCACTGAACAGCTGATGATCTAATATCAAGCAAAAGAAATGTGTGCAGTTGTTTTTATTTAATTACAGATCGTCAATATTTGTGTTTTCCCAAATGGAAAAAAAAGGAAGATGCTGATACTAAGTTGCATTGTACTTCAACTGTTTTTCTCAGTACATTTCAAGTGTTTAGTTGCGTTGACCTGTTTAAATTCAACTCAATCATAACTAAATCTTTTTCACTGAATTTTAAGGGATTTGTTATGCTGCTTCTCACGCCGTCTGCAGTTGTACTGATGTTTTCGTTTTCTTTTCATATCATCAGAGACATCTTATTCTATATTATCAGTATGTTTCTATGCTACACAAAATGGGAATTTTACACATTGCAGGCCTGTGCCCACAAATGAGAATATACAATGAATGCATTGTGATATTATTATGAATTTAATTTAACGTGAGGATCCGTGTCCCCACCAAACACAACACCAAAAACACTACTTAATGGGTATGCACCAAACCATTAAAAGTCACATCAGCACTGTTTTGTGCCCAATTTGTTTGGAATTTGAAACAAATCTATCCAGTACATTTTCGAGTGAGAGAACAAAATGCACCAGATGACAAAGCCCTCTTTTGTCAACACTTAATCATTTGTAAATGATTGCACACTTTTGCACCAAACATTAAAGAAATGGCTGGCTTGGGTCAGAAAACCTCTTTGGAAAATTACATAGAAATACATCAGACCAGTAAAAAGTAATTAGCAATAGAATGTTCCCAAAGTGAATAGACCTTAGTATTTTTTTTCAGTCAATAAACTATTCATCTTGAATTCCATAAAAGTTACAAAAACAGAAAACACAGCAATAGCATATTAAAACAGGATTGGCTGGGAATTTGTTAACAGATACAATTGCACACAAGTTAAAGTGCAAAGTGCATAGTACAAAAGAAGGCCGATATGATCTCTACTATTAGTCCAGTGGGGAGAATGTAATCACAACCCCACTGGTACTTAGAGACATCAATAATCAGTGTCCATACGGTTATTCTGGTCTGTTCATAATGTCAGTGATTAATGTCCATATGCTATTTCTGGCCAATTCAAAACTGGTTTTCCTCTTGGAGTAACATGGTCTGTTTCTGTCTTGAAAGCCAAGCTCTGTGGGCGTATTATGCTACACAACTAACAATGTATGGATCATGTTGGGTTCCTTTACATAGGTCCAGTGCCTAATTGGTTGAGCGGATACCGGCTTACCTAAGAAAGAGGCGCAGGTGTCTCACCCTCAAACATCTTGAGGGACCATACAGAAACAGAAAGTGTACCACTGTCTCTTCTCCCAAACCACATACAGGACCGATCTTTGAGTCCCCCCAGTACAACGATATGTTTAGCAGGCTATGTGCAAGGTCCCAAATCTCAATCTAACATAGAGAGATTTTGCGTACGGGGGAAATATGTCGTTAAGATACCTTTCTAGTCCACATTTGGATTTAGAGGACAAGTATAGAGGTCCCACATGCAGCCCAACTGCATCTACAATCATACTTTTCCTGGATAAAACAACGGCTGCTTTATTGATTCTTCTAATGGCCACTGTCATCTGTATGCAGCCCCTCCCACAGTCTAGCCTCATTCAGTTCAAACAGGCTTTTATTTACATGGACCACCCAGGGAATGCTTTTACCACCCTCAAAGCCCAGGAGTTGTTTCAGGGCATCTAAACACTTGCCCAACCCTTTAGAGCTCCAAAGTCTCCCCCTAAACTGAATTCACTGAATTTTAAGGGATTTGTTATGCTATTTCTCACGCCGTCTGTAGTAGTACTGATATTTTCTTTTTCTTTTCATATAATCACAGATATCCTATTCTGTATTATCAGTCTGTTTCTATGCTACACACAATATGTAGTTTACCCATTACAGGTCTGTGGTCTGTGCCCACAAATGAGAATATACAATGAATGTATTGTGATATTAGTGTGAATCTAATTTAACACGAGGATGACTTGCATCGATAAACTACAAAAATTGCGATTTTTTCATTTCTGAATGCTTCAGTTGCTCCAATGCATTATGCGAAGTATATAAAAGGCTTTGGTGCATGGGATCCGTGTTCCCCACCAAATAAAAAAATAAAAAATAAATAGGATATGCACTAAACCATTATAAGTCACATCAACACTGTTTTGTGCCCAATTTGTTTTGAATTTAAAACAAATCCCTCGAACACAGTTTCGAGTGACAGAACAAAATGCACCAGAGGAAAAACACCCCTTTTGTCAACACTTCATAATTTTGAAATTATTGAACACATTTGCACCAAACATTTCCAAAATTGGCAGGCATGGGTCAAATACAACAGACCAGAAAAAAGTAATTAGCAATAGAATGTTCGCGAAGTGAATGGACCTTACTGTTCAGCTTAGTGGTAACGACCTCCACATCCTGTTTAATTGTATATACATACTCTTAATTAATCTGCAGTGCGTCAAGGGCAGAGTTTTCAATAATTCTGTGCGAAATGTGACATGTGCACTCAGTAGACAACAGAAATTTCAGGGTTTTTGATTTTCAAACGTTGGCATCTCTGATGATGCCTCCACGTGTGTGTCTAGAGGTTCTCCTGAAAGAAATGTACTGCCTTCAAAAAAATGTTGCACAGTGTTTAATTGGAAAAGGCACACTTTAATGAACCTCAACAAAACGAGCAAGTCATGTATCTTTCAATAAAGGTTTTGTGATAAGGATTCTATTTTAAAATGTGCTGATGAGTTGTTTTGGACAAATATTGTATGAGTTGTAGCATTTTCTTTAATCCAAATAACACTTTAAAACAATAATACTATAAACACTGGCAGCTCTCAACCATTTGGAAAAGTGCCTCCCCAATGCAGTTCATGATAAAAGGGGTGCGACTTGCAGGTCTCTGGTGCTGGGGTTGGGGCTAAACTGGGCCACACATCTGATTCCAAAGATATACATCTAATATTTGTTTTTTTTCAACAAGACACTAGTCAATGATTTAAGCAATAGTCAATGATTTAAGTGCATGAACAGAGTAGCAATTCCTTAATCTTTCTTTATTGACATTTAGTTCAGCTAGTGAGAACAAAATGTATCTGCAAGCAGTTTCAATGTTTTGTTTTCCTCAACAATATATGTCATTGCCCAACTATTTTCCTTTTGTTGTGTTAGATTCAGAGAAAAGGGGAGAGTGATAAAGAAACTGATAAAGAGAGTGAGTGATGGAGAACGATATAAAATGATTTGTGACAGGCAACATGAGTGCAAATGTTTGAGATAGTGAATGACAGAGATAGATATCACAATGTTTCTGCTAAATGTTTACTAAGGTAGACATTATTTTTAAGGAGATTGCACACATGCACAGATGCAGAATGCAAACAATCCCATAGGGGTGGTGTGTGATGATGTTATGTTATGTTATGTTAACGGTACTTATATAGCACACCATCACCACAGAATTGGTCCCCAGGTGCTCTGGAGGATCTGTAAATGGGAAGGTGGGATGGGTTAGTAAGGTGAAGAGGGCGTAGGATAGTGAGAGGAGTGGTGTACTGTTGGCAGCTTCAACTCGGTAGACACCGGGTGCTGAGGTTTGGTGCGAGTATTGGATCGGTGTCAGTCCGCGTGTGCTGTTGGTGCGGCTTATGTGTTGTTGCAGTGTGGTGAAGTGCGTGCAGCTGGTTGTGCGAGAGATGGTTGTGTGAGTGTTTTAAGTATGCAGAGAGTTAGAGTTTATATTCGTTAGTGGGTTATGTGACATTTAACATGCAAGCATTCACAGTTCTGTCTAAGTGTAGCACGTGCTGACCTACACATTCAGTCTGAGTGTGGCACTCACCAACCCTCACAATACCATCTAGATACCACACAGGCCAATGTTCATAATTCTATCCAAGTGCGGGACATGCCAACATTCTCAATTCCTTTTAAGTGTAGTGCTTGGCAATCTTCATAATTCCGTCTAGGTGTGGCACTCGCTAACATTCACAATCCTGTCTAGATACAGCGCAGGCTAATGTTCTCAACTCCAAGTGTGGCACATGCTAACATTCACTGTGTTGCTTCCCAATCCAGGGTATTACCCAGAATATCTGTGGGAACCTTAATTAGTTGCTCAAAGGCCATACTATCAAATGTCTTTTCCAGATTACTCTGCATTGCGTTATTTAGGGTGAATTGATATTGAATTCCACACTGTGAAGACAACACATTATGTGCACTGATGTCATCTTGTCCACACTGTGAAGACAACACATTATGTCCACTGATGTCATCTTGTCTATAGTCTGATATGTGAATTAATTGAATGTTGGCATCACATTTTGTCTGATTATACAAACATATTCACAGGGTTAATGTTTAATTGATATTAATTTGGTTTCATTACAATTTCATCTCTAAGGGTCAAAGTGGCAATACTGGAATTGCTGCCACGTTGATCAATCAGTTGATATAAGGGTTATTGAAAATGGACGCTAATTCCTCTGGTGCAATTAACCCTGAGGAAATTAGCACTGGAGGAATAAGCAATGAAAACCAGTGATAATTCTCCCGGGGCTAAATCCTCCAGTGGAATTAGAGCTGGAAATAAAACACTGCCAAAAATAGTGGCCAATTTAACCAAAAATACCCAAAAGGCGAAGGAAAATGCATTCAGGTGATGCACATGAAGCCACAGATGCACCCAATTGGCCATACAAAGGTATGTGAATATGAATGTAATGATGCTGAAGTCCCCATAGAGCTGATATGATGGTACTGAGTCCTCCAAAAGGATGGTGTGTGGTCATTTTCAGGTCCCCACTGCGATGTTGTTTGATAACATAGAGGTCCTCACAGGGTTGGTGTGTCATGGCATATTAGGCCCCATAAGAATAGTTTGTAATTATGCTCAAGGTCTCAGTAGAGATGGAATGCAATGATATTGAATCCTCCAACTGGATGGTGTGTGCTGATGTTGAGGTCCCCACAGAGTTGATATGTGATGATATTTAAGTCCTCACATGGATGGGTGTGCTGATGGTGAGGTCCCCACAGGTTGATATGTGATGATATTTAAGTCCTCACAGGCATGGTGTGTGCTGATGGTGAGGTCCCCACAGGGTTGATGTGTGAAGATATTTAAGTCCTCACATGGATGGTGTGTGCTGATGGTGAGGTCTCCAAAGGGATGATGTGTGATGATATTGAAGTCCTCACATGGATGGTGTGTGCTGATGTTGAGGTCCCCACATGGATGATATGTGATGATATTGAAGTCCTCACATGGATGTTAGGGAGAATTCTCTGTAGAGGCTAATTTCCCGAACCTAGTGAGTCCCCCAGCAGCTTTGCTGGATTTTTGGGGTTTATTTTTTTTCTCCTACCAAGAGTGAGACTCTTTTCCTCACACTCTTGGACTTGATTTGAGGTGTTCCTTTGACTATCTATGTGTTTGATGGGCTATGGGGGTCTTTCACCCCATAGGGTTTCATGTGTTTTTTTCTATGTGTGTTAAAAAGCACCCTCCGTGCAGTAACACAGGGATGTCATAGTGGCTCCCAAACATAGACTCCATACCCTGGGACTGACTACTGTCTCCCAGGGCATGTAAAGTCACCATTGGCTTTACTAGTCCCAAATTATTAACAGAACCAGTACAAACCATCCTATTGTGGACGTACTGGTAGGGGCAATTTGATTGCCCCTGGGTCTGTTGTTCGAGGGGGCACTGTCCCGTCCCCCCTGAGCAAGTTTTGGCTGGTGGCAGTGGATACTACTTTTTATATTCGACCGTGAATATATTCCTATGGGATTTCCACTGTTCGAGGCTAATACTTTTTCAACATAGCCTCAGACATACCGCCGGTTTATTAAATTAATATTAATTCACTGGTTGGTATTTTCTGCCAGAACTCGGTTCTAAAATGGCGATGGTGTTCGCCTCTGTAATTCTAACCCAAGGTTAGAATTACAGAGGCGGGTGAGCCCTTTGTTCCACTTTTGGCGGGCCTCTGCACAGAAGCCCTCCAAAGTGGTGCCACTCTGTCTGGGGATGTGGGAGGGGGTTTAGGCACCCTGGACTGAGTTGCCTCGACAACTCAAGTCGCACTCTTGTGTGCTCACCACTTAGCATGTTTGATTGACCGCTAGGCTGTGTGAATGGGGGTTTTGGTGCATAAAAGCAGGGCCTTTGGGGTCTGGAACTTCAGAAGTCACCACAGGACTTAAGAATCCGAAGAGGGAGAAGCTGAGCCGACCTGCAACGACAACACCACCGGTGGAGCCCTGCTGAACCGACTCACCACTTCCCAACGACAGAGATCTCCCTGCTGGAGAGTCTTCTTCCCTTGACTGGTGGGAACAACCAGTTTTGCCTTTCTTTTCGTCACCCCCGACGTCGTGTGGTCGAATTGCCCGTGCCAAGCACCCCGGCAACCGGATAGCTACACTTACCACGGGACCGCAAACAAAAGGTGGTGCCTTGTGACCGAGAACTCCGCGGCTGGTTTCTTCCCTGGCAGTGCAACGATCTTCAGCTTTCCTCCACGTCGAGATCTTTTCTTCCTCCAGGCAAAGCCCTGACTTGCATCCGCTGCCAGGAACAAGTGCCCCCGCTGGAGCTGTCTCCCCACTTTAAAGGTACTGTGTCCGCCTGACTTCCCTTGTAACGGTTAGAGTGGGGTGTCCCGTAAATCCTCACCTTTCCACTGGGTCGTCCTCCAGATCTTCTTAAACTTTTTTTTCGAAACTAGTCCAACCGTTCTGTGACATTTTTCTACAAAGACTGGAAGTGCTTTTCCACTGTGGTGTTTGAGACATTCAGCCTTGCTCTCTCCAAGAGCGGGCCTGGCCCTTGACTTTTGCCTGCCTGACTTGCATTTGTCTCTTAAAAGTGTTGGTACTGAGTTGGTTTCATACCCTGCCTTTTTCCCTCCCTTTTTAACAAATATTAGAGTGCCATCTAGGTTAAGCGCTCACCTCTGTCTGAAAATAAGTGGTGTCTTGAACCTAGACTTGTCGAATATTTATAAGGGGGTTGTATATACTTATAGTGACTGTGTTTGAAATTGCTTGCCTCAATAGTGTTAGTGTATTTTTACAAAGTGCGTTTTAAATAAATAACTCTATACTTTTTAATACCAAAGCTCTGGTCAGTGTTTGCTTATTCTACTGTGTTATCCGCCCTACTGTGTATGCTCTATATACTGCCTAACTCTTCTTGAGAGAAGTCTGACTGCTCAGCCACAGCTACCAGGTAAATCTGGGTGGTACAGACGGCTACCAATTGGATTTACTGCCAACACCTGTAGTCTTAAACTTTTTGCAGTGGTCCCAGAGGGAACTGCACTGGTTTCTGCCTAACAATGTGATGATGTTGAAGTCTCCTTAATGAAGATGTATTATGATATTAAACATTTTGTATGTGGGCTCTTTGATATTAAATGCCTTACAGATATATAATGCTTCAAGGAAGTAGAAGAGAGAGTTGGTGAAGATGTTGAATTTAAGAAAGTATTTATAGGCCTGAATGTGTTTTATGTTAACTTGAACTCATGTAATGGCAATGTTACATCAACCTCTGCTCAGTACATGGCCAAATCAGAAATTGAATGAAATCTCACCTGACAATGGAGGTCATTACGAGTTGGGCGGTATTCTGTCTGTAAATCCACTGGTCTTACCGTTATAAACACTTGGTCTGGCAGATTTACCGCTGGATCACATGTGGTGGCGGCGGAGTATGTTCCCATTTTTTCAGAGTCCATTGGACTCTATGGGGCATTTTGGCAGAATTACTGCAGCAGTAATTCCACCCCAGTACTTTCGCTGAAAATGGGTAGAAAGTCAGCAGATTTACCTCCAGCTCATTGCTGGAGGTGAATCTTTTACATTTCTGAAAAACCCATAGTCGGGTGGTGTGGTAATGTGGCGTGAATGCTATTACTGCTGCATTTTTACTGCACTGCCCAACTCGTAATGAGTCCAAATATCTTTAGTTTCTCTTCTGTGCAACTGTGAGGTCTTCTGCCACATTTCACCTACTTCTTGTGCCCATTTATTTAGCATGAAATTCATGACTGTCCCTCTTTACCGGCATGTTGAAGCTGTCCCTCAACTCTCCATTTAGGAGATTTGTTGTTGCTTCAGAGACCACAGCCAAAAATTCAAAAGATAACTTGGCTAAGCTACAGGATGCATTTCGTGCTTTCAGGGCAAGGATGCCCGTAGTTGATATATTTGCATCCAGCCCTTGCTCCCCTGTCAGGAGACAAAAGGGGGAAAATGTGGTTGGAAGCTAGCCATCATGACCTTCACCACCAAACCTTATGTGGATGCATGGTTGGAGAGTGGCAAGACCACCCCCATACATTTCTTGGAGGCACTGCTGAGCTCACCTCTGGAGTGCCTATACCTATTCCATCCTACCCTACCTTGACCTAGGCATACCTACCCTTTCTCTTCTCAGGGTTAGTGTACATATTTCTAGTGTAAGTTTCCATTTTTCTATCGTGTAAATAGTTTTTTTTGTGCACATTTGTGGATAGGGATTTGTTTATATTCTTGAATTAATTGTGATTTGCCACCACAGAAGATAGCCAGGCACCAGCTTCATGAACTGGGTTCCGGTAGCCAGCTGGACTGAGCGTGAGGGGATTAAGACTGACCATTAATTCATTATGTAAATCATCAAGGAATGCCTTCTTAAAGTTTAGAATGAATCAATTCCAAACAAAGGACATTTCTAATATTTTAAACAAAGGAAATCAAAGTGATACAGTCTGTAGGTTGTGTAATGGTCAGTCTGAAACCCTTAAGCACCTTGTTCTTTACTGCACAAATATGGAAAAAGAGAGACTGAAAATACTTGGAACCGAGATAGCACAAAGAACAACGTGGCAACCAGATGAATGGTGGCGTGCATTTTATTATGGTTCTAATAACAAGATAACATTTGCGTTAATATCATTTCTGAGGGAAATGGACAAAAAACTTGTATCGTATGAAGGAAAATAATGTCATTCTATAGAGATAACTAAGAACTGAGGAATTGTTATGGTTGGATGCAGGAAAATTGTTGAAATTAGATTTTATGTATTTTTAAAAGTTTTGTATGAAACTAAATAAAAAAAATAAAAAAAATTAATTCATTATAGGTGATGTCCCATGGAGCACACCCCTACAACAGGTGCTCAAAATGACCATGTCCGTCAAGTCCCTCACAGGCTAGGTCAAGTGCTTGGGTAAAGACCTTGGCCTAGCAGAGACCAGCATCCTGGTCTGCCATGGCCCTAAGAAAGTCGACCCTGAGACATTGCCCCTTACCATCCACATGTGTGACTCAATAGTGTCCTATCCTCTTTGGGCATTCAACATCTGGCCAGTGTTATAGGCTAGCCTACCATCCACACCACCTATGCTTAGCTCAAGCCCTGCCCTGCCTTGACCAACACTGCACACATTCACCCTGCAGTGACCACTGTAGGCGCCATCATAGCTGCATCCACAAGCAACCCTAGTTTGCCTGGGTGTAGAACGCACCAGTTCTACACCAGAGGATAAAGGCACCATACTGAACGCTTCCTCATGGCAAATTTTGTCAAGCATATGTTGAATGGAGGGTATCATGACACCAGCAGAAAATGGACCCTATATCTGCCTGAGATCCTTCTCAGGTGAGAAACCGACCCCGAGATGTGAAGAGTTATATTGGTTAAGGGTGGACCAGACCAACCAGATAATCCACGACTGGAGAGCTCCTGACAGGGAGACAAGGCGCTGTGCTCTTGAGAGTCTCTGATGTCTTGCCACACACCCAAACCCCACATCAAAGGACATTATTCATGCTGGATGGAGTCTTTGGAGCCACTGAGTCAGATCTAGAGCTGACATTTAAGTATTATGCCAACCACCTCCAACACAGTGAAAGTCTCTCAGAATATATGGCCAGGACTGAACCGATTCTGCAGCTGCCTTACAAGCAGAAGGAGGTTGAGCCAAACAACCTGAAACTGGTCAGGCAGCAACACGTAATGTGTGTAGCAAGATTGGTGCTGCTGATGCTTCTGCAGCTACGACTCTGAGAACGGATCCCGAAACCACCTTCTTTTGATGAACTGGCCCGGAAGGAGAGATGAAGGACACAGTGTATAGTCTACCTAGTCAACTGGTGTCTCCTTACACAGCCCCAGGATATGACCGGAGACATCAAGTGGTGAAATTGAATCAGACCAGCTTGGTGATGCAGCTGCAGAGGGCGCCAGCGAGGACACTGCCTTTAGGGTCACCCATGCTACCAGAGCTTGGAAGAGACTCTACACTCTCCGCCCAGGAGAGGAAATGCCAGCTCTTCGAGCTCAAGAACCACGGCTGCCCAAAGTGTACCAATGGTGAACAGCACCGCTGCAGTCCGGGCAGTTCTGCCAAAGGTGTGGACAGCAGAGCAGCACTTTCTGTATGTGCACAAACCCACCAGATTACATCCGAGTTGCAGAGAAGTTCCAGGCCTTGAACATTCCAACATGCGCAATGGTGGGAAACGCCAGTGAGAACCAGACGGAGGAGCAACTGAATCCTCACAATTTTTATGCACCGACAGTGTAAATACAGAGAACTGCAAGTCTGTGCCGCCAGACAGGTCCAAAGCTGCAGTGGCACCACTTGTGGGAAAGTCATCTGAGAACCAGCATCCACCCAAACTGGCTAGCCCACCTGTGAGGTAGATCACCTGTAATCTAACTACCATCAAGAGAAGCACTGGAACACTTTGTACCTAAAGGGCTCCCATGACACAGCCACTGTGACAGTTACCATTGATGGATAGCAGGCACAAACGCTACTGCAAAGCAGCTCACAGATGAACATTGTGTATGAATGTTCTATAGAAAACCCCTAACTTATATCCCATTGGATCCCTTGACTGGACTGATCCTCCTCTGCAAGAGAGATCACCCTACAAATATCTGGCGTACATCTGATGCAGGCTGCAATTTCCATGCAATGTAGCTGGAGTCAGCACCTCCATCGTCTCCATGGCTTTGTTGTGCAGCAACCGGATTGAGGAACCCCCTCACTGGTGGTGATTAGAACCAATTCCTCGATGTTCAATGCATTGGCTGAACTATGTTGGGAGATGTCAGCACAGTATCCATGCACCCTATGTGCCAGTAGGCATGCTTGCAGATAGATATTCGGTCCAGAGATTTACCTGATGGACCCGTTGTAGATGTCAACAACAACTGGTTGGACCAGATCACAGTCCTGGCACATGCCACAGTGAGGGTTCCTGCCAGAGTGCGACTCAGTCGGGAGCAACACCCAAGATGTCTGGTGATGGAGTCACCAGAATTAGGGGAGATCCCAAGAGGTTTATTAGTACAAGAGACCATGGTGACAATGGATAGCATGTGCCTCAAGACCATCAAGGTATTGGTCATTAATGTGGCCAATAGGACCATATGTTTACCAGAATGCATCATCATCATCATGCTGTCACCCCAGACCCCTCCTGTATCCCTAGCAGGTGTTGCTACCAGCCAATCAGAGAAGGTACTGTTACGCTCACCTGGTCTCCACAGGGGCGTTGCACGAAGCTGAACGGTGAACGTCTGCGCGTGTCTCATCCTGTCCCACTGCTTCACTCACGCTTGGGCGCTACCCTAAAGTGATGAACGGGAAGTTAACTTGCTGCTTAGGGTGGGCAAGACTCCCACCTCCCTCAAACCTCGAACTGCTTCCCTCTGTGCTTATGTCTCACCTTAGGTATCTTAACGTTGGGCTCTCCGTCCTGCATCTGAATGCAGGGGCGCTTTAATGTTCTTAGGCACCTTCACTGGATCTAGTTCTTTCACTGATCCTACAGCCTGTAGTGGAATCCAGACCAGCTGTGACTCCGTAAGTAAGTCTTGGTACCAATCAGTTCTTGGTAACTGTTTTTGCTTAAGTGTTTCTTCTTGTTGCCAAAGTTTCACTATTGTCCTTATTATTTTGCAGAAGCGGTCTTGGAGATGCCAGATTAAGCAATGGACTCCTGAATACAGCGTCGAGCAGTATTTATGCAGGTGAGTGCTAGCGCGTGAGCGCGGCGTCGAAATGTACTTTAAAATAAGTATTTTTCTATTCCACGACTAACCTGGTGTCTCTTTTTCCTTCCTCTGCAGGTGTGGTGATGCTCCGGAGTAGCGGCCGCGTGGACCGCTTTGATGTAATCCTGAGATGACTGATGCCTCCGGGTAAGTTTCGTTCTCTCTTCTTGTTTCCTTTCTGCAGGTGCGGTGGTCCTCAGGAGTGGCAGGTGAAAGAGCCGCTCGGGTGGAATTGGAAAGACTGCTTCTCTCAGGTAAGAACTTAACTAATGTTCTTCTTCTTGTTTGTCCCTTGTTCGGCAGGTGCTGATGGTCCGTGATTCTCGATGAAGTTAACAGGGTGTGGCTGAAGTCCAAGTAAGCAGGAGCAGAGCTGGCACAGTGAGCATTACGCTGCAGGAGTGCAGAATAACGTGAAGCGTGTTCTGCTCTTTGGGTGTGGTTTACATAGCCCAGGTAAAGTAGTCCCAGGTAAAGTAGTTCCAGGACCAGCCACACCCTAGAAACTAGACTGCATAGCTCAGATCTTCAGGACTGGGCTATGTATGCCTCCATGTTCACTGGAACCTCATTCCATGTGGTCAAATAGCATGAACCTGGTGCCAAAGGTGCCAGGACTGGCTCCAGGAGAGCCTCTGATAACATTTTGTGTCCTTTAAAGCCCCATTGGAAGCCTGCAACTTGGAAAGGCTGGCTTGCCCTGAAGACTGGGGACATGCATCATGACAGGTACTGGATTGAAGACCTTGGACTTTAGCTACTGATGTCAGAAAAGGACCCAGACGACCTGAGAGAACAGGTCGCTTTGTGCGCCAAGGCTTTTTCCACCAGCCGCTGGACATCGCAAGGCCCAAACAGTTGCAATACTGGATTTGTGTGAGTGACGAGATGCCTTCAGGGAGTGATTATGATGCCTAGACCCAGGAGATGTAGAGGATTTACACCACTACCCGGAGGATCTTCTGGAGGCAGGGATCATCCAAGAGTCCAAGAACCCCTACACTTCTCCTATCATTGATTACCATCAACTCTGTGGACCATTTATACCATCCACATGAGCCTTTGATGATAGGTGGACCAACCAATACCAGGAGGCATTCGAGGAGCTCAAGCAGACCCTCGCCACTTGAGCTCCTTGAATCCTCCCTCCAGTCCTGGCCTACACGGATCCTCAGTTGCCTTCCATCTTGCACATTGATGCAGGTCTGCAGGGATTGGGAGCTGTCCTTTGCCAGGAGAGCAATGATGAGAAGAGATTGGTGAGGTCTGCATGCATAGCAGAGGAACTACCCAGTCAAGTTGCCATTTCTGGTATTGAGGTGGGCTTTCACAGACAAGTTCCAGGATTACCTCTATGGTGCGACTTTCAGAGACCAGAGAGAGAGACAACAACCCCCTGATGTATGTGTTGAAGTCAGTTAAGCTGAATGCTTCCAGACATCGATGGCTATCATGACCCAGAACAGGCTGCAATGCTGAAGGAGTTGGAAGCACTTGTGCAGATGGGAGGAATCCTAAATAAGGTAAGTAAAGTTGGAATTTGGCTATTGCATTGCCTGGTTTTACCACAGAGGATCTATTGAGCAGTAGTGTATGCATTTCTCGACCAGCATGGACATCTTGCAGTGACTGATCTTTTGTTTGGTCCACTCGAGGGTTTTCTGGCCTACACTAGCAGCAAGATGTGCAGTATTATTGTCAGCACAGTTCCAGGTGTGTCACCAAGAAGACTGCAACTCATCATGCTGCTTATTTTCATCACCTGCAGGGTTCGCATGGACCTCAACTACATCGACTTTATCATGTTGGAGATGGACAGGCAAGGTGTGCAGAACTTCCTGCTGGTGACAGACCACTTTACTCTGAACACACATGTGTTCCTTCCTAATGATCAGTGTGCCACCACCGTTACCAGGGTGCTGTGGTAGAAACCATTTGTGCACTATGGTTGGACAGTAAGGATTCATTCCAACCAGGGACCGGATTTTGAGTTTACACTTGTAAAGCAGATACTGGAGCTGGTTGCCATCAAGAAGACCAGTATGCCTCCATACCACCCTTAGGGGAATGCCAAAATAGAGAGGTTCAATCAAACCCTCTCGCCGATGCGGGTCACCCTAATGCCAGTTGATAAGAACAGGCGGTGTCAGCATGTGGCTAATTTGACCCATCGTTATAATTGTTCCAAGAATGAAGCCACCAGGTTTACACCATACTACTTGACTTTGGGAAGAGATGCCCAACTGCCTGTAAACTTGTATTTTGGAGTATCTGCAGATGTAACATGTGACAAGAACTATGCCATCTATGTGAAGCAGCTGAAACATCAACTAGAGCAAGGTCATCAGCTTGTCCAAGTTGCTGTGGATAAGGCAACACAGGGAAACAAACGCTGCTAAAACACCAAGGTTAAGTTTCACGCTCTTCCGCCTGGCGATTGTGTGTTGATCCATAGCCTGGGAAAGAGTGGACAGAACAAGCGGGAGACAAGCGGGAGGCTCCACCATTCATCATTGAGCAACAATTAGGAGAGTTACCTGTCTACAAGGAGTACAGCCAAGGAACATCAAGACATTACAACTGAACCAACCGCTCCCAGTCCAGGTTGAGTCCAGGTTGAGTTTGAGCTGACACTAGCAGTGAGAGAAGAGGACATGAACCTAGGAATTATAGGGTACTGTGGCAGGTGGCCTCTAGCTAGACATCATGGCTCAATTATTTTAATTTATTATTATTATTATTATTATTTATTATTAGTGTATTTGGAAGGGAAGGCGGGAAAGGGATCTCCAAGCAATCAGGGGAGGAAACAGTGAGAGCAGATCACCCAGTCTCAGGTTGGATGCGGATGTGGAAAGTGTGTGGAGCTAGGTGTTAGCTGGATAGATTTATAAATCAGGCCAAGGCTATCCTCAAGGTTTTGTGATATTTAAATGGGGGGAAGCATGCAACAAGTAGAGTGAAAGACACCCGTGTATTGATGCCAGCACAGAGATTTCATTAAAAAAAGAAAACGTTTGTGGCGCGAGCAGAGCTCCTTGGGGACATTTTGGTCTCAACCTTCACTGAGGAGGGTGGAACAGTGCTTCACCCGTACCTTTGCTGGTTCTTTTTCACCTCTGCGGACCCAAGCTGACCCTGACAGGTAGGGGAGTGCTAGAACCCACCACCACCTCCTGGCAGTCCTGTCACTGCCATGGCCTGGCTCCACAGTGCTCCCTGAGCGGTAAGCACCCCCAGTCATTGCCCCCTCTCTCGCTCTGTCAGGCTCAGCGCTCTCTGGTATAGAGAGGGGAGAGCTGTGTAATGATTTAAGGCCTGGCCCCTGCCAAGACAGGCCTCTGAGACTCCCAGGGCTGCATCTGCCAGGTGCAGCGTGGGTGGAGCATTGGTTTGGACCCTGCTCCCAGGCTGCCATCAATGCTGGACTGCCCTAGCATAAACTGCCCATCCCAAAAAACATTGGGGACTCACCCCACATGCTGCTGCCATACCTGCCATAGAACCATCACAACACAGACTTTTATATTTTTGGAAGAACTGTTTATATTTTAAAATAACTCTTTTCTCTTGCTGTTTTTAGTCATTCAGCTGCTTATGAAGGTTAATAATGTAAATGGTATTGTGTGATTACCCTTTTTATATAAAATATAAAAATCTTACTGGTGTACTGGGAGAAGGGAAACATCTTAAGATCAACTAAACAAACCATACACCAGCATTTTGCTGTCTGCCTTTTAAGTTTTGTGTGCTAAAAGGCATACCAGTGTAACCTTGTGCATTTTGATCCCACGTCACTTCCCAACGAGGTGCACCAAGGCAGGGTCAGACTTGGGCATGAAATTAGTACAGGCATCAATGAAAAAGTGGCCCACAATCACACATTACTATTGATTACTATCCAGAACAGACTGTTTGAGTACTATCCAAGGCGTAGTAAAATTGTGTTAAAAACTAGTGTGGAACAAATGAAACGGCCTACTCTATTCCAAAAGTGCGTCCATGCTGCTAAACAAATACCTGACCCATTATAGAATCATTGGCTGGCGCTTTCGGGCAAAGCCCTATAGGCCAGTCCGAGCCTGCATGCTCTAACTTCTGAGTCGCTGGATCTTGCTCCAGAGAGCATATTGTTGTGCATTATGACATGGCAGTCAAGGTGTAATGGATGAAGATGCACCTGGGACTAGCAATGCCGGTTGGGGACAAACAAAGGTGCTGGTCTGAGCCATTTGAAATGGAAATAAAGATAAAAAACAATATTTGTATAACAGTAAAAAAGCATTACACACAGAAATATTACCTATGTCCACCCAATGCACAGCTGAACCTACCAATTTGACTATTTTCAGGCCAATGAGGGACTTAACCTGCAGTTTGTAAACACATGGTCTAACCTCTGAGGCACTGGGGATCCTTCAGAAACCATAGCTTTCTGCATTATGACGTGGCAGTCCAAATTGGAATGGATGAAGTTTCATCTGGGAACTAGCAATGCTGTTTGGGAGAAACAAATGTGCTATCAGATAGGTAAAGGAGGAGTATAATAGAACATTCAGTAGTGGCAGGGAGAAGTAAAGTTGGGTAGATAGTTGGATGAAGGTGAGGGATAGATATGATGCACAGGAAGTCATGAGTAGGAAAAGGTAGAGGAGCTATGTGTACAATTGGATTGAATACATTGTGGGACTCAACTGTATTCTATGGGTCTCAGCACCAAGAGAAGAGACAGCTGCAGAGCAGGTGTCCAATGCACAAGGTGGTGTATCTCTGGAATGTACTCACTGCATGGGGAGCATGAGCATTATTATGCCATGTCCCTGAAAACACAGATAGCAAATCCCATGTGCTTACTTCCTTAGGTCCCCAACAACATTTAGGAGGGGTTGTATGCTAGAAATTTGAATTTACAAGTAAAACGGAAATGAATTGGCGAATATACTGAAAAAGGTTTTTGCCATAATCAAAACATTACCAGCTGAGAGTAATAAAAGTACCATTTCGAGACAGCCTTCAACACAGTATTTATTTAAAAATGAAATTGTATATTACTTACCCCATGACAAAGGAAGGACCCTAGATTGGGTAGCCAACCTTAACTGTGATACTATAATTACATCTATTAGACCCCAATCTTGGACAGATCATAATCTATTGTCATTTACTCTCTCAGCTAATACTCTGAAAATGAAGGTCCTCAACAACTCCCCTGGCTTATGGTCTGACCATCACATTCATAACTTTGAACATTGAAGCTAACCGCGAAGCTCCGACACAGATAGCCCAGCACTCCCCACTCGTTAGTAAAAAAAACATAACTAAGGAGCAACTCCTCCCACTGCTACTTCCTTCCTCAACGCGGCTACCAACTCTTGTTCTGATCCACCTCCATAGCAGACACCTATAACCAAACTATGCTCACGGCGATAGACTCTATAGCACCCATCAAACCTAGGAAGGCAAACCACGAGCACATCTTAACTCATGGTTCAGTCCACAGCTAAGAATCCTCCGCAAAGCTAAACGCTGTGCGGAAAATAACTGGAAAAGCACCCGTCTGATGAGCCATTAAGATGGCTTCCTTCTTGCCTCCCTTACCTACAAAGATGCCATCATCACTGCTAAAAAAAGAGTTGCTTAACAATCGTATTTTGCAAGCCGATTCTAACTCCAAGGAACTCTTTAGAATCCTAAAAGAGCTCGAACCCCAGTCTCCCGCCTGACACATGCACGAAGATAGTAATTTGTGTGCTAGCATTCAAGCAGCCTTACTAAATAAAGGTCCATGCTTCAATCCAAAATTAAAGACAAGCAGGACAGCCTGAAGCTTGACAACCGCGCACTCTCCCCAGGTAGGTCCCTCCCGTCAGACACTGCTAACACCATACCTTTCACCTTCTCACCGCTCACTGTTACTGAGGTAGAAAATATCATCCTGAGAATTAAACCATCCAACTGCCAAGGTGACCTTTGCCCAGCTCCCATCATTAAGGACTCTGCCCATGATCTAGCTCCATTCATTACGGCCTTCATCAACTCCTCCTTTAAAACAGGTATTGTCCCGGAAAACCTTAAGGACGCGTGGGTGATCCCGTTACTCAAAAACCTTCCCTTGACCCAAGTATACCTATGAACTTCCGACCGATCACTACAGTACCATTTTTGCTTAAGTTACTGGACCGCACAGCTTACATTCAGATCCAAAACTACTTGGAATCCAACAATCTGCTAGGTCAACGACAATCCGGATTTCGGCCCAGACACGGGACTGAAACTGCTGTAATAGACCTAAAAACCCAGATCGAAGTATTGAAGGACAAAGGCAAATTACAATGCTATTACTCCTCGACCTCTCCGCTGCATTTGATTTCGTCAACCACCAGATCACCTCCACTCTGCTGCCAACTTCTCCTCCTCAGCTGCGGCCTGGATCAAATCCTTTCTGAGCAACAGATTCATGTGGGTCTTTGCACCATCCGCAGCTGCGGACCCCTCCCCTATACACTGCGGCGTACCTCAGGGTTTTGCGTGTCACCTACACTTTACAACATCTTTTACGAAACCACTCTTTGATGCTGGCTTGACTATCTGGGTGTCTCCTACACTAACTATGCGGATGACACCAGATACTCATTCCCATCTCAGGTTGATTATCTAGCTGACACCAAGGCCATCAATGACGTCTACCTGCTCATCAAGCCTGGATGGCCCGACCAGCTATGTCTAAATGACAATAGACTGAGCTCCTTATCCTGGGTACCGCCACCACCGCCTGAGCAAACTTGAGCCGTCCTATCAGTTCTTTTCACCATAGACCGGTAATTACCATACGAGTCTCAAAAAACACCAAAAACGTTAGGCTTTTACCTTGACTCCACCCTTTCCTTATCCAGACAAAATAATTGCAGTTAGTGTCTGCCTCTGCTTTACACGTGCAAAACTTTATTGCAGCCTGCAGACTGTTTCTTACCACCCCCAACAGTGTCACACTAGCTAGAACCCTCATTATGGCAAAAATGATTATTGCAGTGCTTCTTTACTTTAGGTACCAGCAATGAGAACTTGAGCAAACTCCAACCACCCAGAATAACGCCATTCGAGCGGCCTTGAACATCCCCCGCAACCACCACATTTCAGAAGCCAGAACCCAACTTAAAGTGGTTACCTGTCAAACAGGAATCTCCTTAAAAACACTTGCCCTAACGCCACAAATGCCTGGCCAACAAAGCCCGATCTATCTCTGTAGTCGGCTATCTCGCCACTCTACCGCCGACCTCTAAGAACTGCGTAGACTCATTGTCTATCGATCCCTAAGTTTTAAGCTTCAAAAAGGGAGGCACCAGCTTCCCTGTCCTAGCCTCTAAACTATGGAACACCCTCCCTGCCACTATCAGAGCTGAAGATTCTTTCAACACCTTTAAGACCAAAACCAAATCGTGGCTCTTTGATCAGCAATAAGACATGCTCTGCGTCTGTCTCACATACTCCGGTCCGCTTCCTCTGATACTATTTCTGGCCTGCTACCGCCGTACTGTTACTGCTACCACCTAGCGTATATTCCTGTTATTCTAGTGTGGCACTGTAATCTTTGTAATATATGTATATTAGGAAGCATGGTTAATATGCTGTTACTGTAAATTTTGTAATGTAATTTATTGTCTGTATTTCTTTATCTGCAACTTTGTACAAATTGCGCCCTGGATGCCCCGTGCCTGTCTGGTTTGCGTGTTTATAAATAAACAAAATACAAATACAAATAACCTGATAGGGCTTCCAGTGTCCTACAAGGAACAACGGAACATTACAGCGGATGCTATCCTGCCACAAATGATCCCTACTCTGAATTCCTAGAGGACACCCACTGATTCCCAACAAGTTAGTAGAGATCTATTGTTCCACTATGACGAAGGCATTGGACATTATCGCCCCACTCAAAAATGTTGCAAAGGCAAACAAGAGTTTACCTGAACCCCTGGTTCACTCCGCAGTTAAATCTTTACAGGCTGAACAAAGAAAATTGGAAACTCTATGGAACGACCTCCCTTCCGCAGAGAATAAACCTATCTGATTAATTTATCTGTTAAATACAAGGAAGAAATACTTAGTTCTAAACGGCGTCGTACTACATAATTAATAGAAGTTAGCTCCAGCACTAAAGAGCTCTTTGTTATCTGTAGAGAGATGGAGACACCCATTACCCCTACGGATCCGTGCTTAAAGGACAAATCTCGGTGCACAAACATTCAGAATGCTCTCACCAATAAAATAGGCACACGGCAAAGTAAATTGCTGACAAATGCCTAAATTTACAAAACTCAGATACTCCACACCACACCCAAAAGCCATCTATTAAACCATCCCAAAGCTTTTAATTCTCCAAAGTCTCCGTCCTGGAGGTACAAACAATTATTGCATCCCTTAAACCCTTCAAGGTGCCAAGGGAGATAGTTGCCGGCTCAAAATTAAAGATGCCACTAGAGACATGGGCGCCATCAATATCCAACAAATTAATGCTTCATTTACTTCTCGTATTTGTACCCATCAACTTAAAGGGAGTCGTGGGTTCTACCCCTCCTTAAAAAACAATTCACTGGACCCTACAATTCGACAAATTAAGGCCAATCACTATATCTTGTCCCTTACTTGAAGATACTGGATAGGGTAGAATAACTGTAGATCCACGAAGACTTAGAGATTAACCATCTCCTACGGACTTGGCCAATCTGGGTTTAGACCTCAATATGGTAATGAACAGTGTTGATTGATTTAAAAACCCAGATTGACGAACTCAAAGACAATGGGAAAATCACATTGTTACTTCTGTTGGATTTATTGGCTTCTGTTGATCTGGTCGACCATAGAGTACTTATGCAATCACCTCACTTCAGGCAGCTCACGTTTCTCAGAACGCTATTACATGGATCCAATCCTTCTAAATAAAGGACAATTGAGAGTCTTTTCACGATCAGCAGCAGCTGGCCCATTCCCATTACATGTGGAGTCCCCAAAGGCTTCTGCATATCACCGACTTGTACACATTTTCACAAGGCCCCTATTCGATTGACTCTGGACCATATGCATGTCAGCTACACTAACTATGCAGAGGACACCCAGATCTCCTCCATTAAACGGGTACTTATGACACTGATGTACACTAGTGAACACAATGTATCTAATCTTTCAGGCATGGAATGGCCCCATGGCCTCTGCATGAATGACAGTTAAAACCGAGCTTCTGATCATAGGATCTCCAGCTAACCTGAATAACTCAACACAGATTATTGCCTCCTTCAATATTCAATGGGGAAACAATATCCTAGTGGCTAAAGAGCTAAAAACATTAGGTTTTTCTCTAGATTCCACACGCGATTTACATAAACAAGTTAATGCCACAGCTTCGGCTACTGCCTATACTGGTAAATTGATAAGGGTTTGCCAACCTCTGCTCTCTATGGAGTGTTACCTTACCCTTGGCCAGAGCCCTCTTCCTGTCCAAGTTGGATTATTGTAATGGACTCTACTTAGGTGCAAAGTAAGTATTGTTATCAATAAATTTACAAATCCTGCAAAATAAATGCACTTAGGACTGCTTTGAGTATATCAAGGAGAGAACATATCTCCCAAAAAAGAGACAGCTAAAATGGCAGTCGATCAAGGATAAGATCCAACTCAAAACCATGTTCTCATGTACAAATCCCTGAACCATGTAGCGCCCCTCCATTCTTAACTGAAAAATTCAACATCAGATCTTCAGTATGGGTTCACCAGGTCATCAAATACCTCCTGTCTGGTAGTCCCAGGTACAAACTAAAAAAGCAGAGGAAACAGTTTCCAGTTATGGCAGCCAGCTATGGAACTCACTCACACCTCCCTGAAGATGACCCAGTCTTTCTCTGACTTCAGAAGAAATCTATCTTATGGCTAACTAGATGTACCTACGCAAGAATAGGTTTTTCAGCACCTCCAAAGGCACATACTGTATATTATTTATCTCTGCCCTGCTATTGTTCCATGAACTGGACATGCCTGTAACAATTGTCCTACTCATTGTTTTATTGTATTTTTCTGTATTCTGTGATCATGCCTATCTGTAACACTTGTAACGGTTCCAATGCGCCCTGATACCTCCAGGTTCGGTGCCGCTATAGAAATAAAATAAACAAACAAACAAACTTCTTCAGAGTTCCTGCAAAGCCTAACAATTAAAGCATTCAGGTGAATTCTTAATTTATCAACGATATGTCCTGTAGGGTGACCAGATGTCCCATTTTTGCCAGGACTGTCCCAAAGTTCAGCAATCTGTCCCCCTGACCTCAGAGTTTTTGATTTGAAAACCCCATCCTGGAAGAAATGAGTTTCAACCTCCTTTTTACAAACAGACCTCTTCATTTATTTGCTATACATTAAATAAAACATTAATTGCGTGATTTAATTGTAAATGCCTGAAGCCAACCGCCCTTGTGTGGACTTGAACACCATCCTATCAGTTAGCACCCCATAGTACTAACCATTGTACCACAGCACACTGCTCGGATAAACTTCTTTCCAGACAGGACTACAATATAATCTGAGCAAAAGCACCTTTGTATTTAGTGTCTTTGAAGTCACAGGTATATCACAGTTATAAGCCCAGAGTAACTGCTAGAATCACAACACCACTCCCACCCGACCACTCTGTTTTCCCCACTACTAAAGTGTAATCACAGCTGTCAGTCACTGTCGTGGGTTAGTCCTGCTTTTATATCGTTGGCCTATCCAGTTTCTGCTTAAGAAACACTGCTGCTACACGCATACGACTGATCACCACTGCAAGGCCAATTATGACCAAAGACCATTGCCAAGGCCAACAATGATAGCAGAGCCCTCTTCAAAGCTATCAAGAACTCCATCAACATTCTGCCTGACCTACCTGTACAATAATCCATAGAAACATTCCAGTGCAATTCAAGTCTTTCTCCTTCATCAAGGTCAGTACTGACCTGCCAACACATAGACGCTAAACGCCACAACTGACATCACCACTACACATCCCATCTCGCGAAAAACAAAACTACCTGGACACCTTTCAAGACACTCACTATTGAAGATCTCACTGGCACCTTAGCATCCCTCAAGGCCAACATTGTACATGGACGTATCCTCTTTTTCTGTACGCAAGATCTTCTGGCTGAAGCACTTCCCCGAGACCTAACAATCATAAACAGCTCCCTATCCAAGGCATCCTCCCTAGTCCGTTGAGACTTAGACAAATTCATTCCACTTCTCCAGAAACCAGCAATGGATCCTGACGACATCAGAAACTACTGCCCCATCACCCATCTTACCTTCATAGGTAAGATCCTTGAGAAAGCAGTAGCCACTCAAACTCCAAACAAGTCGTGGTTAACAATCTCCTTCAGTCCTACAAATTCTGGCTTCAGAACAAGATTGCAGCACAGGAAACAGCTTAAGCTATCATCAAGGTGATCAATTGATTCATGTAAAACATTTAATGATGGCCATCTTGCTTCCTTGCTCTCCTTGATATCTCAGGCAGCATTCAAAACAGTAATCAACAAACACTCACCAAAAATCTACATCTCCACATGGCGGATATTTGAATTCATCCTCAGCTGCTTCAAATACTACCTTGCTAAAGGCCGCCAGTTCATACAAATGGATTCCTCGTAGATCACCAACCCTACCCACCACCTGGGGAGTCCCACAAGGATGTGTCCTTTCCCCTCATGATCTTCGATCTTTAGATGGAACCACTTGGAACTCTCCTCGCTTCACACAACATCCACACCCACCAATACGCAGATGGCATGCAGATCTTCCTCAAGAGTTCCTCCCTCAAAGGAATCCACAGGCTTAAGGCCAGCCTCACATTGATCCATTCATGGATGTCTAGTGCTTACCAGAAGCTGACCCCTTAAAGACTGAATTCCTACTGCTGACTAACAACTCCTAACACCCTGACATCCATAACTTGCTCCATGCAATGCTTCTCAAGAATTCAAACCCCAGCTGCCCACCTGCGCCAAATCTCTTAGGTATGACACTGGCAGACACCTCTCCTTCAAACCCAACATACCAAGGAGACACAAACAGCTTAGTAACAACTCGCTCTCCTGTGAAAAATCAAGCCTTTTATCCAGAAAACAACTTCAGATCTACATGTACAGGACCTTGGACCTCTCACACCTAGGATTATGGCAATGCCCTTTTGGAAGGCTCCAGTGACTACCATAGCCACCCCTGCAGAGGTTATCCTGGCATGCTGCAGCTCGTTTTATCTCAAATGACTCTGCACATTCGACCACATCACCCCAACACTCATCCTGCTGCATCATCTACTAGGCTGCTACCCTGAAATCCCCAAACTTCCT
>CM010927.2:1128929064-1129016075 GCA_002915635.3 Ambystoma mexicanum | reverse complement strand
TCAAGTGGCAGCACAGAGGAGGGAACATCAACAGGCACCCCAGCAGCCAGCATGCCCACAACAGCACCACCACAGGTCCCCCAATGGATGCCACAGAAGGCACTGCTTCTGGTGGCAGCAGCACCATAGGTGACACTGCATTAATGGCAGCATGCTCCGACACAGAAAACGGGGATGTCGAAGTCAGATCCATCCATGACCTGTCCAATCCCCCTGTCTGTCCATCCCGTACACCATGAGGATACCACGCAGGGGCACCCACAAGACGACGACTGGCCATCCCCACAACCCTGGGCAAGGCAACATGAGGTGACCAGCCCCCTGTGACACCACCGCAAATGGCCATGGCCCAGCAGAGGCAACAGTCCCTCGACCAGGTAATCGTGCAACAGCAGCAACTGGCCACGCTCCTCAAGGACCATGCCGATGAATGTGGGGCACTAAGGCAGACATAGAAACATCAACTGAGACACTTAGGGCAGAAATGGAGAGAAGTACAGAGACACTAAGGCACAAATGGAGAGTAGCACCGAGAGCCTGAGAGTACAAATGGAGAGTAGCACCGAGAGCCTGAGAGTACAAATGGAGAGAAGCACCGAGAGCCTGAGGGGGAACTGCATGCGACGTCCAAAGACGTATGTGCCGAACTTGCCGCAGTGCGCCGTGTGCTCACTGAGCTCTCACAAACCCTTAGGGACATGCATGGACGTGAGCAGCAGAGACATCATCCGTTGCAAGTTCCGTCCAGGGCAGCCCCAACGTAGATCTGGGAGGAACCTGCGCTCCACAGGCAGGGGTGCCCCTGATACCCGCAGAGGGGGCTTGCAATAGCGACTGCCCACTGACAATGAGCATCTTGGACACTGGTGTTCGGGGGGAGGTAGGAGGGTGGAGGGGTGTGTTGGGCTCACTTGGGTGGCGGGTCGATAGGGTGTTCAACATGATATCACATATGCCATAAACAATGCACGATCATCCAATGAGATGTGTGGACATTGATCTTTGTGTACGAAGCCATTATAGGCGTACAGTCCATATTGTGCATGTCCAGACACACACAGTGCCACGAGTCCCGTGTCCATGTATCAGCCACCAGGCGTGAGTGCTAGAAGCATGCATCTATGAGATGCTGACGAATGTCACGGCCCTCCTGTGCCTCGCAGACTCCTTGAGGTGCTGCCACATCCCCACCCTCATCATGACCATCTTCAGGTGCTTGCAGTTCTGCGTCAGGGGGCATGGGCACATTTCTACGTACGCACATGTTGTGGAGCATGACACATGCCATGACCATCTTTGCAACCTTCTCATGGCGGTACAGGAGTGCCCCGCCAGACCTGCTGAGGCAGCGGAAACGAGTCTTCAGTAGGCCGAATGCCTGTTCAATGACTACACGGGTACGTGAGTGGGCATGGTTGTAGTCCTCCTCATGCTGGTCCCGTGGGTTCCGGACTGGTGTGAGGAGCCATCTCTTCAGTGGATATCCAGCATCACCTGTATGTGGACGAGAAACGTATGATGTGGAATGCCATTGCTACGTACGCACACCCCCCCCCTTCCTGCCAGGTCATTGCCGAATCACATACCCCACATCATCATGCATGAAATGAGACTCACCGAGTAGCCAGGATCTGTTCCCTGCGTGTCGCTCCATGTAGCGTGGTATTGTAGAGTTCCTCAAGACCATAGAATCATGGGTTGATCCAGGGAATCGGGCACAACAATGTGTAATGATCCTGTTGGAGTCACACACCATTTGTACATTCAGGGAATGAAATTGTTTCGTTGCGGTACTGGGCCTCCATGGCATGTGGACGACCAATTCCACATGGGCAGTCGATGGCACCAATGCAACCCGGTATGCCGCAAGTGCATGGAATCCCACTTTTGTGTTGGTAATTTCCTGCTCCGAGCGTGGTAGAGAGATGTAGTCGTCTGCGTGCTGCAGGAGGGCATCGAGCACTTGCAATAGTGTCCGTGAGAACAGTGGCTGTGAAATGCCATGCAACTGTCCGACTGTGTGCTGGTAGGTGCCTGTGGCCAGGAAGTGAGTACAGACACCACCTTCAGTAGGGGTGGGATGGCGGTTGGGCTATCTATCATGCTGACAAGGTCAGCCTGTGTCATGTCCACAATGGCGGCTATGGTGTCCCGGTCCAAACGGTAGAGGGTGTGGATCTGCTCATCAGTGAGGTTGAACGGATGTGCTCGGAGGCGTGGGATTGCGGGCTGCCTGCGTGGTGGTAGTGGCTGTGCTGGCGGCCCTTGCTGGCCCTGCCTTGCCCTCCTCCTCCTCCTGCGTCTCCTCCGTGCGGCCGGTTGTAGTGGTGTTCGTCTTCTTCTTGAAGTTGGAGTACTTGCAGTGCTATCAGGTCCCCCAGGGCCAACATGCTAGTCCTGCCGGTAGCATTTCGGAGTGGGTGTGGTTGTGGGAGGGGTTGGGTGTGCAATTTATGTGTTTTCAGGCTGTATGGCCTCCACCTGTGGTGATTCATTCCACCTGTGCAAGCTGCTCTCCCCTTGGGCGAGCAGTCCCGCACACAACGCTGCAATTCGAGGAATGGCATCTTGCTATTACAATCATGTATTTGTACCCGATGGCCGTGTAACATTGGTTGATATGTTCATTCGGCTATGGTCCCATTGTTTCACATACTATCTTTGCAGTCGCGAACAGACTTGTGAAGGGTCAGTGGAACGTAGTACTCGAGTAACGGTGGACCCTCATGCAACACTGTACCGAGGTTCACCGACGGGCGGGCGTCCATTGTGAGGTGAAGGCAGTTGCCATTTTCACACACAGCCGCACTAGATGGATTAATTGTGATTTCAAGCGGCCACAGATGCCTTTTCGACGTGATGTTGCAAATGAGGAATTCGAAGGGCGGCGCTTTCGGTTTCAGCTAGCGGCGAGGAGATGCCCACAGGTCTGACTGCAAATATAACGTCTATTGTTCAATGTCCTTGGACAGGGCCATGGCGAGGATGCAATGATTGATATGAATAGTTTGGGATGCGCAATAGCGACAGTGGGCGATGAGGCCGGACGTTCCAAATACATGTTATCTTCACAAACACTGGAATTACGGGCTGGGGCACAGTGGATTTTGCAGCTGCATAACGCACAGACTCAATGGAAATTTCACATGTTATGTGAGTATGAAATCAGGCGTTTCATTACGGGATGAGGGAATGATGTATGGATGCATGGACAGATGATTTGATACAGAGTTTGCCATGTACAGGGCTTCTTGGAATCTATCCGCCTCCCCTGCGCTATGTGATGCAGGGCTGCCATAGTGGGACCATCGTCTATCTGGCCTTGTTGAGCCCTCCCTGTCTCGACGCGCCTTCAGACACTTGTGTCCATGCACGTTACATTCCCATCTGATGGATTCTGTTTTGACAGACGCATGCACAGGTACACTCGTTTGTGATGGTGTTTGCACCTCGATATAGATAGTTATGATTCGCAAGTGGTTTGGGTGGTGATGATCCTTTGGAGTGGGCTAGCATGCATATGGCTGTGGATTTGGTGTGATCATTGAAGTGAGTAATTCAAATGTAGTTCTGATGGCCATACTATTCTTTTCATTTCATTTGGTGACAGGTATCTCCTCCCTTTTGCCACTGCCATCTGTATCCACTCCTGCAGATGGATTTACTCCCGACACCTGCTGCTTCGTGTTAATCAGTGGAGCAGCATTACGATCTTATGGGACGATCGCCAATGGCCACATGCCCTTACGCAGTACTAGTGGCTAGGAGCAACATTTCGGCCTTTCAGCTGGACTAGTGCCTCCCTATGGGACGGCCCTGCGGTTCGAGGCGCTTCCATGTTGCCTTTTCGTACGAGAATGTAGCCCTGTGTACCATGAGGGAACAGGCGTCACACAAGAAGTAGCTGGTCATTTATTGCGGATGCAGCCCACAATGGTGAATATATTTTGGAGTTCATGGCCTAATGGCTGTATGGCTTGGTGAATTTGTGTGCATTAAATTCTATTCTGATATGAACCGTGTAGCGTTCTTCTTGCAAGTGTGCATATTCCTATTTGGGAGCGATGTATTGTGAGGAGATCTGCATTGGGTTCCAGCTCGGAGTATAGTTGCGTGTACTGTGCTGGGCGCGTTTGCCTACGGAGCCAGTGAGGTCAGGGATTAGGGCTGCCAATATGACTGTTTGATGGTGTCATGCTCAGGGGCGGGGATTAGCTTTTGTGTAACAGATGCCGGTCAGCCAGGTGGATTGGTGGAATGATGTGATTATCGGAATATTGCTGGTCACAGGTGCCTGTGTTTGCGTGCGTTTCTTGGTGGGAGACTGAGGTCATGTCCATTGTATGGCTTCTGTATTCGTGCCATCTGTGCCCTGCAGCTCCCATTGGCCCCTCTGTGTTCATTTGTTCGTTGGCAGGCATGGATGACTTGTACATTTCACTGGTTGCATTGTGTGACTTCATTGCACCTACGGGGAGTTGTACAATGTGGCCAGGGAGCGGTGTACAGGCACTCAGTAGGGCCGTTTACGGTTGGTTCGCGATGCGTACTTCTCACCATGGCGGAATGGTACTTTCCGCCGTGCTTGATGGCGTTAGGTACATGTCCGCTAGGGTCAGAATTCGCGTACCGTTGCGCCATGGTGGTAATTACGGTTTGGCATGGCGCGCGGCGCGCGTACTTGGTGCAGTTAGCGTTGGCGTTCACTACGGTGTCGCTAATGGCATCGTACTTTGCGGTGACGGTCATATCGCACCGAGCGCTATTCGATGGCGGATTGCATTTCCGCCATCGTTTTTCGATTCCGCCAGGGTCGTAATGAGGCCATGGTGTTTTCTACTTCTGTCATAGCTAATTCTGCCTCATTGTTATTAGTGGCTCTCCAGTGGTTTTTGCTTCCTGTTACAGAAGGTTGACTACTGTCAGGAGTGTCCTTATCTAGTTGGCCTGGAGTTCTTCTTTGTGCTGTTCATGTGCAACATTGTTTGTACTGTGTAAAGTTTACATCAGTTATAGTGCTTTCATTTGCTTTGAAAGCCCTCCATAGGAGTCATAGTTATCTAGTATTTTCTTCTTTTCTCCATGGTTTAAAGAGTTGTAGCAGGACATGTAATATAGTTCTTTATGTTGAGGAGTCTTTAATGACAATTGATATGATTAATTAAATTTGGTTTGGTGAGTTTTACTAAGCTGCCTTCACAATTTGTCACTCTGTATTTACCTTTTTTTCATTGGTTTTATATTATTTTGTATGTGAAGTTTGGGCTATGCGGTATAGACACATGTTTCCAAAGTGTACTTCTGTTGGGTAGTATGTGTCAATAAATTGTTTTATAAATGTCTTGGCTGTTGGATCAGTTTGGCTATGTTTCTATATCTTCATATGATTTTAGAACTCTTTTCTAGATTTAGCAGGACCAAGACTTAGCCATACTATATTTCAGATTTCCATACAAAGCAGTACCAGTTAAACGATCTGCTGCTTCATAGAGTCCACATTCTCTATGGGAGAGCATTTTATGCCAAGCTGTATAATTTCTGAGACAGTGTTTTGTCATATGACAGGTCATTCCAAGGGTCTTGGAGCTCTGTTTTTTCTGCTTTGGTTAAGTATGCTGTACCATATCGTGCAACTGCAGTGGAATTGTCTGCAATGTACTCATTGATATATTTTTCTTCTTCTGTTCCTTTTATGTAATATGTATTTTTAGGTGATTTACCTTTAACACTTTGTCTAACAGAAGACATGAAGTTGTTCACTTGACCTGTTTTTGTAACCGGTACTAGGGAAACCAAAGCGGCAATTGGTGTAGTATTTCCCTTTGTTTTTGTATTTGCGACAACAATATTTCCACATTGTGTCTTGAAATTGTAAAATTGTGCATGAAGATCACTATTTGGCTTCTGATGAATTCACAAGTGACATATTTTCAATAAACTGTAAACAGTGGTCATTGTCTTGACCAAATTTAGGACCATCTTTAATCCATAAAAGCATGTGGATATGTGGTGCTCCTCTGGCTTGGTATTCTTTTCAAGAAAAGAGGGCAACACACAACTGAAAGTCATTATAATAGGCAGTGGGGGAAACTCATTAGGTATGGGGCAAAAGCACTAAAGAGAGTGGCCAAGGAGATACAGGGTCAATCATAAGACAGTTGGATAGAGAGGAAAAACTGTCTAAACCTGTCCTAACCCAAAGGTTTTGGAAAAACCTATCCCTAGGAAGCACTGATGTGCCATGAACAACCTTTTTTATGTCTTTTATGAGGTCTTACGTCCCTTCCTACCATTTACACGCCTTATAGGAATGGTTAACGTGGCCCACATGTTGTCTTCATTTTGCCCTCACTTGAAATTCACCCCAAAATTTTAGATGTTCGCGGACTGTCCACGGACTTCTAAAAAATACACAGGGCCCTGCTTCATTTATTTTCACTTCTATATTTAAACTGTGAAAGGTGGCTATGAAAAGAGCCTTTTTTTAAAAAAAATTGTTTGGGTTTTTTATGCACAACACACTAGGAGAGGAGGATAAAGGAGGGTAATGGGGGACACCAACCACGGGGATAAGAAAGGGCGGGTGATGAGAGGAAGATGTAGAGTGGGTTTTACTCGGGTAGTGAGCAGATCTTCTCGTGCTCTGAGACCAGAGCCTCAAAAGCACTTCGAAGTCTCGTCCCTGCATTGTACTGCGTCGCAGTACATACACACAACTGTGACCCTCAAAAGGTAAGGTCATCAGTATTGCGTATGGCCTGTGAGGCAGTTTGAGGAATACGCTGTCCCACAGGAGTGTTCCCTGTGGTGACAGGATTGGAAACAGAGGATGAAGTAGAGGAAGTCAACCTACTACGCTCCTCGCAAGGTACAACCTTGCGAATGGCCCCAGTGTGGAATGACCTTAGGTGTCGCTTCATGTAGTTGTCCCAAAGCTGTATGAACCGACCCTCCTGCGACTGACTACCATTTTGCACTCTTTGCAGGTGACTCGGTTCGCACGCGCCTTAGGAACATTACCATGAATGGTAAATAACCGCCACACCCAAAACTCACGCCGAGTGCTGGTAGTAGGGAGTTCCTCTGCCTCATTCTCATCATCCTCTTCATCCTCCTCTGCATCCTCACTACTGTTCCCCTCTTCGGGCCCTTGGGGAGGTGGTGGTGGTGGCGGGGGTGGTGCTGAGGCAGATGTAGCACCAGGTGGCAGTACTGCAGCCATTACGTTTCCGATTAAAATCTGGAAAGTTGGCTGGAAAATGCACTGCGTTCTGTAAGATAGCCAGAAACACAATGAGCATGAGCTCTAGGGTGTGGCCTTTTATAGGGGTGCTTGTGCTTGTGCGTGGTTCACGGACATTCGCTCTGTCGGCGGACAGATCGAACACCAAAAAAGGTTTAAAAAGTCCCAAAAAGTATGTAGAAACTCAGGATTACTATGTGGGACTTGTGCTATGGTGAATTATTATTGAAAAATATTGTGGATTGCTTGAAAAGGTAGTTTTAAATTGTTCGGGGACACGAACAGTGTTCGCAGTCAGAACACATACTCAGCGTGGGTGCGGTCATATGATAGCTTCGCGAACATGTCCGCGAAGGGAGCGGGTGTCCGCAGGACATCAAATGCACTGAAACTGTTTTGCGCATGTGCGTTGGTGTTCTGCGGACACTGTTCGGGTCCTGAAACTAATTAAAAGTGCGTCACAAGTGAAACAAACAATTACGGACATGCGTTTGTTCTTAGAACAGTTTTAACTCGCTTGCAAACAATACGGACAGGCATAGAATCCTCAGGACACCCCATTTTGTTTATTTGCGAACATCCCGGGTCACTTATGTGTTTTGAGAACAGTTTGAATATGCTTACGAATAGCACAAACAGGTCTAGTGTCCTCAGGACACCCCGATTTTGTTTATTTACGAATATTTTAGGACACCGTGTGTGCTCTTAGGACAGTTTCAGCTTG
Source organism: Ambystoma mexicanum (assembly GCA_002915635.3). Classification (NCBI taxonomy): domain Eukaryota; kingdom Metazoa; phylum Chordata; class Amphibia; order Caudata; family Ambystomatidae; genus Ambystoma; species Ambystoma mexicanum. The sequence continues at coordinate 1,129,008,108 of CM010927.2, read as the reverse complement.
CCTCCAAACAATACGGACAGGTATAGCGTCCTTAGGACACCCCCATTTTGTTTATTTACAAACATTTCAGGGTACTGCCTGTGTTCTTAGAACATTTCAACTCACCTGCGATCAATACGGACAGGTCTAGCGTCCTCAGGACACCTCCATTTTGTTTATTGCCGAACATTTCAAGACATTGCATGTGGTAGTTTGATTGCGGACATTCCAAACTCCAGCTCTGTTCTTAGAACAGTTTCAACTTGCATGCAAACATTACGGACAGATATAGTGTCCTTAGGACGCTCCCATTTTCATTTGTTTCCAGACATTCCGGACACCCGTGCTGTCCGCGGACACCTGAACTGCTTTTTAAATAAAGACAAGAAATGAATTAGGACACAATATAATAATTTTACTTTATTTTATATGGATGTTAAATTTATGACAGAGAAGGTGAGGCGGAAACTGAAACAAAAACCGGAGAATTGGGGGTTCAATAGGATTTATATGAGGTGAAGAAGGGATGGAAGTCTCATCAAAACGTTTTGGTTCATGGAGAGGGTTTGGGGATAATTGACTGGGTTATGGTGAGAGGGGACAGGTACATGTGGGACAATGGTATGTAGTTGTTTGTTTCAAGTGATTCTCCACAAAGTTTTTTAAATTGTTAAAATTTGCCATGAGTAGGTACATTTTTTCTTCTATGTGCCGAAGAGTCTTATCCAATACTTAATTTTCTTTAGTATTTTAGTATTTTCAATTTTTGTATGGTCTGTACAAAAAAAATGTATATGCTACATATATATAAAATAATATTTATTCATTGGTTTATATAGTTAAGTGTCTACCACTAGGTTCACCATCTTCAGACATTTCCTCACGTGGGAAATGCTCCTCTAGCCACTCCAGAGTATTAGACATTTCTGTGAGAAAAAAAACATAATATCACTTTTTTTTGTATCTAATACAGAAAGTTTACAAATATATGAGTAAAATGCAGTACACTTACTAGCTTCTGGTAACGTGTGTTCTTACTGGTCTGTAGATCTGATGTTGCTCTTAGTTGTGGAGTTTCTGTAAGGTTTCATGTTGGAAGACTATCTTTCTTCTTTTGGTATATTCATTTTAGAACATATTGTATTTAAATGAATGGTTAATGTGTTATATATATGGGTTACACTTCTTATTTATTACTACATATAATGTGTATGTGTGCTGGTTTGTGAATTTGTAAAATATTCATATGTTATGATATAACAATTAAACATACCCCCCAGACTTTTTGGGTAGTGGTGCTGTTGTCCGCATATGTCCACGGACATTAGAAGAGTTCGGGGACATCAAATTCAGAAGAGGGGGTTCAGTATGCTCTATGTTACTTGTGCATAAAGTCAGAGATATTATTGTTGAGTTGTGCCACTAAAAACCTATGAAATTCAGTAAAAAAAACTTTGTTAAAGGGACGTTGTGATTCCAAGTAAAACCGAAAAACCCTTGAAATTCGCCAGTTATGGTAAGCTAAGCAACCATAACTCGCGCCACCACCGTTCACTGCTAAGACTAACACCAACGACATCAAAGATGGCATCACAAATTTCATTGATGACATCACTGATGACATCATATGTGTATTTACTTTTCATGAAATGTGTGTATAAGGGATTCTTATTATAATGTTGAGAAAAAACTGTTAAGGATCATTGGAATAAATATCATGAGCTAATTAGTGCATTAAGCAATGCATTGATATAAATAGCATTCTATTATGAAGTTCTATCCAGTATACTAAGCTACTCGTGCAGAAACATAGGCATTGGGCGCAGCAAATATGACGAAGGTACAATATTCATAATGTTGATATGTTGAATAATGACATGATAATTGTTTTCTTATTAGAGTTTTGCGTACTGTGAAATATGTAATAAGTAGCTAATACAACCCACATATTACATATTGTTTGTATTATTACAAACAAAACACAAAGAGACAAGAACACATACAAATATGGGTATATACAGGGAAAGTGAAGTAAGTAAAAAAGCAGATGTAGTTGCAGAAACAATTCATAACCTAATTGATTATCTTTATGCAAATAAATGATTGCTCTGTTTGAAAGCTGCTATTTACCCTATGTATATGTATCACATGATGTGACTGGACCGTAAGGAAAGTAGCGTGAGTACAATGTATACAAATATGAGCATATACAGGGAAAGTACAGTAATAAAAAAACAACAGAACTATCAGAAAGTGCTGATAACTCTACTGATTATCTTCATGCACAGAAAGGATTGCTGTCTTTTAAGCTTGTGTCTTCCCCTGTGTATATGTTTCATATGATATGACTGGACACTAAGGGAATTACTATATGAACATACTTGAAGGATAAGTCTACAAATATAGTACGTTTACAATTTTTAGTTCCTGACTGTTACTTAAGAAAACCATGTGGCCTAGATATGTCAGTAAAGGAAAAAAGAGGGAGACAGACATGTGATGTCATCACTGATGTCATCAATGACATTTGTGATGTCATCTTTGATGTCGTGGGTGTTAGTCTTAGCAGTGCACTGTGGTGGCGCGAGTTATGGTTGCTTAGCTTACCATAACTGGCATAATTTCAAGGGTTTTTCGGTTTTACTTGGAACCATAACGTCCTTTAACAAAGTTTTTTACTGAATTTCATAGGTTTTTAGTAGCTCAACGTAACCATAACGTTCCTTTAACAAAGTTTTTTACTGAATATATATATAATATATATTAATTAACAGGCGATTTACGCCATAATAACAAGAACCTATGGGGTTAAGGCTTCAATGTAAGAGGAGTACCGTACAAATAATCCAAGGGAAATTATTTCAAGTGACATTTCGATGGGTCGACCCACAGCATGTTAATATGCTAGATCTGATTTGCTGCCCTACTACCCTTGTATCAGTCCTGTTGGTCTTCTGGTGGACTGGTCTGACCATTTATTTGTTCCATTTCTCATTGTTATTAAGGCCCACTGTGACCCTCCTGTTAGGGGCAAAATTCTGAAATGGAAATGGGGTTCTGTGCAATGTTCCTGCATTGTTGGCAAAATTGAAAGCAGTTGTGCAACCTCCTAACATGGACTTTTTGTCACTAACACAGATTCTTACTTTCACAGCTGGCAACTTGGCCCCCTCTAAACTATCCACTCTGCATTGTGGCCCCTCCGATCCATGCTATAATGGTGATCTGCGGCCACATCGGCTCAAATGTAGGCAGACAGAGCGAAAGTGAAGGAGGACATACTGTGAAGCAGATATACTGTTGCAGCAGTGGGAAACTGCTTGCTATTATAAAGCCATTCGGGGGTGCTAAATGCTGCTTCTATGCACCCAAGATGCAGACTGCAGTTATCCAGCCAAAGGAACTGTTTAGCCTACTCAGTACACTTTCTGTGCCACCTACTGCTCAGGATAGGGTTATTCCTTCCCAGTTCCTAGGTGATTCCCTGTCTCTATTGTATCCCTATAGATAGCAGACATTAGAGGCAAAATTGCCTCATCTGGCCCAAGGCCGGCTGGCAGGACCTCTCTTACGATGCCAGGTGGACCCATGCAGCTGTGGTCCACCTTCCCTATCTTTGAGCCAGATGATATAGTAGTTGTGACAATGAAGATGAAGTCTGCTTCCTCTCTTGATCCCATCCAACTGATGACCATGAAAAGCATCATGGTAGAGATTGCCTCATGGGTAGTGCAGGCGGTGAATCATTCTTGTAGCTCTGGAATTATATATGATCACTTTAAGCATGCCCTGGTGATCCCTATTCTTAAAAACCCTACACTTGATCCTTCTGTTCTTTCTCATTTCTGCCCTATTTCTCTACTACCTTTCTTTGTGAAACTGGTTGAATCACAGATTTCTCCCCTGCTAAGTTCCTTTTGTCGCGGGATCTAACTTTTGTTATCCATTCCAATCAGGCTTCCCTCCTGGCCAGGGAGCATTTTAGTCTCTGTGGTGGATGACCTCGGTAAGCTGCCTGATCAGGATGTGGCGGGAGCACTTATATTTTTAGATCTGTCAGCTGCGTTTCACATGGTTGTCTCTATCTCTTTGAATGTTTCGCACTTCTCCTATGTCTCTTTCCTATGGTGTTCCACAGGACTCTGCCTTGCCCCCCATGCTATTTAACCTCTATATTCACCTTTGGTAAAACTCGTCCACACCCACGGCCTCCGGTGCTATTCATATGCTGATGATACATAGATCATTGTTCGTATAGATCTTCATCAACATGATGCAGCGTCTCAGCTGAGGCTTTGCCTGGAGACTGTGGGAGAGTGGATGAGTGATAACTGCATTAGGCTGAATGCGGACAAGACAGAGGTCTTGATGGTGGGTCCCCCTCTGCTGCCTCTTTGTGGATATCTGACTTCTGGCCTGCTTCTCTCGGTTCACTTCCTCTACACATTCTAGTGGTGAAGGATCATGATGTTAAACTGTGTGCCTCACTCTCACTGGATGTATCGGTGGCAGCTGTCTGCCCATCTGGATATTTTAGATTAAACATCATGCGTAAAATCCTACCTTTTATTCCAGCTCAGCTCTATGCCCCTGTGGTTTTTTCTCTTGTTTTGAGTGGTGCAGCTCACTGCAATTTGCTCTTTTTAGCCAAACTGCTTGTTACGACGGCATCCAGTTCTACCAAATACTGCCACATGAGTTGTGGCCAAGCCCCATTTGCCTCCCCCATTCTCCTATACTCTGCCAGCTTCACTGGCTCCCTATTGGGAAATGGGTCCAGTTCTAGTCCCTGTAAATTGTACACAGAGCCTTCTATGGGTTGGGGACGGAGTACTTTGAACAGATATTACGCCCATATTCTCCCAGTCGCGCTCTCTATACTCAGGACAGTGCAGTTATTTCTCTTCTGAGGATTCAACTCCTCCAGGATGTGGGCCAGGTCCTTTATGTGGCAGCCGCCAAACTATGGAACTCGCTGTCCCAGTGGCTGCGAGTTATGGAAAACCACCTATCATTTTGGAGAGTTTTAAAAACGTTCCTTTTTTAGATGAGGGTTGCTGTTGATTAATGTTCCGCTGAATCTGTTTAGCATCAAGATGCCAACGGGTGAATGCGCGCTCAATAAATATTTTTAATATAACATATCATAACACTTGAGGAAGCTGTTCAGTCAGTTCAGAAGCGGAGGCGGGGAGTGGAAGGGACTCCCATGCTGGCCAGAATATGAAGTTTACATGCTTTGAAGAGATACACAGTTGGGTGGCTATGTCATAGACCCCAGGTTCCAGTGGGGTGTGCTGGGAGAAAGAGCAGAAGCCTGATGAGGCAATGGGTGGGTATGTGACAGTAATGTTGAGTGCAGAGGAGGAGTGCAGAGAATGAGATGGTGAGTACAGAGAGATACATCAAGATAGGTATTGAAGAGCAAAACCATTGATAGCTTTACAGATTGAGAGAAGGAGTGTTAGGCAGAAACCTGTGCAGTTCCCTCTGGGACCACTGCAAAAAGTTTAAGTCTACAGGAGTTAGCAGTAAACCCAATTGGTAGCAGTCTGCACCACCCAGATTTACCTGGTAGCTGTGGCTGAGCAGTCAGACTTCTCTCAAGACGAGTTAGGCAGTATTTAGAGTATACAAGATAGGGCAAATTACACAGTAGAACAAGCAGACACTGATCAGAGCTTGGGTGTAAAGATATATAGTTATTATTTAAAAACACATCTACGAAAAACACACTGGCACTAATATGGCAAACAACTTCAATCACAGTTACTATAAGTATATATCAATCCCATAACAATATTTCGACAAGTCTAGGTTCAAAGATAACACTTATTTGCAGACAGAGGTGAATGCTTGACCTAGATGGCACTCTGGTATTCGTTAGAAAGGGAGAGAAAAAGGCAGGGTATGAAACCAACTCAGTACCAACACTTTTACGAAACAAATGCAAGGCAAGCAAGGCAGGGTCTACTGTAGATCACAAAGGCCCACTCGGAGAGAGGCAAGGCGGTATGTCCCAAAAATACCACAGTGGAAATGCACTTCAAGTCTTTGTAGCAAAATGTCACCGAAAGGTTGGACCAGTTTTAGAACAAAAGTTAAGAAGGTCTGGAGGCGACCCAGCGGAAAGGCAAGGATTAAGACACCTCATGCTAACCGTTTCAAGGGCAGCCAGGCGGACACAGTACCTTGAGAGTGAAGAGACAGCTCCGGCGGGGGCAGTTGTTCCTGGTGGTGGATGCAAGTCGGGGCTTTGCCAGAAGAAGAGATGATCTCGTCATAGAGGAAAGTTGAAGATTGTTGCACCACCAGGGAAGAGACCAGCCGCGGACTGCTCAGTCACAAGGCACCACCTTTTGGTTGCGATACAAGGTTTAGTGGCTATCCGGTTGCTGGGGTGCTCAGCACGGGCAATTCGACCACTAGACGTCCTGGAAGTGAAGAAAAAGCAAGGGACTGGTTGTTCCCACCTGTCAAAGGGAAGAAGACTCTCCAGCAGGGAGATCTCCTCTGTCGTTGGCAAGTGGTGAGTCGGTTCAGCAGGGCTCCACCGGTGGTGTCGTCGTTGCAGGTCGGCTCAGCTTTACCCTCGTCGGATTCTTAGGTCCTGTGGCGACTTCTGAAGTTCCAGTCCCCAAAGCCCTGCTTTTATGCAGAAAACCCCCATTCACTCAGCCTAGCTGTCACTCAAACATGCTAAGTGGTGAGCGGGGCGGCTCACCACTTGGGCCAATCACACAAGAGTGCGACCTGAGTTACCAAGGTAACTCGGTCCAGTGTGCCTAAACCCCCTCCTACGCCCCCTGTGGTACCCAGACAGAGTGGCACCACTTTTGGAGGCTTCTGTGTAGAAGCCTGCCAAAAAGTGGAACAAAGGGCACCACCTTTGGGTTGGAGTTACAGAGGCGAACACATACGCCATTTTAAATCCGAGTTTTGGCAGAAAATACCAACCGGTAGATTAATATTAAATAAATAAACCAGCGGTAGGTTACAGACTAATGTGAGAAAGTATTAGCCTCGAACAATGGGAAAAATCCCATAGGAATATATTCGCAGTCGAATATAAAAAGTAGTATCCACTGCCACCAGCCAAAACTCGCTGAGGGGGGATGGGACAGTGCCCCCTCGATCAACAGACCCAGGGGTAATCGAATTACCCCTACCAGTACGTCCACAATAGGATGGTTTGTATTGGTTCTGTTAGTAAATTTAGGTCTAGTAAAGCCAATGGTGACTTTACATGCCCTGGGAGACAGTAGTCAGTCCCAGGGTAGGGAGTCTATGGTGGGGGTCACCTAGGACACCCCCGTGTTACGGCACGGAGGGTGCTGTGTAACACACATAGCAAAACACATGAGACCCTATGGAGTAAAAGACCTCATAGCCCTTAGAACACATTAACATCCAAAGGAATACCACAAATCATGTCCAAGAGTGGGAAAAAAGAGTCTCACTCTTGGCAGGATGAAAAAACAAACTCCCGAAATCCAGCAAAGCTGCTGGGGGACTCACTAGGTTAGGAAATTCAGCCTAAACAGAGAATTCTCCCTAACAAGGAGCTTGAAAAGGAACTGGTTGTACACAGAGAGCCAACCAGCATGATGTAATTAGGTAGTAGTGGTGGTGGATCTGGATAAGTTGTTGAGAGTGTGGGTAGAAAAGATGAGGAGTTGTCTAGCGGGAGGGAAGAAGAGAGATAAAACTGAAGAAATAGGCTTGAGAAGTAGTTGAGTTTGCTGCACACAAGGGTGGAGATAAGAATTTTGGTAGCTTGGTGAATAAAACATTGTCTAATTATTTGAAGCATGACAAGGTTAATACAAGCTGCAGAGGCGGTGGTAGTGACCAATCGTTGCAGTCAGAGGTTGCTATCAAATTGTACCCCAAGATTGAAAGCCTTCAGCAAGGGAGCAACTGGTTTGGTCTAGAAGGAGATCATAGAGGGCAGGGGATGGATGCCATTGCAAACGTAATAAATATTCCTTCTGTTATTGAAAAGTTCGACTGGATCCCAGATCATCACTTCCTCCACTACCCTTATTAATGCTTGCTAAAACTCCTCTAAATGCAGTGTTGCTTATTAAGCCTTCTCTAAATATACTAAGACTGCCTCCATCAAGGACCCTCTTTATCTCGGACGTCTGCCTGAATCTGAATATGAGCTGCAGGCACATGTCCTCTTTTAATCTTTGGACCAAATTCATGAAACGTTTGACTGAGCTTTGCCCCTGGCGAATATCTCAAAATGCGGGTAATTTGTTTGTTGCAGGAAAATGTATCTAGGCCTAATGTTTCTGTATGCTTCACATGTTTTAAACGCGTACTGAAATGTTCAATCTTTCTCAAACGGATGGTTAATGGATAATAGTTCTGGAATGTTTTTAGGAAAACCATCCGCTTTCTTGTTAAAAATTCAATCAGGTGACCTGCTTCTCATGGAATGTACTATGTATTAACATTGCTGGACAGGTTTTGTCATTTGTGCAGATATTGGTATCATATGTATAGGTACTACCTCTAATTGTCAAGTTCTGGCATCTTTGGATGAGGTACCAAATGTATTAGTGATTGGCATTTATCAAATGTACTCAGGTACAGTATTTGGCAGATATTGCCAGATGTATTAAGTGTCAATGACGCAAACATGAGGCCACCATTAGGAAATGCCGACAGATAATGTCTAGCCCCCAAGATCTTGAGGCCAAGAGGGACATACCTGGCACTGCAAAGGCTTCACACAAAAATGAGCAGTCTAAAAAAAAAACACAATTGAGGTCTGGTTTAGGTGGGGGTTACTGAATGAGATATGTGTTGGTGTCATCTCTGGGGGATTAAAAGGTCAGGGTTGCAGGTGTGTCCCCTGTGTGGTCCTAGTGATTTGGGAGTTCAGGGATAGCCCCTGTTCAAGTTCCTGGTGCTCATTCGTGTTTTACCTGCATGTGTTACTGATATGTAGATTCACTCTGGTTTTCTAACAGCAACTTTTTCATTTTGTTGCGATTTTCAGTTGAAATATAATTTTATTTTGGGTGTTTGGAGTATTAAGTTGTGAGGTGGCAGTATTTAAAAAGAGGTATGTGAACAAAGAACCATTGCTATCGAAGGCCTAGATATATAAACAATGTGCAAGGTCTCGGCTTCCTATGCCCAAGAACCCAAGAAATATGTCAGCTATTCTCATAATTTTGACATTCATGTTTTTGACATTGTTCTTGCAGAACGTTACTCTCATCCCTTTAGTGGTCCCTTTGCCCTAAGGAACTACTAGGTCATTGATCAAATATGACTGACTGATGACAGACTGTGGGAAGAGACTAGGATTTCATTCCTTTCTGAATTATTATGAGATATTTCCTTTGTCAGCGAGAGGGAAAGAACAATCCACATTCTAGCAGCCAACACTGATTCCAGATCTGCATCTATTGGTGTTAGAGGTCTGTGACCTTGGAGATAATACTGGAACCTATCCTTGAGAAAGTGTGCCCATGGCAGGGTCCTATAGAGCATGAAAGGGAATTTGAATCCAACACACACAGAAAGTGGAAACCAGAGAAGGGACTGTAAAGAACGTAAGATGCTGTAGTATTTCTCAAGATGCGGGATCCTAGGTGCAGCCGAATTCTGAAATCGCAGCACTCTTTCCAAAAAGTAAATTATTAGTCTAACTATTAGCATTATCCCAAATATTAAAAATGTGAGATTATTGCTAGGATACTGTGGAGAATACATGTGGTAGGTAAGATCCTATTCATAGTCTTAAAGGAATAGTGCGCTCAGAAATATTATTGTCCCAAGGGTTCGGGCATGTGTTTTTAAGCATACGTTGATCGATCGCACAAACATTTCCAATGCACCTTACCTTAGTTTTCCTCTTTTGCACAAATGGAATCAGGCAGCAGGGCACGGCCATCTTGTGATAATCTTGTCTGTTGCTGCATCGCCCAAGCAGGACTGCCCTTGCGGCACTAAATTTTAACCCCCGCCCCTGAGCCTGACATCACCAAACCTAGTGATATTCTCTGCCTTTCTCCATGACGTTACTGGGCAGCATAGCCAAACGCGCCCAATCATCACCTATGTGGCGGGACGCAGAACCCGGAAATCAACACACATCGTCTCACAACACAGCGCGTCACAATTCTGAATATAAAAATTTACTTTAAAAGGAAACAGCAAGACTGTACAATTTGTAAAGTACTTTTATTTCATAGTAAACGCTCCGGGAACATCCGGCTATTGTCATATTTAATCAAATTGGAATTTTTTTGCTTTGCTCTCGGTCCAAAAATGTTTATCGTAAATCACGCAGTGTTCCTTTTGGGTACACAAGGTATTCGTTTTGGGTAAAAGAAGAGCTTTGGTCACACAGTGAATTGCAGGTCTTGGGCATCAACTTGGGGCTAGACCACCGTAATGGATGTTATGTTGCTCCTAATGGCTGGTACCGCGTAAGGGCACATCGGCCCTTGATGATCGTCCCAAAAAGAATCAATATATCCAGTATTGACATGTAACTGCAGCAGCTCAGCGCTGGTTGAAAAAACTATCAGTTGGTATCTGGAATCGATGAAAGTCGCAGAATGGCAGGATGTACCTGTTTGGAAAACATAATAGAAATGTGTCTCAGTAGCCGATCTTTATTACAATTTATCATTGTACTTATTAATTCGGCATCGAGTTAAAACTAACGATTAGCACAGACGTGAAACTATGTGAACAGAGAGAAAACAATGTGGAAAGTACTACATAATTTGCTTCCGAGTATAGTGCTAGGGAGAATGTTCAGCTCTAAACGGGATAGGGAAGCTGACTCTACAATTCGAGGTGCACATAGATGGCATTTTAAAGAAATATTCGCGTTGAACCTAGCGGAACCAAGTGGTGGTCTACATGCATCTTGATGCTGGACTGCCCATGTGCCCGGTAGAAAGACCAGTACACACAAAGGTTGCACTTGCGTTTCATTGCAATATGCCACACAGAACAAACAAGTACAATGTAACCCATCAATAACGGTCAGCTAATGATAAGTTAATGCTTGTTCGGGTATAAAATTGTCGAAAGTCAAACTTACATTATATTCAGCATTTCCATTCTCTTGGCGTAACTCAGACCGTAATGCAGACTCCATTCGCATCAACGATTCTTCATGAACTGAACTTACAAGTTCCTTAGTCCAGTTTTGGAATGGAGAACCTTATCATATCTTACATTATTACACCCCTCCTTTGATTCAATTCTTTTCAGAATGGTCCCTTTGTCTCAAGGTCAAAAAACAATTGAACCTTATACTGTGTGTGCGATGCGTGGGCTTCCTCAGCTCGCAAGCAAAATTTCAGAGCTGGTGACCTTCACTCAGAATGAAGATATATTCTTAGTTTGCAACATCTTGGCTCACTGTATCCATGAGAACTGGAATTGTGATGCAAGGGCACAGGAGGAAAAATGTGGGGGCTATCCTTGCTCGATGATCGTGGCGCTGCTGAGGGGTAGGGGCAACTTGGCAATGACAGAATGCGCCCTACTCCAAAATTGGAGTCGAGGGTACACAAAAAGGAGTCAAAGTGTGTCTAGCAATAGCCCCACCTCTGCTTATGTCATGGCCTCCTTCCCTTATGTAGCCTAGGTCTCATCACTTTTGTGGGACGAGCAGTTATTCAGCTATTTGGGCAATTGTACTGTAATGCAACTTCCAAACCACAAAGTTTCTTTCACACTATTATCCATCTGGCCCTCCCACGATCATTGAAGTTCCCACAGTATCTCAACGAAACTGTGAACTTTGAAAGCACAGCGTTACATTGTAAGGCAATTGTAAAAACTGCACTAGTTGAAAAAAAACTTTTACAAAGAGGATACATTTCAACAGACAAATCAGATGCTTTATTTGGACACTTCACAAAAACATTGTTGATCACAAAAACTGATGGTAATCATTTGTACCTGGACTTGAACTGTTCCACAAGCTCTGCCTTAGGGGGACAGGGAACGTTGGCAATGTTTTATGGCAATGTATGTATACCCGGAACAAAATCGCACACAATTCCATAATTATGCATCTCCAAAACATTCATAATAAGATCTTTCACAAAATCAAATTCCATTTCCTCATATACTGGGTTGACCACCCATTTTTTGCTTATTTTTGTAAAGGCCATAGTGTAGCGAAGCATCCCAAGGTTTCATGCAGTCCTCGTTTGTTCATGGCCACATTCTCGTTATGCACTAATACCGCTAGTAATGCCCTATATTTCATCCCTTGAATGCCGAAATGTAATCTCTTTGGCCTGTACTCTAGGCACATATTGTGGAACACCTCTGTGTCTCCTGTGTGACAAAATGCTGTGAGGCCCTTCAGATCTCTTGATAGAGTTTTATCAAACACAATCTTCTCAAGGGCTTTGTGTGGAGGTGAAGATGGAATCAACCACTTCTTCTTCCGTCCTGCTCCGGCGACAAAGGGCCATGTTCACAAGCAGTGGAAATGTTGGTTTTGTGTCCAAGAGTGAACATTGGAACAGTGGTGCATCAGTGACCGCCATTGTTCTAGTAGAATTTCCACAGACCCATCACAAGTTTTGGAGCTCCACCAAAGATGGTTGCTGAAAGACTGGGACCACTGTGAAATACTTTTGTAACCTTTTTTTTCCCTGCAGCTGACATTTTTTTATTGATGGATTTGGCAACGTGCCATACATCAAATTGATGGTGAATATTTGGAAACTGCTCTCTCATTGTCTTGGCTATTGAAACGTGTCTATCCGTAGGTACGAGGTTGATTTGCATTCCCCTGCATTGTAGATCTTCCAGTGATTTCTGAAAACCAAGTTTCTCCATGGCCACTGAGGATTTACATTGGGACACCTGCACGACCACCAAACTCACATTTTTTTTTTATTTTCCATGTCCTGACAGTGGTATGTGCAATACTTTGCTGAACATCTGGGGCTGTCACACTGTCCATCGTCAGCTAGCCTGAACCATTTTTTGGAGAATGTACTTTGAATAGACAATTGCTCAATTTTCCCAGCTTCAATAATGGCAGGGAATAGATATTGACGTTGATATTTGTAGTACTGTGTTTTAGAAATGAAATGGAGCCCCACATATTGACAGAAACTGGACAACTTGATGAAACTAGAGCCACTGAAAAGTAAAGCTGCTGCACATAGTAGATTGCAGCTGTCAATTTCCGCAGTACTGGTTGAGCGGACGATGAACATTTTTCATGGAACTTTTCACAGGTGGCATGTATTTTGAGGTTACTGCCTTGTGATACACGACTCAACACTATGTATTTGGCCTCATTTATTAGACTGTCATCCAGCATTAATGTTGTTTCTGACTGAACTGTGGTCGACATATCAGCCAAACTGGACATACTGTAGTCGAGATTTTTGTCTAGTTCCTCTGCCAATTGTATTGATGCTTCAGTCTCTGTCATTTCAGTGTCTGATGCTTGAACCTGAATCAGAGAAAACATCAATGTCAACTGGTCTGGTTTTTGGGTGGGCCTTTTTTGGCTGGTGTGGATTGCGTCAAGTGGTCTGCGACTAATTCAAAAGCATCTTCAATACATTCAGTTTCATCTTCCTCTGGTGGAGCAGACGCATTGTAGCAATGGTCAAAAAAGACTTTGCTGTCTTTGGGCCTCATTACGACCCTGGCGGAAATGGAAAAATGATGGCGGAAATGCAATACCGCCATCGAACACCGCTCGTTGCGATTATGACCCGTCACCGTAAAGTACGATGCCATTAGCGACACCGCAGTGAACGGCAACGCTAACTGCACCAAGTACGCGCACGCGCGCCTTGCAAAACCGGAATCACCGCCATGGCGCAACGGTACGCGAATTCTGACCTAGCGGACATGTACTGAACGCCATCAAGCACGTCGTAAAGTACCATTCCGCCATGGCGAGAAATACGGCATCGTGAACCAACCGTAAATGGCCCACTGAGTGCCTGTACTCCCACTCCCTGGCCACATTGCACAACTCCTGGCAGGCGCAATGTACTCACACTATGCAACCAGTGAAATCTACAATTCACCCATGCATGCCAACGTAGAAAAGCATGCAGGGGCTCAAAGCGCCCGTGAGTGGGCATCCATGTACGGCATGTCACCATAGCCGTACTGATGCAGCACAGGCATGTGAAGGTACAATACATTAAAATGAAAATCAAGAACACATGACACAAAACAACAGTAGTCCCCCATCGCTTGCCACCAGCGCAAGGCAACATCCAAAACAGCATCCTGAGGGGGATTGCACCAGCCCTGTACTCTTGCCAGTAAACAAACCAACCATCAGCAGAAGCATGTACCACACAAGTTGGCAGAGTGACTGAGCAGCCAGGCTCATCCCAAGAGGGGCCGATGGAGCTGCAGGGCACAGATGGCATCAATACAGAAGCTTATTCCAATGGACATGACCCCAGTCCCCCTCCAACAAACGCACGCAAACACAGTCACCTGTGACCAGCCACATTCTGAACATCCCATCATTCCACCAATCGACCTGGCTGACAGGCACCAGTCGGCCAAAAGCCAATCCCCGCCCCTGAACAGCACATCATGTAAACAGTCACAATGGCAGCCCCTATCCGTGACCATACTGTGCTACGTAGGCAAACGCGGCCAGTACTGTACCACACAACTCAACTTCAGAAGGCGGAACACAATGCAGATCATCTCGCAATACATACCGCCACAAATCGAAAATCGCACATCACCTGCAAAGAACAACGCAACACGACAAATATCGGAATACAATTTAAATGCACATCCAAATGACAAAGGCCCCACAGCAATTTGCAAAATAACACCAAACAACCATCATCACCGAGGGCTGCATCTGCAATAATTGACCAGCTTCCACTTGTGTTGACGCCCTGTACCATCATGGCACACAGGGCCTACATCAACGTTCCAAAAGGCAACATGGAAGCGGCAAGAACCGCAGGTCGTCCCATGAGGCAGGCACTAGTCGAGCTGAAAGGCCGAAATGTTGCACCTAGCCACCAGTACAGCGTAAGGGCATGTGGCCCATTGGCGATCGTCCCATAAGATCGAAATGGTGCTCCACTGATTCACCCGAAGCTGCAGGAGTCGAGAGTAAAAACCATCTGGAGGAGTGGCGTAGAGATGGCATCTGCAATAGGGCAGGAATACCTGTCACCCAAAAGAAACACAAATTAACCGATTGCATTACGGGACTCATGATGCATTACAATCTTCATTCAACACACCAAATCCACACCCATATGCATGCTAGCCCACTCCAAAGGAATATACACACCCCCTAAATCAGTATCGAATCATAACGAAATCAATCGAGGTAAATACACCATTGGCAACGTCGGTTACTGTGCATGCGTCCGTCAAGATAGAACCCATGACATGGGATTAGTAACGTGCCTAGACACAAGTGTATGAAGGCGCGTCGAGACAGGGAGGATCCGACAAGGGCAGATAGACGTAAGTCCCACTATGGCAGCCTTGCATCACATAGCGCAGGGGAAGGGAGTGATTCAAAAACCCATGTACATGGCAGACCCTAAACGGAATCATCAGTCCATGCATCCATTCATCATTCCTCATCCCGCAATGAAAACGCATGAATATTCACTCACAATAATATGTGAAACTTCCATCGCGTCTGTGCGTAATGCAGTCTGCAAAAACCACTGTGCTCCTGGCCGGATCTGTAGTGTTGTGAAGCAAGATGGATTTGGGAACGTCCTGCCTTATCGTCCACTACGCTATTGCGCATCCCATTCATTCATATCATTCATTGCCTGCTCGTTATGGGCCATGTCCCAAGGACATTCTACAATAGAACGTTACATTTCCAGCCAGACCTGTGGGTGTATCCTCGCCGCTACTTCAAAACCCAAAAATGCTGGCCTTCGAATTCCTCACTTGCAACATTACGTCGAAAAGGCTTCTGTGAACGCTTGCATTCACAATTACATCAATGTAGTGCGGCTGTGTGTCATAATGCTAACTGGCTGCAATACAAATGGGACGCCACGCCGTCGGTGAAGTACGTTACTGTGCTGCATGAGGGTCGGCCATCGATCGAGCCTACATACCACTGACTCTTCAACAGGTATGTAAGCGGCTGCAATCATAGCATGTGTAACAATGGGAGCATAGCATGAAAATCAGTCAAAGTACATCACACTGCCATCGGGATTTGATACATGATTCCAATCCCAAGATGCCATGCGGCCAAATGCAGCCTTACGTGCGGGACGTGCTCGGCCAGAAGGGATTGCATCTGCCACAGATTCATTCAATCAGCACAGGTGGAGGCCATACAGGCCGACAGCACATATATAGCAGACCCAAACCCTCCCACAACCACTCCCACTCCAAAATGCTACCGGGCAGGACTAGCGATGTTGGCCTGGGGACCAGATAGCACTGCAAGTGCTACAACTACAAGAAGAAGACGACGAACAACAACAGGTACAACAACCGGGCGCAACAGGGGAGACGGAGGAGAAGGAGGAGGAGGAGGGCAAGCAGGGTCAGCAAGGCCCACAAGCACTGCCACTACCACCACGCAGCGGCCGCAATCCCACGCCTCCGAGCCGATCCGTTCAACCTCACTGCTGAGCAGATCCCACCCTCTAACCGTTTGGACCGGGACACCATAATCGCCATTGTGGACATGACACATGCTGACCTCGTGAGCATGATAGATAGCCCAACCGCCATCCCACCCCTACTGAGGTGAGTGTCTGCACTCCACTTCCTGCCCACAGGCACCTACCCAGCACACAGTGGGACAGTTGCATGGCATTTCAACAGCCACTGTTCTCACGGACACTCTTCCAAGTGCACGATGCCCTCCTGAAGCACGCCGACGACCACATCACACTACCACGCACGTACCAGGAGATTACCAACGCAAAAGTGGGATTCCATGCACTTGGCGGCATCCCGGGTTGCATTGGTGCCATCGACTGCACCATGTTGAATTGGTTGTCCCACATGCCATGGAGGTCCAGTACCGCAACCGGAAACAATTTCATTCAATCAAGTGGCAAATGGTGGTGTGACTCCAACAAGATATTTACGCATTGTTGTGCCAGATTTCCAGGATCTACCCATGATTCTATGGTCCTGAGGAACACCAGAATACCACGCTACATGGAGCGACACGCAGGGCACAGATCCTGGCTACTCGGTGAGTCTCCATTCCATGCATGACATCGTGGCCATTGATGCGTCAATGACCTTGCAGGAGGGGGGGGCTACTTAGCACTATCATTCCACTGACACCCTTTATTCGTCCATACAGGTGATGCCGCGGTATCCACTGAAGAGATGGCTCCTTACACCAATCCGGAACCACAGAACGAGCATGAGGAGGACTACAACCATGCCCACTCACGTACCCGTGTGGTCATTGAACAGGCATTCGGCCTACTGAAGGCTCGTTTCCGCAGCCTCAGCAGGTCTGGCGGGGCACTCATGTACAAGCCATGAGAAGGTTTCTAAGATGGTCATGGCATGTGTCATGCTGCACAACATGTGCATACGTAGGAATGTGCCCATGCCCCCTGACGCTGTACTGCATGCACCTGAGATGATGATGATGATGAGGGTGGGGATGTGGAGGCACCTCAAGGAGTCCATGAGGCACAGGATGCACGTGCAATCCGACAGAGCATCATAGATGCATGCTTCTAGCAACCACGCATGGTGCCTATTACACGGAAGGGGACCTGTGGCACTGTGTGTGTGGTAGTACAGGCACATTGTGGACTGTACGCCTATGAAGGCCTCGTACGCAAATATCAATGTCCACACATTGTCATTGGATGATAATGAGATGCTGTATTGTTAATGTGATTTGATTTATACACCCTATGGACCCGCCACCAGTGAAGCCAACACACCCCCTCCACCCTACTACCTCCCCCCCAACACCAGTGTCCAAATATGCATGCTGTCCGTGGTTGGACCCTATTGCAGCCCCCTCTACGGGTTCAGGGCACCCCTGCCCGTGGAGCGCAGGTTCCTGCCAATCTGCGTTGGGGGCTGCCCCTGGACGGAACTTGCCACGGATGATGTCTCTGCCTGCTCGCGTCCATGCATGTCTCTGAGGGTTTGTGAGAGCTCCGAGAGCACACGGCGCACAGCAGCAAGTTCAGCACAAACGTCTTTGGACGTCGCATGCAGTTCCCCCCTCAGGCTCTCGGTGCTTTTCTCCATTTGTGCTCTCAGGCTCTCGGTGCTTTTCTCCATTTGGTGCTCTCAGGCTCTCGGTGCTTTTCTCCATTTGTGCTCTCAGGCTCTCGGTGCTTTTCTCCATTTCTCCCCTGAGGCTCTCACTACTTTTCTCTATTTGTGCCCTGGTGTCTCGGTGGATGTTTCCATGGCTGCCCTGGAACCCCCGCATTCATTTGCATGGTCTTGAGTAGCGTGGACACTTCCTGCTGTTGCTCGATCAGCAGGTCGAGGGACTGTTGCCTCTGCTGGGCCATGGACATTTGCCGGTGGTGACAGGGGTGCTCAACACATGTTGCCCTTGGCAACAGGACTTGTGGCGGTTGGCCAGTCGTCGTCTTCCAGGGTGCCCTGCGTGGTTTCGTCATGGTGTAGGGGATGGAACATGCAGGGGATTGGGAAAGGTCATGGATGGTACCTACGTCGCCAGCACTGTTTTCCGTGTCGGAGCATGCTGGCATGACAGCTGTGTACCTTATGGTGCTGCTACCACCAGAGGCAGTGCCATCAGATACGTTCTTTGGGGGGACCTGTGGTGCTGGGGTTGTGGACTTGCTGGCTGCTGGGGTGCCTGTTGGCAGTTCCCTCCAGTGTGCTGCCACTTGATTCCTGCTGCTGCCGTGTCTTGATCCTTGCACCTGAGGTGGAGGCTCTTGGGACGTTGGTCCTGGCCCTCTTTGCAGGCGTGCTGGTAGGGGTGTCCTGCAGCTCGTCGTTGGTATCGGACCCTGTGGTGGAGTAAAGAGGGGCGAGCGTTAGTTATGGGTCTGTCGGATTGGGAAATGGCAACGTATCAAATGCATTGGGGTGGTACATGAGGCTGATTTGGACTGGGCCTTGGAGGTGGTCTCATTTTCGTGTGGATTGAGGATGCATTCATTTGGCTGCCTGCAGTTAGGGGGTGCATGCTGCACATGTAGGGGTTGTTTATGGCATCTTGATTGATTTGTTTATTCATTCTGACTTTTAGAGGGCGCTGTCAGGGCAAAGTATGTATTGCACTATGGGGTCACACTGGTACTGCACATGTTCGTGGGTTTGTGGATTTCGCATTGTTTCTCTTGGCCAACCTACCTGATTCTCCGGATGTCGGCACTCCCTTTCTCCCATCCCTCCGACTCCCTCTATGCTCTCCATCCTATGGTGGAGGCGCAGATATCCTTCCAGGGGGTCAACTTGATGGGCGACTCTGACCCCCCGTAGCTGTGGCGATGTTCCTGTTCGCAGAAAGTATGCTGCGTACGCGGATCCGCAGGTCGTCCCACCGCTTGCGACATTGCTGTGGCGTGCGGGGTGTTGTCCCCACCGCACTTACGCGCTGTGCCACAGGCCCATATGCCCTTCTTGTTGGCAAGGGCCGTCCTGGTCATTTGACTGGAGAAGACGACGGCGGCATTTTCCTGGAGGGTCTCGGTGAGCAACGGTCAGTTCCTCTCGGGAGAAGTGTACCTGCCGCTTGCGGTCACACGCTTTTCTTGGCTACCTTCCCATATTTATTTTTTAACTGGGGTTGCTAACGGGTGGGATGTGTGTCAGGGTCGGATTTTTAATGGTTGTGTTGGGATTCGGGTTTTTATAGTTGTGCGGCGTGCTGTTTCCGTTCCGGCCACATGCTTTTACTTCCGTTCCGTATATTTACGGTGCCCGTAATTTGCGGTGCCCGCTCGTTACGGTGACCGCTCATTACGGTGACCGCTAAGATGGTGGCGGTATTGCACCTGGTGCAGCGTACGGCGGCGGTAAGGGCCGTTTTGGGGTCATTTCCGCCATCGCAGCCTTTCGGATTCCGCCATGGCGTAATGCTCGTGCCCGATGGGTCGTAATTAGCCGCACTTTCCTCCTTCGTGCAATGGCGGAAACGCTATTTATGCTGTTGCGGTCCGGTCAGTCACTTTCCGCCAGGGTCGTAATGAGGGCCTTTGTCTGCATAGCATGTACACCATCGGGCAACTAGAAGACAGGTTGGAAAAAGATGTTCAATGTAACTCCAACACACAGTATTGGACAGTGTACATACAAAAATCATATTATGAAGGCCCTAGCACAAAACACTAGTTAAAAAATGTAATTCTTTATAAATTACCTTATTTTTCTTGCTTTTCTTTGAAACCTTCTTTACTGTAACGCCAGCAACAGCAAGCTGGTTCACCGACTCGGATCCACATGCCTCCTCTTCTATATCTGGATCTTGTATACATCCCTAGAAAAGAGTATCCATTTAAAATAATTGTATTCAAAATCAAATTATTCCTTCACACACATGGCTTACACAGATAAACCCGTACATTGTGTACGTCATTTAGTCAAAATATACATTTGGGATTCCACCTGCTTGATGGCTAGTTTACTCTATCAAAGTTGACTGTCTGAAGCACACACTTCGAAATGTTGCACTCAAGCAATTTGCAAAATAATACTAATACTGTCACTGTCTAATAGTATCAGATCTAGGACCGACTTTCTATCATTCGAGGGAAATGTCAGAGCGCATACCTCTGACTCTGGATCAACTACAAGGGATGATGTTATTGTAGTCGAAGCTTCATCACCTGTAACACAGTACTTGTATTAGTATGGATGAAACAATTGGAATTGAACACACACGTTGTGACACAGACATAGGTACATATCAATAGCAATCCACGAATTAAACATTGTGTAAACGAATGACACGGTACGTAAATATGATCAGATTATCTCAAATTTCATGCATAAAACTTATCCGGAACTGAATAACTAAGTAAGACTACCTGATACGCGCTCAAAGTAGTTGTTGACTCCAGGCAAGACATGGATGTTGAATCTTGCTCCTTCATATTCAGTGCAAAGTCATGGAGTTGTAAAGGGAAAATATTATTTGATTTACAAATGCTAATCTTAAAAATTGGCATGCAAGTAGAGAGATTACAAAACATAATGCTTATTTTCAAAGGACACTATAGCATAGTTATCTGTGCCCGTAAATCAATTTTCTATGAGGCTTTTTAAACCAAGGACAGTATGTTTAGCAAAATGGTCTTTATTTAAAAGCATACAATCTTAATAATATGAAATTATTATAATGGTCAAAAAACACCTAAAACACCCACTCCGTCCATTTATGTTACCTGTTCATGACCCCAAGGGCTACAGCTAAATCTGGAACCGTGACTCACCTGAGGTGGCATGTGAACAAATAGAGTAGGTATTGCATTTCGGAGCAATTTTCGAGTCGTTCTGAGTTGATTTTTCTTCGTGTACATGGATGGGTCGCACATATTCTGGGTAAAGTGCACGCTGCACATGCGGAACCGATCACCTCTCTTGTCCTCCAAGACATCTTTGACTCTACTTTCAAGCTCTTCTAGTGCATATCCGCAATATCTGACCCATTCTCGAATTCGATCTACAGTCTTTGGGAATACATGCATCGTAGTGCCTTCAGATTTCTCATGGGTCTTAGAAGGGAAACCGAAAATCGCACATGCAGGCATTGTAAATTCTGCAAGAAAAAAAGGTCAACATTATTCGAAAATTACTTTGCATAAAAATTTGAGAAAGAAGGATAATACCATACATTCTTCTATGCAAGGTATGTTTTGGTCACCACAGCAAAACCAGTCTAGCTTGGGAGGCTGTATTATAAGATAACTTTCATAAACTATTCTTTGATGTGACAAAAATCAGAACCATGTTACTCGTCCCTTAATGTATTATCGTGCATCAAAGGAAACATGCTTATAATATTGACACGGTCCACTAAGTATGCAATTCGATGGCAATTGACACTGATGACAATTGATATATCGATAACATAACAAATTAAACTCAAGTTAATGGCAATGAGACAAATGAACATAACACTACTGGGTACATTTGCTTGAAACAGATAGAAATTTCGAGATCAAGGAGATATGATTCGGAGACATACACTTACCTTGACAAACAAACAGTTAGATTCAGCAAGCAGGATACTTAGTTGCAGGAGAACAGGGAGATGTTCACAGGTTGCACGACGAAGAGTATAGTCACAGTGGTTACAGAAGTTCTCAGGTAGCACAAAGACGAGCAGATTCGCAGTGGTCACCGAGGTTCTCAGGTAGCACGTTCACAAGTTGACTTGCAGTGCTGAAAGATGCTCTCATAATAAATATCAAGTGGCTTATAAAGATTTAGAAAAGAGGGTGTGTATGTGAATGAATGACGTGTATATGTCATGGTCTTATGTGGATTGCAGGCCGCGGCCTGCTTCAGGGGATCCTGCCTGGAGACAAAGGGTCTGTATAGGCCATGTGTAGAATGGCCCCTGTGCAGAAGATACCTTTGAAGTGTACATGGTGTTTGGCACCTTGGTCATTCCTGCCCCTGCCAGCCCTCTTTGGCAGCGCACATCCACTGGTGCCAACTGCCTTTGATAATGGCGGGGGATGGATGGGTCTGAGACGTGCAGACAAGGGCCAGAACACTGCTGAATGGAGACACACTTATGTGGATTACAGGCCGCGACCTGCTTCAGGGGATCCTGCCTGGAGACACGAGATCTGTAAAGGACATGTGTAGAATGGCCCTGGTGCAGTAGATACCTTTGAAGTGTACATGGTGTTTGGCACTTTGGCCGTTCCTGCCCCTGCCAGCCCCCTTTGGCAGCGCACATCCACTGGTGCCAACTGCCTTTGATAATGGAGGGGGGATGGATGGGCCTGAAGCGTGCAGACAAGGGCCGGAACACTGCTGAATGGAGACACACTTATGTGGATTGCAGGGTCGCGGCCTGCTTCAGGGGATCCTGCCTGGAGACACGAGGTCTGTAAAGGCCATGTGTAGAATGGCCCCGGTGCAGAAGATACCTTTGAAGTGTGCATGGTGTTTGGCACCTTGGCTGTTCCTGCCCCTGCCAGCCTCCTTTGGCAGTGCACATCCACTGGTGCCAACTGGCTTTGATAATGGAGGGGGGATGAATGGGCCTGAGGCATGCAGACAAGGGCCGGAACACTGCTGAATGGAGACACACTTGATTCACTGAAAAACTGAAACAGCCATTGATAAACATTCCGTAGTGCTTTATTTTGTTTCTTAATTTTATGGCACAAATATATTATACATTATGAAGTTCAGGTTACAGCACTGTGAGGGAAAATCCCCTGTATTGACGCTGTCACTGGAGAATGCGCCTCTAATGGCACCAACGGCACAGGCGGGTGTTACTCGTCGAACGCAGTGTCCAAGCCTTCCGTGAAGCCACCATGTGTATGAACGATAGGCCACCAGCCTGTACCACCTGTGGAAGAGAAAGATACAAACTGTTTTTAAATGACCAAGATAAGTGTATTAAACCCTAGTTGCCAATGACAATTCTTGTATCCAATGGCATTGTTGCCAGTGGAAATGCTACCTAGACACTGTACAATATTGAATGACTAATATACGAATATTACTAGAGAATTGCAAGACTAAATTGCGTTTGAAAATGATATATTGAATTACGACATATAGAGACAACCTTGAAATAGTAGTGGCCAAAGTGACATCACCAACCGAGTATACTTTACTGTACTGGATTCTGAGGGCGAATGTTTGTGCATAGCACCATCAAAATCCTAACACGGAAACGGTGAGGCAGGCGCTGGAAGTGTGCAGTCGTAGCGCTTGCGCCCGGGCTCGCCTTGCGATATGTAGACAACATCAGAGTTTCTCCGCAGCAGAATTCTCCACCTTGTTGGCATTAGCGGCACCGATTGCGGTACACCAGGTGGAAACGCCGTCAGTCGACTAACAGGCTTATCTGTTGAATCGTCTCCACTGCGTCCGAGCCCATCGTTTCGGATCTTTCCTCTTCGAGTAATTCCGCCTCGATACTCCGCCATACTGTAGGGGTTTGTTGCCATTTAGGGGAAAAACGAAATAACTATAGTAATAGTTTTGGTATTGTTTGCACGGGCTACAAGCAGTGAATGTCTGACAGAGCACAGAATGAGCACAGAATACAATAAATCAGTGAGGAATGGATAGAAAATCTGTGTGCTGTTGTGAAGCAGTCTTTTATACTTATTGAGGAAAGAGCATCCCATTTACATCGCGACACGTCATAGGGAGGCGCGAGATGTTGCACGACGGGCTTGGCGTTGTGAAATGGGCGGTAGTGTCTAGTGATGTGAGGCTCAGGCGGGGGATATGATTAGTGCCGCAAGGGCAGTCCACCCTGTGCGATGCGGCAACTGATAAGATTATCACAAGATGGCTGTGCCCTGCTGCCTGATTTGGCATGTGTACAAAAGAGGAAAACTAAGGCAAGGTGCATTGGAAATGTTTGTGCGATTGATCAACGTATGCTTAAAAACACATGCCCGAACCCTCGGGACAATAATATTTCCGAGCGCACTATTCCTTTAAGAATGAAGAAACCATTTGAAACCACTGCCACTATCAAACGATGCAATACTACCAATACTACCAAAACTTCCAATATTTGACATTTGATGACATGATATGCATACGTACTCATGTGATCATGGTCATTTGGCAGGTGCTACTGTTAGTGTTATTATTTTGTTTTATTCAGGGAGGAGTCGGCTGCCTCTAGTCCCAGAAAATAGCTATGCCTGCCATGATGTTTTGAAAATCCACGATATAAAGTTGCAGTTATTTCCTTGCTGCAAGAAAAAAAATTTGATCTGTTTTCTATAAATGTGCTTGAATTAGTACATGGGATGTGGTAAGTCAGAATGTGGAGATGGACAATGTGGCATTTTGAGTAAAAGGAAACTTTATTAGAACACCCACAACCTATGCTGTCACAAGGTTTCTTAGTCCTATTTCTTTTTTTTATTTTAATAGTTTTTATTGTTTAAGGTAATGATGATAGTACAGGTGTTCGCAAGTTACAGATATCAAGAGGAACTTATTACTACATTTTTAACAAAGTTTAACATTATTGACTAGTGAAGAAGTTGAATAAAACCTGAAACATTCATTAAACAAATTGAGTTATTGTACATATCTCTTGGAGCATAGTTTATAGATGCAATAAAAAAATAAACATGAATTGTTATAACAAGTCTGCAAGGAATAATGTATGGGGAATTAGAAAAGGAGACATGGGGAGACCTACTGGTAGACAAACAGAAAACATACAAGAGACAAATGGGAGGAGGCTAAGGGGAAGATGGGTATGATGTATTATTTGATCTGACTGTTATTACAACTGTAATAATAATATATGACAGGCACATGAGTAAGATTATAAGCAAATAGCTAATAGATTGAATATGCATATGTAGGTTCAGGTGCCATGTGCAGTTACATTGAAACAATTGAGATAGTGGATGCTATTTCTAAAGAAAAGAAAGGACATAAAGGAGTGCTCATCAGGATGTTCTACAAAGGAAATAAAGTCCACTATCCAGAAAACCTATTCTAACTGTCCCTACCACTGTGAACACACAAAGCCTAAATTTAACAAAAGTAAAATAAGGGCCTCTGCCCTCTGAAAGAATGCTGGGTGGTTTTGGACCCCAGCCTGGTAAATCTTTATTAAAATAAAGGGGCTCCTTGCCCTGTGGCACAGTTCAGGCAATGCAACCCGCCACTTTTGAATTTAGGCACACTGGAATTGTAACCTGCTGCTTTTGAATTCAGCTGCACATGAATTGCAACCCCTGCTTTTGAATTTAACCACACTAGAATTTAGATAGACGGTTAGTGCTGCTTTTGAATTTAGCCACACTAGAATTGCAATGCACTGCTTTTGAATTTCGCCACACTAGAATTGCAATATGGTGCTTTTGAATTTAGCAACACTAGAATTGCAACCGCCTGCTCTTTAATTTTTCCACACTAGAATTGCAATCCGATGCTTTTGAATTTAGCCACAATAGAATTATAATGTGCTGCTTTTGAAATTGATCAAACTACAATTATACTGAGTTAGTTAACACTGGTTTTGAATTCAGCCGCACTAGAATTGCAACCTGCTGCTTTTGAATTTAGCCACACTACAATTGCAATCCGCTGCTTTTGAACTTAGTCACAATAGATCAATACTGGCTTGGTGCCCACTGCTTCTGAATCTAGCACACTTGAATTGTACTGATTTATTTGTTTAGAATTAGTTTTGACACACCACTCTGCAAACCATACATCTGGACCAAAGCAAACATGGGACAATATAGAAGAAAGAACCGACAATGAAACTACTGAACACCCAATGATCACCAGAAACCAACTAACCACCCCTTTCTTGTCTCCACACTCTCACATCTCTCCCACACTACACACATCCAAACGGCTAGTGAGACAACCCACCATAAAACTCACAGAAAAACACAAAGCTCTCTAATCATGCTACAAATACAATACCTGCAAACAATAAACAACTCAGACATTGGACACCACCCTTACGGGTACATCAATAAGAAATAAATAAAATAAATCAAGTCCAGTGCATATATCAAAGCAGACCCAGATGGCTCACACACACAGACACTGGCTCCTCCTGGTTCTGAACGCATCAACAGATGAGCACAGATTCGATGCTATCCCTCGCTCCCTCACTAACCAACCATACCCACTTTTCTTACAGAGCCACATGAGCGCCTTGAGACCATGCAAATGGCAGCGGTGC
The DNA here is from genome assembly GCA_002915635.3 of Ambystoma mexicanum. Lineage (NCBI taxonomy): Eukaryota > Metazoa > Chordata > Amphibia > Caudata > Ambystomatidae > Ambystoma > Ambystoma mexicanum. The sequence continues at coordinate 1,128,981,275 of CM010927.2, read as the reverse complement.
GCGGTGCTCAGTGCGCAGTATAAATCAACATAACAGTAACTGCAGTAGCTAGTACCATAGAGTGCAAGCTACTCACAGCATTGGCAGATATTGCCATTGCCAGTAAGTCAGACCATTTTCCAGATGTTGCACCAATAGCCCGAGTTATAGACACCATATTTAAATGTTTGCCATTATGAGAAAATATATTCTGTCCATTTGGCCGGTACTGCTTACCTTCATGTTCCCTGGTTCTCACATCATTAGGAGTCCTTCCATTTACACTCCTAGGACCGCCGTGCCACTGCGTGTATTTTTGTTCACCATTACTAGCAAAGGCAGTTGGCTCGTCCTTGAAATGAAAACCAATAATATTTGTCCGCGGGTTAGCTGGATACAATTAAATAGAGAAAAAACATATTTCCATTTCTCCACTTGAGCTGCCCCACTCATGCTAAAAACAGGAACACGTATTTTCTATCTTTAGCAAGAATGAGCCAGCTTACACTGAAAATAGAAAATTGTTAAATTTTCAGCACACGTGGACTGGCATTGCAAGAAATAGATATCATATTTTTGTATATTTCTGCCTTGAATTAGACGCCTCTCTAATATCTCTATTGCCCTCTATGGACCTTTCAGGCAAACTTCAAATACATTGTTTTAGCAAAAAGGAAAATGGCTTATCGTTATCGGCCATACTGGTGAGCGATTAAGACACTTCGGGACCAGTCCCCAAAAAATGTTGGCGCAAGTATTGAGATGCACTAGGCAGTGGTCGAAGTGTATGAAAAGAAGTAGTGGAGCTATGTTTCCTGCTGGCCTGCCCCTGCTCCCCACAAACCCATCATCACGCCCCCTCCCACACACAATACAAAGCCCCCAAACACTTTCACCTGCTGTGTAAGGGAACATTCAGTGCAGTGCACTGAAAGTGCAAGCTGCAACGTCTTCCTACTCTTTTATTTTAAAACGAAACCATTCCGGAACGGTTTCTTTTTAAAATAAAAGTATAGGAGCTGTAAAACGCCATCTAAAAAAGTAGAGGAGCACCGCTCCCGACCGCTCCCGCTCACTTCGACCACTGGCACTAGGGCATCTCCATCACCTGTTCCAAAAAGGCGTGCTCTAGCCACATGTATGCACACATTCAAAGACCATGAGCAACTGGGAAAAGTCACATAAACTGACAAGCAAACCAATTGGAGAGCACCATATAAACAAGACTAGAAGGAAGCCAATACAAGATTCCTCTATCAATGGCCTGGCAGGGACCGGCCTATAAAAAGGCAAAATAAGATCAAACATGCAAAGCAGTCATTCAGCAAACAGACCAAAACTATACAGGGAGACAGAGAGAGATCTAACGCTTTTAGTCCACAGCAGAAAGGCCAGAATCTGATCCACATCTGCAGGATGGCCCAGCAAGAAGCATTGCGAGTACTGTGCAAATTGTGGCCAAGCTGCTGATGATGGAAGAGCCAAGAGGTGCACAAAGCTGGAATGCCTTGTGAAACATGAGAATATTATTAAATGAGAAAGGCACTATATTCATTTTGAGTGAGAATATCAAATATACCCCTGAGAGGATGCCCCCACTTAGGCTCTGGCGACAACTAGTTCGATGTTATGTTATATTATGTTATGTACACTTGCAACGCGCCCTTTCAACCATAGGCATCTTGGTGCGAGGAAAAGAAGAAATACTGGCCCTGACAGTGACCCTAGAACAGAAAAGTTTTCAATACCCTTCTAAATTGGAAATGATTTCCCCAGACTTCGAAGGCAAGGTGGGAGCCCATTCCGCAGTCTGCTAGCTGCGTATGAAAAGGCACGACCATCCACATGAGCCAAACGGATGTTAGGGATGACCACTAGGTTGGCATCACCGGAATATAGGGAGAAAACATATCCTGCAGACATTCCGGTCCCTGCCTAAAGAAAGCACAATTAACCAGGCACAAGGCTTTAAACTTAATCCTCTGGGCTAATGGGAGCCAGTGCAATAATTGAAGCACAGGACTTATATGTGCACCGTGAGGGGAATCCGTGGCCACCCGAGCTGCAAAATTTTGCAACAGTTGTAACTGTTGCAAAAGTGTATTAGTGTATTAGTGTATTTTGCAACAGGTGTATTAGTCCAAGATGTTGTGCCAAGTAGAGTGCAGTACAATAATCGATCCGACTGGTCATAATAGAAGCCACTACTAGTGGTCGCAAACGTTCCGGCAAGAAGGGCAGAACTCTGCACAGCAATCTCAGTAAGAAGTGGCCAGTCTTACAGACTGCGCAGACCTGAGGTAGCATTAATAGATCTGTTGACAGAAAGATCCCTAAATTCTTCACCACTTTCACCGGAGTGGGGAAATCACCAAGTGCATGGGGCCAAAAGGAATCAGACCATGCCGCAGAAATAGAAGAAGAACCCACCACCAAGGTTTTGGTCTTGTCCCCATTCAGCATCAGCCAATTTACACTCATCCAGTTGCCCACTGCGACAGACACTTCCATAACTCACGTGCTACAGACCCCTGGTCTCATTCAAGACGGACCATTATCTGAGTGTCGTCGGCATAAGAAGAACAGCGAAAACTGTGGGAACGAATGAGGTGAATTAGAAGTTGAAAGCAGATGTTAAAAAGCTAAGGGGTGAGGCCGACCCCTGAGGAACACCACAGAACAATGTGCAAAAAGAAGAAAGAAAGAGATGCAACGATAAAGATTGACTTCTATTCACAAGGAAAGAGGCAAACAGGTACAGGAAGGCCCTGAGAGACCTGTGGCTGCAGGCTGAAGAAAACAGACAATGTGGTCGACCGTGTCAAAACCACCGACAGATCTAATTAAATAAGGGCTCCACTGCCTTGATCTACCACCATGGTGAGAATCATCGACCACAGTCACTAGGACACCCTTGGTACCTCATCCTGGATGAAATCTGGACTGGAAAACATCAAGAGAAAGTGATGATTCAAGAAAAGAAGAAAGTAAAGGTGCTATCAAAGACTCCAATAGCTTCATAAAAAAAGAAAGAAGAGAGATAAGTCGGAAATTAGCCAACACTGCCACATTCAGCAATGTTTTTTTAAGAAGAGGGATCACTGTAGCCTGCTTCTACTTAGTAGGCACTTACCCTGTCTGACAGGAAGAGTTCACTGCCTCCACAATCGAGAGGGTCATGGCTGGTAGCATCATTTTAAGAGTGGTCAAAGGAATAGAATCAGATTGCGCTGCTGACTTCAGGCGCTCTGCTGCCTGCAAGGCTTCAGTGGCTGAGAAGTTGGGAAACTCCTTCCATTCTGTACCCGCAACAGCCACCGTATCATAGATTGGAGCGGTTGCTATTGGTTGTTTGCCTCCTGAGATGTTTACACGGATAGTCCCTACCTTAGTGTGGAAAATGTCCAACAGTGAATCACACAAGGCCTGAGAAGCAGGCACTGATGGAGAGAACCGTGTGCCTACAGAAAAGGAATTTACCACCGAGAAGAGTTCCTCTGACTGATTGAGGGCAGACTCCACCTTGCTAGTAAAACAGGATTGTTTAGCTGTTATCACCGTACATTCTAGCAAGATGTTGGAAAGTAGTCTTCTCCGTGGAGCCACACACACATCACAATTTACGCTCCGCCTGTGTAACTTGCAGGCCGGATGCTCTCAAAGAGTTTGTAAACCAGTGCTCAGAAGGGCATTTCCTGGCCTGGACTAATTTAAGTGGAGCTATCTGATTAGCAACATCAGATAGAATGACAGATAATAAAGAGAAATCCATATTGTCCACTGTTTTACACCGAGACACAATTTCAGAAGCCAGCAGCTGAGGGTCAACTGTATGTTAATTGTGTCTCAGATTGTGAAAGGGGGCCCCTTAGGATGCCATATAGGGCTCAGAATGTTAAAAGAAAAAAGGCTAGGGTCAGACCACTGTACCTGCTTTTCCTGTACCCCAGAGATACTGGGCACAGGGGAAGAAATCAAGTCTAAGATGCCACCCTGAACCTGGTTCGGGTTACAAACAGATTGTGCTAGTTCCAAGTCCAGCACGGCCTCCTGGAATTGTGAAGGTGCGAAAGGCATGTGAGCACTACATCTCATATTAAAAATTCCTAAGACCATCACATTTCCATGTTTCATTTGTAGAGCTGCAACAACATCCAGAAAAGGATTCCGAAAGGACCCATAAGGTCCAGGCGGATAATAAAGAAGCAAGAAATGCCGCGAGAATGAGGCTGATAACGTAAAACTCGCGAGTCAAAGGAATCATAGAAATATGAGAAGTGGACTTAAATATCACTAACCCCCCACCCCCCACCGGATGGGCAGATGCCTGATCAAGATGAACAATAATATATTTATATGGGAGGATAACAGAATATCAGAGAAGAAGCCTTCGTCAGCCAGGTCTCAGTTACAAAGACCAGGTCAGGATGAATTGAACATGGTGGATGGGTGCCTTCCAAAGCTTTTGGATGATGAGTCTTGTGGTGGTACAAAGGGTGCCCCTGGTATCCCTCATATGGTCCCCAATGCAGTGCAGGGTCCTATAACCGGGTGGGAAATGGCACAATTGCCTCTTTAAAATGTGCAGCCCCTGCAGGGGGAAGTGTTAGCTTGAAGGACAGCGGAGTTTCAATAGCTTCCATAACGCAAACAACAGTAATTCCGATGTTTGATCGAAGTGATACAGTTACTGATGCTCTCTCTATAAGGCAAGATAGCTCTTAAACTTTAAACAACAATGTGCCGTACAAATCTATTTTTTCCAATACTGACAAGGGAGTTGTTGTAATATGAGTTAGTCTTAGTCTGTATCACTGGCCAGGAATTCATGCTGTTAGGATGTTGGTGTATGAATGATGGACAGCTCAGGAGAATGTTGAGTGAGTGTTATGTGTGAGTGTTCTATGAATGCCAGTTGGGGGCCGGAGCTGGATGGGAGAGAATAGCCGGTGGGTCTGTCCCTTATCTGTCTACTGATGTCTACCTGTCCACCTGCCATGTACATACCTGCAAGTAACTGTAGTTCTACATATGTAACTTTGTAAAATACATTGTCCTGGTTCAACTTACATGCCACCACAGCAGGTCTGTATATGTATGGTCTGAACCCTATGCCTCATCATAAAAGGAGTGCCATTCAAACATCAGAGCCAGTTTGAAATTGTATATGTGACTGCATAGCAAATTCATGCAGACACCAAGCTCGGGCAGACGGCATAAAACAAACAAACAGACTGAATTGTAATTAACTGCAAAGACAGGCAGAGCAGTGGAAATGAACAAAACAAAACGTTTTGTCCTCCTTGCTCCATGAAAACAGACAATGGAGGCATACTACGTTTTCTGGCAGTTCTCATGTAGAGAGCCTCCTCTATCGAAAGTTAATGTCCGTGTATCTCAGAGAAACAGCTCATCTGGAGGAAATGGGTGCAGACTCAGAAATACTTATTTTCTTGCTAATCACTAATGGAGGCTGCCACAATCAAGGTACCCAAACTGGAGGCCACCCTGACCCTTTGTTGTTTACGCCATGGTGATAATAGTTGCTTTGAACATTCCCAGAGAACAATATCTTGTTTAGATTGAGATTACCCCCTAGTCCTTGCAGGTGTTGAACACCGATTATTAATAAACCAACCCTAAAACTGCATAACTTCTGCCATGTATTTGACAGTATAGTGGTGCAGTCATTTGAAGCTGTCATTGTCTTGATAAGCTATTTGGGACCATTGAAATCAAATGGTGCCTGAAATCATTCTGGTGGGAAAACCTCTTGTAATACATGTGTTGTAGATGTTTTGCTGAATATTGAAAGAGTTTACTGGTGATGACTGACTGAAGGGAGGATGTTCCAGAGGCAGGCACCATCTTTACAATTCAAATGTTAGCCAAGACGCTTCTTCCTGAAAAGAATTGTTGACAGTTATTTGGTCATTGAAGATCGTAGGGTTCTAGTGGTCGTGAGAGGCTGTATGATGCCCAATCATTTAAATGCAACTTGTTTCTTCCATCAGATGCCATTCCAGAGCCTTCGAGGCTGGAGTGATGTGGTCACACATTCTTTATTTTAGGATTATCAAGGCTGTGTTGTTTTGTGTTAGTGGGAGGATGTGGGTATGGTTTTTGGGGTATTTGGAAAGTATCAAGTACAAACTATTACAGCAGCCCAGCCTAGCTAATACCGTAGCCAAATTAACTCCCAGAAGCAAGATTAGAGTACATATTCAAGATTGGTATGGCTCATTTAACCATGTGTGGGCAGATATTATGTGCTTTAGAGAGTTACAGAATCTTCCTGTTAAAGGTGAATTTGCATTTAAAATGGATGCCTAGATTTTTGGATTACGTGACAGTAGCGGCAGGGGCATCAAAATCATGTTTCTTGATTGTTCAGACTTGGATGGACACAAAACACTGACTGATATCATGGGATAAACATATAGAAGTTTGCAGTTTGAAATCAATCTACTTTTCATCCTCATGAAACTGAAAAGGAGTAATGAAAGTCTCCAACATATCAGAGAATGTCTTCCTTTAAGCAGTGAAGAGATAGATCCATGTAGGAATCCAGTAAAAGTGGCAAATTGCCTGATACAGGAGCCACATGTATGCATGAGAGTATTTTTTCAGGAATGGTGTGTGACAGGGTGAAGGTCATGACCCTGTGAGGGAGGTCTCAGTCCCTAAATCCCCAGGCTTCTCCTTTGGCCGGAGTTTTATTTTGTCTTTTTCTGAACAGAAACTCTCAAAATGCATCTGGGTGCAATGAAGATATCCAAGATTGTAACCAGGGGGAAGGGATTAATACCAACAATTGATTGTACTGGGATTTCTCCTACGAAATAGAGATGAAACACTCATCACCTGACCTTCTAACCACAAGCGGAACTCAAGGAAATGGAGGGGCAATACAAAATGAACTTAGAGTGAGAAGGAACAGCAAGGAAGCAGGGTAGACACAGAACCCCCACCCCAAATTATAAGCAAAACTCACCAAAGAATGGAGAAAGCCACAGGATAAATTAGCAAACTGAGCACATCACTGCACCTTTACAAAGAGAGACTGAAAAGTGGGTGGGGGTGAAGCCCTTCTCAAAGCCTTCTAGGTGAAGTTTCAACACTGAGAAGGACAGCTTAGCCAGAGACTGGCTAAGGTGCTCCTGTGACCAGGGATACCAATGGGAACTGGTGGGAGTGTTAGACATGCCCTGAAAGGCAAGCCAACACAAAGGAGATTGAATGGTGTTCAAGTGAGATCAGGTGGAGCGGTGCTGGATCAAGAGACTAGGCATAGGACTGTCAGTGGAAGAGAGTGCTGAGGAGACTGTGGCATCTGTTTGTGAGAGTACAGGTAACATATTGTTTGTGTATGAGAGAGTGGTACCAGTTGTGTGCAGTTAGTGTGGCTGGGTGTCTGAAAAGAGAGAGGAAGAAACAGAGAGAACATGGAGAGAGAGTAAGGTGCAATTATAGAGAATGTGATAGTAAATATAAGTGATTGAGACATTATATGGCAAGAGAGTGTGGCGAGAGTGTATGGCGCTAATAGAGAAAACACTTTCTAGATATAGGAGGCAGCATCATAGATGGAATCTGCTGGGCAGAGGTCAAGATCATCCTGGTTATATGAAGAACAGGTCATATGTGATCGATCAAGTCAGGACATCCCAAGACCCAACTTGTTTGTGAGAAGATCCTCATTCCAGAAATGAAAGAAGTGGAGGACTTAGAGGAGACAGCAAAAGAGGAAGCTGGTTTCAGGGAGATGACTGATACCAGAGGAGATAGACAATCTAATGAGGGGATTCTGGCACCAGCATTCCTCGAGGTTGCTGAAGCTCAATGAGTGGTCCTGCTGTTGGAGAAAGCTTGGAAAAAGCTGTCTATCTGAGGAGAAAAGGAAGACCCCAAAATCTATACATTTTATTAAGCAAAGGGTATTCCACGCCGATGTGAATCCAAAGGGAGACTGTTATCAACTACTAGTGCCAAGAATGTTTCAAAAGCCATCCTTGAGCTGTCACATACCCACCTCACAGCCAGCCACATGGGGCAGGAAAAGATGGAAAACAATGTGCTAAACCCATTCTTTTGGCTTTTGGTGTACGCACACGTCAATCATTTTTGTGTGGTCTTTCCTAAATGCCAGAAGATAAAACTTGATGATGTACTGAGGGTAACTCTACAACCTCTACACATGATTGAGGATCCTTTTTACTGTATTGGCTTGCAAATGGTGGGGCCACTTCAACCATTGCAAGCAGATCAAAAATAAATTGGTGTAACCGAAGATTACCTGACCCACATTCCAGAAGCATTAGCATTGAGAAGCAACGCCACCAGGGCAATGCAGAGAATACTGATATTGTTGTATGCCAGGTTTGGAATCCCCATGAGATTTTGATTGACCAAGGCAGCAGTTTAGTGTCTTGACTCGTGAGAGAGATGAAATAACAAACACCACATGATGTATCTCAGTGTGCAACCCTCAAACTGATGACTTGTTGGAAGGCTCAATCAGACCCTAAAGAACATTCTAAGAAAGATTGCGGGTCAATATGGAAAGAGTGGGGATGACTTGATTGCATTAACTCCCTTTCCCATGCGGAAAAACCCTCGATCCCAAAAGAGTTTTCACCAGTCTATCTAGTCGATGGCCAAAACTGGAGAGATACGCTCAATATGAAGAGGGACTAGTGGGAGTATCAAAGAAACAATCATGCAAGCAATCATCCATTGGTCTAGAACACCTGTGAGAATATAGTATGTCAAGAGAGTATGGGGTAGGAAGGTGTGAAGAAAGGGTAATGTGATAGTGAGAGTAGAATTGTGGCACAGTGAAGAAGCAGGGAAAATTGGAAAATAGTAATTTAAGATTAGGCCAAAAAGGAATATATATATGGGATTAAGAAGTAGAGAGAAAGAGGAAAGGAGAAGGAGAGTTGGAAGTGTAAAGAGAAAGAGGAGAAGAGATAGGGAGAAGAGCAAAGGCAGGTAGAGTAGAGCAGCAGAGTGCAGTTAGAGACATAGGGGGAGAGTCGGAAAATCTAGGATGGAGGAGCATGGAAATAGATATAGCGGGTCTTAATGTCATTTTCTCCAAGGTGGCTAATAGTCTAGCGCCACTGACATCTTTAAACAGAGATCTTGTGCATCTGAACCATGGTTCAGTAAATATTTGAAACTGTTATGGTTGACATGTAGACAGAGAGAATGAAGATGGCGGATCACCTATGCTGTGGAATATAGACTTCAATTTAAGCAAGCTACTAAGGAATATCTTGTAGCCATTAGAACCGCCAAATTTACTTTTTATTTTTCTAAAATTGAACCTGCCCTTAAACAACCTAGAGAGCTTTTTAATCTGGTTCACAGTTTGTTTTCCGACCCCACTTGCAAATCTTTGATCCCACCATCTCAGTCATTGTGTGAGTCTCTTTCGACTTTCTTAATTAAAAACGTCTGTGTTATTTGGGAGAAAATTGTCTCCTCTGGTCTGTAAACCAAGCAACTATTTCAGGATACTCCTACTTGCCCAGAGATGTACTTGGTCTTGTTTCCCCCACTTCTCTGTCGATGCCATTGTGACAGCCTTGACCAGGAGGAAGTCTGCCTCCCCAATTGAGCAAGTTCTTCTGAATATTATTAAGAAGGGTATTGGCGACATTGCTCTGCTGGTTAGTCAGACAGTTAACAGTTCCTGTATCATTGGTTTTATTCTGAAGGAATTGAAGCTTGCTTTAGTGGTTCTCTGTTTAAAAAACCCTCCTTAGATGCAGAGGTGCAGGCTAATTACTGCACTATATCATTACCATTTTTTATGAAGCTATAAGGGGCACATATTGCTCAATTTATTTCTTCCTTTTTTGAACGGACTGACTTATTGGACCACTTCCAATGAGGTTATCACCCCGGACCGGGTTCCAAAGGTTTCCTCATTTCAGTAAAGGATAATCACATCTGGCTTTTTGATCAAGGTGGTGTTTGTATTTTGATACTATTAGACATGTCTTTGGCTTTCAAAACTGTTGATCACACCAACTTACTTGGTTGGCTGTCGCAGGTTAGCCTTTCTGATCAAGTATTGGCCTAGTTTGACTCGTTTTTGCATGATTGAGCCCAGTCTGACATTGTCACCATTTCGGTCGCAACCTGTCTCTTTGTCTTGTGGGGTTCCCCAGTTCTCTGCCTTGTCCCCTACTTCTTTTTTCATCTACATCCAACGTTGGTTAAGCTTATCCACTCCCATGGTCTCTGCTGCTACTCCTAAACTGATGATATGCAATCATCGTTCAGCTGAAACTGGCTCAGACGGAAAAGACAAATCACTTCGGAGCTGTCTGGAGGATGTGGGTTGTTGGATGGGTGATAACTGGCTGAAATCGAATGAGGTCAAGACATCTACTACGGCTTCATGGAAAACTAATGTTTGGCCTTAGGTCTTGCATCCTTTTTCGACCTCAGTATCTCTGGCTCAAAACCTGGGAGTTCCTGCTTCTCTCTCTAATGACGCCCAGGTGGCCCCTATTTGTCAAGCGGGCTTCTACAAGCTGAAAATACTTTGGAAAATTGGAAAATATAATTTTTGCTTCCGTCACTATTTCATTCTTTGGTGGTGACTTCATGTCATGATCTCTGCTTCCAAAAGATCAGGACTTGCCCGACTCCCTTGGAAGGAGACCCATAACCCCGGTTCCGAGTGCCAGCCAGTCCCAATTGGGACCTTTTGGACCCTGTCCTGGCGCCAGTGGCACCAGGCTCATAAAGATGCCCAGTCCCAGCGCTGGAAGCGCCGGGCTCATAATGCTTGGGTGGACTTACCTGCAGCAGACCATGCTGCTTACTTACCTGCCAGTTGAACCCCTGATCCTCTTCTGTTTGGGACTACTTTTCCTGTTGGGTGGGGCAGGAGCCACTCCCTAGGTTCAGAACACTGGAACTCTTCTGGAAAGCAGGAACTCTTTTCTTACCTAGGCGTGGCTGTGGAAGGAGACACCTAAGCACTACAGGAGGCTATTTAAACCACACCCGATGGATGAATCTTGCTTTGCGTTATTCTGCATTCTCTGCAGCAGAACGCTCATCGTGTCTTCTGCTTCTGATCCTGGGCCTAAGGGAACAAAGGCTTACCATCCTGGAATCCAGTCTTCAGCAGCACCTGTAAAGACAAAGAAAGAACAGGTTAGCACTACGGTCTTCAGTGCAGCGCATCTCTTACCTGGTCCATCGGCTGTCACCAACGCCTCGCGCTGCATTCCGGCATCTGAAAGACAAAGGCTTACCTACTCTTCGCATGCTCCGGAGGTCTTCGCACTGCATTCCGGCATCTGAAAGACAAAAGCTTACCAGCTCTTCGCACGCTCCGGAGGCCTTCGGCGCTGCATCCGCATCTGAAAGACAAAAGAAGGTGCGTTTAAAGACATTGGGCAACTTTATTACTCACGTGCCATTACTCCTTCCCACGCCGAATCCAGTGGGTATTCCAGCACCCTTCAGCTTCTCTAAAGCTCCGAACTTGTACCTGCAAGATAAAGGGACAGTTAGTGCGCATCGTGAAGCAGGCTACAAGCGCTTACTTACGTGCTTCCAGGCGCTTCTATTCCTCACGCGGGTTCGATCCTCAACTCTCATCAGCCCGCCATCCGCCATCGCCGGAACCCTGCAAAACAAGAGATATCATTACAAAAGACTTTTAAGACATTTGAAGTGCCCAGAACTTACCGTTCGTGCAGTTAACGACGGACAGCAGTCCTCTGAGGTCAAGAGGCCTGCACCCTTATCCAGTGAAGAAACTGGTTACGGCACCCTGCCCCGAGGCAGATGGAGAGCTCGGCGTTCACTTACCTAAGGTGAGGGCGTTAACCTTTGGGGTTCTACAGGAGAAGAGAAAGGGAAGAGGAGAGAGGCACCCAATAACCCCAGTTCATTAATCCCATATTTTCTATCTGCAGACATCTTACTCTTCGAGTCAGACATACAGTGCACAGAGGTCCAGCCCAAAGAGCCAACCGTGTGTTACACATCACCTTTGAAGATACGGCATTCACCCAGTCAAGACCGGCGCCTCTGCGGGAATCAGGTGAGCGTACAGAACGCAAAGCCTACCGCAAACTCCACCCAGGCGCTATGGAAACCTCGATACCGACCAGCTAGCCCAGTTACTTGGGGAACTAAGAGCAGAAGTGCATGCAGCCGTCAGAACGAATGCTCTAAGAGGGAACTGATTATTTCCAAGGAGCGAACAGACGATCTCGCTAGACAATTGCTACAGTCACAAGCGGACAAACTCCGTTACCCGCATCAGGGCAAATCTTCCTTCACATCCTCTACGAACCCAGTGCAGATCAACCTACCTGGGAATGTACTCTGGCTCCGCCGAACGATTTTCTGGTGACCCAAAGAGGTTTGCAGTATTTATTAATCAGTGCCGTTGCACTTCTTATGCCGGCCAGCAGCCTTTCCAACTGATCAAGCTAAGGTAGCTTTCGTGCTTTCGTACCTTAGTGGCAATGCGCAGACTGGTCGATCCCTCTAGTTAATCAAGATGATCCGGTTCTCCATGATTTTCAAGTTTTCAGCTCAGTATGGAAAAACTGTTTGCAAGACATTCACAGGGGCAGGCTTGGACAATGAGCTCCTTTCATTGCGACAGGGTAATCAAGACCTTTTGGCTTATATTGCGTCTTTCAACAGACTGATAGTGGAAACTCGATGGCCTGAGGACAAAAGGATTACGCTGTTTTATAGAGGTCTACGTGGAGAGCTCAAAGATGTGTTAGCCCAAGTAGTGAATCCCCCGCAAGACTGTTCGGACTATATTGACTTAGTCGTTCAAAATTGACCACAGACTGCAGAACAGGAAGGCGATCGTTCCAAGTTTGATGCTCGAGTATTTTCCAAACCACCAACTCCTACCAAAGGAGTAGACTCCGGGAACCCATGCAAATAGGGGGCCTGAAAGGACCACTAACACAAAAGGAGCGGGAAAGGAGAAAACAGCTGCAATTATGCCTCTATTGCGGAAACTCGGGGCACTTTCTTCGAGACTGTCCGGTGAAACCAGCAAGAAGGCAGTAGGAGCTGCAGTTACCAGGGTCAAAACTCTGAGCAGGGAAACGACCTCGCCCGACAAGAATAGAGGTCCTCTTGCCGAGCGTTAAAACCAGTTCCGTGACCTCGCATTTCGTGATACCTATGGTCCTCATTAGCCCTGAACATCCGGATCGATTACATGCGATTGAAGCTTACGTCGACAGCGGTGCCATCGGCAATTATGTGGATCATGAAATGGTTTTGAGGATGAATCTGACTCTTTGTCCAAAGGCTGTAAAGGACGTCATTACTACGGTGGATGGTACGGAGATAGCCTCCGGACCAGTAACGCATACCACCAAGAAGTGACGCTAGTAAGTCAAGATGGACACCATGAGAAGATCGTGTTCGATGTGATCAAGGCCCCTCAGTTCCAGATTATTCTAGGAATTCCTTGGTTAGAGAAGCACAATCCTCAGATCGATTGGCGAGCAAGAACGGTTCAGTTTCCAGAATGTGTCTCTACTTGTCACCCTCGACCTGGTGTTGCACTGGCAGCAATTTCCTCGGAGGCTCCCAGTTACCTCCTGAATACCTAGAATTCCAAGATGTTTTCCGGAAGGATCAGGCTAACTCTCTACCTCCTCATAGGTCTTATGACTGCCAGATAGACCTGATACCTGGATCTACTCCTCCTTGTAGTAGAATTTATGCCCTCACCGAGCCTGAGAATCTTCACCTCCGACAATACCTGGATCAATACCTAGCGAATGGGTTTATTCGTCCTTCCAAGTCCCCTGCTTCCTCAGCTTTGTTCTTCGTTCAAAAAAAGAAGGGGACCTTAGAACTTGTATAGATTATCGCGCCCTGAACCAGATCACCGTTAAGAATAGATATCCGTTACCTTTGATCCCTGAACTCCTGGACCAAGTCAGAAAAGCATGCATATATACAAAGCTGGATCTTAGAGGAGCTACCACTTGGTACGAGTAAAAGAGGCGATGAATGGAAGACGGCCTTCCGCACCAAGTATGGGCTATTTGAATATCAGGTCATGCCCTTCGGACTTTGCAATGCCCGGCCGCCTTTCAATATTTTATGAACGATGTCCTCAGAGAGCTCATAGATGTGTGTGTTGTTGTTTACATTGACGACATCCTCGTTTATTCTTCATCGGAAACTGAACATCGGAAACACGTGAAAATGGTCCTCGAGAGATTGCGTCAACACAAACTTTTCGCTAAGTTGGAAAATGTGTTTTCAACGTGACTGAAGTTGAATTCTTGGATTCATATTATCACCTAGCGGAGTGCGTATGGATTCAAAGAAGGTCGATGCAATTCTCAATGGCCATCGCCATCCTCCGTAAAAGGTGTTCAAAGCATGTTAGGCTTCGCTAACTTTTACCGCAGGTTTATCCCCGAATTCTCTCGAATAGTCCAGCCCATCACCGCCTTGTTAAAGAAAAACAAACGTTTTGAATGGTCTACCGAGGCGGAACAAGCTTCCAGAATTTGAAGACTAGATTTATCTCTGCACCGATCTTAAAACATCCTCGCCAGAACTCCCCTACATCGTTGAAACTGATGCTTCGAGCCTTGCCATGGGGCAGTTCTATCACAAAGGACCAGTAACCAATCAGTTGCATCCCGTGGCATTTTGGTCCGCAAATTCTCGCCTCCTGAAATCAATTACACTATTACTGATAAGGAACTTCTAGCTATCAAGTCCGCCTTTAAGGCTTGGCGGCATTATCTTCTGGGGCCGACACACCGTTACTGTGATTACAGATCACCGAAACCTGCAATATTTGAAAACCGCAAAAGCTCAATCCTCTAGGCAACTCCGTTGGGCACTATTCTTTGCCGAGTTTGACTTCATAATTACCTATCGACCTGGTACAAAAAACGGTAAAGCTGATGCCTTTCTCGGATGGGAGTGGAAGAACATTTGATCAATCCTAAACCTGTACCTATCATTCCCGAACAAAGAATTCTAGGTGTAATCGCCACACAATCCATAGAGGAAGTTAAGGATAAAGCCAGGCTACTGGTAACTCCAGCAGACATACAGAATTGGCATCTGCAGGGAAAGGACTTTACGGTGAAGGACAACCTATTATATTTCCAAGAACGGTTATACCTGCCCAGCACAGATTTACAGAAAAAGGTAATCTCTTGTTATCACGATTCTTTAATGGAAGGACATCCCGGTATGACCAAGACCTCGGAAAAGATCAAGCGCTACTTCTGGTGGCCGTCTTGGAAAAAAGATATCAGAGACTTTATAATGTCCTGTGGAGTATGCGCCCAAAACAAGAGTCAAAAGAAAAACCAGCCGGCCTCTTACGCCCTATTGACATCCGCCTCGCCCTTGGCATACGCTTTCTATGGACTTCATCACCGATCTACCTCCATGCTCCGGATACAATACGATCCTAGTAATCGTGGACCTATTCTCCAAGATGGCGCATTTCATTCCACTCAAAGGCTTACCAACAGCAGCAACTCTGGCCGAGAATTTCTCGAAAACATCGTCCGACTGCACGGTTTTCCTTCAGTTCTAATTTCGGATCGAGGTAGTCAATTTATTCTCATTTTTGGCGAAGTTGCTGTCGGTCGGCTCAAATTGATGTGAGACTTTCGACCAGCCACCACCCTCAAACCGACGGACAACCGAGAGGACAATCAAACTCTGGAACAGTATTTGCGCTGCATGCTACAACAAACTGAAAAAACTTGGAAAGATATCCTTTGATAGCCGAATATGCCTACAATAACTCTGTCCACTCGGGAACTGGGAAAACCCCGTTTTTTCTTTTATACGGTAGTCACCCTCGAACCTCGGAGTTGGATCCACTCCAAGATCTTGGAACACCAGCAGTAGACCACCTGCATTCTACAATCACCCAAGCTTTAAGGAAGCCGTTTCTCACCTTCAAAGGGCTAAAGAACAATACAAGAAAGGAGCAGACCAACATCGGAAGGAAGCCCCCAATATCAAGTAGGAGATCAAGTCTGGTTATCCACAAATATCTACCTCTAAAGGACCACGCACATTCAACCCAAGATACCTTGGTCCCTATTCCATCACTACCATAGTAAATCCAGTAGCGTCAAGTTGGACTTGCCCCCTCACATGAAGATACATCCGGTCTTCCACGTCTCTCTATTAAAACCGTGCAACCTCAAACCGACTAACTACATCTCCAAACCTATTCTAGTTGATGGAGAACTCGAGTTTGAAGTCAAAAGCATCCTGGATTCCAAGATCTCCAAATCTAAACTATTTTACCTGATTGACTGGAAAGGCTACGGTCCCCAAGAAAGATCCTGGAACCTGCAGAATATGTCCACGCGCCTCGTCTAATCAAAAGATTTCATCGAACATTTCCTAACAAGCCCAAACCCCGGAGAAGCCCGGTTTGGGAGGGGCCTTGAGGGGGGTGCTGTCATGATCTCTGCTTCCAAAGATCAGGACTTGCCCGACTCCCTTGAAGCAGACCCATAAACCCGGTTCCGAGTGCCAGCCAGTCCCAATTGGGACTTTTGGACCCTGTCCTGGCGCCAGTGGCACCAGGCTCATAAAGATGCCCAGTCCAGCGCTGGAAGCGCGGGCTCATAATGCTGGGTGGACTTACCTGCAGCAGACCATGCTGCTTTACTTACCTGCCAGTTGAACCCCTGATCCTCTTCTGTTGGGACTACTTTTCCTGTTGGGGGGGCAGGAGCCACTCCCTAGGTTCAGAACACTGGAACTCTTCTGGAAAGCAGGAACTCTTTTCTTACCTAGGCGTGGCTGTGGAAGGAGACACCTAAGCACTACAGGAGGCTATTTAAACCACACCCGATGGATGAATCTTGCTTTGCGTTATTCTGCATTCTCTGCAGCAGAACGCTCATCGTGTCTTCTGCTTCTGATCCTGGGCTAAGGGAACAAAGGCTTACCATCCGAATCCAGTCTTCAGCAGCACCTGTAAAGACAAAGAAAGAACAGGTTAGCACTACGGTCTTCAGTGGCAGCGCATCTCTTACCTGGTCCATCGGCTGTCACCAAGCTCGCGCTGCATTCCGGCATCTGAAAGACAAAGGCTTACCTACTCTTCGCATGCTCCGGAGGTGACTCTTCGGCACTGACTGCATTCCGGCATCTGAAAGACAAAAGCTTACCAGCTCTTCGCACGCTCCGGAGGCCTTCGGCGCTGCATCCCGCATCTGAAAGACAAAAGAAGGTGCGTTTAAAGACATTGGGCAACTTTATTACTCACGTGCCATTACTCCTTCCCACGCCGAATCCAGTGGGTATTCCAGCACCCTTCAGCTTCTCTAAAGCTCCGAACTTGTACCTGCAAGATAAAAGGGACAGTTAGTGCGCATCGTGAAGCAGGCTACAAGCGCTTACTTACGTGCTTCCAGGCGCTTCTATTCCTCACGCGGGTTCGATCCTCAACTCTCATCAGCCCGCCATCCGCCATCGCCGGAACCCTGCAAAACAAGAGATATCATTACAAAAGACTTTTAAGACATTTGAAGTGCCCAGAACTTACCGTTCGTGCAGTTAACGACGGACAGCAGTCCTCTGAGGTCAAGAGGCCTGCACCCTTATCCAGTGAAGAAACTGGTTACGGCACCCTGCCCCGAGGCAGATGGAGAGCTCGGCGTTCACTTACCTAAGGTGAGGGCGTTAACCTTTGGGGTTCTACAGGAGAAGAGAAAGGGAAGAGGAGAGAGGCACCCAATAACCCCAGTTCATTAATCCCATATTTTCTATCTGCAGACATCTTACTCTTCGAGTCAGACATACAGTGCACAGAGGTCCAGCCCAAAGAGCCCATCACCTTTGAAGATACGGCATTCACCCAGTCAAGACCGGCGCCTCTGCGGGAATCAGGTGAGCGTTACACTTCATTAGTGATGAGTACTGTTGCTTTTTGTAATTCCATTAATCTTGCCCATCCTTTGCACACAACTCTACAACACAGAAGTCAAAAAACAACTTGACGATAAAAGGTTTTACAAACAACTTCCAGGTAATCCTACCCTGGCCATCTTTGAGGAAATTACAAGTCTCATTGCCCATGCCTTTAATGAAGGCTGGATAGATGAGGACGAAAAGTCCTATCTGGTAAAAAACAACCCCACTATTCCAGCCTTCTACTGTTTACCAAAAATGCATAAAAATGCATTGACACCACCGGGACGCCCAATTGTTGCTGCAATTGTTTCTGTCCTAGAACCTTTGTCCACTTATGCGGAAACATTTTTAAGACCATTTGTTGAGCAGATGAAATCATATGTTCAGGACACCACTAGTATGATTAAGATCTTAAATATCTTGGAAATTATTGAACAGGACCTCCTGTTAACATTGGATGTAGTACATCAGCATACCGCAATTACGGTGTGTCCAGATAATGCATTCATACTTGGATAAAAGAGCAGATAAAACAGTTCCCTTGGATTTCATTAGTGAATGCATTCGTCTGGCTCTTGTAAATAACATTTTCATTGTAGATGGAACATTTTACCAACAACTCCACGGGAGAAGCACGGGTGCTACTTTTGCCCCAGATTTGGCAAACTGTTTATGGATGACTTAGAAACAAGATCAGTGTATTTAAGTACAAACCCCTATAAAGAAC
Source organism: Ambystoma mexicanum (assembly GCA_002915635.3). NCBI lineage: Eukaryota > Metazoa > Chordata > Amphibia > Caudata > Ambystomatidae > Ambystoma > Ambystoma mexicanum. The sequence continues at coordinate 1,128,962,623 of CM010927.2, read as the reverse complement.
AAATTAAAGCATGGCATCATTACATTGACAATGTTTTCATGTAGTGGAAAGGTGATGAAAATAGCCTGCTGATGTTCCTGGCCTCGTTGAAAAATTCAAGATGCCTCCAGCTTCTTTTTCTTTGCAGATGGGGAGCAGGTGCAAGTGGATCTAGGTCACCTGGCCTAAGCCCCACCCACCTGGTGCCTTCCTGCCTGCAGCTCTTTTTCACCACTTAGCAAGCCCCACCCAACTAGTGCCTTCCTGCTTGTTGCTCTTTTTCACCACTTAGCAAGCCCCGCCCACCTGGTGCCTTCCTGCTTCCCGTTCTTTTTCACCACATATCAAGCCACGCCCACCTGGTGCTTCCTGCTTGCCGCTCTGTTTCCCTACTTAAGGAGCCCTCCAACTTCTTTTCCTTTGCAGATGGGAGCAGGTGCAAGTGGATCTAGGTCACCTGGCCTAAGCCCGCCCACCTGGTACCTTCCTGCCTGCTGCTCTTTTTCACCACTTAGCAAGCCCCGCCACCTGGTGCCTTCCTTCACCATCACTGTCTTGTGGCCAATGCTGGATTTGACTTTTATGGACTTCATTCATTCACGGTGTGTCACTCTTTCTCAACTTTCATGCTGGACTTCCTTTGCATCTTGTACTCATGGTGGCCCTGAATTATGCTGTTCCCATCTTCATCTTGTATCCTGGCTTGCAACATTATGTGTTACTAATGACTTCTGCAATTGTATTCGCTCTCCACTCTTGCTTTTCCACTCTTTTTGACTGCTTACTCTCTTTTCTCTCCTCCTTTCCCTTCTCCCTTTTTCTATCTCCTCCCCTTACTTTCTTCTATGCACTTACTCTATCAGAATTGTCCCTGGACCTAATATGATAGCAACCTCGTCTGTTTCCTCCACCTCCATTACTGTTATTTTCCTCCCCACCACCCCTCCAGCACTATCTGAAATGTCGTCAGGCCTAGTATGATAGTCGCTTGTTTTGTTCCTCCCTCCCTTTCTGCACCCCTCTCCCTCACCTTTTGTTTTTCTCCGGCTCTACCAGAAATGTCGTCAGGCCTAGTACGGTAGTCGCCTGTCTGTTTCCATTTCCTTCCCACTCTCCCCCTCCCTTCCTTATCTATGTGTTAGCTCTTGCACTATCTGAAATGTCGTCAGGCCGAGTACGGTAGTTAATTTCACATCCTTACTGTTCCTGGCCTGTTAGATTGTGGTTGTATTTTCCCTTGTTCCCTCCATTGCCTTGAAGATCTTTGAAACACAATGTGAATAGGCGATATAAATAAACGATCATATCATATCATATATCATATCATATCTCATATCATATCATTACATTTTCTATGACTTGGCACAAAGAAAGAATCGCTTTCTTGGACCTAGAGATATATCGAGCTCTGTTGAATAAACTGGGCACTACTTTATTTAAGAAGCCCACTGATAAAAATATATTTTTGTTATTCAGCAGTTTTCACCCAAAGGCCCTACGGGAAAATTTACCCTGTGGGCAATTTCTACAAATAAGACGCAATTGTAGCACCAAGGAGGATTTTGACATCAATAGTAAACATCTTACCTCCAGCTTAAAAGAACGTGGATACCCTACTCATATTATACGGAGATCCACGAAACGTGCACGCAATGCAAACAGAGAACTTTGCCTTGAGAAACATTTAAAAATAAAGGAAGACAAAATCACATGTGTGTCCACCTTTTCACCTATCAGCCATGAACTTCGTAGATGCATTCTAAAAAACTGGGGTGTGTTACACACAGAAGACTTCGCCATCCAGAAACCATGTTTTGCATTTAGGCGAATGCCAAATTTACGAGACAAATTGGTGCACACTTATGCTGCTAAAGATAAAGGGAGAAATTGTGTACAACCCACTCTATGGCAATTGCCCCCTGTAGTAGGGCATTTCAAATGCGGCAACTGTTCATTTTGCCCTTTAACAAGCAATCTCAAAAAAATTGAGTTTAACGGCCGCAAGTGGCAATTAAAAACATTCACCAATTGCAATACACCATGGGCTATATATGGTATAAAATGCCCCTGTGGACTTTTGTACATTGGAAAAACAAAGAGACCTGTAAAACAAAAAATCTGTGAGCATCGCTCATGTGTGAAAAATGCCATTGTTAATAAACCTCTTGTGGCTCATTTTACCAGTGCTAAACATAACCAAGAAGACATCTTTTGGTTTATTATTCAGACAGTCTCAGCCCATCCCCCAGGATGTAACAGAGATTTAAAACTCAGGCAACTAGAACAGAAATTGATTTTTGACCTGAACTCTGTCAAGGCGGGGTTAAATATTGCAATTGAATGGAATTTGTTTATCCACAAATAACATCTTCACACACATGCCTGATCCTTGAACGTGTATTGAGCCATGTGCTTGTTTTTTTTAACATGGCCACGGTAATAAGCTCTCTCTTTGAGTTCAATAATGAGCTATGGGAATATCTGGGACAGTTCTTCCATCTGGCAACATTACAGCCACAAGTTCCCTAGGTTTCCAAGTAAAGATAGAGAACATAATTGAAATTCATACGTGTGACTAGCATAATTCTCCCATGAAAATGACATCCCACAAACTGGGATAATAAGTAATAAACGTCCCCTTCGAGGTTCCATTACGATATCATCTATAAAATGTGTAAATGATTCCATCATATGCATTTGAATGAGCACATTTTTTGAAAAACATTTTATTCTTAAATATAACAAGCAAAGTTATCTACATCAGCCGCGATTTGTCTCCTACCCCCAAGATGGTGACGGAAGTATAACCCTGCACTCGGATTGAAAGCACATTTCAGTGTTCCAACAGTGCCATCACGCGGTTAATTTACACACGTTCGTTGCAGTCGGCGTTGTGAGTTTACCCACGACCAGCTGAAAGGATCTTTCTCCTTTACATCAAGTAAGCCGATTTAAGTATATATTCTAAATTGAATTTGAAAATCGCTTTTGGAAACTGTAAACGCGCAATTAAGACACTGTTACCCGGGACTCAAGGGGTTAACGCTCGGGAGCCCCCTCCGTTGGAAAGGCGGAGTCTGACTGTGCAAGGGGGTTATGGGGCACGTGCGCTGCGAATGCCACTTCCTTTTAGTTGTGAAAGAATAAAGAAGTTCCTCCTATCTCTCCGTGTGTGCGTCCTTCATTTGGGCCTAGATCCCTAGGCAACATTTGGCGACGAGGATCTCTCCCGCACCGGAGTCCTCCTCCGACGGCAGTCCGCCTGTGGTGGCCGATCCAGCGAGCCTCCTCCTCCTGCTCCACCTCCGCGCAGCAACGGCACTCCGCCGAATCCGCCTTGTCGACCTCCTCCGTCGGACCTCCGCGACGGCGACCCGCCGCGCAAGGACGGGCCTTCTCTCCCAGGGGCCATGAGCACCTCCAACCCGGGGTCCAGCCAAGGCTCGCCTCAACTGCACGGGGGCGAAGTCGATTCAACTACGACTGCCCCGCCGTTCACTATGACTCTCAGGCACCAAAGGCCCAGATGGACCGACTGGATGGACGATTTTCGACACTTTGTGAGAGGATCCGGCGACGGGGACTCCCCCAATATGAGGGACATTTTCCTTAACCTGGTAGGGGAGAAATAAAACGGTCGTTAAGGCCATTCCACCCGCAGACCAGGACACTTTTCCCAAGCTGATCGGCGCGCTTGGACAAACTGCTTTACATCGAAGTCAATCGGGACTATGAAAGATACTTGTTCAATCAATGCACCCAACTCCCGCAAGAGACCGTCGACGAATTCATCACACGTCTACGGGTGAAAGGGCGAACTGCCAATTTGATGCGTTCTCGTTAGAAGAAGCTATCCGGCTGAGGGTGATCGAAGGGTGCCTCTCCCCTGCACTCAAGAAACAGCTCCTCAAGAAACCGCTCACCATGCCGAGGTCAGTGAACTCGCCCGCATCCACGAGAGGGTGGATGCGCAGGCCTCAGCCATGGGCCATTCCAACAACGCGAAAGTGGACTCAGGGGAATTCGTGGCCGCCATACTGCCCCCCGTCAAGGCGACAGGGGCCCTCAGCCATATAGACCACCGATTGCCCCGTCGATGTCAACCCGCGGCTGCAAAGACAGTGCTACCGCTGCGGGATGTCTTTCCCCACTCAGGTCCTGTCCAGCCCTGTCCCAGCGATGTACCAACTGCGGAAGAGAAGGACACTTTCACTCCGTCTGCAGGAGGCGTCCCATTTCCACCGATGCGGCCCAGGCGGCCCCAGAATGCCGTTCGCCCGCAACCCTGCAATACGCCAGCCGAGACCATATCAACAGGGCCTCGGCCAGAGGCGTTACGTTTTCTCTCACAAACAGATGCAAGCTGAAACCTTGCGTTTCTGATGCACTAAATGCCTTCGGCAGTATCGTCGAAAACATAGATGCGGGAATCCAATATCAGCGTGTGTGTAGGATTCACTGATACATATTGAGAGAATAAAGAAATACGGGGTTGGCATCTGCAATCCTCAGGTAAATTATGCATGTTTTTGGGTACTTTGCTGATATACAATGTCCCTTGGATGACGTATAACGCATCCCTGACGATGTTGCTAACTGTTGAATGATTGCCGGAAGGTCCGAGTATAATTTAATATGATCTAAAACATCTAAAATCATAAAACAGTGGCCTTGACTAAAATTAATGTTCGATTGCATATAAGAATTTGACAATCATACTTAACTTTGCAAATACGGACTGCAAATGCACGTTGTTGATATGCAATAGCTCTAAACAAATAAAAATCATTGCATTAAAGGTTAAAGTGAGACACTTGTTGTAGGAGTTAAGAGAACTCATTACACTCACCATTTCTTTTCCAGATGGCCTGATATGCCATTGAATGACTACCTGTAGTCATTGATATGAAATAAAATGAATCTTCACACGCCTGCAAAGAAATTTAAGGTCATTGAAGTTTTCCACCGCACCGATAATAGAGATCATATGCTCGTTTTTTAGACTATTAAAAACACACACTTTTCAATTTTTAACTTTTAGAGCTTGGCGATCAGATGACCACCACGCATTGTGCTGATTTTGGACTAGCCTGTGCTTTTACACGTGTCCTGAAGACGGGCTCAACAGACCATGAAAATTTGATTTAATCAATCACGTTGTTTAATTTCGAGACCTAGAAACACAAATATGTGTCGACCAATTCAAGGATGAACAACATTGAGGGTTTCCTTTCTGTTAAATATATCCCTCAAGTCCTTACTTACCTCACATATTGGTTAAAATGTTTAAATTGAATTTAGACATGTTTTTCGTTTTTGCTTTATCAAATAATTGTTGCTTGTTGGAAATGTCATATAATGCATTTTTAAATATGCTTATGTTTTGTGTATACATTTGGTGTATGAAGATTAAAATATGTAAATTTCGGAGAATTTTTGTCTGTCTAAATTAAAAAATGATAGCTCTTGATCGGTGTTAAGTGTGGACTTTCACACCTGATGTTTGTAAAGGAGGTATCTGCATTGTGGAACCACCAGTATATACTGTTGTATTTTGGGTCCTCCCCCACACAGCCCCCTAAAAAAGAGGACCTTTCAGCTCTGTACATGTACACTCTATCCTTCATACCTGACATGTCGGATACAGATGCTTCAAAATTCTGCTGCCAGAGTAGCCACTGGTACTCCTGGCAGAGACAATATTTCCCCAGTACTTTGTCATCTTCACTGGATAACTGTTCATAAATGAATTCAATTAAAGTCTCCATGTTTAGTTTTTCTGGCCTTTTACAAGAATGGCGCTGAGTATCTGCAGCTTAAATTCCACCCTTATGTCCCTGGACGTGACTTGCAATCTCGTGTTTCCCTTAGTATTTAGACTCCTCAATTCAGGCTTTCCTGTATGGGTGGGCGTTCTTTTTTGGTGGCCATGCCTACCCCTGTGTACTGTGTTACCACATTGCAAGCAGCTGAAATCTTACATTTTCTGGTTACATTGGTTGAACCTCTTTCAGCTGTGTACAAGAGCACCACAATGCCTTTTAGGTGAAGGTTTTGCGCTATATACATTTGTAACATACCATAACATAAAATGGGGAGAGAGACATTGAGAAAAGCCAGTCAAATCAGTCTGCTGACAAAACGGAAAGGATAATTTACAAATTCTCAGAGGGAGCTGGATAGAAAAGGGGGTCAGCTTTTGCGTTTCCCTCTCAGATAAGAAAAGTCCTTGAAAGTAGGGATTATCCTGCTTTAGAATACGTTGGGGACATTCTGGGGGCTCGGGATGGCAGGGCTAGGATCAGGGGAGTCCACAGGGAGGTTGAGAGAGCCATTGGGACAGCTTCAGTTTTAACCACCCTAGCCTTCCGAGGCTAGTTGTTCAAAAGCTTAATAAAGCACATACAAATAATCTCTTTGTCTGTGGATGTTTGAGGCCATCTCCGACAAGCAGTTGATACTTTTAAAAGTAGAGGAGAATTCAAACAGTAAGTGAGGAGCAGGCCAGTTTTCTATTGACATGGACAGGACAGGGACCCTCGTTCATGTGCAGCAGAACAGATTCCATGCTGCAGGCTGGGCCAGACGCTGAATGGAAGTCATGTAAATCATTTTCGTTATCACTATTTTACATGAGCAATCTAATTGCTATTTTCTTCAGTATTTATCTCATGAAGGGGTTGCTTCTAATTGAATGCAATTCGTTCAGTTGGTTGAGGTCCATTGAGATTTTCTTTTCAGAAGAGGTACAATGGTGGCTATCTTTTAGTCTTTTGGTATGTTTCCATGCGTAAAGGAGCAATTGATGATGGAATCAACGCCAAGATGGTTATGTTCTCTTTCTTTAGGCTAGTTGGGCAGGGGTGACTTTGCAGAGTTGTGGTATTCGATTTGGCAACATGTGCAAAGATTTGTGGATGTACTTCAACGCAATAGCTGTAGTACCTAGTTATAATTGTGCGTAGATAGCACATCAGAGAATCCAATGGCTTTCCATTTCATGTCCAAATGGTGTGTTTTGTCAAGATGAAGGCAAACCGGTAACTATTGAAGGGACAGAGTAGGAGACATATTGTGTAAATATTTTATTTTCTTTTATTGTGTTTATGTTAATCGCATATTTATGAGGTGGTGAGCATACACGAGACTAATGTGCACTCTCTGAATTAAGCACATATGGTATTAAAATGTTGAATAGGTAGAATATTTAATCTTTGTCAAATGAATACCAAATAACCTCTGCAGTATAGTTCATACTTTGCCTTTTAAAGTGTTTAAGATTGTTGAGGTATGCTGTCGTCTATGATTAACTCACATACTAATTCCACCATGATATTCATATAGCATTTTCATTGTTTTCTTTTCTAAATGAGAGGAAAATCATGTGCTTCACTGGAGCATGTCTTTCAACTTTTTGAAAGAATTAAAGATTTGACATTACCAACAGTACAGAATCAGTTCTATCTATATGGGACGAGTTAAAACTTAGTGGATAACATATTGAGGCCATGCCACCCATACTCCTGGACTACATATTTGCCGCATTTGACATGGTTGACCGTAACATCCTCAGCAAATGCCTGTTTCACTGTAGTAGCAAATGGCTAATGTCTTTTCTTACCGACCAATCACAAAACTTCTGCATTGCCCCTTTACAGTCAGAGTTCAAAAAATGTCCTTTTGGTGTACCCCAAGGTGCGTCAATCTGTTATGTTATGTTATGGTACATGGCATTTATATAGCGCCTTATGTATCATTGGTATGTCCTCAAAGCGCTGGTAGGTTGAACGCCCTCGGGAACCGCAGTTCAGGTCAGTAGAGAGAGAGAGTGTCGTATGGTGCGTGGGCGCACCGGATATGTGTGCGCTTCTGGTGTGGTTATTGCATGATAGCTGCTTCTTAGCAGTAGGTGTGGTGCTGAGGAAAATCATTTGGATGTGTTCAGTCTGGGGGGTGGACACCCAGACTGAGTTCTTGCTGCGTGAGGCCTGAGGAGACGCTTAAGCTTAAAGCTAGCCGTTATGTGCTCAGCAGGCAGTGTTTTATTAGGATGATGAGGTGTTGATGGGGTCATGTTATTATGAGAACAGCTAGGCCGCATGTGTCATAGTATAGCTGTGTTCTATTTGAATGATGTTGTATAGGAGAGAGTAAGCATAGTGGTGTGATATGGTGGTTATCAGTAAAGCGCCTGTGACCAAGCATGAGAGCAGGACAGGGGGCGTATATAGAGACATATGTATATAAAGTGACAGGATGGATAGGGTAAACGTGATACAGATAACATGGGGATACAGGTACATAGCACATACATAGCATAATAGAAGATACTGAGATATATCGAGATATATGATACTGAGATATATCGAGATATATCAACTACATCCACTCCAACCACTCTGTCCTTTCCTTCCACTCCATCCACTTTTTCCATCCGTTCCATCGGTTTCATCCTTTCCATCCACTGCATCCGTTCCATCCACACCATCCGTTCCATCCACTTCATCCACTGCATCCGCTCCATCTGCTCAGTCCACTTCATCCACTCCATTCTTTCCATCAACTCCATCTTTGCCATCCACTCCATCCTGTCTCTCCACTCCATACTTTCCATCCGCTCCATCCTTTCCATCTACTCCATCCTTTCCATCTACTCCATCCTTTCCATTCACCCCTTCCTTTCCATGCACTCCATCCGTTCCATCCGCTCCATCCGCTCCATCCACTTCATCCGTTTCATCCACTTCATCCATTCCATCCACTTCATCCATTCCATCCACTTCAACCGTTTACATCCGCTTCATCTGTTCCATCCATTTTAACCATATTATATATATATATATATATATATATATATATATATATATATATATAATTGCTACTCTGCAGTATCTTCCTCAGCAGATTCCTCTCCTTCCTAAAATCTCTTAATCTCGCCTGATAAAACTACGCAGAAATTACACAACTCATTCTTACAAAAAGAGCAATTCTCCACCCATGTTCAACATCTCAGAATGCATTAATAAAATTGACATCTGGATCTCACAAAACCATGTCTTCCTGAACCCCAAAAAACTGAATACATTAGAGCTGAGAAACCATTACTAAAACCCTAAAATTAACAGAACAAACACTTCCAGCCCTATCTGATTCCCAGATGATCAAAACTCTAAGAGCGGCCCTGGACGCCAAACTCTCGCTTGAAGCTCAAATCAATAACGTCGCATGACAAGCTTTCACACACATGAAGGCCCTCTGAAACATCCTCCCTTGTTTAGCTTTTCCCCCAAAAAGCACAGCTAATATGTCTGCAGTAATATCTAGACTAGAATATGCAAATGGCATTTGACTAGATGCCCCAACAAAAACACTTGCCAGATTCCAGAGAGTCCAAAATGCAGCAGCATGTACCTTTCTGCGCTTGGGGTACAGAGATCATATTTTACTGGCACTTCAGTTACTACATTGACTAGCAGAAGGCAGGAGAATTGCTCTGAAAATTCTATGCATAGTTTTGAAAGCAAGTGAAGGAAAAAGGACCAAATGTTTCCATGCAAAACTCATACATTCCCAATCTAAACCTCTTCTCAGCCTCACTCATGACTTTGATGGCGCCCACCTATTCCAAGAAGAAACTGTCAGGATCCTCCTTTTCAACTCTGGCACCTCAACTTTGGGAGCATGCTCCTCAAAGAGATTAGAACCTCAATTTTAAAAGCACCACCAAATCACAGCTTTTCCCCTACTAATAGATTTTTAATAACCTCCCAGCAACTCCATCCACTAGATAGCTCTCAATGGATCCATAGAAAGTTCAGGAAACACAATAAAGTGTCACTCTAACTCTAAAAATCCATCTGTTCCACACTTTTCTCCCACTATCCTAGCTACACATCTCCATATTTAAGAAACTGCTGTTGATATTTTCTCAAACATTGGGCAGTCGTTTGTTCACATATTTGTTGTACTATATTTGTAACTTAATGTTGACACTAGTTTACAATTTGTTTTTCATTTAAGCTCTATCGATATTATATCTGCCTGTCATATTTCTGCTATACTACAAACGCACGTCCAACCCAATTTTATGACGCTCCATCTTATTTCAACCTTATGTATGGGCAGCTTACTCTCCCTCTCTAATAACATTTAACTGCTTTACCCTAAGGTTCACAGTGTGTATTTTTCTGACTATTTATTTATTTATTTATTTTATTTATTTATTTATTTGTATATGGTTTGTTTAAACCTTTACAAAAAAGAAATAACATGATAATAGAAAAACACAATAAATACGACATAAAGAGACATTTTAAGATCAACAACATTACATTATCATCAAATATTTCTAAAATCTTAGTTTCCTGATTTAAGAGTTTAAAATTTCATAGTTTAACATTTCATGAGAGTGCACAGAAATTCTTTAAAAAGGCAATAATTCTTAATTTCAAGACTGTTGAATTATTATGTCGAATCTGAAACCATAACAATTCTGTATCTACACAATATAAGTGTCTTATAAATTGCTTAAAGTATCGTATTCGTTCTTTCAATAATGCTGGACATAACAAAATAAGATGCAGCAGAGTTTCTTCCACCCCTTCTTCTTTACAATACTTACACCAACTCCACTTCACTTTTAGCATATTCCATCTTTTTAAGACATGATTTGTTTTAGGAATATCAAAGCAAAATCTCATAAAAGAGTTTCTGAAATTTCATGATGGATATTTTTCCAAGTAGAACTCCAATCGGGGTTTACATTTCCAGCACGAGTAGGCTTGACTCACAGTTTTAGATTACACCACTGCATCAAGAGTCTGTTGCCAGTCATTACATTTCAAAATGTTTTTTACTTTCAGAGGATTGTTTGCTAGCATCTCTGATGATATACCTGCATTCCCCAGTATTTCTTCAATGTATTCTTTCAATTTCATGCGAAAAACATTAGTTGAGTCTTTTCCAGCTAACTTATATAGTGAATTGGTATTGGTCAATTAACATTTTCTCCATAATAGCATTTTCTTCCAAACAATAATGGATCTCAATGATTGCAAACCAAATTCGTATCTGATTATTTCAATCGGTATATTCATAGGAATGAAATATAAAACCCCTTTCCAGATTACACTTTCTAATTTTTTCATCAAGTCAGTATTTTCCAGCTCATAGAATTCAAGACCATATACCAATTTAGGAATACATGACATCGTATAAAATTGTTTTAGTAGTATAGCAGTAAATCTCCCAAATTTTGCATCAAATTTACGCATCTGTCTCAGAATCATGTCAGCTTTCGTTTTTAACTGTCTTTTCACAATCGCCACAGAGCCATTACCTGAAAAATGGTATCCTAAATATTTAAAAGATTTTTGGCAGGTGATTGTTTTCCCTTGACAAGACCAAGATAACTGTGATTGATTTTTACAAGTCTTACCACATAATAGTTGTTTTGTCTGCATTGACTTTTATACGAATACTGGAGATAAAAAGTACAAAAGCGTTTATCAGTCTCTGCAGACCAACCTTAGTACAATCCAAAAGTAAAAAATCGTCAGCTAAGCTAACCATTCTATGGGAATACCACCTAATTTGTGTGCTATCAATCCTTTACCTTTCATTGTGTTACCAGCTTTTCAAACATAAAGGTTGAATAACATGGCAGCCAGTTTACAACCTTGTCTCAGACCATTCGGAATTAGGTATTCGGAAGAGAGCTTCCCTTCTGAATTAAGTCTGATTTTGATTTTAGTATTAGAGTATAACTCTATAATCATTTCAAGGAGATGTGCAGGGATCAATAGGTCCCTTAAAATTTCCCCATAAAGTGTGTCGATCCACCAGGTCGAATGCTTTAGAAAGATCCATAGCTGCCACAAAGATTGTAGAGCCTTATTTTTCAGAGCCTTAGATTGCAAACTTTTCAGACAAGACCACCACAATCTGTGCCCAACTTTTTCCTAAAACCAATTTGTTTAATATCAAGGGCCTTATAGCTGTTAATCCAGTCATCCAAATCCTTTAATATAATAGACGTAAAGATCTTGTAATCAGGGTCAGATATTGCAATAGGCCTATAGCTTTCAGGAGCAGACCTAGGGCCCTTCTTGTATATTGGAATCATAATAGCAAGCCTCCATGATTCTGAAATTAGTTTAACAATTATGTCAGTGAACAGTATTTGTAAAATTTTTCCCCCACAGGAGAATATAAGTTTTCATTATCAAACTCGATAAATTATTTGCCCCGGGGGCACCAGACTTTTTAGCTTTCCCAATCATCTTAGATATATAGGTTGAGGAGATGTCCAGATCCCACTTAACCATTTCATTTATTTGTGTAATGTTCGTTTTCAATAGTTTTTCAGCGCAAGATACCTCATATAATGCTATAAAGTGTTTTTTCCACATATCTTCACTGATTTGCGTAAAGATCTCTTTTTGCGTAAGCAAAGTGTCATTTAACAACAGCCAAAAGTTAGAAGTATCCTTGCTCTTAATTACTGCAAGAATTTTTTCACCGTCAGCTTGATCTCTATTCACTTTTCGAGCAATTAGCCAGTTTTCATATGCTTGTTTTAACATTTTAATCTTGTTGTTTTTCTTTGGTATTGAATCAATTGCATTTTTTAGCTTACAAATTTCTTGTCTCAGCTCTTTTTTCTTGACTAAAGTCTGGTTATCAAAAACATGTATATGTGCTTTTTTCTTGGTGTTACTTACTTTGCTTATACATATTTTCTGTGTAATCGCATTTATATAATGAGTAAAGCCAGTTGCGGACAGATTTTTTACTTTATCTTCAATCGACGTGTGTCCCCAATCTTTATACAATGCGGAAGTTAATTTTTTTGTTTTGGTATAAGACCATCGTATCCTAGTGCCTGTGATATTAGTAAGTATTTCTTCATCATAACTTGTGTAATTTTCTAAATTTTCAGTATGTGGAATTTCTATTGAAAGTAATTTATGGTCACTTGCAGGCATTTCTATCACTGTTAATTGTGACATAAAACGTTCCAAACCATAAGTTACAAAAAGGTAATCTACTATCGAACCATAACCCCTAGCGTTCCATGTAGTTTTATCATTATGTATTTTGGTTAACCCCATAATTTCCAAAAAATTCATCCAAATCACACCTCTCTTTGTTACTAGTCGACATAGGTCTTGATTTGTTATCAGCAGAATATATGTCCCATAACAACTCATCAATTTCAGCCCTATTAAGATTACAATCAGCATTTAGGTCCCCAGCTATTAGCACAAAGTTGTTTGACATGAATTCCCTCCATACATCAATTTTATTTGTTACAATGTTAATTTCTTTCAACAGTTGAGTTTCAGTGTATTTAAGAGGGTTCCAGTAAACATGAATGATACATACATTAACATGGGTGTCTCCTAATCTGATGTTACAAGTAACTGCTAAGAAAACCTCTAGGTCTGCCCATACATTTATATTTACCGGATCCAATGTAAATTTACAAGCAGTGAGCAGGCCACCCATTGGTCTTCCTTTTTCGCATTTTACAGCGGGTATCTGCCAAGTATAATAGTTCTCCCAAGACAGTTGCGTCATTGCCCAAGTTTCTTGAATAAAAACCACATCAAAATTACACAAATAATCCGTTACTTCTGTATTATACAACAACTGAGAGTGACCTCTCGAATTCCAGGATGCTATTGAGGCTTTACCATTATCGCTAAAGTTGCCTAGCCAAAGTCTTCAAAGATTCAATTGCATTTTTTAAAGCAAGGGGCACGCCTCTCAATTTCACCTTGTCAGAGCATGCGTCAGCCGTTCCAGACGCTTTGGTTATTTCTGAGTTAGAATATATTTCTCTCCCATGATTAGAATGATTGCTACCTTGCTTAAAGTCAGGACAAATGTATTGATAGATGTCAAAACCTTTACATTGCAAAGTTTTGGGTTCTTTTAGCAACAACATTCTAACTAGCGCTGATGGAATTACCAATCAAACATAGTCAAATCTTTTTCTATGAATAAAATCTACCAATACAATTTCCGCAGGAGGGATCATCGCAAATAAAGACATGATATAGGAACGATTCAAGGTTATCTTTCTACCCTCAGGAAATAACGTAGTGAGTATTAGACTTAGCAATTCGGCCCTAGCTGGATTTTTCAGATCTAAAAAAGTAATTGTCATCTTCGTAGTTTTCATAAGATTTTTGTGTATTTCTCTCTTCCGAATAAGGATTTGTATGTTCAGATGAACTTTTTTTATTTTCCTTGTTATTATTTCGTTCTTCTAAAATTTTTCTTACTATCTTAGTAATATCATGTTGATTATGTGCCCTTTCATATTCCGACACATTTTCACCTTTGCAGTTAACATATTCCGTCTTGTTAAGGGGCTCATTAGTGCTAGGCTCCGGATTGTTGCTGATATCTTCTAATAGTGCTTTCAAAATTTCACTATCCGAAGTTCGCATATCATTTTGCATCAGGGTATTATCAACACTAGTTCTATCATTACTAGTGCTTTGTTTTAAGCTAAGATGTTCATGTTCATTTTTTCGCTGCTGCATAAGCCCCGGAGGTAGCAGGTGTGATTGGGGTAAATGGTTTAGTCTTAAGGCTTGTATTCGAATGTGACGGCTGTCTAACATTATTGTCTTCAAAAATTGTGATTGGGCCTACTATGTTACCTACCGAAATCTCATCAGTCTTAGCTAAGGGTTTTTTAGATTTCGACATCGCTATTGGCATCATGGAATTGGCTTTAAATATTTCAAACTTGTCAGCCATACCGGTTTTTAACGAGGTTAGCTGTGATGCAATGTCTAAAGATTCAGTTTTCTTTTTCATAGTTTCAGAGATGGTGTTTTCAGCATCATGATATCCTTCCTGTAACGGGTTCTGATTAGATATAGACTCGTCACATATGACAGCACTTGCGTTTATGGCCTCTTCAGTGTCTATATGTTTCTTCGTGTTTTTCGTCTTGTCCGGACCTATAAAGTCTTGCCGTTCAGTTTCTATCATATTTTTAAATTGACATCTCTTAAATATTTACGCGAGTCTTAGATTTTTTTTTTAATTTTTGTTTTGCATCTGTATTAGCTTTTTTTTTCTTTTTTTTTTATTTTGATTTACTTCTCCTAGTTTATCACCATTTGGAGGGGAGCTATGTTCAGTCACCAGTACCGATGTCTTGGACCCTGCCAGGTTTATTTCAATGGGGTTATCCTGTTTCTGCAAATCTTCTATTACAATAGCTACAGGTATGGATATTTTTTCCAGATTCACAGGAGTATCCTGTGGCTTTTTACAGGTTGATGGTTTTACTGCAGGTTTTACTGCTGATTTAGATAGAATTTCGTTAAACTTAGCAGGTACCTGCTGGGCAGATATGGTAATTTGCAATGATAAATCCGTTTGTCTTTTTAATTCACTTAAAATTAAGCGGTTAAAAATCCCCATCAATGTGCAAATATCAGTATTGTTTGTTTTATCCAAAAGTAATTCATTATTAGAATCTATTCCATTAGAGACTACTGAAACAGAAGTATCATTAGGTTGAAAAGTGTCTAAGTCATCTGTTCTAAATACACTAGGGTTGTCGTTGTACAGCTGTTCAATTGTTCCAGCTTCCCCTTGTGTGTTGGCTAACTCTGTCCACAAGCCTTTCAAAACCTCTTTTTGCGGTAGTTCAGTCAGATCTTCAGCAAACAAGGATTGCGAGTTGCCATTCGATTGTAACCCTTAAATCCCCTTGTCCTCACTTATTTTCAAATTATTTGAACAATTAATGGCACATGCTATTAATTCTTCTTCATCAGACTGTTGCAGGGGGAGTGGCAGGCCACTGCCCGAGCTAAGCTAGCTCTGCGCGTGGAAACCGCAGCAAAAATATCCGCCCGTGAGTCTTTCATAACAGTTGGAAGTTTGGATTTCTTACTTTTCATTGTTAGACTTTTCTTTTTTCTAAGGCACAATCTTTTAACAACCGTAGTCAGAAATTACCTTTTTTTCCATGCTAGCCTCAGTCTATGTTCAATATGAAGATGCCCTCATGGGAAATAGCTAACGTAGTATAGCTGACTGCTAACTGCTAACAGTGAACAGTAACAGTCCTTTGCTGTCCTTCGAGGTGCGCGCGCAGGTGCGCTGCACCTTGGGTAGATCGGCGTGTGGGTGGGGTGAGAGGGGGTGTGTCACACCACACCAAGCCAATGGCAACTGCCTCCAGGCAGCTTCCTGTGTTACACGGCAGGACGTCCTCCTTCGTTTTGTTCGTAAGGAAAGTACGAAGTCAGCTACACGCTGAATTCAAAGCCGCACTGCAGAGTTCACTCATGCGGCGATTTCCAACAGTAAACAGTCCTTTGCTGTCCTTCGAGGTGCGCCTCAACTATAACCAACGTCTCCCCCTAAATAAAGCCTTTATGACAACCAACAACTGCTAGCGCTATTTCTGAAGGTTGTTGATGATGATGATGGGGTATTTATAATGCGATTAATACCGAGAGGTTTCTAAGCGCAGACCCGGGGATCGAACCTGTGGTGCTCCGTGTTGTCTTTCTTCCAAGCCGAGCAAATTGCCCCAGAGCTATCCTCCCGAGACGTTTCATTTCAATAAAGGTTAATTTCAATAAAACTAAGGTCCACTTCCCTTAAGTTGCAATCTACTTAAGAATAGACATTTTCTTTCTCAGACCTGAAACCTTTGATTTTGGTTCAGGGTGGGAATGTCTCCCTATCCCATTGTGTCAGAGTCATACCCTCTGTGCATAGCCAACCTTTGTGCACTAGGCACTTCCGTCAATTGGTCTTGCCTTCTGTAGCCTGTGGGAACTCTTGTCAGGGGAGAGTGTTGACATTACTGTTTAGTATAAATAGCCAACAAAACTTTCTGGAACTCTTGAGCAAAATTCAATGTCATCACGCAACCATAACTAGTCTTAATAAATCTCTTTAACACACTTAACATATCATGTACCATCCAAAGGGGAGGGTGCCCTTACCGTTTTTCACGAACAGCCACTGTTTCATTCATTCCTGCTTACACGTGCATTCTACCTTTTTGTTTTTTTACCCTATTGTTATTTTACCCAGGTTTGTTCTATTTCGTTCACCCATCCTTTCCCCAACTCACGCTCTCCCTCTTTCACTTTCAGATTTTGTTCTTGTTCCCACAGACTATGATCTGGCAGCCACCGTGGGGGGGTTCACAATCGCTCCCCCATAGACAGGAAATCAGCACCTTAAGACCATTACGGTGGTGACTCGTGCAGTATAAAAGACAAATACTATTGAGATCAGATTTGCTTTTTCTGGCTCATTAATGTGATTAATAGGTTGATGAATAGGATATTGAATAAAAAATGTCTGTAGGATTAATAAAAAAGAGAAACTGGAAATTGGCCCCACGTGTTTCCCAGTCTCTGCAGGGAATCTGCCCACATCTCTTCCTGAGTAGTATTTTTCATGAGGGAGGAGACATATATATATATACCTTTTGATTCTGTGCACTCTTTTGCCTTTGTAAAAGAGCTGGCATAGGGCCTCATTACGAGGTGGGCGCAAAGAGATAGCGGGCACCGTTAAGGACATCGGTGCCAGTAATCCCTTTGCATTCCGAGGTCCCTTAGCGGGTCCCTTCCTTAATGCCTGGTTTTACCAGGCGTTATGGACGGGGTCCGTTAAGGGACTTCTTAGCTAATAACTGTACTGTTACGCTCACCTGGTTCCCACATGGGCGTCGATCGGACCCGGACAACTGCGGTCTCCACCAACGTGATGCGTAGTGAAGAGATGACAGTCTGTACTGGCCCGCCTAATCTTGTCTGCTGGACTCGTTGAAGTATTCTCCTGCAAGTGGAGAAAGGGATTTAGCCACCCGTGGACTTTAGTGATGGCCCCCCAACAGTTCTCATTCTCCCCACTAATCACCTCCGATATCCCCTCCTGGTAACCTCACCTTATGTTTTTAAATGATGAGCTCTCCATCCTGCATGGCATGCAGGGGCGCGTAGATACCAGTTACTTCACTGGGTTGAAGGTACTGGAGGAGTTCCGGAGGAATATTGACTCCAGTGTCTATAAAGTTCAAAGAGTTCAATATGTCTGATGTTCACTCTTGTTCCATTCCCTCGTTAGGTTGCAGCTGGGTCCAAAAGAATATTGCCTGGAGGCAGTTGATGTCATTCAGGTAAGAGTCTGTATTACCAAACACTGTCCGGTAAAAGTTGCATGAGTTAACTTGCTGTTTTCTCTCCCTTTATAGGTGCGGCATAGGAAGATGCAGCGAATTAAAGGATAATACCAGGTAAGCAGGTAAGCCTATGGTGGCAAAGAGATTGTCTTTGTCGGTTTTCTCAGCTCACCTTGTAATTCCTTTTGTTTTCCCCCCAGATGCTGGGTTTCGATGAAGAAAATGATGGAGGCAGCGCCGAGTCGAAAGATGCGGTGGACTGATGAGTATAACGCAATGCTGCTGCTGGCGAAGCGACACGTGCTGAAATAATGTCCTTTCCAGGCTCGGAGATGAGCTGGGTCCGGAATCAGGTAAGGAATCAACTAATGTCAGTGATCTAACCTCTTCTCCTTTCTTTTCCTTTTGTCTAGGAGCTCCAGATTCGAGGCGGGTGTGGCAGAAGACTGGATGCTGACTTGCAGACACGGTGAGCGTCACGCTGTTGGATGCAGAATAACGCGAAGCATGGGCTGCTGTTAGGGCGTGGATTAAATAGCCTGCAAAGTAGTCCCAGGTAAGAAGTTCCCCAGAACCACACCCGAGTAAAAAATAGTCCCTGTAATAAAATAGTCCCATCCAGGCCTCACGTTGGTTTGGACTCATTTGCAGCATGCTCTGCACAAGGTAAGTAAAGTCTATGAGCCTGGCGTCTATGGCGCCAGGACTGATTTCTATGATGAGCCTGGTGCCTAAGGCGCCAGGACTGAATCCAAACAGCCCCCATCCGGGGCTGTTGGGGTTTTAATGAGTATCTGAATGCCTGCTCCCAGGGCTGATGGACTCAATCCGGATGCCCGGGGGTAGGCATCATGACAGGTACCGCAGTTTGCGGTACGGTTATTAGCGCCTTCCCCCTTCCCATTCAGCCCTATGGGGGCTGAAATGGGAATGGGGAATGACTTTTTCAATGGGGACTTACCGGCCCCGCAAAGATCGGACGACACCGGTAAGTCCCCATTGAACGAGGGTGGACGCGGTACCAGTATTGGAGGTAGTCATGGTGCCAATAGCGCCATGACTACCTCCAACCTCGGAATGAGGCCCATAGTCTGTATGGATCCACGGTAAAGACAGCCACCAAGTATTATCATGGTGAACACCAATATCAAATGAATCTCAGTGAATTTGCTGCATGATAGAAAATTTGGCATCAATGACAAATATCACCCATGAAGCAGGCTGCACAACGGAAGTGATAATGCTCAGGCTCCATCTAGTGGAACATCTTTTGACCTCAAAATTATGCTTGCAGACCTAATGTATCCTGCCAGTGTGTCCTGTTCATTCATCAACAGTAAATACTTTGTGGCAATTTACTTTGAAGTAATTGCTTAGAAATTACTTTGACAAATATGGGTATTTAAGGGTTAAGAAGTAAAAAGGGGGTTGGCAGGGCTAGTAAAGAAGGGAAATAGGGGAATGGGTGGAGGGACTCCCCAAAATACAAAGAACTAAATTCAAAGTATAACTTCGAAGTCATTACTTCCTAGTAAATTACCACAAAGTAATTACTGTTGATGAAATGATATGGAACTGCAGCCAGCACCAAGATGCCCAGGGAAGGCTACATGCACAAACAGCCTTGCACAATGCGTCATCACCAGGACAGTGTGTGCACCCATCTAACTGCCATCAGGAGCACACTAGTTGAAAACCCTCTGGGCATCTCAAGGGACATTGCAAATTGCTGCTAGGCCATTGAGGTGGAATTCAGGTGAACCAAGAGGAGTACAGGTCTACTTAAGAGGAGCATAAGGCCACCCAGGAGGAGTTTAGGGCAACCTGGGAGGAATGATGCAAACTGTGAAGCAAAGAGATGCACATGGCACAGAGCACTGGCGTAACGGGGGCCGCCACAGCCCCATGGTGCGGGGGGCCCCACCAGCACATGTCCTGGGAGGGGACCCGCTTGGACTAAAACAAGTAAAAATTAAAAAAATAACTTTTTCTTTTTTTTAGTCACTCTGTCTTCATAAAGATAAAGACATTATTTCTGTTACAGCAGAACATAAATAATTTCTTTATGAGGGCAGAGTGACTACAAAAATAAACTATTGAATTTTGTAATATGGGGGCTCCACCCACCCCATGACATGGAAGCCTCCAGGCTGGATGCCTCCATGTCATGAGGTGGCAGAGCTCTCTGACTTCAAAAATAAATTGTTTCTTTTTGAAGTCACTGTGCCTTCATTAATACATTATTTCCGTTATAGTTTGGTACTTAACAGAAATAATAGGGCTCCCCTCAACCCCACGATGTGTGCGTGTGTGAGTGTATGGTGACAGGGTGCACATTTAAATGTATAGCTGGCTGCCTGTGTGAGTGTATGGTGAAAGGGTGCACAATTAAATGAATGTGGGGGTTGGTTGTGTGTGTTGAGTGGATGGTGAAAGGGTGAACACTTAAATGTATGGGTGGCTGCCTGGGTGCGCCTGTATGGTGAAAGGGTGCACACTTAAATGTCTAGGTGGTTGCTTGAGTGAGTGTATGGTGAAAGGATGGACATTTAACTGCATAGGTATCTGCTTGTGTGAGTTATGGTGAAAGAGTGCACACTTAAATGTATGGGTGGATGGGTGTGTGTGTCGATGGTATGGTGAAAGTGTGCACACTGAAATGTATGGGTGGCTGCCTAGGTGTGCCTGAATGATGAAAGGGTGCACACTTAAATGTAGGGTGTCATATTTAGTAATTCCCCTACAAATATGCCGCAACAAAACAGTTTAAATGGCAAACTGACTACTTTAATATCACAAGCCAGAATTTTGCAATATAAGTATGGCAAATTTTCTTGTAAACATATTCTCATTTTTTACCAGCAAAAGGTAATCCCCATTATCACTTATGGGGCAGAAGCTTGGTTACCTTCAGAGGCCTGCTACTGGAATAAAATTGAAGCAAGGTTCTGGAAAAAAGTTTTGAATCTCCCAAACTCCACTCCGACTGTGCTTCTTCGCTTTGAGTGGAACCTTATCAATGCACGTACAAGTATCGTGAAGAGATGCTGTTTGTTTTGAAAATGTGTAATGGGTTTGGATAGTAATAATCTGCTTAAAGTTCTGGCAGACTATTTATTGCGATCTGACCATCCATTCCCATCAAAATGGAGAGCGGCTGTCCTTTGAGACATGTCTGAAGCAAACATCTCATTAGACCTTCTACTTAGCAATCCAACTAAAGCCAAAACCAAACTATACCAAATGGACTGGCACTTAACTCAACAGAACTGTCTGAAATTGAAAGATTTTGACAGAGCGCTCTTTGGACATAAAACATTTCGTCAAGCTGCTGATTATCTACTAAAATGCCCCTCATACAATCTCAGAAATCAGATTCTAAGGTTTCGCCTAAATCTATGGCCAACAAAACAAATTTTGTTGAGAAGAGGCCTTATCAAAGTAGAATCATCATATTGTCGATTTTGTAAAGATGTAAGAATCAACGAAACATTGAAACACTTATTAATTGAGTGTGCTGCCCTAAAAATGCAAAGAGAAGATATCATTAGCAAATTAACAAGGTCACATTATATAAGACGCTCAAATGATGAATTATGGTATGAGCTATTCGGGATTTCTAAGATTGCAGTAAGAATAGCTACTATGCAATTTTTAAACGAAGTTTTGTGCACAATGTGTCCTGGTAAATAACTTAACGTATTGTTGAATTGGATATTTGATCCTATGAAATCTCTTTTTTTTTCTTTTTTAATATTTTAAAAAGCTGAAATCTGCCGGAAAGCTTGTTCTGATTCCTAACAAATGAAATGATTAGTGAAAGAACCAGGACAATGCTACTAGACTATATTTTATTTAATTCTTTTACCTGCTTTGTTTCTTAAATTGTTTCTTTGACTACATATGTTGAGTTTAGTAAGAAATGATGTGTTGTTGTATTCTTGTTTTATTTTGTCTTACTATAAAAATTTTGTTTTGAAAGGTTTATTAATTAACCAACCAAAATAAAAATAAAAAAATAAATAAATAAATGTATATGTGCTGTCTGTGTTAGTGTATGTTGAAAGGGTGCACACTTAAATGTATATGTGGCTGCCTGTTTGAGTGTATGGTGAAAGGGTGAACACTTAAATGTGCGGGTGGCTGCCTGGGTGTGTGTGCCTGTATGGTGAAAGGGTGTACACATAAATGTATGGGTGGCTGCCTGTGTGTGCCAGTATGGTGAAAGGGTGCACATTTAAATGTATGGGTGGCTGCCTGGGTGTGCCTGTATGGTGAAAGGGTACACACTTATATGTATGGGTGGCTGGGTGTGTGTGTATGTTGAATGGTGTGTGTGCTTGTGCTCAGGCGCACACAAAAACCTACATTTTGGGTGGGTGCTAACCCTTCAAATGTTGGAAGTGGTGCTAACATCACAGGCGGCAGTGTGGGAGGGGCAAATTTATTTGTGTGGGGCATCTAACTTCTTTAGGCATTCTAATGAGACTATTCTAGTGCAGCTTCAATGTTACAAGCAGTTAACTCTCTCCTTTAAGTCTGAAAGCACCCAATATGGACTGCTGTGAGAATAAGTGGTCTCATGTCCCCTCTCTATCCTTCCAATCACTTCCCTGGCATGCAAGTAGTAAACCCACATCAAGATTTCAATTGCCTAAAGAATTATGCATTTGACTGCAGGTACTAACAGTGAAATGCATTACATTACTAGTTGCTGGGCCTTTGTTAAAAGCAAAACCCAGGTACTGTTTAACATCTGCTTCCTGTTCTGTCTGGCAACGGTACTGTAGGTCAGCTAGGTCGAGTCAAAAAAGCCCAAAATGTCAAGGAGGGGGGCAAAGGGGGAAGCCCAGCCAGCTCAATGGTGTTGTGCCACTACTTGTGTTTAATACTTTGGTTACTTATTGGTAATCCTCATTACTCATAGCCCTATTCTTCCTCGTCCCAGTACTTATGCATCAGGCACTTTGACTCATACACAAGTTCTGGGATGAGGTAGAGGGTCATAGATGTAATGCCTGGCTTAGTTACCTGTAATCTTCAATACTCTTAGTCCCACTCTTCCTCGCCCCAGTACTTACCTCTGAGACAAGGAGCCTCATACATAAGCACTGGGACAAGGAAAAGGGATGTGGATGTGATTCTGGGCCAAGAAGCTGATTTCGGGGGTTGGGGCAGGGATGGGAGGGAGAGGGATTTTGTGGGGGGGGGGCGGAGGTGGGTGGGTTGGATGGGGATTGTGTGATAAATCATAATGGTCATCCATGTCCAGGTTAAGCAGGCTTGCCATGTGGTATTAATTGCTAGAAATACATTTTGGTACAGCCAGTCTAGTAATTTCTTGGTTTGACTTGACTTTTTTTTAACTGGATATCTCTGATAAAGCAGTCCTGCTAAGTGTAATTACCTGGCTAGACTGCCATTTGCGTGCTGCCCATCTACCCGTTTCTTACTGTAGCATTGTATATTTTTCTGGGCTTCTGTGATAAAATAACCATGATAAGTGTTATTGCTTCGACTGTCATTTTGGTGCAACCAGTCTAGGTATGTCTAAATGTGGATTGGCATGCTTTATTGTAATATATTATTATGTGTGTAGACTAGTCTACATTGTATAGCCAGTTGGACATGCTTTCATTGTGGCATGGCATTTTCAATAGGAAAGCATTATATTAATTAAAGCATTACAGTTCCTGTACACTGTTGGTGACTTTAATGTATTGGATTTGTAGATTGATGTTACCCTACAAAACAATTGTAAACGCTCTGGCATTTTAGCCAGTTTTTGTCAGAAAGTGTGCTGTATAATGCATTAAAAGACATATTTCTAGCTTTCTCCTAGTGCAGTGTGTGGGGTACCCCTGCAGCAGAACGTTTGTGCATATTGCCAAGCGTGTTAATCTAGGCCGGCCCAGAATGTGGCGTGACCTGTGATTGGTTGACTAGTTGGGCAGGGGGCCTCCTCAGCATGGTTCGCAGCGGGCCCCCAAACTTTGTTTTACACTACAGGTAAAGACCAAAATTTGTTTTACACTACAGGTAAAGAAGCAGGTATTCTTACAGCAGTGCACCATGTAAAGTATTGCAGTGACAAATAGGACTGGTTTAGCAATTGAAGTATATGTGGTGACAGCCCCTTCCCTTGAGGCCAGGGAGGTGAGACGGCTACCTGATAGTCCCCCTGTGGTTGCTAAACAACAGGAGGATCTCATGGGGAGGCACTCCCCTCTGGGAACAGAGATTACTATCTAAGGAGAATGTGGTATAAACCCCTCCAAACCACCCCTCCTAACCCTTCACACACTGCACATCATAACACCATACCCAATCACCCCATGGCAATGTCTAGGGCTACAATGATGACAACCACTGGGATGAGTAAGAGCAGGGACTACCCAAAAGAGACCAGCTCAACAAGCACTGAGAAGAGGAAGAGGTGCGGAGCAATGAATAACGCCCTGCGGAACCAACATGACCATTCTAGTCAATACGAGCAAGGTATGACTAGACTTAAGATAAAAAGGGAAGAACGACTTAGAGTGTTGTTGAGCCATCCCTGGAAGAACCGGGAGAGCAGCCCTCCTAGGAAGAACTGTGAACATGGGGAACGTTTGAGCCACCACTGAACCGAAGGAATTACAGAGTAGTTTATCGAGCAGGCAAATGGGGTTCTCGAGTAGTCCAGCATGGAAGGACCATCCGGCCAGGCTGAACAGCGGCAGTCCAGATGGGAGAAACCCTGAAATCATGCGGGCAGGTGAAGACTCACAGACTGTTGGCCACCAAACAGAGCCGCTGCAGCAGCCTAAAAAAAGGCAAGGGAAGCTGTCAGAGGCCCAAAAGGGAACACAGACCAGTCCAAGATTAACCGAAGAGCATTGAAAAGCCCCATACAGCTACCAGGATTGCTGGGACGATTGGTAGGGCTAAAAAAAGGGGTGAAAGTAGCGAAGCACCGGTCTGGGACCCGCACCCACAAAAGAAGATCCTACAAGAATTCTGCTTTGTGGCAATACCTGGCAGGACAGTAAACCAGGTCTGCCAGAACAAAGTAAGAGAGCCACAGAGGTCTGGTAACCACACCCACAAAAGAAGATCTATACAAGATAGCTTCTTTGAGGCAGTACCTGACAGCAAAGTGAACCAGGTCAGCCAGAACAAAGTAAGAGAAAAGCACGGGTCTGGGACCAGCACACACAAAAGAAGATCCTACAAGTCATCTTATTTGTGGCAGTACCTGGCAGGAGAATGAACCAGGTCTGCCATATCAAAGTAATACAAAAACCCAGGTCTGGGACCCACACGCACAAGACAAGAGAAGCACAAGCCATATTCCTTGTGGCAGTACTTGGCAGGAGAGTGAACCAAGTCTGCTAAAACCTAGAAATAGGGAGGCCTGGGTCTCAGACCCTCAAAGTGTAAAGAGACCAAGGGAAGGGAGTCATTCCCCACCTCGGGGTGTTGAAGTTAAAGTATAAAGAGATCAGGGGAATGGAGTCATTCCCACTGGTGGTGTTGAACTGTGAAGTTAAAATATATATAGAAAAGCCAAGGGAAGAGAGGCATTCCCCCTGGTATTGTTGAGCTGTGCATAAGCCATAGCAAGAAAAGCGAGGGTAAGTGGGTCATTCCCACTGGTGTTGCAACACTGCTGTTGGAGTACTAGGAGAAGGGAAGCATTCTCCTGGAAAACGTAGACAGGACAGGGAGTCATTCCACTGGGTGATGGAAAATCAAGAAACAAGATACCGGTAGAAGGGAGAGCTTCTCCAGCACCCAAATAGTGAAGAAGCAACTATGGGCAATAAGGAATGTTGATGTTTTAACTGGAACTTTACCTTTTGAGTTTGAATTGAGAACTTTGCTACTTATTTACATTACAACCTGGAACTTTGTTTTCTGCCTTGGAAAGAGATTGAGGCCTGGGGAAGGGAGTAATTCTTTTTTACTTTACTTTTAATTTAATCAATTTCTAGCGCACAGCCATGAACCCTGAGGCGTGAGGACACATACAAGACAAACAAAAGAAAAAAAGAGATACAAATAAGATCAAAATCATTAGGAGAAAGAGGATCAAAAGCCGAGGAGGGGATCGGCATGAGAGTAAGTCATAATTTTACTTTGATAATCATTAAAAGAATCAGGTTTTAAGGGCCTTCTTGAACGAGATGATAGAAGTGTGCGGTCTGAGAGTCTATGGGAGAGAATTCCAAAGTTTGGGAGCCGCAATATAGAACGCCCCGTTCTCAACCTTCTTGAGTTTACTGCATGGTAGGGCTATCAGGTTCTGGTAGCTGGACCTGAGAGCCCTAGGGAGGACTTTATCCTGGATGTGGTCTTGCAGATATGTGGGCATTGTGCCACGTCTGCATTTGAAGACCATCGTCAAAAGCCTGAATTTAGAAAGTGCCTCGATAGGCAACCAATGTAGGGTGCGTCGGGCAGCTGAGACATGATCGCGCCGGGCTAGACCTGTAACTACACCGAGTGCCCCGTTGTGGAATAGTTGAAGTCTATTGGAGTCATTTTTCCCAGACCGACCAAAGACTGCTACAGTAATCCATCTTAGCCCCGACTATGGCTCTCGCGATGGTCTCGCCGTTTGCCTGCAAGATAAAAGGTCTCAAATGAGTCAATAGTTTCACGTAATAAGAGGAGGCAGAGATGACATTGCTCATCATTGTTAGAAGACCTTTCTAGCGAAGTTCAGAGTCACCTTGAATAGAATTGACACAAGACATTACATACCCCTGAAGAATGTCCTACATTTTTTGTGTTTAATGGACAGAAACTTGTACAAGTTGGGAACCTATAGAGTACCAAAATAATATGAAATAACCAGACTTGTTACGCCAAGGATCTGTGTATGAATGAGTTAGAATTTGTTGACCTAAGCAAATCATATTATTAGGACCCACTTATATAGATACACTTGTATTGTTTTTAGTTTTGTATTTGTTTTATGTGACATGATAATTTTTATGATTGTTTTTATTAGGAATTCTATTTTGTGTGATTAATAAAATTTGAATTGTATGGAAATGAAAAATATGAAATGGTATTTACTGTCAGACAGAATACCCATTCAGATAGGCACTTTTGTTACTGAACTTCGTTTTGCATAATATAAGTACTTCTCCATAGAGTAAGAAGTTGTGAATCCCCCACTGTGGATATAGCCGTTTTGAGAGTTGTGTACAGTCTCTGGGATGCCATCTGCTTCATATGCAAGGGGTGTAGGTCAAGAAAGGGCAGCAGCATTTCTGAAAAGAATGAAATGTCATGTTGAAAAATTATTTATGGGCAACTCAAAAATGTGCAGACCATGCCTTTTTTGTTTGTTATACTGCCCATTGCCATGCTGTCATGTTTATTATTCCCAATTCATGTCTTGAGTTAGCCTCACTCGCAGAAGGATCGGACGACCGAATCGCATAGTCCTGAATAGATCTACAGCACTACAAACTTCTTCAGAATACGGCAACTTAGAGAACCGCAGAGAACGAGGATCATAGCTGTTCAAGCATAGATTTGAGGCAGACGCACATCTAAACAGACCACAACACAGCTCCTTAAGCGGTCCTAGGCTGCTAGTACGCAAACACGCACTAATATGATCAATATAAGGAGTGTCTCCACTGAGTCAATATCCAGTAGGAAGACACCAAGGAGAGAACCCAGGCAATTCTCCATCAATTCAGAGAACAGAATTATTTCGAACACTCACCAGGTTCCAGTCCCATGAGAATCTTCAAATCCAACCGCCAGGCAAGAAATAAGACCCAGCAAAGTCATCCCAACAACTGTGACCAGTGTTGTGTGCCCCCACAGAACCAGTGCAGGCCAAGAGCATTTACAAGAATCATGAGATTTGAATGACTGTTATCACCACAACAAAACAATATAAATTGGGTGAAAACTCCTGAAGAATGTTCATTATTAGTTAGAATTTAACAGAAACATGTCGAGACCATAACCTGGGATTATGTAAACAGGTGTAAATGAATTAGAACACAAATAACCTCAATAAGATCTTTGAGTTCTGAGTTTTCTGAACAAGAAGCCTACCATGGGTTGAAAAACTGACAACTGTTGTGCTTATATCATATCTATGTCACCTTCACTTACTTTTGTAATACATTGTACTATCTTAAGTGCCTTGTGATTTTTATATTTGTATGTATCACAGTCACTTTACTATTGTTTCTTTTGTTAATTAATACATTTATTTTATGTATACTGAGGAATTAACTAATCTTTTTAGTATCTGAACTGCCAATATATTGTCTCTATCTCAATGTTAATTGTTGATGTTAAAACCAATACATATTATTTGAACATCAATGTTGTCTGTGTCTGTGTTTCATTAGGCGAATGTGTGAGTCATACAAAGTGAAAATTGTTTTACAAAAGGGTATTAACAAATGTCCTTCATTCTGTCATTACCTTTTTCCATGATATGTCCAGTCTATTGACAGTTGTCTGACAACAGAACCGTGCTAGTAGGGCAATTGGAATAATGTGTGGGAGGCATGCCTTTGTGTCCCGTTGCATTTCAGTAATACTCACTGGCCAATGTCCAGAGAGGTTAGTCATCAGGTTAGTCATCATTCATGCATACAAATCAGACAGTGTGTCTGTCTGCCACATATTGCATCTCATTTGAAATAACTCACAAATTGGTCATCCCATATGGCAGCTTCCACATTGCTCTTCACAACAACTGCATCATGTCATACAGGTGGTTGTGGTCATACATTTTTGCATATCTCTATTTGCAGGCCCCGTCTGAGGGCTATGTTATGTAGCACTGCACATGCAACGATCATGTTGGATACAGTCGGTGGGTCATACAATATCATTCCCCCCTAGTGAACCAATCACCTGAATCATGAATTCATGATATCAAATGTATACTATGATCCTGTGTGCACATGTGTTCTGCGTTATAAAGTTGCAAGGCTCTATTCAGAGGGTTTATGTAGGGAGCAGGCATCTTCTAAGCAAATAGCCACTGTCTCCTATAAATAAAAGAAGCATCATCATAGGCGCAAGCACCAAGGGGAATTAAGTCTGTCCTGATCCCATTAACATTTAGAATAAACCCTTTGGCACCCCCTAAATATTCCCCCAATACTTTTCTCTCTCCAGGGAGCTGCATTTACAAGCAGTGACAGCATTTTCGAAGGGGAAGCCTCAAACACTGAATATGTTCTGTCCAATTGAGTATATATGTCTCATAGTCTGCAGACATTTTACTGTTAGCATGAGTGTTGTGAAAAGTTAAAACAACACTCAGCCCAGTGTGTATTACATGCTCAGCAAAGTTTCAGTTAAATCACTATCACAGACGTATTTGTCAAATACAAACATCTGTTTCAATTGGTATGTTCTCAAAATATTCTATGATTTCATGCAAAGTAACCAGGTGCCATTTTTTGGAGGCAGGACTTACATTTGTTTCATCCTCCTAGTTCCTGTTCTGCCTGCTAATCCACCTCTTATAGGTGTACAAATAATGAATTCCTATGTAATCCACCTGCTAAACGCAGGCAGATTATATAGGAAAACAAAAGAGGTGATGACTAGAATGTTCAGAATTAATCTTAACCTCTGACATTGCTCTGGACAACCATCAAGACCATCGTTCTTTGCCTGCCAAGCCATTACAAAAGGGGAAAGACCATATGCAAATCAGGCTTGGTCCCACCCCAAAAGGGGCAGTCCAGCCCGAACTGCTTGGTCACATCCCTTTTGCATGAGACCACAAGCATCCCCAAACATATTTTGGCCATGTTGGGCCTCATCAGTAAGGAGTAGTTTGGGTCTCTAGGCCCAGCAGGCACTGAACCCAAGTCTGGGCAAACCCGTCCCACTTGGGGTGACTACAGCAAAACAAAAGGGGTGATGACTGGAAGGTTCAGAATTAATCTTAACCTCTGGCATTGCTCTGGGCAACCCTCCAGACCATTGTTCTTTGCCTGCGAATCCATTGCAAAAGGGGAAGGACCATATGCAAATCAAGCTTAGTTCCACCCCAATGACACTATTTAGGCTCACATCCAATTTGATTTCACACGTGTGTCAGCCCCTGTGAGTCAGCTCCGCTCTGGAAGGTGATGTACATTCTGGCCAGACCGGTTTCCCAGCCAAACCACAGAAAAGGAACATGAATGGCCATGCCTCTTCTTTGATCTCTTTGTGGGGGTAGGTAATGCCCTCTGCCAGAGACAGCCACCCACCATCAGATGCCTTGGGCCCAGGCATCAAGGAGCACACCCATTCAAAGGGAGTAGCCTCACATAGGTGTGCTGCGTTTCTAAAGGCCTTTGATCCTACTGAGAAAGGAAGGGCCGGGGTTAGAGTTCAGTGCAAAGAGAGTTCCACCATTTTGTTTCTTTGTTCCTCTCTCTCCTTCCTGCCCCCTCCACTTTCTCTAGAGCAAAGCACTTTGTGTGCGATGTCAGAAAAGGCAAAGTCCACTTCTTCAAGAACAGGAATTGGACCACTAAGGCAGGCTAGCTTTAGTCCAATCACCAGTGAGCTTTTACCTCTAAAAGAAAGGGTCTGTCACCTCTTCTTTGATTCACTGTGCAACAACACCTGAGAATGATTCACTGGACATCTTTTGGAAGAGTTGTACTTTCCAAAGCCCTCAACCACCGAGGTGAAGAAGGATCAGTCCAAGGAAGAGAGCTCTGCCCCCTACTCATTTCCAGTGCACATAGGGGGTGACATTTGCTGTTCACTAGGAGCTGTAATTCTGCACCAGAATCCTGCAGGGGTGGGAGAGCAGATCATGAAAGGACTCACCCTGTTTAAGTGCCCCTCGCGGGGGTCTCACAGCAGCTGGAGGAACAGATCTGCTACAGTGCCCCATTCTGCTGCCTTCAAACCGGTTGGACAGTTATCAAAGGGAATTTGATGTTATTGACGGTGAAAGATCTCGCTAGTGCTTGTTTCTGCAACGCCATGACCTGCATTGCTGAAAGGTGCCTTCAACCCACACAGAGCAACCACATTTGAACCTGCTCAATGCACGCTTTATGTGTGGGCCCATACAATCCACTGTGTCTGAAGTGAGCTTGATCCACTCACAACATTGCTCAAAAGCAGAGGTTTGGCACAGTTGAACTGCCTAGGAACCGAAGCTAGGTACTATTGACCAAAAACTGCCCCCTTGGGTCATTTTTGCCATAGAGGCTGGTTAGGTCAAATTTGCATCTTTTTGCCTCCAATAAACAGATCCTTTTAAGAATATTGTGGTTTTCACTTACCTTACACCCCTGCTTCCTTACTCTTTGTGTTGCATTGTGCTATATTTGCTTATTCTCTTCTCTTTCCTCAAGGGTGGGTTTTAGGTAGTTTTTTTATATTCCGTTATTTTGCAGTGTGTTTTAATAGTGTATATCTAGTTTTATACACTGTTGATTGGACATTCCCTTTATTTTAGACTGGGGCTAAGTAGGTATTTTCGCCCAAACTCATCTGTGTACTCCTGCAGAGCAGAATCCAACTCATCACAACAACTGGTCGTCCTTTTGAATAAGAGGTGTGGCTCAAGTGCTATCATCCCCAGTTAGGTCAGAAAATACAATGCTGTAAAAGCTTCCAAGAAGCTGGTTCCTTTTTAGGGTTTTCGGTGGATTTCTTGCACTGTTTTGCGGTTCTATAGCGATGGATTACACCCCTTTGGATTTGGTTTTTGTTTATGGGTTTAGGCGTTTGCTGTGGTAAGTCAACATTTTTATTTTTAACATTTTATATTAAAGACAACAATGTTCAGATAGGCAATTTTATCCTGTTTCTCAAATGCCAAACACAGTCCTTTAGTCTTTGAGTGTTGCGATATTTTTTTCTTTACATCGGCATGTTCTTATTGGCATGTTCTTGTAGTACAGCAGTGTAACAATTCCATATGTTTTTGGCACATCGGGGCCTTCTACGTGTTCCACTTGAGTTAAATGTCCAATCCGGTCGAGTCAAAATAATCTAAAATGTTCCAAATATGTTCATTTTTTTTAAAAAAGATCTGTTTGTATCAAAAGTTCATAGTATTCCTTCAACATGATTCATGTATACAAAAGCTAATGCAAAAAGTAATTTAATGGTTTGAAATTCCAAATCATCTGTATATCTATTTTGCATTCCATTATGTTGAATTTGTGCCACAATGATTGTGTAAAATGAAAAAAAAACCTTGATTACTTGTTGGGAAGATTTCTGATAATGCTTTGATTGTTGGGTTTCAAAATTGGAAACTATTATTTATGGCTCATTTGGGGTTATTTTATCATGTATAAATCTAAAAATTTGCTATAATTTTCCTCGTTTTCAATGGCATTAGTGCGTATATTAAAGGTACCAAAGTGTCTTCTAAATCCTGCGTTACTGTAAAACTTGGAGAAGGGTTTTGGCAGACTTTAAATGTTGCATCAACATGCCATTGTTTGTTGATTTCAATATCTACATTTTTAGAGGTCCCGAAGATTAGCAATCTTTGTTCTTTGTTTTCTGTATCCAATAACAAGAGTTTTCTTTTTTTAACGTTACCAACATTTCTGTGGTATTTTTACTTCTTGAAATTTTTGTGGCTGGGGGTAAATGTGTTTTCTGTTGTTTATGTTTGCACAGTTGTCTTCTGTAAAAGTTTCATATTTGCATTTGGCCTGCCACGATGAAAACGCAAATCCTTGCAAACACGTCTTATTATGAGCCACTTAGCCCGTTGTCATTATAATCTACTTGTGCTTTCATTTTCTGCAATTTTATTTTTAATTGCCACTTTCGTATTGTTTGGTAGGTGGTTGTGTGTTACTTCATGTAACTATTTTCTCCCATGTGTTACAGCTCTTCCCTTGCAAATTCTACTGTGATAATCAGCACATTTCCAGTAATTTTGATCGCTGTTTTGCCTCTCTTTGTTCATTATAAATACTTTAAAACCAGCTGTTTCTTCCCTTTTTCGATAAAAGTATATTCCACATTTTCGCTCATCATGTCACACTCTAAAAGAAAGGAAAAGCTTGTTTCAATTATTGAAAATGTATGTTTGAATCATGAGAATTCATCTATTGCCCACGAAAATGTTCGCACATCGTTGTTTTACAGCATTTTTATTGTATGAAACTTACCTGTGCAGGTGAACAGCTTGGTTTTGTTTTGTGATTACATTTTCCTATGTCACTCTCGTAGCTAGTCAAGGTAGTCTAACTAATCTCAATGTTTGTTTGTACCATTGCTACTGTATTTGAACATACTTCCTTTTATCAGTTGTCTTTGGCTTACTTTTACGACTATTGCTGTATTTCGCTATACACGTTTACGTTATATGAACTGCTTCCATGTAGTTAATAGATTTTCGAGAATATGTTTTCGTTTATATGTTTTTCGTTA
>CM010927.2:1128886372-1128929044 GCA_002915635.3 Ambystoma mexicanum | reverse complement strand
AACGTCCAAAATTCCATATCTGTGCTTCTCTAACACAGCAACAATAAGGCCTTTCACAAAGTCGAACTGCATTTCATCATAGACTGGTTTGATCACCCATTGCTTACTTCGTTTTGAAAACACCTTAGTGTAGCGAGGCATCTTACTTTACCCCTAGTCCTAGATTGTTCACGTCCGACATTGCTGTTATGGGCCAAGACCGCTAGTAGAGTGCGATGTTTCATGCCCCGAAAGCTAAATGCAAGCGCTTTGGCCTGTACTTTAGGCACATATTGTGGAACACCTCAAATCTCCTGTGTGACAGAATTCTGTCAGTCCTCTCAAATCTCTTGATAGAGTTTTGTCGAAAACAATCTTCTCAATGGCTTTGTGTGTCGGTGAAGATGGAATCAACCACTTCTTCTTCCGTGCCTCCTCTGGGGACAAAGGGCCATGTTCACATTGGTGGAAATGTTCATTTGCTGTCCAGCGGTGAACGTTGGTACAGTGGTGCATCAGTGACCGCCATTTTTCAAGTAGTATTTCCACTGACCCTCACAAGTTTTTGAGCTCCACCAAAGATGGTTGGTGATAGAATGTGACCACTGCAAAATACTTTCAAAACCTTTTTTTTTCCCTGCAGCCGAGATTTTCTTATTGATTGATTTAGCAAGATGCCATACGTCAAATTGATGTTTAATATGTGGAACTGCTCTCTCATTGTCTTGGCAATTGAAACGTGTCTATCCGTGGCTATGAGGTCGATGTGCATTCCCCTCGATTGTAGATATTCCACTGATTTTATAAATCCTAGTTTCTCCATGGCCACTGACGATGTACATTGTGTTACCTGCACGACCACCGAACTCACAATTTTCTTACTATCCATGTCCTGAAAGTGGTAGGTGCAGTACTTGGCAGAAAATCCAGGGCTGTCGCACTGTCCATCGCCGGCTAGCCTGAATCGTTTGCCTTCGAATGTACTTGCTAGAGACAATTGTTCAATTTTCCAAGCATCACTAATGGCCGGAAACAGATAATCACGTTGGTATATGTAGTACAGCGCTTTAGAAATGAAATGGAGTCCCACAAACTGAAAGAAAGCCTCTAACTTTCTAAAACTGGAGCCACTAAAAAGTGATGCAGCTGCACACAGTAGATTGCCTGCTGGCAGTTTCCCAGCATCGGTTGTGCAGACCATGAGAACCTATGATTTAATCTACAGGCGGCATTTATTTTGACGTTACTGCCTTTTATTTGACGAGTCACATTAATCAATGGCTTCCCACATACTTTCCCTCTAATGGAATGCACACATTTCAGCATACTTATAATTTCCATCAAACAACTGTCGAATACAATGTATTTGCTCTCTTTCATTAAGACTGTCATCCTGCGTCAACGTTGTTTCGGCCTGTGACGTTGTGGAGATTTCAACACATTGGAAGTAATATCGCTGATATCAAGTTCTGATGCGTCTATGGATGCTGCGGCTGGTTCATTCTCTGTCATTTCGACATCTATTACTTCAACATTGATGGGAGAACACAACAATGTCGACAGGTTTTTTGGTGGCAAATTTTTGGCGGGTGTAGATTGTGTAAATTGATCTGCAACTACTTCAGAGCTATCTTCAATACATTCAATAACATCTTCTTGTGGTGGTGCGGTCGCACTGTAGCTATGGTCCAATGCAACTTTGCTGTAGTCTCCAAACACAGTTAATTCATGTTCTGGCCATTGGACATGAGCATCTCGAGCCTGAACACGCCTCGCCTCAATTAATAGTTCCTCCATAGTGTACACGGTCTGGCAAGCCACATCTCTCATTCGCTTCACTGTCTGTGTGTGTATAGTTCTGACACCCACGGGTAACTGGAGGAGAGATTGGAAAAGGGATGTTCAGTTTAAACACAAGATGGAGTGTAGTAGAATTGACTGGAAAAAACATAAAATAGTCCCCAGCACAAACATTTTTTAAAGTTATGAACTGTTTGTAACTAACCTTTTTTTGTTTTTTTTCTTTGCAACTTTTTTGACTCGACCTTCAACATCTGCACGCTGTAGCTCCGATTCGTTTCCGCATGTCCTCCCTTCCTCTTGCGCTGCAACGACTATATTTTCTGTATCCGCATAGACAGCACGGAATGAGGCTCCATCGTCTTCCTGAAACATAGTACTTTCATTACTATGTATCAAAATATTGTTAGCATAAAACACACGTGAGGACGAACACACAGGTACATCTCAATAGCCAAACACGATTTAAACATTGTGTGCAACAATCAAACGACAAGTATTCGACCAGTGATGATCTATTTCGATGGAACTGTCAGTATCCATACCTCTGGCTCTGCATGGACTGCCATGAATGGTTGTATTGGAGAGGAGGCATCCGCATCTCCCTGAAACACAGTACTTGCATTAGTATGCTTTTCAATATTGGAAACACAACACACACTTGGGGTCGACGGCACAGGTACATATAAAGAGATAACCACAAATGATGCATTGTCCAAAAGAATCAAGGAAAATCCAAATATGATCACATTTCATCGACTTATTTCAACGATTCCTTTACATCTGCATCATCTAAATGAGATGTTGTGATTGTGGTGGAAGCTCCGTCGTCTCCCTGAAACACAGTACTTGGATTAGTATGGTTTCAATATTGGAAACATAACACACACTTGGGGTCGAACGCACAGGTACATATAAAGAGATAACCGCAAATGATGCATTGTCCAAAGAATCAAGGAAAATCTAAATATGATCACATTTCATCGACTTTTCTCTGATTTATTTACATCTGCATCATCTAAATTGGATGTTGTGATTGTAGTGGAAGCTTCGTCGTCTCCCTGAAACACAGCACTTGCGTTAATAGGGAAGAAAGTATAGCAAATGGAATCACGTTATATGATCACGCATGATGGAGCTGTCATTATCCATACCTCGTGCTGCTGAAGAATATCTATGGATGTTGCAAATGTAGTGCGCACTTCCGAAAGCTGTTGTGCCGATTCGTATACGCATGGTCCCGCTTCCACTTCCCCTGGAATTACTTGAATGTCAGGCTCTGCATCAAGTGCAGGGGTTGACGCTCCATCAACTGCCTGAAACATAGTACTTGCATTAGTGAGGATTACAATAGTGAAAACATAACACACACCTGGGGTCGACAGCACAGGTACATATCAACGGCTAACCACGAATGAAACATTGTGTAGAACAATCAAACGACAAGAATTCCAGCTCTGATGATGACGCTCGATGGAGCTGTCAGTATCCATACCTCCTGCTGTTGAAGAACATCTAGAAATGTTGTAGATGTGGCGGACGCTTCAGCATCTCCCTGAAAGACAGTACTTGCATTAGTATGGATAACACTAATTATAACCGAAAACAAACACCAGTGGACGATAACTAAGGTGTATATCAATTGGCAATTGGAAAGCACTAACAAAACATTCGCTAAAATGATTACATGATAAAATAAAAATATTACTTGACATGCATAAAACAGGTCTGTAGCGGATTAGCCTAGTAAGATTACCTGATACGTGCTAGAAGTGGTTGATAACTGCGACCACGTCAAGGATGTAGAATGTTCTTGCTTCAGATTCAAGGGATAGTCAAGAAGTTGTAAAGGTAAATTAATGATTGATAATGAAATGCCAATATTAAAAATAGCCATGTAAGCGACAGAATACTTGTAAAATGCTCAATACAGCACAGTTCCCTGTTCCCATATATATACATTGCGTTTGTGGGTTATGAAATCGAAAAAGAATATATTGGTAAATGTCATTATTCAAAAAACTATACATCATATCAATATCGAAATTATTACAAGGGATAGAACACCTACAATATCAATTAATCCGTTTGGATACCTACACACTACCGCAAGGCCTAAAGCTAAATCCGGACACTTGACTCACCGGTGGCGGAATGTGGACGAATAGAGTGGGAATAGCGTTTTCGGGCAATTTCCGTGTCGTTCGCTGTTTATTCTTCTTTGTTACCCAAGATGTTGTGCACATGTCCAAGGAAAAGAGCCAGCTGCAGATGCGGTATCGATCATCCCTCTTGTCCTGTAAGACTTGTTGGACTCTACTTTCCAGCTCATCCAGTGGATATCCGCAATGTCTGACCCATTCTCTTAGTCGATCAACAGTTTTCGGGACTACATGCATTGTAGTGCCTTCAGATTTCGCATGGGTCTTCGAAAGGGCAACCGCTAATCGAACAGGCAGGCATTGTTGATAAATCTGAAAAGTGTATAATAATGTCGATATTTAATCTTCAAGAATAAAGATTTGATACAAAAGTAAATGAATCATACAATGATCAATGCAAGGTTTGTTTTGGTCGCAGGAACTATACGAGTTCATTATGTGCGGCTTAGTATTTGCATAAGTTGCAGAAATGCATAAATGATGTGACTAAAAACTGAACATGTGACTCATCCCTTGGATGTTCTGTATTGCACGAGAAGGAAACATGCTTACATCATAGACAAGACACCCAAAGGATGCAATTCGATGACAATTGACACAGATGAAAATAAATAGATCTATTGATAGCATAGCAATGGAAATTCAAGTCAATAGCAATGAGACCAATGAACATAGCACTATTGGGTACTCTACTCGCAAATAGATAGAAATTTAAAAATCTGCGAAATATGACCAGGATACATGGCCTTACCTTGACCAACAAACAGTTGGATTCAGCAAGCAGAGCAGTATTTTGCGGGAGAATAGGTGGATGGCCACAGGTAGCACACTGATGGGTTTGCTCTAAGCGGTCACAGAAGTTCACGGATAGCACGACGACGAGCAGATTAGCAGTAGATCTCAGTGGTTCCCAGGTAGCACGTTCAGGAGTTGACTTGCAAAGCACAAAGATGTTCTCATGAGACATATCGAGTGGTTTTTAAAGTATTAGAAACTGGGGTGTGTTTGTGAATGAATGACGTATGTATGTCGCGGTAATAGGGGGGCGGCCTGCTTGAAGGGGAGGCCTGCATGGAGACACGGGGTCTGAGGAGGCCATGTGACCAATGGCCCCTTGGCGTGGGACACCTTTTGAAGTGTACATGTAGTTTGGCACCTTGGCCATTTGCGCCCGTCACAGCCCCCCATGCCAGCGCGCATCCACCGGCGCGAACCGCCTTTGATAGAGGGGGGTGGGATGGATGGGCCTGTGGCGTGCAGATAAGGCACAGGAAGACTGCTGAATGGAGACACACTTATGTGGATTGCGGGGGGGCGGCCTGCCTCAGGGAGGCCTGCCTGGAGACACGGGGTCTGAGGAGACCATGTGAACAATGGCCCCTTGGCGTGAGACACCTTTTGAAGTGTACATGTAGTTTGGCACCTTGGCCGTTTGCACCCGTCAGAGCCCCCCTTGCCAGCGCGCATCCACCGGCGCGAACCGCCTTTGATACGGGCGGGTGGGATGGATGGCCCTGGGGCGTGCAGATAAGGCACAGGAAGACTGCTGAATGGAGACACACTTATGTGGATTGCAGGGGGGGCGGCCTGCTTCAAGGGGAGGCCTGGCTGGAGACACGGGGTCTGAGGAGGCCATGTGACCGATGGTCCCTTGGCGTGGGACACCTTTTGAAGTGTACATGTAGTTTGGCACCTTGGCCTTTCGCGCCCCTGACATCCCCCATGCCAGCGCTCATCCACTGGCGCAAACCGCCTTTATATCAATATATAGTATATCGCCTTATATCAATGATAGTATATTGTTGCTTATCAATAACAAATGCCACATACCGGAGATTCTTGTGAACACAGACCCACACTTCAACCGGTGTATTATAGTGGTCAAGACCCTAAGGCCTGTATAATCAATGGTAATTGTTAGTATAGGTATATGTTGTGACTTTTATAGAGACATAACCTACTGAAAGACTTTGAACAAGTGTTATTTAGTGCATGCATTATCGAGAATATGTTATGTTAGCTTAGATAGATAGTGACCACCCTGCTTCACAGCGACCAGACCTTCACCCATTCGGAGCACAGATGTCTGACGTCCATCCTTGAATGGAGACACACTTGATTCATTTAAAAAATCGAAACAAACGTTGTTAAAATATATGTGGTGTTTTATTTTGTATCTTATTTTCATGACACAAAAATACAAGACTTTAAAGATTATACAGGTCAGGTTGCAGCACAGCGAGAGAAAATCCCCTGTACTGACCGCTGTCACTCGGGAACGTTTCTCTAATGGCACGAACGGAACAGGCGGGTATCTCTCTTCGAACGCAGTGTCCAAGCCTCCCGTGGAGCCACCATGTAAAGGAACGATAGGCCACCAGCCTCTACCACCTGTGAAAAGGAATGAAACAAACTGTTTTTAAATGACCAAGATAAGTCTAATAAACGTTTGTTGTCAATGACAATTCTTGTAACTAATGGCATTCTGCACGGACAAATGCTATCTAGACAATGCACACTGTTGAACGACTTACATGCGTTACAATGACATGTAGATGTAATTTTGGATATAGTAGAAAAACATGAAATAGGAGTGGCATGACAAGCAGAGTATACTTACTTGTTACTCGGATTACGAGGACGAACAGTTGCGCGAAGTTCGTGCATAAGCACCATCATTATTCTCAACACGGCCCGTGTGAGGCAGGCTGCCCTGAAGTCTGGCAGCTCGGTGATGCATTGCGGTCGTGGCTCGCCTTCCGAAATGTAGGCCAGGCATCCCGAGTTTTCTCGGCAGCAGCAGTTCTCGTCCTCAGTTGGCATTAGCTCGCACGATTGCATGTGCACCAGGTGGAGACGCCGTCCATTCGACTAGGCCCAGGCTCTTCATCTGTTGATTCGTCCTGCCAACTGCCGTCCGAATCCCCATCGTTTTCGCGTGCTTCCCTTTCCAGTAGTTCCTCCTCGGTATACTCGGGCTCGTACATGTAGGGCATTATTGTAGCCATTGTGTGGTAAACAGAGTAAAATAATTTATCGAGATGGTACAGGTGTTCACACGGGCTACAAGCGGCGAAGGTAGCTGACCAGAGCATTGAAACGAGTCACAGAATACTCAAAGTAACACAGAGAGAGGAATGGAATCGAAAATCTGCTGATGTGTGTTGTGAAACGGTCTGTTGATACTTACTGAGGAAAGAGGCGTCCTGCCATTTCCATGGCGACACGTCATTAGCTGAAGCGCAGCGAATGTTGACACAAGACGTGCTTTGGAGTTGGGAAATGGGCGGTACGAGTCTGCTGATGACAGGCTCAGGGGCGGGGGAATTGATTTAGTGCCGCAAAAGCAGGTCAGCCAGGGCGAAAAGATAGGATTATCAGAAAATGGCGGCTCCCTGGTGCTTGTTTTCGCGTGCGTTTAATGGACGAAAACTCGGGTAAGGTCCATAGGAAAGTTTTCTAAAATCGAGCCACTTAGGCTTAAAAAAACATGGCCGACCCGTAGGGACAATAACATTTTTTACTAGACCATGCCTTTAATCTTTGCTTTGGCTGCCTTAGTATCGGTGCTACTGGTTTTTCTGGTTTACTGGTCCAATCACTTTGTTATATCATTTTCAAATCAATAGTAGGATGCAATATAGCCTGCATTCTGGTGTTAAAACCCTTAGACGTCGTTGGGGCCCAGTTTCTGATTCTGCTATTATTGCTCAAATTGAATCTGGATATCTAAAGACTCAGTGGGCCTCCTCACGAGTTGGGCCATAGCCCTTAAATGCAGCAGTAACGCTATTACTGCCTCATATAAGGGCTTGTCCGATCACGAGTTGGGTGCTAAATGGGCTGTAATACTTCCAGATTTTTGTTGGAGGTGAAAATCCCATTAAGATGCCGTTTTCAGCATTAAAACCGCCAGCGCAATTACATCTGGTGGTAATAGCACTCCCAATGGTATGGGAACTTAACACTGTACTGCTACTCGTGATCCAGCGCTAATAGCACTGGACCGTTTAGCTGTAACGCTATTTGAGCTGGTCGTATCCCAGCATTATTCCCTCCGGGATACAGCCAGACTCCTGATGAGGCCCATGTGTTCATTTTACTTGTTTAACACAGATATTGACTATCGCTGCCAAGGTCTTGGCTCCTCTTAGACATTCTA
Source organism: Ambystoma mexicanum (assembly GCA_002915635.3). Taxonomy (NCBI): domain Eukaryota; kingdom Metazoa; phylum Chordata; class Amphibia; order Caudata; family Ambystomatidae; genus Ambystoma; species Ambystoma mexicanum. The sequence continues at coordinate 1,128,920,941 of CM010927.2, read as the reverse complement.
CTACCTGCTCTTCTCCTTCTGAGCCCTAGATCACTGGTGATCTTAGGCTGCAATGTCTCAGATGTAGGCAGGCTGAGCATAAATGGAGGAAATAATATCGCAAGGTCGATAGATGACTTTTGGGACAAGAGACAATTAGCTATCATGAAGGTATTTGTGAGGCGAAACACCACTTTTACACTTTAAAGATCCAGATGGCTTTTAATCAGCCAAGAGAACTTTTCAGTTTGGTGCATAAACTATCATCTCTTTCCAATACCCAGTGTGAGGTGACCCATTCACAGCTTCTATGTGACTCTTTGTCCCAATTCTTTGTTCAAAACATTGTGAATATTAGAGTTGAAATTGCCACCTCAAGCTTCAGATTGGGGATTGGGCCTTCCCCGATTCTATCTACGGGCCCACTGCAGTTATGGTCTGCATTTCCCACAGGGTTTCCCGTCTTTAGTCACGGTGAAATAGTGGAGGCTACTCAGAAAATAGGTATGCCTCTGCTCTTGACCCCATTTATCTGAAAATTCTGAAGAATATTCTTCCTCAGACTTCCTTATAGCTAGCTCAGGCAGTGAACAATTTGGGCAGCTCTGGAGTTATTCCTGATCACTTAAAACACACGTTGGTGATTCCTCTTCTCAATAAACCTTCTTTGGACTCTTCGTTTCTTTCTAATTGATGCCCTATATCTCTCCTTCCTTTTTCTTTGAAAATACTCAAATCACTTATATCTCCTTTGCTTAGATCCTTTCTTGAAAAAACTGGTTTCTTTGATCCATTTCAATTGGCTTTCGCCCTGGCTGAGTTTCGGAAAGAGTACTAGTCTCTGTTGTGGATGATCTCTCCCAGCTCTCCGACCAGGGTGGTGTGGGTGCACTGATTCTTTTAGACCTTTCAGCTTCATTTGACACCGTTGACCATGCCATCCTGGTTGATCGGTTAAAAGAGGCTAGGGTGTCTGGTCAGGTGCTAGCCTGGCTGAAAACCTTTCTTACTGGGTGCACTAAATCACTGTCTCGTTCTACTTTTCAGTCTGCTTCACTCTCTCTTTCATGTGGTATTCCGCAGGGCTCTGCCTTGTCCCCTACACTCAGGTGCTACTTATATGCTGTTGATATGCAGATAATTGTCTGTATTGATCTCCAGCACATGGGGGCTGCATCCCAGCGGCAGGAGTGCCTGGAGCAGTGGGTGGATGGATGGGTGATTACTGGTTTTGGCTGAATGGGGACAAGACAGAGGTCTTCGTGGTGGGGCCAACTTTGGCTGCTTCTCTGTGGACTGTGGATTTCTGGCCTACTTCACTTGGTTCTTTACCCTCTCCTGTTCTAGTGGTGAAGGATCTTGGCTTTAAACTTTCTGCCTCACTCTCTCGAGAAGCACAGATCTCTGCTGCTTGTCAAGCTGGCCATTTAAAAAAAAAGATTCTTTGTATAGTCCTTCCTTTTATTCCTTTGCCGTTACATGCTCCTGTGGTCGCCTCCCTTGTTTTGAGTGGAGCTGACTCCTGTAATTCTCTCAATTCAGCTCAGCTATGTTATCTTATTCAATGCCTTCTGCTACTCCAAAACTCTGTGGAATGTGTGATCTCACGGGTTCCTTTTTCTACGCATATTTCCCCTACTTTATGTCAGTTACACTGGCTTCTCATTGAAAAAGAAAAGAGTGCAGTTCAAATCCCTCTGCTTGGTGGATAGGGCTTTTTACAAAGTGGGACCTGATTATCTTTGACCAAATTTCTGCCCTTGTATTCCTAGTCGAGCCCTTCGTTCTTGTGATAATGCTGTTATAGCTGTTCCTAGAATAAAATGTTCCGATATAGGACGCTGCGCATTCTCGGTTGCGGCCACTAAGCTTTGGAACTCATTTACGCTGGCGTTGCGGCTCACAGAGAACCATCTTGTCTTTTCACGTGCAGTGAAGTACATCCTTTTTTAGCGAATTGTACGACCCCTCTTCTTACTGGTTAGTGCCAAGTTGCTTTAGGCGGTTCTTGCTCTCTCTATAAATATCAAATCAATATCAAATCAATCCATAAAAGATGTCTTTCTCCTTCTCCAACTCCAACCCACTATCTCTTCACCCATCTCTTGCCTCCTGACCTTGTTATCACTTCTCCCATAGCTCGAACCGTGGGGTTCCTATTGCCAGAAACCTAAACCACTTCCAGCTCATCACAACCACTGCCAGCATGACCAGGTGTACTGGCGATAGTGAAATTTGACCAACCCCATCCATTCGCCCTGCACAGGGGGGGGGGAGCCTGCCCTGTGCTATCTGTATGGGCGATTTTGGGAGATTGCTGATTTTGCGATTTTTGGCTCCAGCCCCACAACAGTTGGAAGGCTGAAGTTTTGGCCTGAGGTCACATTACCAATATGTGGTGTACTGGCAATACTGAAATCTGACCAAACAACCCGTTCACCCTGCACGGGGTGGGGTCTGGCCATGTGCTATCAGTGTAGGCGTTGGCTCCAGCCTAATAACAGTTGTGGGGCTGAAATGGTGGGCCAGGTTTTGTATACCAGTTTAGGGTGTACTGGCGATGATGAAATTTGACCGACCCACCCACGCACCCTGCACAGGAGTGGAGGGTGTCTGGCCCTGTGCTATCAGTATAGATGATTCCGGGACACTGACAATTGTATGATTTTTTCAAAAATAGGAAGTTAGGACACAATATAACATACACAAGGCTATAGCAGACCCCCATGTGTATATCAGCTCCAGACCCGGCAATGCCAGATGGGTACTCCTAGTATTGTAATAATCATAAATACAGTTAGGGTGGTTCTCCAATAACCTTTCTGTTCTTCCCCCCTCAACACTTTGATGCAGCCTCAGGGAAGTATTAACTGCTATATCAGAAACTCATGATTGATCCAGCCTGTGTTCCTACTCCTCTGCTTACCACTCTCCAACCCACACCATGCCACCCCACCTTCTTCGCTCCCTCTCTCCTCTTCCTAATAGCCCCAAGGAGTACAATATTTGCTATATACCTTTCAATATGGTTTTGTTACTCTACCAAATAGAGATGCTATGTTAGGTTTTTTGTTATGTTATGTTAGTGAGATAGAAAAAGGCAGTTGTGAATTACCAATTATCCGTATGGTCAAACTGTGTTCTGTGGAGGATGATACACACTGGGCAGTTAATCCATAAGGGTGCCCCCTGGTTGTGGAAGCAGGGATGGGTATGCCAGGGCAGAGGTGGAAAACTGTTTAGTACACTAGACATTGTGGATTACCTGATTGGAAGTAAGTGAGGTGAAAGTTTGTAAAATGTTCATACCAAGGGCTTAGTGAGGGTTGAGAGAGGTGGGAGGAACAGATTTCCTTGATTTGGTTATACTTTTCTTGTTTGGTTTGAGAGAATGATACCTGGTCCAGTGTTTAATGGCAGGGGACACCGGCAAACTGTTGCTATCTGATGAATTGTCATTTGCAGTGGTTTGCTTGATGGGATGTAAAGGTATTACTTTCCAAATAGGATTTGGATTTCTATGTTTAAGGGCTCTGTTATTAAGATATTAATTTGCCAGTTATAGCGCCTATTCATCTTAAGATGAAGGGGAAGTGTGGGGACATGGTCCTCGAAAATGGGAGTTAGAGCAGGTTGGTATCCAATGTCCACTGTTTTGTGAGATGCACTAGATGCCTTGTCGAGCACAAGGCATGGTAGATCAGCTTTAAGTTCATTGCTATTTCTCCAATTTGGTTATATGTAGATCCATGTCTTGAGCTATTTCCTGAATATCAGGTGGTTCTCCTGCATTTGGATATGCTTATCTGGAGTGTTCAAGAGTTTTTGGGCCAGAAGGAAGAATGCAGATCCTCATTATCCTTTCCTGTTGAAGTTAGGAACTAGGACTATTGCGATGTTACTGGACCTTAGTGTCCTAGAAGGCACGTAATGTTGGAACTTCCTGGAAAGGATAACAGACCGTTTCTATCTAAGGCACAATGGGATAATTGTTTCAAATGCATTCTGTCCTTTACAGGGAGCAAGTGGAGTGTATATAGTGCATCATGAGGAGTAGTGTGGCTGCTGCATTTTGAGCTCCTTTTAGTTTTCCAATCGGGTATTTCCGGAGTCCATGTGCATGGACCAGACTTGTTAGCGCAAGTGATAACACAGCTATGGGTCTGTGGGTGAGCATTAAGTAAGGTATGATGTGACATGTTGTGGAGCTGGAAGAAGCAATTTATAATCAATTTATAACAATGCCTCTGACCTGGGGTATGAGTGGGGAAGGTGCTGTCCATTGTAGTTCTGTTTTGGTAGGTATTAGATTTTAGTATGTTTGCTGTCATCCATGCATCCAGTGGACAAGGCATGTTTATGAGGGGAGAACCACCACCGAAACCATCCATACAGAGATGGGGCTCACTCAATATGTTTGCTTTGTTCACTCAATATGTTATCTTAGGTTCGTTTTCAGAGCAATGGAGTGCATTTAAATGATGTTAAGAATGACAGTTTTCTTTTCAATGTCAAAAATGCTTTGAAGAAGTACATATAAACAACTTCAATGGGACAATGTGGAGTGTATAGTAAATTATTTGTTCGTGTGCATAGGATATACAAATTAGAAAAGAAATGTGAAAATAAAAAAAAACAGAAAAAAGTTTCTTTTCAGAGCCACAATTGCAGATTACATTTTTTTAAATTGAGTGGAAACCTCCCTAAACCCTTCAATTGGACTTTTTGTCTACAGACATCGCGGTAGTCTGCGGGCGGCACTTGCCACATGCAGGTCATGTTCGCAGACATTAGGGAATCAGCCAATCAGGTCTCCTGGGTGTGGTGTATAGGAAGAGAGATTAGCAGAGGTTTTGTTTGGTGAGTGCACTGAAGATGAATATGGGCCTCATTACAAGTTTGGCTACCGCCAAACCTGTGATTATACTGGCAGCCCGCAATGGAGACGAACATTGGGATTCGGACTTTGGGGAACCCTGTCCGTCCCCATTGCTGGGTGACAGTAATAAGGGACTCCCCATCCCCATTCGGCCCCATGGGGCTGAAGGGGAAAGGAGAGCTTGGATGCACCGGCACTGTTCATAACGGTGCTGGTGCATCCACATGTTGTGCTCGTGGGTGCCATACTGCCTGCCAGGTCCGACCTGGCGGGCAGAGCGAGACCTGCGAGCACAACTCGTAGTATGGCGGTACGATAGTAACAGTGCCAGTAAGCATCCCGGAACTGTTGTTACCGTACCGCCTTACTTGTATTGAGGCCCTATGTCTTTGAGGACGCAAAGTGTATGGATTTTTGGAGACTCTTGCATCTATTGGCTGAAGAAGTATTCTGAGCACTGTGGATTGTCTGAAAATCTTGGATTTGATGAATTTCAAGTTTATGGTATGGAGTTCGAGTAATGACGCGAGCTGGCTTCATCCCAATTTGTGTGAATATTGTTCACTTGAAGCATCCAGACACCATTGTAGTTCACTGTGGAGGCAACAGTTTGGACTATGCTACCGGAAAATCATTACCGATTGCAATTAAGGACACATTTGGGAAGTTGATAGAACTGTTTCCAGATTCAAAATTTGTTTCTCTCGAATAGCTCAGAGACAAATGTGGATGCCTTCGAATTTATTTTTTTGACTAATTGAAAAAGCAAGGCGCAATGTGAATAAAGTTGTATGTGCCATTTTGCATGATGTTGGCGTTACATAATTTCATAATGAAAATATTAAATCTGATATTGACAACATTTTTCAACGCGATGGAGTGAATCTAACTAATGTAGGCAATCAGATTTTTCTTGAAAACTTTCAACATGCATTTAAGCAATTTTTGTGAACATACAGAATATTGATTGAACTATTTAGTAGTTGAAGTAAAGAAAAAGGAAAAACAGAAAGAAAATTAGAAGCACTTTTTGTGAAATGTAGAAAAAAGAATTAAGTTGAGTAGAATAATTGTTAGTTGAATTCATAAAACCAAAGAATTAAAAATGTATGTAAAAGCCAAAAAGAGAAAAAAAAATATTTTAAGAGCCACCATTTTTAAATGAAAAACATTTTAAATGATTTAAATGTTCCCACCCCATGCCTAGAATTTTCCAAAATGTCCATGGACTACGGCACTGTCTGCAGACTATGGAGGCTGCAAAAGGGTCCTGTGATTTTTTTGTCAGTTCTATTTTTTTTTAACTGTCAAAGATGGCTCCTAAAGGAAACTTTTTTTTGTTTTTCCATTTGTATTTCTTTTGGCTGTTTTTTGTTTTTTTTCAGGAGAGGCAAGTTAAGGTGAGGGAGGAAGGTGGGAGAGGCACCAACCACAGAGACGGAGGGGCAGGTGGACAGGGGAAGATGTTGGGCGGACCTTAGATTTAATGAGGGGGGCAGTGTTTTTCATGCTCCTTGACCATGGCCTCAAAGGCACTATGAAACTGCTACCCCCTACAAATCGGTGCTTCGCAGTACAAACATAGCACAGTGCCCCTCGAAAGGTAAGGGTCAACAGCGTTCTGTATGGCCTGTGAGGTGGCCCCTGGGATCCTATGCCCCAAAGGAGTTTTCTTTGGAGTATTCTTTGTGGTGACAGAAGATGGGGGAGACCACCAACCTAATTTTCCCTGAGAAAGTTATCACCTTTCTCAGAGCACCCGGGTGGTTGGATTTGCTATGGCGGCAAACAGAGGTGGTCCCATAGGAGTACAGCCCAGGTTTTCCATGACTGAATCTCACCTTGGCTGCCATTGCCTTAATATATTAATATGTATGAATTGTATATTAATTGTATATGTGATGTCATCAGTGAAGTCATCAATGACATTTGTGATGTCATCTTTGACGTCCTGGGTGTTAGTCTAAGCAGTGCATGGTGGCGGTGCAAGTTATGATTGGTTAGCTTACAATAACTAGTGAATTTCTGGGGTTTTTCAGTTTTACTTTTAACCATAACGTCCCTTTAACAAAGTTTTTTTCACTGAATATCATAGGTTTCTTATTAGTGCAACTTAACCATAACATCCATTTAACAAAGTTTTTTCAATGAATTTCATAGGTTTTCATTAGTGCAACTTAACCATAACATCCCTTTAACAAAGTTTTTCTTGCTCCAAGATGGCCGTGAGCATTCCAGCAAGTTGAATGACAACCTTACGAACAAGTCACATGACTTTAAAGAGAATGAGCTCCCAGTAAGAGTATAAATAGAAAGAGGTTTGCACTCAAAAGATTGATTTATTTCACCTGAGGAAGTCCCTGCATAGGGGTGGAACGTGTGGCGCAGACAGATGCGTGTTTGACTTTTTAAATGACCATTTTCTTAAGCCCATGCTGGTGAATATGTTAAATACTTTGTTTTTAACTTAATAAAGCTATTTTCACTCACTTAGCGGGATTGAGTGTTTTGTGACTGTTTTTCATCATGGTATTAGTAAAAAGCAAAACAGTTCTTGAATGTTATAAATGGTAGCATTTACCTTACAACTAAGCACCAGCTGTGACTAGGCATATGCACCACATGAAAGGTATTAACGCAGTAGTGAGAGAGAGAGAGAGCGAGAGAGAGAGAGGGAGGGAGAGAGAGAGAGAGAGAATGAGATTTAGCATGAGAATAATTGCCAAACATGCATTCACTCCACCACATCTATACCAAAATCGGCTGAAATTATGTGCCAGGCAGCCAGTCGATATTTATAAAAAGGTGAATATGTATTAAGTATTTTTTGAGAGCCCCAAACCAGGTACCACCTCAATCATCCTCCATCAACTGCCAACCTCCTCCCACTCGAATCTGCCCACATCAGAGACCTTGATCGGTGCAAGCAGATTTTTACAACAAAAGGCCTTATAAACAGATACGTCATTATGAGATGGCAAAAGTGGAATTTTCCTGGGTCCCCCACCTTGGAGGGGGGGTCCACAAGGCTCCCTGACATAAAGAAGTTAGTGTCCATTGTTTACCACACTAAAATAGCAAACGTCAGGATATTGTATGACCTGCTGCTGCGGCTCCAAACCTATTGCCTGTCAGTTGTTGACAAATATATTTTGCTCTGATCAATTCATTCTGTAATGCTTTCTGTGTTGAATGTGCAGTCGAGTAACTTTGCTGAAAATGCTGAAGGAGGGGTATGACATCTACAGGAAAGGGGCCTCTGCCAAATGTGGGGGACACACCCTTGTCCCATTCTAAATTACACCCATGTCATTGTGGTATACATAGTTTGTGTTTTCACGACACAATGGCAGTCGCATTCTCAACTTTCTGGAGTGATTATGTGGCACAGGTGGTATAGCTCAGTGGCAACGTGCTCATTTTGGAAGCAATAGGATGCAGAGCAAAATAGGTTCGAATCCCCGTTCTGTGTTTAGAAACCTCTTTGGTTTCCAGCTTGTTATAAAAAAAAAACAATTATAATTATATTGATCATGTGCAATAGCCAAAGTTGAAATGCATATTGATACATTTTCAGTGCTGTGATGCTTCAGAAGAGAACTCAGTAAGTTATGCACTTATTTCAGAGATCTGTGTTCAAATGCAAGATTACAAAATCAAATTCCAGCGAGGTCATACCAGCCTTTCCCATATATGTAGTTGGTAAACCTGCATGTATATGTACTTTGTTTTGTAGCACAACAGGTGTGTTATCAGCAATTTACCTGCTCCATGTAGCGGTGGCTATAAATAACTAACATAGCATCCGAATGGGGAAGGTCTAGAAATTGGAAATTCAGATGAGGAGTTTCAAAACCTAGCCCACAACCTTCAATGATGGGCATACAGATTAGGTATCCAAATTCAAGACTGTGGAACGAAAATGTTCATGCTTTTATCCCAGCTTTGCCAGCAGCCAATGCAGTAATCCTGGATAAATCATCTTATATCCTTGACATTCCTGTGCTGTCTTTTGGTGGCATTGCTTTTTTTATACAATTCAAATGTTTTTCGGCACGTTTATGAATTCCAATTTAACAAGCCTATGCCTTGGGAGTATTTAAAGCTTAAAAATACAAAAGAAAACCCAGATGAAATCTGTTAAGACCACATTAATTAGTATGCTGGTACTCACATAATTCCTTGGGTGATATTTTAAAGAGTTTCATGATAGGTTTTGTTATGTGCGTACTTTCCAAGAAAACTCTATAAAATGGGACTATTTTAGTTCATGGTAAGAGCTTGGAAAGGAAGTGATGAAGTGCATACATTGCAGAGTCGGCGCAATCCCAGCTTCACTGCTTAATCGATGTGTGAACCTGGGCATCACATGTCATGGTGTGCGGCCCAACCTGTCATAATTGAAGTACCTAAACCTTTCAAAAGTGTCAACCTTCAGAGTAGTTTAGTTCTCAGGGTATGATCTTCAAAAAAGCCTCACTCATGGTTTTGAAAGGCTATAATGTTGTTTCCTCAATAATAATAGTGAGCATTGATATATTGCAAACCACAGCCACTTGTTTCTTTGCTCTCTAATGGCAACACTACTTGAAAACCATGTCCCCCTTCTAATCTCATGCTATCTGGATAAAAATACCTTCCTGCTAGCTTGTAATCTTCATCCACTATCTATGCTGCGGTATGTGCAGCTTTTTCCCCGCTTCCAATTGGTCTCATTAATCCATGCTTGAGCACCTTTGCATTCTGTAACTCAGATAATGCAAATCATCTGTCTATTCTGTATTATGTGCACCTTTTTCATACGAGCTGTGCCCATACTATGACTGGTATACCTTAATTCTGATTGATTAAAAGTGTCCAGTACCTATGCTAGAACAAAAGTACCCTTGTCATGTGCTAAGACTGTAAGGGGGCTGAAAGGAGATAACCATGCTCATTGTGATTGGTGTGAGGCAGCATATTTTGTTGTGATTGCAAATATGGGGGCATGACCAGATATTCTGGATCCCTTAATTCTTTTGATTCGTTTGATGGGGGCCCAAAAGTGCCCATGACTCTACAACCAAAATTGCTTAAGATGGCCCTGTACATTAACATGGGAAATGAGTAGGACAGGCATGAAGAGGGCAACACTCCCTTTGTGGAGAGAGGGACATTTAGAAATCAACAGCCTATGCTCATTTACTCACTAGTCAGGGAATGCACATAGTGCAGCGAAGACCAGACACCATCAATGGAGTCCCATAAGGCCCAGAACTTACTTGCTGATGTTTAATCAAATCATTCACCTCCTACAACTCTGCTAGTCTGCCGAAATGAAGGATCAGAATACTCAATATATCTTGCTTGTATCTGCACTCACTGCCTCATTCTTGCAATGTGTCTCATTGTAACAATGCGAGCAGCTCAGTATGGTAGAGGGATGACTCACTCGTTTAACAAGACACACCACTAGTCTTTCTTCACTGATTGTTCTCTTGCACATGGCAATGCCCACTGGCCACTGTTGGAGATCACTTTCCGTGTCCCCATCCACCTCCTTTGCCGGACCGAGGCTTGAGTTCTTTGGCTGCCTTTCATGCATATGGTATGGTGCTCTCCCCAACATATGCATTTCCTCATGCTCCACCGCACTGTCCCTGCATGTGCTTCTATTATCCCATGACCTCGCTTTATTTACACATAAAGCAACCAGCTGCATGTCCTTCCATTGCTTTAGTATGGCCTGTTCCTGGGCAGTGCTCGCCCCACAGTGTCTATCCCATGTTCAATCGTGAGGTATTCCTGACTTTTGCCAAATGGCATTTGCAGAATTGTTTTTTGCTTATTTTTACCACCCTTTTTACCACAAACATATATGTGGTAAGTTGGGGAATGGTATATAAAGGGGTAGAGGATGGGGTTCAAGGGCAAGGTTGCAGGGTTCTCCCCCCGCATTTTGTGATTAAAAAAAGGTGAAAAATAATCAGCAAAAGAAAATTTGGCAAAATGACATTTGGCCAAAAAAATTAATCGAGGAAATCTAATAGATGCAATCTTAACCCTAGCACTGTGCTGAGGGAAGCCAGGGACCACCGTGGGTACCACATTTATGCAGTCCCATACGCTGTGGAACTATGCACAGACCCGAGAAGGCATGGACAAATCTGAAGTGCAACCCCAACCATGACAGCAGACAAGCACGTTTCATTTTCATTTATTTAATTCATGAAGTGCCTAATGGCAAAAGCGCTATTGCAAAATATGAGAACACTATACAATTTACATGATAATGGAAAAAAAAACAACTAAAAATAGAAGGATGGGAGAGAAACAGAAAGTCACTAAGTAGAAAGAAGGGAGAAAGATGAGCTTTCAGCTTAGATTGAAAAATATGAGCAGATGAAGAGCGGATAGAGAGAGGGAGAGAATTCCAGTGTTTAGGAGTTAAGAGGGCAAAAGGTCGGAAACGGGAAGAAGCACTGGGGTTTTGGGACAGTGAGATGAAGCACATTCTGTCATTGGACAGTCTGAGGGAGAGAATAGAAAGAGACTATCGAAAAAAGATAAGGAGGAGCCAAGCCGAGAGTACATTTGTAAACAATAGAAAGAAAATGGTAGAGAAGACGTGATTCAAAGGGAAGCGGTGAAATAGACTGTAAAGAAGATCTGATAGAGGAGCAAAAAGGTCAAGAGAAGAGAATATGAACCAAAGAATTATCAACAGTTCACAGAGGAAGTAGATGTGAGACAGGAAGGCCAAGAAGAAGAGAAGAGCAGTAGGTGATATGAGAAAAGACCAGGCAGAACAGAAGATGTTTATTTGCATGAAATGAGAAATAGGGGCAAGCAGGACGGGTGTTAAAAAGGGCGTTGCGACAGGAGCAAGCAATAGAAGAGAGATTTAGTTCAAAGGAAAATGAGGGATCAAAAATAACCCTGAAATTGCCTGCATTAGAGTAAAAGGGCGGAGAGGAAAGAGGAAGAAAGAGAGCCGGAAGAGGAAGTGTAGACGGAATAGTTGAAGCTGACAAAACAGAACCTCACTCTAAGAATGAATGAGGTGTGGAAAATTAGTAGACATCCAGCTTTGGACAGCAGACAGGCTAGTTGATACAGTGGAGTGCAGAATAGTTCCAAAGGAAGAAAAAGAGAGAAAGATGTGTGCATCTGCGTACAGATGAATGGACAGATTAAATGAAGAAATAAGAGCATAGAATGGGGAAGTGTAGAGAGAGAGAAGGAGAGGATCAAGTACAGAACCTTGAGGGACACTTTAGAGAAGAGGAAGTGAGGAAGATGTGTGTCCAGCCCAATTTACAGAACAAGACTGCTGACAAAGATAGGAATGGAACCATTTAAGGACAGACCCAGTATTACCCAAAGAAGAAAGGGTGGAAATAAGAAGAGTGTGATCAACAGTATGAAAAACCACAGAAAGATGGAGAAGAATAAGTATAGAGAAGAGCTTAGAATGATGAGCAGAGAGAAGAGAGTTAGAGACATGCAAAAGAGAAGTCTCAGTAGAATGTGAATGACAGAATTCAGATTGAGGAGGTGGTAGAAGAGAATTAAGATTTAGGAAACTAGCAACCTGGGCATATGCAGCCGGCTCAAGAATTTTAGAGAGAATGGGAAGAAGAGAAACTGGGTGAAAATTAGCAGGAGTGAAAGGGTCAAGTGTATTTTTTTTAAAGAATTCAGGGAATAAGAGCATGCTTAAAAGTAGCAGGGAAACGGGAGTTAGAAAGATAAGAATTAATGAGTAAAGTAAGACCAGGAAGGAGATGGGTATAGACATGCCGAATAAGAGAAGAGGGAATAGGATCAGAAGGAGATGCCATTGGATGAGGACGGCTCAGAATTGGTAAGCAGAGAGAATGAGGTAAACTATAAGAAGAGGAAGGAGGTAGAGTGGGGGAAGAAGCAACAGCAAAACATAGATTAACAACTTTAGATGTGAAGTAAGTAGCAAAGTAACTAGCAAAGTCAGATTAAGAAAGAGATGACAGATGAAAGGAGCGACGGTCAGGAGATTTAAGAGACATGATGTTTGTGCAGAAGTTGGAATAGCTGATTCCAGGGTGGTGAGAAAGAGAAAAGGTATGATCTGAAAAGTACAATTTATTTGCCACAGGTAGGGCAGAGTCAAAAGAAGAGTGTAAAGATGAAAGTGTAGCAAGATCAGACAGTGATCTAGATTTTTTCCACTGCCGCTCAGGTTTACGCAGATGGCAGCGGAGGAAGATAAGATCAGAAGTAAGCCAAGGCTGAGGAGTTTTATGAGTGGGAGTAAAAGAACAAAGAGAAGAGACAGAATCAAGTACAGACAGCAAAATGGAATGGAGGGTACTAGTAGCCACATGAGGAGACAAACAAGAGAAAGTAGGAATAGTTGGAAGAGAAGAGTTTGAGAAGAGAGAAACGATACAAAGTCAAAGGAAACAAGATAAGAATCAGTAAAAGTAGGTGAAGGAGTTGTAGTAGAAAGGGTAAAGAGGGAGAAAGAAAAATAAAGTAAAATGTGATCAGAGGTATAGAAGGGACAAGAAGACACAGGCTGAGCTGAAGGAAGTGAGGAAAAGATTAGGCAAAGAGAAGAGCCAGACTGATGGGAGGGATGGGGCGGGTACAGCTGAAAATAATAGGAGTCAATAAGTGAGATCAACTGAGAGCAGGAATGATTAGAAGAATGGAGATTAAAGTCACCCAAAAGAAGAAAAAAGACATGACAAAGAAGGAAGAAGAAAGGATAGAAGGTGATCAAGATGGTCCATAAAATCACTGGCTGGGGCCGGGGGATGATACACAACAAGAAGTGAGACCGGAAGGGGGCCTGATAAGGAACAAAAGTGATATTCAAAATGATGAAAGGTTGGAAGGCAGAAAAAGATGGCAAGAGACTCCAAGAGGAATTATAGAGAACGCAAGTACCCCTTCCACGTCTGAGAGGGCCAGGACTATGAGAGAATAGGGTAGAAGCAGTATGAAATGAAGCTGATATAAAAGAGTTGTCTGGGGCAATCCAAGTTTTGGTAAGACAAAAACTGCAAATTAGAATGGAAAAACGGATCAAGAATCGAGTGAGATTTAACGGTCATTGAGAAGACCAAAGTGAAAAACAGGCAAGACATCTGTAGAAATTGAAGGGATACCTAGATTGCAATGGTGGCGAGAATGAGCACAGACTACCTGAGGAAAGGAACGGTTGGTTATCCACATGGAAAAGGGCAAAAGATAAGCAGGAAAAGGAGCAGGTGGGCGGCAGATTGGCAGATGATCAGGCACGAAAAGGGGAAAACGGGGAAAGACAATGCCCTCAGAGGGTCGCCCTTTGAATGGGACACCAGGGCTAAGAACGCCTTAAGGTCACTTTCAGAAGGAGCAGTCAGGTGATAGTCACGTGACCACTCCTGCACATCCAGGGGTGCGGGCCACATATGGGAGACTGCGGCAGCGGCTGTGTTTACACTGCAGATGGACAATCGACAATCCAGGTGGCAGGACAGAGGCCAGCAACAGATGAAGTCAGGTGGGCAGGCAGCATAAACTACAGGTCGGAGTGGCCTAGCACTGCATCTCTCTGCAGCGTTATCTCCTGTTCATTGCGGAACGGCCACCATCTTGTTTTTTTGTTGCTCTGAGTAGATGCGCATCTAGTTTTCACAAACTGAGATTTGTTGGCAGCTGCTGAAGAAACTCTGTGCACTCCATCTCTTTCTCTGCCGCGTCGTCACACCCTTTTATCCCAGCGATGCACATCATCGATCCCCCATTGGTTAGGCCAATGTTGTGAAAGAATTTGAGCATGGGCAAAAGTATTACAAGTTACATGACAGCCAGAGCATTTTTAGTGATTACTTGGTTTAATGTTTGCAATATACCTATCGCTGTACTCTATTGTTGAAAAACCGTGATTCCGTTGGACATTCCAGGTAGCAAGTTCTTCTCTCACAAGCGGCATCATTATTCTATGACAAAGCTATGGTGACAGTAGGCGGGTACTATAGCAGTCATTAGACCTAAAGGTCCACTTCACCAGGACAAGAGCAACAGTGTTCAGAGTATTGACTACATCACAATCACAGCACACTGAAGGAGCATTCTGCAACATACGGTAATTGTGTGCAGGGAACCAGCAATGGTTACACGTATGTGTTGCTAGTCTTTGCATGCAATTTTAAACACTTTCAAAATGAAATGAGAAAGTTAAAATTAAATGAAGGCGAAATCGCCTTTACGCCAGTTGTAACAACAAGGCGTATTCTATTGAAATCTTTGGTTTTATGCCTACATGAAAATGCACGCAGGTATAATACCAAGATCTCCTCCAAGACATAGGAGGAAAGCAAAGAGGAGATGCTATCTCTGCCTTATTGCCCTTGTATGCCTAGGAACAGCAGCAACATGTTCTGGAGCATGAAATTAAAGTGGAAAGCACTCCCTGTTTTCCTTTCTTCATCTGCCAACTAAGAGTGTCCCGAGTAATATGAGGGTTGGAGGTAGGGGGAATCGGGCAGTTCTTTGTATGCAAGAGTTTCAGGGCAAATGCTGCCGATGAGTTGACATCTGGAAGAATGCATAGGAGGAGGCACAATAGCAAAGGCCTCCATTTACATTGGGGCTTTGTTGCAGAAGACAATGGAGCACATGTCTTTGCTGCATTTTGAATTGACAAGATAATGCACGTCCCTTCCTTTGTGCTTCATCAGCAATTGTCAGCCAGGGAAGAATGATTGCTGTGGCCCAGAAGATCAGTTCACATGTCACGAGGGCTTACCACGCTCCAAATGCATTCCGCTAAATGTAGGCACGCCACACTTTGCCACTACACAATCCGAAGACCTGTGTGGCTGCCTCTTGGAACTCTATTTTGCACATGTTGGACAGACTATGTGTTCAATGAAATGCCAACAAAGATTACTGCAACACTCATAGCAGAGCTATAGACAGGCCACCACGTGCAACACTCTGCTAGTGCCAGCTGATCTCTAAGGTCTCATCTGCGTAATAACCTTTTGAAGAAGCCACCAAGCAGTTTAGAAGCCATACTTAATCTCTCAGTGTGAATTTCTGTTAGGCAGAATCCTGTGCAGCTCCCTTAGGGAGCACTACAGAAGATTAAGACTACAAGCATATGCAATAAATCCCCTTTGGTATCAGTCTGTACCACAAAGATTTAGTTGGTAGCTGTGGCTAAGCAGTCAAGACTTATCTCAACAGGGAGATGAGCAGTATTCAGGGCTTACACAATAGGACTACAATACTATGGAACAAGGAAACACTGGCCAACGCTTTGTATCAAAAAGAATATATATATTTATTTTACACACTCTTAAGTTTACACACAAATTACTATCCTTAAAGCAAGTTAACACAGTCATGAAAAGTATACACAACTCCCTATTCAAATTGTAGACAAGTTAGAGCAAGAGTGAAAACTGAGCAAAACGGCACAGTGTAAACCAAGCAGAAATGGCACTCCAACAATTTCTTCAGAGGGAGGGAAAGAACAAGTTATACAGGTTTAAGCTCCTAAACACACCAGCAACACTTCCCAATTGGATTGTGAACAAGTTAAGCAAGGCAGCACTTTAGCATCAACAATACTTTGGTGAAAACCGAGCAAAATGGCACTTCAACAATATATAAATGGGAAGGAAAGGTGGTTATACGAGTTTAGGTGCACCAACACATTTCTTGATGAGAAACAATCTAGAGAAGGCAGTTATAACAGCTTTAGCTAGAGTCAAGAGGCTTGTGCCAGAGTCAGTGGTACAAGGCAAAGTGCCTAGGTTCAAAATGTTCTAGTAGCTGTAGTCAAGTCTTTGTTAAATGATTGAAAAGGCGTTTGCAGGACTTAGGAAGATAATGTTAGACGAAAGGGTGGCCAGCCCAGAAGGTAAGTAAAGGATTTAAAACACCTTTAGTAATACCCAACGAAACGGGAGGCCTGGCGGAACAATGTACCTTGAAAGTGGAAGAGGCACCTGTGGTGGCGGTAGTTCCTGGCAGTTCCTGCAGTTCGGGAGATGCAACAGAGGACGAGAGGCTCTCGTTGAGGAGGAAGGATCGAGTCACTGCACTGCCCAGGGATGAAACCAGCCGCAGTGCTGCCAAAACGGAATAAAAGGTATGCTCCTTTAAACCGCTGTCATGGTGGACCGATGGCTGGCTATCCGGTCTCCTAGTGCTTGGCACTGGCGATTCGGCCAATGCAGGTCCTGGAAGCTGATTGGCTAACTGGTTGACCCCACCAGCTCAACGGAAGTAGACTCTTGCAGGTGAAGATCTTCTCGAGCCGTTGGAGAAAAGTGGTGAGGATCTGCAGCAGGGCTTCACTGGTGGTTCAGTCATTGCAGATGTCTTTGGCTTCTCTCCTCTTCGGCTTCCTAGTTCCAGTGGCAATGTCTTGTCCTCCAGTCCTCAGGACCCTGCTTTTATGCAGAAAGACCCCCATTCATACAGCCTAGCTGTCACTCACACAGTGGGGTGGCTATCCTGGCGGGATAACCCCTCAGCCTATCAGGGTAGAGTGCGACTTGGATTGCCTAGGTAACCCTGTCCAGGGTGCCTATTCCCCCTCCCACACATCCTGTCTACATCAGACTCAGTGTCACCGAAAGGAGGTCTTTTGTGCAGAAGCCAACCAAAAGGACGAACAAAGGATCCCCCACCTGGGTTAGGATTTCAGAGAAAGACACGAGAAAGAAATATTATAAAATTCCTGGCAATAAAAACCTACCGGAGTAAAGTTAATATAAAAATAAACCGATGGAATGTCACAGGCTGTCAGTAAAAGTGGTAGCGAGGGACTGTACGGTACCCCCTCAAAAATGAACACCAGGGAAAAACTATTAACTCTTCCCAGCACTTCCAAAGTAAGATGGGTTGTACTGGTTCTGTTCATAACTATTGACTAGTAAAGTCAATGGCAACTTTACATGCCCTGGGAGACAGTAGTCAGTCCCAGGGTATAGAGTCTATGTTTGGGGGTCGCTATGACACCCCTGTGTCACTGTACCAAGGGTGCTGTGTGACACACATATAAAAAGATGATCCCTATGAGGGCGAGAAAAACCCCATAGACCATAAGCACACAAATAGCCTAAAACACACATCAGCAATCGGTTTAAGAGTGGGAAAAAGAGTCTCACTCTTAGCAGGAGAGAAATCCAGCAAAGCTGCTGGGGGACTCTATAGGTAAGGGAAATTAGCCTTAGAAGAGAATTCTCCTTAACAATTTCCAACCAGCATTCCCATTTGAGCTGAACCTGTCCAATATATTAATGGCCAGAGTCTTCTCTGCTCTTGTAGATGTAGCACAGTTGGTGTGGAACATAATTTCATCCTTTTGTACTGATTCACATGTAGTCGGATTTAAAGTTAACGTTGAATTTCTGCTGTTTTTCCGTAATAGACTTGCATTTCATTCTATAGGTGGTAGCTTTTCATATACAAATGACAGGGCTAGGAGGATCCACCGAAACCATCAAAAGAAAGGGGCTGTGTACATGTGTGTTTTACTTCAGCAGTCCTTGCAACTTCAATTGGAAGAGGGATAAAGGCAGCAAGAGGAATATGAACCAACCCAACTTCTGTCAACTACACCTGGAATGTCAAGCTACAATTGGTGACATTGAAGACAGTACATCACTGACACCTATTACACACATTGTGAGAAGTGTGGGTGCAGTTTACAGGAAAGAGATGAAGTGAGACTATTTCCCCTTTGACTTGGGCATCTTGAATACAGAGGGATCATCAAAACAGATGCCTAATGCCTCTTTACTGGACACTTAGAGGGATGATGACCCAGTACAGTATTGGTATACCAAGCCGGCTGGCTGCCAGCAGCACATGAGTTGCTGTCGAATCGCTTAGCAGCTTCCAACAAACGTGCAGTAAGCAAGTGTTTTTAGTGTGGTGCCATGTATTATCTCAGTCTTACAGTGTGGCTTGTTGAACAATTGACATTCATTAAAAAAGAATCAAGTTCAATGCAGAAGCCTATGGAAGACCATTTACCAATTGTCAACAAACCAGGTTGCAAAATTAAGAGGCACAGCTCCACCTCACTGATGAGGCCCAACAAGGCTGAAACACCTGTCTGGGGTTGCTGTTGGTACTCTTTTTCAAATGAGGTTTGCCTGGCATTTCAGTGCTGGACTGCCCTTGTGGGTGGGACAAAGACTGATCCCTCCTTTGTGAAAGGTACAATGAGCAAAAGTTGATGTCTGCAGACTCTCAAAGTGGGAAAAAAAACCACAGAACATGTTATCATGCCATGTTATTTCTAGAGAGGGGCGCCTGCTACCTTTTTTGATTTTTTACCCAGTCCTTGTAAAAAATCATAAACTGTGGTGCATACTTGGGAAATAGATATCTGTAGTGGTGACTGGTAGGCCCACACTATTTGCTGACTTACACATGCCATTGCTTATCATGCCAGTACCCTTTTTGAATCTTACAAGTACCACTTTTCAAATGTTCTCCTGCGCTTCCATAGTGCGCATTGACCCCTTATATTTTTTAGGCTCTCTCACTAAATTGTATGGCTCTTCCACAGAGCACAAACAGCACTAAAATGGTATCTGGCTCTGTAAAAGGACACTGCTATCCATTCAGGTGCACATGCTCTCCCACAGAACATTGTTTCCAATTAAAGTTCTCAAGCTCTTACACAGACCACTGCCAATCTCACATGCGTGGAGTCACATTGAGATCAGTCCCTCCCCATACCCCCTCATTCTTTCCTCTCTGCACAGAGACCTACAGGAAGGAAAGATGATCCAGCTGCATATACCACTCCACGTCCTAGTGAGCTGTTTAGCTCCACTAGGGTTTACAACCACTGGGCAATCCAAGCAATAGGGACTTGCATACCTAATCATAATGTACCTTGGATCCTGTCTAAATATGGGTGTTGCCAATTGTGTGCTGCCCAAACTGTTTGTTGTGGTGGTGCTGGCAGCAGGGGCTTTCCACTGACCACCTGTGCACAATTGCCAGTGATATTCATCGGGCAGGCTAAATGGGCTTGTAGATGGTGATTTGGGAAATGCACTTGAAACATTGGCCCTCATTGGGACTCCGGCGGAAAACCATGGTGCTATTAGCACCATGGTCGATGCCGGAGTCCGCCATGGCAGAATGGGGAATTACCACCCCATTCCAAGGTTGGCGGGACAGTAATTCCCCATGCCACCATGGCCCTTCCCCATTCCCATTTTTGCCCCATAGGGCATAATGGGAATGGGGAAGGCGGTAAGTACGGTACCGCAAATTGCGGTACTGTACTTACCTCGAGAGTCCCTTTGCGGGCCCCTACGTTAACGGCTTGTCTAGACCAGCCGTTAAGTTCGGGTCCCGCAAAGAGACCTCGTAGTAAGGCGTTAAGGGTTTAACGGCACCAACACCTTTTACGGCGCTGTTAACCCCTTAACGCCTGGGTCCTAATGAGGCCCATTGTATACAAAGACAAACATAGTACACATATATCAAAATAATACGGTCTCCCTGGTTCTATTGTTCTATGAACAATTAACAATATAATTTTATTTGTGATACTTATTCAAAACAAACATACACCCTTCAACAGGTGGACATTCATTCTGAGTACCTTGCTTAACCTTACACATAAAAGAAAAACAGCATACCATGACTTTCTATATGATTGCATTCAGTAATGTTTAAGAAAACAGAAGGTTCATGACTTTTTAAAAGTCATAACATTATAATGTTAGGAAATCAAAATAGTACAAAGGATCAACAGGTCACCCACTTATTTGGCTCGGAGTTCACTTATGACAAAATATGTTTATTTATTTGCTGCTTTTAATTTTATTGCAGTTGGAATGGGTATTTTAAAAATCAAGGCAAGATGAAGAGAAGGATCAACCTACCCACAGGTGACTATTGGAATTGTGATCCCCCTTTCACCATCTCCTTACCTATACACTGGACTAAAGGCAATATTTATGTATTTATTGGTCACTTGCTAAGTGCTTATACAATTAGCAAAACTGTTTCAAAGTGCCCACAGGCCTACAGGCTGGGGACAGAGGAAGGGGGACAATGAATTACAACAAAGACAAATAATTGAAGACAGTACAAACAAATCAGAAGAATAATAGTGAGGGGGAGACAAACCTACTATGCCTTGTGAGTGTTTAGAACATGCAAGTTCAGAGGAGAGGAGGGTAAGTGATAGGTGCCGTGGTACTCACGGAGAAGTGCTCAGGGTGAAGTGGTAAGTGCAACCTCCAGTGAGGAGGGTGAGCCTAAGCAAGTGCAGTAAAATAGACAGCGGCTGGGATGAGAGATGAGAGGGGGTCAGGGCCCGAGGATACATAAGGGCCCTGCACATCTGTCATGCTACAGTATGATTAGCAAGGAAGAGGGGAGGAGAAGGAAGAGGTAAAGAGAACGTTCTTGAGGCTTTTTCTGAACTTAAGGAGGTCTTGCTCGGGATGCAGAGGGAGAGAGAGGCTATTCCACAGAAGGGGGCCCGCTGAGGAAAGCGATCGACCACCAACTCTCTGTTTAGCAAACTGCTTCTCACGCAAGGAGTTGGTGCCAGAGGAAGAAGGGGAGTATTTGGTCAGGAAGTTTTGAAGATAGAGTGGTTGCTCGCCCCAGATAGCCTTGTGGATGATACAGAGGGATTTGTATGCAATCCGTGCTTAGACTGGGAGCCAGTGAAGGCTTTGTAGGTCAGACGAGATGTGGTCCCTGAGGGTGAGGCCAAGGATAAGTCTTGCTGCCCTAGTCTGGGTTAGGTGGAGGGGTCACAGAGTGGACGAAGGTAGATTGAAGAAGAGGCGGTTGCCTGGAGAGAACCAGAGCACGGGTAATATTGAGTCTCTGGGGGAAGGTGAGGAAGGGTAGAGTTCCTTTGAGAAGGGAGCGCTGAAAGTGGGCTTCTTGACAATGTCCTGAATATGAGGGATGAAGGAGGGGGAGGAGTCGAAGATGACTCCGAGATTCCAAACTTCAGAGGGTGGTGAGGGGGATAGCCCATGGAGGAAGGCCAGAGTACAGGGAAGAAGTAGGGTGCAGGGGACGCAATAGGTAGAATCCCGGTTTGCTAGCATTGAGGCAGAGGTCATTAGCCGTGCACCTGGCCTGGATGGCAGAGAGGGAGTCAGGGATAAATGAGGGTGCAAGAGCATCAGTAGGACATTTAAAACAGAGTTGTTGTGTCATCAGCGTAGCACTGGAAGTTCGGGGAGAAGGTGTGCCAGCAGAGAAAGGTAAATGTTAAAGAGCCTGGGCGAAAGAATGGAGCCCTTGGGGACGCCACAGGTGGAGAAGGAAGTTGGGGAGGAGAAAGGTCCAAGAATGATTTTTGAGTAACGGCAGTTAGGTAGGAGGTAAGCCAGTCTAGTGCCCACTCTGTGATACCAAGGGTATCATGGAACCTTATTATGAGGACGGATTGGTTCACTGCGTCAAATGCAGAAGAGAGATCAAGGAGGATGAGGACAGCAGGGGAGGTGGAGTCAAGGGATGCAAGCAGTTCTTGACTGGTGTTCAGAAGAGCAGTTTCCATGCCTCTGGATGCTCGGAATCCAGGCTGGTGGTCGTGGAGAGCACTGACAAGTTTGGTGTGAGAGTTGAGTTGGGGGGTTGCCAACTTCTCAAGCAGTTTCCCCAGGACGGGCTGATGGAATTGGGACTGTATTTGGCTGGGCAGGAAGGGTCTGCAGAGGGTTGTTTTAAGGTGGGGCGCACAAGGGAGTGCTTGATGGAGGATGGAAAAGAACCAATAGCAAAGGAGTGGTTGCAGAGCTCAGCAAGATCAGGGGCAAGAGAGGAGATGTTGTCCTTGATGGTTCTGGAAGAGCATGGGGAAACCTGTTTAGAAGAGGCCTTCATGGAGTTGACAGCTCTGGTGACCTCTTCATGGGAGACAGGAGTGAAGGAGGGAGGAGGAGGGTGAGTGTTTGTGGGAAGCAGAGGGTAGAGGGAATGGTTGTAGGAGTGTGAGACAAAGGCTGTTCAGTATGTCCTGGGTTTTGGTGGTAAAGTGAGAGCCGAGAGCATTCCAGAGTGCTGGGAAGGAGTAGGGGCAGAAGATACTGTGGAAGGGTTGGCAAGTTCCCTGCAGATTTTGAAGAGTTCAGCCATGTTGTTGGACACATTGGACACCCGTGCCTGAATTTGGCTCTTTTTGGCATGGATGGAGAGTCTGTATTGTCTCTGATCAGGCAGAAGGCCAGTTTGTCAGGGGTGAGCCAGAAGCGTGCCACTTCCGTTCAGCAGCCTGCACTTATGTTTTTGGTCTGCAAGTTTGGAGTCATACCAGGTGTTATGCTTGGAGGCAGGTTTCAGGCAGATACTCATGACAGGGGCAAGGATATTGAGGGTGTTGGTAATGGAGAGGTAGAGGTTGCTAAGGGCATAGTCCACGGTAGTGTCAGAGTTGGGAGGGAAAGGGGGAATAAAGCTGGAGGTGAAGGCAGAAGCTGACACTCGTTTCATCGGACAGATGTTCATGAACGAGCTTTGCAGGGCTTTTTTAGTAGTAGTCATGGGACTGTAGAAACCAGGATAGAGGCGAGAAGAGAGTGGTCGGACCAGGAGAGAGCGGTGACCTGGGGAGTAGTGAGAGGAAGTTTGGAGTGGATAATGGCGTCCAGTGTGTGTCCAGCAGAGTGGGTTGGACCAGAGCGAAAGATGGAGAGGGATAGAGAGGAGCAAAGGTCAATGAAGAGGGAGGCTGCTGTGCACAGGGAATCTAGGTGTATGTTGAAGTCACCCAAGAGCAGTATATTGGAGGTGGTAGAAAGTAGGGAGGAACAGAAGTCCACCCACTCAGAGAGAAACAGGGAGGAAGTGCCTGGAGGCTAATAAATGGTAGCAATGGTCAGAGTGATTGTGGGAGAGATCACCAGTTTGTATACTAGGCTGTCAAAGGATGACTAGTGCTGAGTGGGTAGGATGGGAGAGGGGATCCAGTCAGGGATGATTAAGGCAACCCCTACGCCTGTGCAGTGAGGTTGAGGCTTGGAGGTGATCTTAAAGCCATCAAGAAGAAGTGAGTTGAATTAAATGACTGATCTGGCTTTGAACCAAGTCTCAGTGAGTGCAAGCATGTCTAGTTCAGTGTCTTCAAGGAGAAGGGAGATGTCAGCAGAGTGTTTGCTGGCTAATCATGCATTGAGAGTGGCCAGATGGAAATGATCACTGGCTCTGAAAGTGTTTTGTGGTGGAGTACAGGGGCATGTAACATCAGTCAGAGGTGGCAGAGAAGGGAGGGTAGAAGGGGGAAAGGCAGGAGAGGGAAGGAAGTTAATGAGGGACGGTATGATTCTATCAAAGATAAGGAGGTTGGCCTGAGGGCCTTGAACCAGGATTGCGCCGTGTGGAAGACATTAATGCAGCAGCGAGAAGAGAAGAAGCCTACCAGGGGTATTTCCCACATGGTGCCGCTGTTGATGGTAGTGGAGAAGTAGGGGGAGACAGTAGAGATGAGGTGAGAGGTCCATAGGTCAGGAGATGGGACAGAAAAAAGGATGTCTGTGAAGATTTCTCTGGAGGAAGCACTGACATATGTGTCATGCTCATGCTCATTTGTGCTTATTATTTAGACAAATGGCTCTTTACGCAGTGGAAGACCTAGACTCGCTGCTGTAAATTTGTGCTGTATAAAGCCTACAGAAATCACAGACCAAGACAAGTCCTTGCCACTACTAGCATCATCAAAGTGAATTACAATCTATTTGGCTTAGACTGATATGCGTTGTACTATGTTATAGTACATGAGGATGTAACCATTATAGATTGCTTGATTACATCCCTTTCAATGTCTTTTGAGTTGACACAGTGGGGCAGGCTATACGCGCTCCTGCCACTCTATTTGCTCCCTGTAGAAAACCTTTTCACACTACCTTGATCAACAAGAAATCCAGCTATTCTCAGGTACCCTCTCCACCATTAGGCACTTCTGGTTCAGCTTTGGATTCCCTCTGCTTCATTCCTAATGTGGAATGAGCCGCCCCAAAATGGCTTTAGGCCTTCTCTTTCAGGATAGATCTTTCCTCTCTTCCGTTAGATGCAGTCTGGCCTCTTATGGAGTTTATGGAAGGCATTCTAACTTAAGCACACACCCCTATGAGACATATGTCATGAAAATTAGTTTCTGAGGTTCTTCAGTCAATTAGATGCTCAAAAACTGCACCCTTAACCTCCGATTTGCCAAGAGTTGTTTCCAATTCAGTTTTCTCCTTCCCCTTTAGGGATCACACGTTCCATTTCGTCCATCCTTTCAGTAAAATGGAATCACTAAGAAAATAATTTGGCAAAGTACATATGTAGTTGCTAAATAAGCTCTGGAGGAAATCACATTTGGAAAAATAATAGAGTTGCATTTTTCAAAGGGGCTATTGTCTTACATGCAAGTTAAATGTGTATAATATAAAGAGAAATGCATCACGATACATGTTTTTCATTAACTAAAATTTGGATGAAGCATGTAATACGAACAATGTTTAAACTCTCTTTCATCAGAACACTGCCTTAACATTGTTTTTCTCCAATAAAATGGTGGAACAGTTATGAATTATTCCAAGCCCGAAAAGTATCCTGTTTGAAGAGGTACATTTTAAAGATAGCTTGCATTTCCTCTTTTCCATGTTTAGCAGATTTCAACTTCCTGGTTGCAATGAAATAACAAAGACACAAGTTACATATGGGTTTCTTTTAACACTTCTTTAACACAAGAAACATGCATTCTCTTGGTTAAAAATGATAAAACTGCACACCCTGCATAACCCAAGATATTATCAGAGGCTGTTCGCAAGTTTCCCCAAACTTATTAGTTGCAATAAGATCATTTGAGCTTTGCATTTATTTGTCGTCAGTTTTCAAAGTTTGGCAGGAAGAAATGCACAACTATGTACTCTCCTCCGAGATCGTCAGTCTGTACATATTGTCACTTTGGAATGATTAATCACTAGAGTAGGCCAGGCCTAGATTATTGACAATTATGTACCACGTTTTCATTTATATTTTCCTTATTTTTCACTCTTCCCAGAGAGGTTTTATGGCATGCTCGTAACACCTTGCCAGTAGGCTAACAGCTAACTTATAAGCACAGATGAGACTCCTACATTAACTTCAGTGGAACCTACAAAGTCTTTAATACTAATTTTACATTTCCAGAAACTTTATTCAATATAGAATCTTCAGGTTCCAATTGCAATCACATTAAAATGTACAGATACACACACAACAACAAACCAGATTAAATCACAAGATAAACAACGTTAAAAATCCTGAGGGTAAAAATATTCAAAATTCATTATTAAAATTACTTGCCTACTTTCTGCCAGAGGCTTTGGCTAAAAGACTTCTTCTTAGCCAGGCACGATGAATAAACCTCGCTACATAAAAAATACACATCCAAGTTAGCAGTAGATTTGCAAAATGACAGCCTGGGCAGTAGTTTGAATACAAATTGCTATAAAATGAGCTTAAGATATTTGTCTCGAAGGTCCCTCAAGCTCTCACACAGAAGCATGAAATGCAAAATTGACTCCTCTGCTGCCCCACACATCGGACAGATAATGCTCACAGTTGGCTTCCACGAATAAGTAACCATAGCCACATTCAGGTTGTCCGTGCAAAGTTCAGCATAAAGTGCTCGTGCGTAAGGGGGGTGATATAAAACAGAGATATGTAGGTATTGCAGTCCCGTTGCAGTCCCGTTGACAATACTGTGCAGATGTTCTGCACATTCCATCTTGTAAGGAATATCGCTGCTTCCTATACCTTTGCTTTGGATCCCCGATCAATTGGCTTGGGTTCATCCTACAGGCAAACCAGGTCTAGAGCAATAAGCCATTTCTTAACATGCTGGAGCCAGCGCCTGGGGTTTCCCCCATCGAGGGACATTAAATGTATTCACACTCAGGAAAGGCGGATTGACCATTCACAATCAAAATCTGCCTTTTCTCTGGCGCGATTGTGCCTTAACTGCCCACTGCAGTTGGAGGAACAAAATGTAAACAAAAATTTCCGCTGCCATTAAAGTAGGAAATAGCAGCCGTTTTTTAACATGTTTTTCATGGCGGCCATTTTTTTTTACTTTTGTTTTCACTCTAACAGGAGATGATTTCGTTTGCGCTGAGCTCATCTCCCACTGGAAATCCCAGGGTGCGAATAGCTTTCATGCCTTGCTCCCGGGCCTACCAAAGTTCGGGCTGGCGGGCCGCTAAACGTCATGTTCACCCCAGTGGCAGGGTGTGAAAGCTATAATAATGCCTCCCGATATTTAAAGAGGCCAGGGGAGCTCCAAAACCGGACCCAGAGCATTACAGGTCACAGGCCTACCTCGTCGAAAATTGGTCTAACATCACACTCTATATAAACTTGTGCGTTTGGGGTGCGTCGAGGAAGCAGGAGGGATTTTGGGAATTTGTTTTCCGTTATTGACAGGGACCAGTGTTGGTGTTCCCCCATATGTCGGCACCATACAGTCCTGAACATTTTAAATTAAGTTTATAAACTTCTAGTGCTGGCTTGACTTCACCCCCAAACCCCCATGTTTGAAAAAGAATGTCTTTACCGCGTCAATATTTTTCTCAAGGGTAACATTTGCTTTGACAAGCTGGGCAGACCATAGGCCATTTTCTGTGAAGTGAATGCCAAGGTAATCATACCAAGGCACCTGCTCCAGGTCAAGGCCTTCAATGTCCACCTTAAATGTATGGTGCTCAGTGAATCTGGGTCTGAAGACTATTGCCTTTGTTTTGCTAGTACTGATTTCATGGCCCATTTCCTTGCATTTATTTGAGAAGATATTCAAGGTTGAAATCATGGCAATGGGAGTCATTGACAGTAAGAATGCGTTGTCCACGAAAAATAGCATAGGCATTCTGTCTTGAGCCACACTCTGCGGATCCAGGCAAGACTTAATTTGCCCCCTCCAATTATTCCATTGATATAGATACTGAACAATATGGGGGCCAATACACATCCCTATCTTATGCCTCCAGCCACCTTAAAGGGCTCAGTTACCTCCCCTGATAGCCCCCAACAAACCTCTGTCTAATTTTCACAATAGAGGAGGGATACCAGATGTATGAGGAGGGATAAAATGTTATCAATCGGTGCCTGCCAGAGTAGGCTCCTTGAAATGCCGTCAAACACGTTTTTTAAGTACACGAACACAGCATATAATTATGATTTCTTAAAGACTGCATACTTTTGTAAAATTAAAAAGCCAAACCCTGATCAATTCTGCTTTTCACTGACTGGAAACCAGCTTGCAGATGACTGATAAGGTCTCCAGCGTCGACCCAGTAATGAAGATGCTTCAGGAGGGCCTTAGCAAAGGTTTTGCCAGCCCCATCTAATAGCGAAATGGTTTGATAATTGGCTGCAATCCCCCTCACCCTTTTTAAAACACAGGAACTATCTCGATGCAGGAATATAAGCTGATGCAATGAAACAGTTAAAAAAACGTGTTATAACCGGAGCCCATATCAAAGGTTCACTTTTATACTAATCGATCAGAATCTTCTCAGGCCCTGGTGCTGTACTCCCTTTTTGTGCTACCAATGCCTCTCTAATCTCCCCCAGACAGAAGCTAAAATGTTGGCCTCTTTCGCCTCGGGGTTCACCTTCCTTTGGGTGGGATGCTATCATTGTAGAGATGGAGCTCCGTTTTTCTCTCTACACATCTGCAAAGTGCTTGTGCCAAATGTCTGGGAAATACAAGCCTGGATAGAGGAATCCCCTTTTACGTCCTTACCGGAAACCAATTTCCAAATAGTAGATGAATCCCGTTTTCTCACTGTCTCTCGCATCTCTTCCCATTTTTTTGTGGGCAAACTCCTTCTTCTTAATTATTTATTATGCTTTTATTGCTATTTCTCAAATTCCGAAGGACACATTTATTTGTTACTGAGTTTGATTTTAGATAGGTAAAAAGTTGATTTAGCATCAGTGCAATAACAATCAAACTATTCCTCTCTTTTTAAACTTATTTTTGACAAAAAACTTGGAGGAGGCTAAGAAGGGTTGTGAGCATGTTATCAAGGCCTCAAAATCAGATATTTCACACCAATCTGAATGTTCACTGGAGCAGATGTTTTCTATATAGCCAAGAGCAGCAATCATACAGAACAGAGATACTGTTTGAGGACTCTAATTCCACCCACTTAGTTGTGCACCATGCATGGCCTGTGATCAATATAGGAATGATACAATTAGTTGCCTGTGATTCATGGTCAAACCTGCCATAGATTAAAGACTGATCATCACAGGGCAATGATCGCTTTCCAAGCCATGCAGATGATACCAGTACATAATCTATGCATGACGAGCCATTATGACCATAGAAGGTGTTTTGAGCCAGTTGATTGTTAATAACGTGGCTATTACAGGCTCGAAGTTTCAGACTATACAAAATGTGGGCTGGATCAAAAGTATGGCTATCAGTCTTGCTAGGAACCCCTGCTTGCAGAGCTGGGATGTCCCAAACTGCATCCTGTTCATCCCACACTCCCTCCAGCTCTTTGAAAGTTTTGAACTGGAGTTTCAAATCCCCATAACTATGAGTAGCAGTTTATTTGCAGGGGTACTCTCCCATTTGGCTACATGCTCTTGCAGTATTGTTTTAGTTCTGGGTCGGTTTGTCATGAGGTATATTATACATATTAAATAACAGTAATTTGGTAAAATGGTTGAACACAACCCTTTCCAGCACTTCAGAGTAGTCTGTAAGGAGTGACACTGCGTCAAGGTTCAGTGGCATTTTCTGGTGAGCCAATTGCATTTTTTAGTAGTGGGATGACCGTGGCCCTTTTGGAAATAGAGAGAAAGCAAGTAGTCGAAGGCCAGGTTGAAAAGTTCAGCAAGGAAAGGAGTCACTAAAGGAGCAAAAGGCTTCACTATCTGAACCAGCAAGAGGGTCTTATGAGGCACAAGAGGGGTTAGTATTCATCAGTAGAAATAGGACTTCTTCAGTATTAGTGTGACAAACGTGGGAGATAGAAGCAGAGGATGATGGTAGAGTAGTCAGGATGTAGAATGTAGGAGGACAGAGTGAGAGGAAGGTCATGAGCGAGTGTCTAATGTTGGACATTTTATGCAGCAAAATATTCAGCTAGATCATTGTTCGTGAGAGTGGAGTTGATAGTCATAGATTTAGGAGGAGTGAGTTTAGAGTGCACTGTAGCCGGTGAAGATGGTTGGAGTGAGAGTCGATGAGGCTGAGGTAGAATTCAATTTTTGCTCTATCAAGGAAGGAGTTGAGAGAGTACAGGACAGAGTTGCAGGACCATGTGAGGGATGTATACGAATTGTTCAAACTACAATTGTTCGAATTACAATTGACCTTTGCACAATTGACCGAATTGTGAAGGTCAATTGTTACATATATGCGGGGGAAACCCCCGCAACCTCCCATTATATATAAATATATATATATATATATATATATATATATATATATATATATATATATATATATATATATATATATGACCAAACCAATATATATATATATTATATATATATGTGCGGTCAATTGTGCAAAGGTCAATTCGGACCCTCGACTTTCGGTCAATTCGGTAATATGACAATTGTGTTCGAACAATTTGGGTAATACCCCATGTGAGTGGGCATGCTTCCCTTTGCGCAGCAGCCGACGTAGGACTGCGCATAGAGGGTGACCCATGGTTGAGAATGCTGAGACTTGGGGGTAAAAGTTTGCAGTGGGAAGTGAGAGGAGAATGAGTCATATAGTGGTGTTTGGAATATGGAGAACACAATGATAGTGGACGAGGCATCAGGTGTGAAGGAGGACAGTGAGAACTGTAGGTCAGATAGAAAGGGAGGAATGGCAGAATGTTTAAATGTCCTTTGAGCAATAATTGAGGCAATTGGTTCAGAGAGGTTAGACGGTGGAAAGGAGATGTTGGTGGAAACAGTGGAGTGATCCAATAAGGATGGCGTGTTAGTAGTATTAGTGTCTGGGAGAGAGGAGGAGATGAAAAAAGTTCCAAAGAGTTACCCTTAGTGTGGGTTGGTAGGTTATGGATAGAGTGGAGAGCATGGTCACTAAGAAAAGACTGAAGTTCCGATTTCTGAGAAGTGGTTAGGGAGGGAAGGTTAAAGCCACCTAAGAGAATTAGATGATGTTTATGGAACAAAAGTAATGAGTTACAGAAGAATGATCCAGTGGGACTAAAAGGGCAATAGATGGAGATGGTGTGCACTGAGTGAGGCAGAGAAATAGTATGACTTCTCTCCCCATTACATATATAGTCAATGAAACCACCTATTCCTGCCTCACTGGGTATGTTTGGGAAGGAAAAACAATATTTGGTGTTCCTTCAGTGTTTTGGCTGGGACCAGGCACACTACAGTCTCAGGAAAGATTGGGGCAATGCAGAGAGCTTCTAAGGCACATGAGAGAATTTCCCCCTTTCACTAACCTCTTTGACCTTTAGCCACTGATTCTAAATCCAACCTGTTTTCTTTAAATTATTGTCTTTGCTTGGCGTTGTTACGTATTTTCAATTGTTATCTGTTATTTACATTAAACTATTTTCTCCTGAGAATTGACAGTACTAGCCTGACTGATATACCAGTAATTTGTTTGTGTTTTGTAATTACTTTTTTTTGTAGGGAATCTTATATTGTGCCGACAAGCATGTGCCTCATGTTCTGCCTCTTGGTTTATAAATTGGCAGCTAGAAAGCGCTTTACTCAACCACCTTGTTTGTTGAAATGCATCACCAAGGTCATTCCTTGATTTTTTCCAAATTCTCCCTCAATACCACATTTATATTGGTTATTTTTGCTTATTATTGTGTAGACACCTTTTATAGATCTCTTTGCATCAGGGCAAAGTAAACTGAGGTGTTCTCTTGAATAACAATCTTCTTAAACAATTAGTTAAATGATGTGTGTTCTTCCTTGATTGAATATATCTAAAGTCTGTTCTAGCTGGTAAACTCAAACTTTAATTATATTTCTTTACCAATTTATTTCACAGTTCTTTCTTGACTGCCTTTTAGTTGCATTTTAAGCATCATGATATTATATAGCAAAGCATTCTTACATGTGGGATATATTGACCCACTCAACAGTATTTCCCACATCACCAAGCTGCATTTGCGCAGAAACAGCAAACTGGCTGTGCTGGCTCCTGTGAGCGCCAGAGCCTCAAAACTATGTTTTGCAGAAACAAAAAGATGGCTGCACTTTATTGCTAAGCATACATTGGGCAAGATGGAACAAGGGGACACACGGAAAGAGCGTGCCAGTGTGTTCTGACATATATGACATATACAAAAGGAAGAACGTGAAAAGGCAGCACTGCTTTGCTAAAAACCCCAAAATCCCCATTGAAAAGGAAACTGTTTCACCTTTACAAAAATTGCTGCTTTGACGCTAATTCCATCTATTCTTTCTTAAACCACTGGGATCAATAATGCCCTGCCATGCCCAGGATATCTAATTTCGCTTCAGCAAAACCAGGCATGATTTCTGAATGACAGGCCCTGTCAAACCAACTTTGAGAAAAATCAACAAGGAGCTTCACTTTTCCTGCACTGGAAAACACATTAATTTCTTTACAAATGTATCAAAGCTCAGTAGTTCAAAAGAGACTCCCGCTATCTGAGCCATGTCAGTTTCAATGCATCTGTGCTTCAAACCAAACTCCTGAATACAAGAAAAGAACTATAGCTGCAAGTGTGGGAATCTGATGGAGATGCAAAACCAAATTTAAAGAGAAATGTTACCAGCTTGCACCATGTGTGTAAAAATGGGCTTGTCTAAAAATGCCCATTTAAAAGGTAAATTGTTGAATGAAAGCCTGCCTTATCTAGCAATTTGAAGGGGTTTTGTTGCTGGTGATAATACACACATGGGCTATTTTATTCCACAGGCTTGTTTTAATTCAGGACCAAATATCAGAAAATAAAGGTTTTGAACCGCCTTGGCTGAATTTGCAAGCTGTCAAAAACAGGTTAATCCGGTTGGCAGACTTAAAGCTTCCCCCTAGGAAGGGAGCAACACCATAAACTATCAGCAGAGACTAACCTCCACTGATAAACGACTAGGTTGGAAATAATTTAGTCTGGGCTAAACCCACTGACAATGGAACTCCCAGGGCCAGGAAGTGTGAAAAGGGGAAGGGGGCAATAAACCTTCAATCAAGCTGTAACTCCCCACCTTGCTCTGGAGGAGGTGACAGTTGGTGGCTACTGAAGAAAGAAAAAAAAATGGTCCAGTGGCAAATGATTGTCATGTGCTTCCAGAGGCCATTTCATAATTAAACTTTAAAGACTTTTCCCCCTCAGCAAGACTTTGTAAAAGTTTAACAATTTTGCGGTTTAAAAGTGATTTTATGGGCTTTCTTTTAAGACATGGTAGAAATCATTGACACCTTGTGGACAGAAATGGCAAAGTGTTGCGGATTACAAGAAAAGCATCCATGTTGCAAATGCAAGTTTTTGTACATGCATCCCTTATGATAATCCACACCCATGTGTAAAGTTATAGAATTTTGGGTAAAGTAAATCCGATTGAAAAGCACGATAAACTGGTAGAAGGGCGAAACAAGGTCTCACAAACTGGAGGATTGGACTGCTATGTGCTGCATACAATATGTAACCTGCTTATGTACGTTTTTAGATGTTTCCACTGTATGAAGGTGTCATTTAGGGCTACAATTGATTTTAAGTAAAGTCATTGTGGGAGGTTTTGGACATTGCAAAACTCACATCCTAAATATGACATACTTTTCTTGAAATCCAACCAGCTGAGAGCGAGGCAGAGACTATCGCCCTTGTCCAATCCAGTTGTTAGAGGCATGTTTAGTTAAGCCTGCCCCAGACATATACTTTGATGATGTCACTATGCATTATAAATAAGAGTCCCTGACAAGGCTCTAGACACACACTCTTCCTGATGTTCCTGAGCTGCCTTCCTGTTCCATCCATCCAAATGCCAGATCTCAACTACAAGGCCAAAGCATTGCTGACCATATCCAGGGCCCACTGCAAAACCTAAGCAGTGCTGATCCCATTCCCAGCAAGGCCTCAATTCTGAAAATCCACTAATCTCCCATGAAAAAGGGGAGAGCTGTGGTAATTTTTGCATCCTGAACCAGCCTGGCTTGCTGCTCACTAACTGCATGCCATCCTGCCATCCAGCTGACCTTTAGTATCCAGTGACCAGAATTGCCATTGCAGTCCAGTGCCATCTGGTGACCAGAACTGCCGAACTGTTTGCCAGGTGCGCTGCCGTGTACTCACCAGAACCTATTGACGGTCCAAAAATCCCAAAACTAAAAGGTGGACTGTGAGTATAAATCACCACTCCATAGAAATCCATGGTATACCTTGTCTTGCCTTGGTCTTTATTGCACTCTCTAAGTCATCCTTTCCTTATCCTGATAACTTGTTAAAACTGTCAGAATTATCCTTGCAACCCTGCCCTTGATTTCTAGTGTTAGCGCCATCTCTTTAGTAATTTTGTTTTGTGTAATCCTTAACCATTAATCCTATTTCGAGGGATCGGACTGGTTTCGGCCAGGGTTGGGCGTTGGGGTGACAGGGTTGAAATCGTGTATCAACCCTGGATCTTACTGTGTCCCTCTTTGGTGAGCTAGCCTGAATACTCTAGTTTAAAGTAAACTGTTCTTGTCACAACTGATTTCCTTTCCTATTTCACGGTTTCATTTACTCAAAATGCAACCTTTTATA
>CM010927.2:1128739644-1128886352 GCA_002915635.3 Ambystoma mexicanum | reverse complement strand
TACTGCCCATTATTCATTGCTCAAGAAGGATGCCAAGCCTTTCAATGGTCGGAAACGGCCAACCATGCCTTTATGGACTTAAAGAAGAGATTCTGTTCCGCACCTATTCTGGCCCAACCTGATCAGTATCAGCCCTTTATAGTAGAGGCGGATGCTTCCGCAAGTGCCTTGGAGCGGTACTTCTTCAACTCAAGGACGGACTGGAACACCCTATTGCATACCTTTCTAAGACTCTATCCACGAGTCAACTGAATTACTCCGTAATTGAAAAGGAACTTCTAGCTCTCAAGGTGGCCTGCGAAGAGTGGAGACACCTACTTCAAGGTGGTTCACATCCATTCACTCTACGTACAGATCATAAGAACTTAAAGATTCTTCGAAACATGGAATGTGTAAACTCCAGACAGGTTCGCTGGGCACATTTCTTCAGCCAATATGACTTTTCTATTTCCTATATTCCAGGCACTCAGAACAGCTTGGCGGACGCTCTATCGAGGTGTCAGTCCTCCGATTATCACTCTTCGTCTTCTGGTCAGAAGATGTTTTTTCGGAACCGAATAGTGGGAATAGTCTCATCATTTCTTCAAGAAGTTAAGACCGCTACTCATCCCAATTTGGCAACCTCGGTGCCGGGCGACTTACATCCTCAACTTCGCTGGTCTGAAGGACTTTTACTGGTGGGGCAACGGTTGTACATTCCTTCTAAACCCCTACAATTGAAGATTCTGGAATGGGGTCACGACCATGTTACCGCCGGTCATAGGGGTGTCAAAGGTACATTGGAATTAATCTCTCGCTCCTTCTTTTGGCCTTCTCTTTCTCACGACGTGAAACAACACTGTAAGTCGTGTATGATCTGCGCCCAAAACAAGAACCCCACTCATAAGCCTTATGGGTTGTTGATGCAACCAGTATTACCAAGCCAACCATGGTCTCAAATATCCACAGACTTTATAGTAGACCTGCCCCGATCCCAGGGGCTGACATGTCTCATGGTAACCGTTGATTCATTCACTAAGCTGGCCCACTTCTCGGCACTTAAAGGAGTACCATCCGCTACAGAAATGGCAGAAGTATTCCTTAGGGACATATTCAGAATCCACGACTTCCGGATAAGATTATTTCTGATCGGGGCTCTCAATATACCTCTCGATTTGGGGAGCATTATGTCAACGGTTGGGTATCGAGAGAGCCTTGTCATCCGGTTTCCATCCTCAGACGAATGGTCAGACAGAACGCCTCAATGCATCCCTGGAACAATACCTTCGATGTTATGTCAACAAGAATCAAGACAATTGGGTGAGTCTTCTACCCACCGCCGAATTCGCGTATAACAACGCTGTACATTCGGCAACTGGACTCAGCCCTTTCTTTTGTTCTTATGGCTTTCACCCGAGAAGCATACTACCAGTCTTCTCTTCTCCCTCTAATATACCCACCATCGAATCCTCATTGGATCAACTAACTACAGCTCACTCTACCGCCCAACGAAGTCTGGTATCCGCCAGACGCAGGTATAAGGAGTGTCTGATCGAGCTCGTTTACCGGGTCCTGATTGGAAGGAAGGAGAGCGAGTCTGGTTGTCCACCAGATATTTGCCTAAATGGGTCCCCCCAACCAAACTTACACCCCGGTATATCGGACCTTTCAAGATACTCAAGAAGATTAACCCAGTGGCTTATCGACTACAACTCCCCAAGTCCATGTCTCGGATTCACCCAGTCTTTCACTCCTCTCTCTTCCGTCTAGTGGACCCAAACACTCCCGTTAAAAGGACCACTAAACTTGCGTGTAATCCCCAGTCTATCCCTGAAGAATATGAAGTGTCTGCATATTAGATTCCAGATATCGCAGAGGCAGATTGGAATACCTTGTGTCGTGGAAGAACTATCCTAGTTCAGAGAATTCTTGGGAACCCTGGTCATATGTTCATGCTCCTAGACTGTTAAAGAGTTTTCACCGAACTCATCCGGGGAAACCCGGAGGGTTAGGATCTGGAGGGAGGCATACTGTCACGCTCGGCGACCGCGGCGCGATCGCTGGTGCTTATGGAGACGCTGGCGCTGGAGCGGCCATTGACATGGCCGCTACGCAGCCGCACGTTCTCCGGCAGCGTTCTAGCGTTCGGCCGTCTTTCCAACGGCGCACTTTATCAGGAGCGCCAACCCGGAAGTCCGCGCGTTGCAACCTATTCGCGTTAGGCTTCCGGGTTGGTACGCTCCTGTCTCTTTCCTCCGTGTTCCACGTACCTTTCCCCTATTATCCTTAAGTCTTGGCTCTTCTCTGCTAGCCTTGGCTCTGCTCTGCTTGCAGTCTAGATCTTCTCCTTGTGGTATTCTACTCTCTCTCTTTCCCTTACCCTCTCAATCCTCCAAGCTTCTCTTCAATCCTTAGATCCCACTACAGATTGCCTCAGCTATTCCCCTGGTCTTCCCTTCCTGGTCGGATGGTCTTGGCCTGCATATCATTTCTATCCGGTATCCAGCCTGCGTACTCCATCAAAAGGGGGTTTTTTATGCCTGTTGGCTTTTTCCCCTGCATTGGTCTGCCCCGGTTCGGGGGCCCCCCTTAGGCCCCGAGTCAGAGGGGCAGGGTGGCTTCCTCTCGAGGCAGACCCCATCTGCTTTCCAGAGAAGAAGCTTTGAGAAGGAGGAGATTTGGACTCCAGACTGAAGAAGAGTCAGCAGGTGAGCAGGAGGGCATAAGGGACACCGTGGTTGGGAAGGAATCCGTTAAATCAGGGAGCATATCTGACAGTTAGAGACCTAGTTTCACTTCTAGAATACCCCTGGGATATACCTCTATCCCCCAGCCCCACTCTCAGTGTATTTAACCAGTTTTTATTAAAAACCGTTTGGGTAATTTCAGGCAGGAATTGAAAAAATTGCCGTTTCCAACGTGTCATTTTGCTGCAATCTGTTTTAAACTGTCCACTCATTTTGAACTGTATGCTCTTGGTAATCCATTCTTTTTGATTATTAGTTTCTTTGCATTGTTGCTTTAGTGAGGAAGTTTTTACCACACATTCATTATTTATTTGTCCACTTCCGAGTGTCATTTCATAACATTGCAAGGGGTTTAAAATCCGTTTTTCTCTCTTATTTGGGGCGTGAAGGTCAGATTTGGATTCCGTTTCTTGCCTCTTATTCCTGATTATCTGCTGGGTCTTTCTATCCATTCAGAATTCAATTATTTATGGGTTGAGAGAACATTGCAGGGGGAAATTATAACTTGGGTGCTATCTTTCCTAAATCAAAAAGTGATCCTATTCCGCGGTGCTGTTTATATGTTCCACTAGAAAGTTAAACTCAATGCATTGCTCACATTCTCATTGTAACTATCAGCCCATTGATGATTGCTGCCCCATATTAAAAAGTGTATGATTTCTTTTGAATTTTAAAATAAATAAATAAATATTGTATTTTACCAACCAGCCTGAATCATGGTCCATTGTGACCCGGGGTATTTGAAAAGGATGTGTGATATGAGTGGTGTACCATCTCATTATTGAATCTATATAATATAAAGAGGTAAACATTTCAGTCGTGCGCTGCATACTAGGCCGAGACCAAGGTGTGTGTCACCTGATTGAAATCGTTAACAAATTTGGGGGATCGTCCGGGATTGAGTTTGGTTTCCACCCGTGACAGTCTAGCACAGCAGACTAACCTGCAAGATAGTATTACTTTGTGTGGTTGGAATAATGGGTTAAACTGTACAAGCGCCCTCCAAAAACAAATTAAAGATAAATCAACCCCAAAATATACAGAAAGCAATCGTATACAGGTTACCCTTACATAAATAAATAAATTAACAAAGAAAGAACATGTCCAAAATTACAGTAGTAGAAATCAATATGGCTAGGGAGCACCTTCTGCACAAGCTATTTGTCAGAGGTGAATCGCCAGAACAGGTTGAAAAAGTCTGGCTACAAGAAATAACACAACAGGTCACCGCCAAGAACCTGGATACATGCAGGACGGTGGCCTATTACACCAAGCTTTAAGTGAATTATATATGACCGCAAAATTAAAGAGGAGCAAATAAAAATTGCCAGAATCACAGCCTACATGTATCTCCACATGGGAGTGATGCGGGAAAGGCATGAGGAAAATTAAACTCTAGCGCAGAATCAATCTGAACTATTAAATCAAATCCAGCTGAACTGAAATTAGCAGAAAAATTACAAAAGAGCCAAGAGTTGGAGGTAGAATCTGGAAATTACATAAAAAAATAAAAGAGGACTTAGCTCTCCAACAAGCAGAATAATGCAGATCAAGAGACCCAATTAGAGGCATTGAAAGAGGAGTGTAAGGAAAAGGTTGACTCTCTGCAAGAGAGTCAACAGAAGTTAAATCAACAATAAATTATAATAGAGCCTGCGCAGAGCAGATAGTTACCCTACAAGATCAGATAGAGAAATTGAAAGAGGAAAATAATAAATTAATTATGAGAGACCTCCACTCTCAAGCAGAATTCGATCAAGGCGCCAGAAATGTTATACCATCAAGCAACAAAGGGATGAACTGGCTGAACAGAGAGGCACCCTCAATCAGGAGAAAGACGCCCATGCCAGGAAGTAAGAACATTAAAAACAGAGTTACAGGGAAGTGAGTTAGCCCTCCAGAAACTGAATGAACTCAAAACACAGTAAGGGAATCTACTGGAGCGTGCCAGACGGGTAGAAGGTGCTCTTGAAGAGAGCACCCAAACCAAAGCTGCACAAACTCAGGAGGTTAGTCTCCTGCAACAGAAATTGTCTCTCTATTCCCAAACCATACAGAAAGCGCAGAGAGACAATGAGGCACTCTGTGAAAAGAATGATGGGCTCCACAAACAAGTGGCAGCGCAAGAGCAGGTCATATAGGCTAGTAAAGCCTTGATAGCTGAGCAAAAGGCTAAGATCTTTGCTTACTATCATGAAGTAGGGGCTGAGAAGGAGAAACTAGCAAGGTTGGAGAAAGAGGGTGCTAGATTTAATCATAATTGGAGGGACCCTGAAAAGGTAGAGAGGAAAAGGGCAACCCTTGATCATAGCATAAGGACCTCTGTACTGAGGGACTCAAACCCATTTAAACACTTTGCGCACTGCTGACTTCATGGCTGCCGGTTCACATGAGCCAGAAGCCATGAGGCCATCAGAATTTAATAGGCTAAGCATGATGGAACTGACAGGTCAGCGCCCCCCAGAAAGTGATAGACGGGCGTCCCTGTATAGATATTCAAACATTAAGGCTGATGTCTCTGACAAGGAAGACTCCTATGAGGGGAGAGTCAGGGAATTAGATCCACAGAAATACTACTTTCCAAGGGACCAGTTGGTTCAATTTGATGAAAAAACAAATGAAATGAGGCCCAAAAAGAGCATCCTGAAGACCCCTACCCAATTAGGGCAGTGGGGGGGACCCTGCCAGCCCTGGGAGCATGGAAGAGTCAGAAACTACTCTCCTGAGCACCACAGGAATAGAGATACTAGGCCCCTTCATTCTGCAAGCCCCTCTCAAGCTCACAGAATCAGGGAGAGCCTAGATGATCATGAGGGGACCTCAAGTAGTAGCTCCTCTGAGTCTGAGTGGACTTGGGTGGCTAAGCCAAAGAAGGAAAACAAATTTAAGAGAATTATGATAAAAGACCCCATTAGGCAGATTAAGTCCATTAGGAGTTTCATACACCCATCCCATAAAAACGCAAAATATTCTGTTTGGGAACACTTGGAACTCTATGAGCAGATGATGGACACTTTTCATCTGAAAGACAACCAGAACTGCATAGAGTATGTAAAATGGACCTTCTCCCCTGAGTACTCCAGCTTCTTTGCTGGACTGGAGGACCAGAACCATTCAAGATGGTCCACCTACAGGGCAGCCATCTTGAAACACTTTTCCCCCCACAGAAACCCCCAAGAAGCTCGCAAAGCGGCCTACAATCTGCAGTGCGGGGAAGATCAGGCCCCGCGAGAATTTGTGCAGGAGCTCAAACGCGCCTTTTCACAAACCACTAGGAGGGTGCTCACGGATACCAGGGAGTTTATAACCACCTTCTTTCATGCACTCCCCAAGTATATCATGACCCAGCTAGTGCGGGATTTCCATGACAAAGATCTCTGGACTGGGTCATAGAGCAGGCGGCCCACATTTATGAGGTCCAAAAACCTGCTGAAATAAAAATCTGGCCAAAAACCCCAAGCCAGCCAACAACTCTGCTACTGCTAAGGTGGCAGAGGTGAAGGTCGCCCCCCTTTTAGACCTAGAGATGGGGGGACCTAAAAATGTACCTACACAAAATCAGCAAAATCAGAGACCCAGAAGACCTTCAGGCCAATCACAAACAGGTGGCAGTCAGGGAGGTGATCCCACTAATGGGACCCCTAACTCCCCTGATTATGTCAGTCCCTGATACAAGGGCAACCGACCAATCTTGGGGTGTGTATGGACTCCCCCAGCCCAAGGGGGGATCCAATCAGGTAAGTACTGCCCTCGGAAACTTCCCTCCTAACTTCCCCCAGGAGGGCAGTAATTCCCCAAATGCTGGGTTAAGTTTCTTCCCCCGATGCTCACAAAACCCCAACCTGCAGGACAACCCTCCTTTCATTCCCCGTTTTCAGGAACCCAGACAACCCAATCCGGGAGAGTGGAGGCCAAGGGTGAGGGGTCAAAATTCACCATATTCAGGGTACTACGGGAGAAGGGATAGTTACCCTTCCTGTGATCCACCTAGA
This sequence comes from Ambystoma mexicanum, assembly GCA_002915635.3. Classification (NCBI taxonomy): domain Eukaryota; kingdom Metazoa; phylum Chordata; class Amphibia; order Caudata; family Ambystomatidae; genus Ambystoma; species Ambystoma mexicanum. The sequence goes on along the minus strand of CM010927.2, from coordinate 1,128,879,634 downwards.
GTTGAACAGAGACCCCCGTACCAGCCGGAACGGGTGTCCCAACTGGAGCGCCAGGTCCAAAACCTAACCCAGGATCTGGGTCGCATGTTGAGGGCTCAACAGAACCCTCAGATGAACATGGCGGCTCAGAACCCCACAAACCAAGGGTCTGGTACCCCAGAACAATGACGGGGAGAGAACCCTGACAACTCACCGGTTCCAGAGGAGGAGGCACAGGGGAAGGGAGGTGTAAAGCCCTAGAGGAAGCTTCCTTCCTCACTCGTGAAAAGCCCCTGGACACCCAGGAACCGGAACAAAATCTCCTGCCCCCGAAAATCTCCACCAAGGAACAGAGGGTGGGTAGGAGAAATAAGAACTCAAAAAGGCCCATTTTGTGGAGGAAGTTAGTGTCCTCCAATTTGAAGGGAAGAATCCTTAGAGGATTCTGGAAAAAGATCTTCCTCTTCAGGGACGGGGGACTCCTCCCAAAGAAAAATGGGTCCCAAGGGATTTAAATGAAGACTGGTGATGTGGGGACTGAGTCAGAACGCCCCGAATGAGACATCCAGGAAACCAATATAACAGAGGATCCCACAACCTCACAAACCAAATCTGTTGACTGCCTCCAAAGGGGGGGGGGGGTCAGCCAGAATCAGAAAAGGGGAGCCAGAAATCCCCAAATATCCGAATGCACATTTTTCTTTCAGATCCCAAACTCCACACAGAATTCATGCCCAAACTACCTCTGTGATCAAAAATAAGGAAATTGACCATCCAGCTTCCCAAATGCACATTACTTTGCCCCTTGAGAGAGAAGGAGGGTAGATTTTATGCCCCGGTCCAAGTGCAAGGCAATGTACATTTCAGCGCTGGTGGACACTAGATCCCAAGCCACTCTTCTGTCAAAAAGGGCCTTTGATCAGCTAAATTCAGGAAGGGGGAGAGATACCAGATCCTCTCACCCTCTTCCTGGACAACTCCAGAACTTCGATGGGAATGAAATTCCTGTCGAGGGGACTGCGGATTTGGAAATAAAATTGGGCGACACAAAGTGAACACCAGTCATAGTCGTGACTCCAGAGGGCACACCCTGTCTACTAGGAATGACATCCTGCGTAGTTGTCCCCCTAATAGACTGTGTGAACAAGGTCCTCTGGACTCAGACTAACAGGCCAATAAAATTGAAACAGAGTGTCAACCATGTTAGTTTAAATGGCACATGCCACATGGTTGAACAAAACCTGATCATATTGAGTTTCATTTCCAGAACAATCAATACCTGACGTGACAGTAATTGCTGTAGGACAACAAACTGGTGATGGAACTCCTCTCCATTCTGAAAATCAACCTCCTTCAGTCTCAAGTGGCATTCCACACTGGAAGGAAATACTTTGAAATGTTATACCAATTCACAATCCGAAAATCCCAATTCCATAGCCCAAAGTGATGAGAAACCAGCTCATAGTTTAGCTGATATTCAGAAAATTAGAGAACAGTTGTTTATCCCTATTCTGTTAAATGAGGGGAAGGAGTCTGTTCTCGCTCGAGTGTGCGTGAACAATGGTAAGAGCTTAATCAGCGAAGCCATGTTCAGATAGCTCCCAAAATATCCAGCCATTCCCACATTTAAATTGATCGATAAGTGGGAAAAGGGCCTGTAAGCTCCCAATTCCAAACATTTCCTGCCTAGCAGGTGTATGCTCAAAATCTCTATCAGAAACAAAACTATGGTGCATAATTGTTGGGTCGTGCGAGATGTCCCTGCTGCATTTAATTTAGGCAGTGACATTCTCAATCGTTTTCGCATTATTTTGGACCTGATAAATTACAAAGCCTTGTTCCGACGAGGGGATAATCCCAGGGACTTTGATGATTCAGAAAAAGCATTTCGGTCAGCCCAACTGCTGCCATATGCAGTTGAAGTTTAAATTGGAGAGGAGGTCACCATCCCAGGATGGACACGACTATTCCGACTTGAATTAAAAGAGGACAGAAACTGCTAAATCCTGACGCATATGTACACTTCAATGCCCATCTCTAACAGCAGGGGTTGGGGTTAAACCCAACACCATTAGTCAATGTAGAACACAACACCATTCCAATACTGATGGATAACAGTGACCTTAGGAGTATCACTCTGGGCGCAGGCACCATTATTGGAATGGCGGTTGATGACCGACATTTTTCCATGCATCTAGGTAATGAACTGATAGGACAAATCCCCAATTACTGTTTTGACAGTGATAGTGATAATGACTAACCACCAGGCAGGATCTTCAACCTGCAAGGGGGGGAATTTCCTGGTGTACTCCTTCTGCCCTTACGGTGAGGAAGAGGTGACCTGCAAATTCAGGCAGGATGAGGTGATCTTCCAGGTCCACAAGGACTGTTTCTCCAACCTAAAACCCTCTGTCCAGGTCAATACTCTAACCAGGGACCTCTACCCCCAGCTTGAGGAGGCCTCTGAGATAGCAAAACCGGATGTCTTTCCAGGCTTCAGGCAAATGGTTGAAGAACGAGTCAACCTAGCTGATGCCTTTTGAGACTCCGGGGCAAAAGCACAAGTTGAAACAGGTTTTCTTAGATTTTCAAGATCTTTTTGGGGTGTACTCGTATGACTGTGGTCGCACCGAAATACATACAACAAATCCCATGGACCCTGGAATGGCTCCAGTGTTTGTGAAGCAATACCGCTTGCCTCTCGCATCCAAGGAGTCCCTGACGGAAATAATCAAAAACCTTGAGTCCCGTGGATAATCTTTCCAGTCCACAACACCTTTAATAATCGGTGCTGGGATTTTAAAACCAAAAGCCAGTGGAGACTCTGCGCTGACCTGAGGGAGCTGAATAAACAGGGTCCACATGTCCCGATGGCCTCTCCCCTACATTGACCATGGGCTGACCCAGATCCAGGGGTCAAAGGTATACACTGCCATTGAACTGACCAATGGCTACTGGACCGTGCCTGTCATTAGGGAGGACCAATACATGCTGGCCTTTACCTTCGGGGGGCAGCAGTACTCATGGACCCGGACTCCCTTCGGATACATCAACAAAGGCAACAAATTCAACATCTTCCTACATAAGGCCATGCCCGACTTGGGTGAAAGGGGTAACCTGGCCTATGTGGATGATGTCTTGATAAAAAGCTGAACTGTGGAGGAACACATAGCGGAAATCCGTTATGTTCTGACACAGTTGAGGGTTTCCGGAAGAAAACTCTCCTTCCAAAAGGCACAGTGGTGCAGAACCCGTGTCAACTTCTTGGGGCATGAGATAAGTCCTGAGGATCTCTGTCCCCAGGAGAAGAAAGTGGAAGCACTCCTAAAACTGAAAGAACCCGCAACTCTGCTGGAGCTAAAAAGCCTCCTTGGACTGACATATTACAGTAGGAAGTTCATTGAGGATTACACAGAGATCACAAGACCCCTGATCCATCTGTTGAGGGGGGGGTTAAGTGGGAATGGGGTCCAGAACAAGCCAAGGCAGTAAAGCAACTCAAAAGAAGCCTCTCACAAGCGCCTTGTCTAGCTTACCCTGTCAAAAATAACAAGTTCTTCTTGGAGACAGGGTTCTCGAATAGATGCTTGACAGCAGTATTACATCAAAGTGTGACAAGGACAATAAAGTCATCTCCTATGCAAGCAAGACTTTATCCTCTGTGGAGGCAAAATTCAACGATTGTGAGAAGGCACTCCTGGCAACGGTGTGGGCATTGGAAAATTACTGCCTGTTCATCCAGGGGGAACACATTGTAGTGGAGACTCCACACCAGCCTTTTCAATACCTCCAAAGTGACAGAATCTGGGCCGGAAATGTGAGTAATTCCTGAATTACTTCCTTAATTCTGTCAATGCAAGGCTTTCCTGTGGAGGTCCGATATGGCCAAAACAAGAAGAGTCCCCTCGCGCAAGTCTGGCTAACTTGCATGATTGTGCCAGAGAAAACTGTCTTGAGGAGGAAAGTCTTAAAACCCCAGGACAACACGGAGGTGTACCTGAATTCCCTGCACAAAGTCTATGGACAAGATAGGTGCAAGGGAATGCCCACAGATTATGTGGACGGGTGCTCTTACCATGTTGACAACAACGGGGAGAAAGGAACTAGTGGCCGGCGTAGGGAATGCCTGGGTGAATGAGTCGCCCAGAACCCTCCGCTGGATACAAAATCGGTCCCCGAAGTAGTCAGGTGGCAGAGTTGATGGCAGTCATCAGGCCATCCTCACTGCCTCCAACACCAACTCCACGAACTGGTCATAATCACAGATTCAGATTATGTCCGGAACGGGTTGTGGAGCACCTGGTTAATTGGAAAACCAGAGCATGCTATGTGCAACAATAAACCGCTTAAACATGGCAACTCATCCAAAATATTGATGATCTGGTCACCTCTAGTGGGATGACCATTATTGGAAGAAGATCAAGGGTCATTCCAAATAGAGAGGACAAAACAAAACTGGAAATGACTAGCTGATCATGCTGGCCAAAACCGGAGCCATCCAGGGGACTCCTTGAGATCGAGTCCCTGTTGGGGGAAATCCAGGGCACTGCTATCACTAGGTCCAGACAAATGCTCACAATGAACTCTCAACTGCCCAATGGAGTAAGGAAACCCCAGATGCTGATTTAATCACGGCACAAAAGGGATCGATCATTGGTAAATTTGTTCAACACATGAGACCCTGAGAACTTTCCCCTGACAGGATACCGATTACATTGGGAAAGAGGACCTCAGAGTGTTGATGAAATGTCCAAAAATTTTTCTGAATCCAAGACGGTTTGTTGGTAAGGAGATCCATATCTGGCTGTGACCAGTGGAGGTCCCTACCTCATTCAGAAGCCTGATGCTAAGTCACGCCCATGATGCGGCACATGCGGTCACAGGGTTTCATACTACTTAGAAATCTTGCGAGAGGTTGCATACTGGCCACACATGGGGCAGGACTCGACCAATACTTGAAGGGGTGTCTTGTGTGTGCACAATTTCAGCCAACATCACTCACATACCGAACTCCCTCCAGAAGAGGGGATGACACTGCCTTGGTCAGATTTACAAGTAGATTCATTGGGCCGTGATTCGCTCCTCTAGGGGAAAAAGTACATGTTAACCATAACATAGCTTGTTTACCAAATGGGTGGAATGTCTCCCAGCCCCAAATTGCAAGGCAGAAACAGCAGCTGCCCTGATGATCAACCAAATTTTCTTGCGTTTTGGCCTACCCTAAAGGATTGAGTCAGACCGAGGTAGTCACTTCACCAGCGAAGTGATGACAAAGATGTGGGAGATACTTGGGGGTAAAAAGGAAACTTCACATTGCATACCGCCAGTCCTCTAATGGTGGAGTCGTGAGGTACAATAAAACCATTGTGAGCATTCTAAAAAAGTTTGTGGCAGATTCTGGGCCAAGTTGGGACATCCAATTTCCTCTTGTCCTGATTGCCATCAGATCTACACCTTCTTCTGCAACGAAGATGTCTTCATTTGAGCTGATGACTGTACGAAGGATGGTGCTACCTGAGCATTTGCTCTATAGAACACAGGAGCAGACACTGATAAACGTCTCCACAAGTCATGAGTATTTTGAGAATCTAAGACAACACCTTCAACATGCTTTTGCGTACGCTCAGCAGAATCTAGAAAGATCTGCAGAGGGGATGAAGACTCAATATGATTTAAAAACAACCAAAAAAGGAATACCAAGTAGGATACAGGGTCTACTTGTACAATTTCCAAGGGAACCAGACCAAAGAGTGCACATTTTTTCCCAGTTGGCGCGGTCCTTTTGAAATTGTAGATAAAATGTCACCTGTCGCCTACAGAATCCACATCCCCAAAGGCGAATTGACAGAAGAGAAATTGGTCCATATTAATCAGCTAAAGAGTTGTCACCCGAGCACACTTTGCAACAAATTGAGGAGCTCAAAGAGAATCAAATAGAGGAGACATCTGAAACATGAGAAGAAGAAAAAGAAGAACCAGAAGGGAATAGATAGAGGTTTCGGTGTAATTATGTAACAGGGAGTATTTTTCTTCATGATCAATTGTCGTCATTGAATGCCTATGTATCCCACTGCTGTCACCCCGATTGGAGGGCAGTTAGTGGGAAATGGTTGTAACCGGTTTGTGTTTTCTTTCATAGATTTGTACTGGTTGCACCTACATACCAAGGAGGACCTCCTCGGGGACCTGGAAAGTAGAAACCCAAGGAAGTCTGGGGTTGTCGCTCAAAACCATATAGGAAGATCCAAGAGAGAGCTGTGGGTGACGGTCCATGGTCCAACCAGAGACAGCGAGAGGAGCGTGATGCAACACTATCTGATGGATGAAGTACTCATACCTGATTGATCCTGCTTTGCCCCATTAAGAAATCCCACTTGCCAGATTCTCCCTCGACTTGGAATCGCAGAAGAAGCCGGGGGTGGGTGGGGTTGGTATGTGGGATATATTGACCAACTCAACAGTATTTCCCCACATCACCAAGCTGCATTTGCGCAGAAATAGCAAAATTCACTACGCTGGTTCCTGTGAGCACCATGGCCTCAAAACTGCATTTTGCAGCAACAAAAAGATGGCTGCACCTTCTTGCCAAGCATACATTGGGCAAGATGAAACAAGGGGACACATGTAACAAGTGTGCCAGTGTGTTCTGACATATACAAAAGGAAGAAAGTGAAAAGGAAACTTTGCAGCTTTGACGCTAATTGCATCTGTTCTTTCTTAAACCACTGTGATCAATAAGGCCCTGCCATGCCCAGGATATCTCATTGTGCTGCAGCAAAACCAGGCATGGTTTCTGAATGACAGGCCCTGTCAAACCAATTTTGAGAAAAATCAACAAGGAGATTCACTTTTCCCACACTGGAAAACGCGTTCATTTCTTTACAAATGTATCAAAGCTCAGTAGTTCAAAAGAGACTCCAGCTATCTGAGCCATGTCAGTTTCAATTCCTCTGTGCTTCAAACCAAAATCCTGCATACAAGAAAAGAACTTTAGCTGCAAGACAGTGTGGGAGTCTTATGGAGATGCAAAACAGAATTTAAAGAGAAATGCTAGCAGCTTGCACCACATGTGTAAAAATGGGCTTGTCTAAAAATGCCTGTTTAAAAAGTAAACTGTTGAATGAAAGCCTGCCTTATCTAGCAATGTCAAGGGGTTTTGTTGCTGGTGATAATACACACATCGGCTATTTTATTCCACAGGCTTGTTTTAATTCAGGACCAAATATCAGAAAATAAAGGTTTTAAACTGCCTTGGCTGAATTTGCAAGCTGTCAAAAACAGGTTAATCTGGTTGGCAGACTTAAAGCTTCCCCCTAGGAAGGGAGCAACACCATAAACTATCAGCAGAGACTAACACTCCACTGATAATGACTAGGTTGGAAAGAATTTAGTCTGGGCTAAACCCACTGACAATGGAACTCCCAGGGCCAGGAAATCTGAAGAGGGGAAGGGGGCAATAAACCTGCAATCAAGCTGTAACTCCCCACCTTGCTCTGGAGGAGGTGACAGTTGGTGGCTACTGAAGAGAGACAAACAAATGGTCCAGTGACAACGGATTGCCATTTGCTTCCAGAGAACATTTCATAAATAAACTTTAAAGACTTTTATCTCTGCAGCAAGACTTTGTAAACATGTACCAATTTCGCTGTTTAAGAGTAATTTTATGGGCTTTCTTTTAAGACATGGTAGATGGCATTGACACCTTGCGGACAGAAATGGCAAAGTATTGTGCATTACAAGAAAAGCATCCATGTTGAAAATGAACATTTTTGTCTATGCATCCCTTATGATAATCCACACCCACATATAAAGTTATAGAATTTTGAGTAATATAAATCCCATTGAAAAGCATGAAAAAGGGCGAAACAAGGTCTCACAAACTGGAAGATTGGACTGCTATGTGCTGCATACAATATGTAACCTCCTTATGTAAGTGGTTAGATGTTTCCACTGTATGAAGGTGCCATTTAGGGCAAACAATGATTTTAAGTAAAGTAACTGTGGGAGGTTTTGGACATTGTAAAATTCACATCATGAATCTGACATCATTTTCTGGAAATCCAACCATCGGAGAGCGAGGCGAAGACTATCATCCTTGTCCAATCCAGTTATTAGAGGCATGTTAAGTTAAGCCTGCCCCAGCCATATACTTTGATGATGTCACTATGCATTATAAATAAGAGTCTCTGACAAGACTAGACACACACTCTTGCTGACGTTCCTGCGCTGCGTTCCCGTTCTATCCATCCAGATTCCATATCCCAACTACAAGTCCAAAGCTTTGCTGACCATTCTCGAGGGCCCACTGCAAAACCAAGCAGTGCTGATCCCATTCCCAGCAAGGCCTCAATTTTGAAAACCCTCTAATCTCCCATGAAAAAGGGATGAGCTGTGGTCTTTTTTGCTTCCTGAACCAGCCTGGCTTGCTGCTCACTAACTGCATGCCATCCTGCCATCCAGCTGACCTTTATTATAGTCCAGTGCCATCGGATGTCCAGAACTGCCCAGCTGTTTGCCAGGTGTGCTGCCGTGTGGTGAGCAGAACCTATTGACGTCCAAAAATCTCAAAACTAAAAGGTGGACTGTGAGTATAAATCACCACCCCATAGAAATCCATAGTATACCTTGTCTTGCCTTTGTCCGTATAGCACTCTCTAAGTCATCCTATCCTTATCCCGATAACTTGTTAAAACTGTCAGAATTATCCTTGCAACCCTGTCCTTGATTTCTAGTACTAGCGCCATCTCTTTAGTAATTTTGTCTTGTGTAATCCTAAACCATTTGTCCTATTTCGAGGGATCGGACTGGTTTCCACCAGGGTTGGGCTCTGAGGTGACAGGATTGAAATCGTGAATCAACCCTGGATCTTACTGTGTCCCTCTTTTGTGGGCTAGCCTGAATACTCTAGTTTAAAGTAAAACTGTTCTTGTCACATCTGATTTCCTTTCCTATTGCTCTGCTCATTTTATCAAAACACACCTTTTTATATCTTGTATAACTCCTCCAATTGACCTGCTAGAGACCTAGTTTCACTTCTAGAATATCCCTGGGATATACCTCTATCCCCCTGCACTCCATATCAGTGTATTTCACCCATTTTTATTAAAAACCGTTTGGGTAATTTCAGGTGGGAATTGAAAAAATTGCAAAGTTTCCAACATGTCCTTTTGCTGCAATCTGTTTTGAACGTTCCACTCATTTTCGAACTGTATGCTCTTGGTTATCCATTCTTTGTGATTATTAGTGTCTTTGCATTGTTGTTTTAGTGAGGAATTATATTTGCTTCAAGGTTTTTAACACAAATTCATTATTTATTTGTCCACTTCTGGGACATTGCAAGGGGTTTACAATCAGTTTTTCTCTCTTATTTGGGGAGGGAAGGTCAGATTTGGACTCCGAGGGAACATTGCAGGGGGAAATTGTAACTTGGGTTCTATCTTTCCTAAATCAAAAAGTGCTCTTATTCCGCTGTGCTGGGTATATGTTCCATGAGAAAGTTAAACCCAGTGCATTGCTCACATTCTCATTGTAATCATCACCCCATTGGTGATTGCTGCCCCATATTAAAAAGTGTATGATTTCTTTTGAATTTTAAAATAAATAAATATTGTATTTTACCAACCAACCGGTTCATGTCCATTGTGACCCTGGGTATTTGAAAAGGGGGTGTGATATGAGTGGTGTGCCATCTCAATATTGAATCTATATAATATAAAGCGATAAGCATTTCAGTCTTGCGCTGCATACTAGGCCCGAGACCAAGGTGTGTGTTGCCTGATTGAAATCCTTAACATGTAAGTGGTATGATCATTTTGTTTACTCTTTCATTTGTCATGTGTCTGTAGACACTGATTGTCCTTGAGAGTCCAAAACCCTTTGTTAGACTTTCTTTGATTGCATTTAATTCTTTACTGCATTCTTATATTGCCCCTAGGAGATCATGCTGCCAATGTATTCAAGTCTGGTTGATTTCCAGATCATATTGCAATTATTGTATTTATTTTCTCTTTGGTCACTGGTTTGTTGATTATATGTCGAGTCTGCTGATATCTTTTAAGCAATTCCCCGGCTTATATGTATTCATGTCAGTCTCACCTTCCCTGAGTTTATTTTCAACCAATTTAAGGTCAAGAAAATACTGCAGATGTGATGGAAAGCATAAGTATTATAAGTAGTTCATATGTGTTTGTAGCAAGTCACACATAGTGCCTGAAGACTGGTCTAATGGATACTTCTGCACTCCATCCTTAATATTGCCTTTCCATGATTACAGATCATGGTCAATCACGGTCCATAAAATCATACCTGGACAGCACATGACCCTAAGTCATTTTCATATTATTTGTCACTTCTTTCGGAATGTTTAGGCTAGATATTTCATCATGAATCAAAATAATTAATTGATAAACAATGATCAATAATCACATACAGAAAGTGCCTTATTTTTTGTTCTTGTTTCACAGTATATCAGTATTTTTCTCAAAGGCATAGTTCTGGTTGAATGTGTATCTCCAAATCACATTTCTTTATAACTGAAGTTATAAGCTTTAACCAATCAATATTTAAACACAAATCTCAATCCCTTGTCTATCTCTTATTAAAAAAACAGCCTGTATCCTTTGTGAGAGCATTCACATGAAAAGATTTAATGCAGTACCACAGCTCACCTTCACACATTTATGATCTTTGGCACAATTTGATTAAACAATGTATTTGTATTTTAACTCGGGTGATGTCTAGATACTGCATGGTGAGTCCCTTATCTGTTTAGAATCAATAGATTTAATTGGATGACACTAACCCCACAAAGGTAAATTAAGCAATCCACTCTGAAATAGAGTTTAGAAAATTATTTAATCCAAGTCCTTTAATGGGCGGTAAACAACTCCAGTTTTATCATGACTGTGAGACACTCTCATCAAGCAATATAGGAAAATAAACAGACTGTTTTAAATAGAAAATGTTTGTGTTTATTTCAAAATAATAAAATAATGTTAATGCAGTTGCTCCCACCCCACAACAGCGCAAATCACCAAAATACTACAAATAAATCTGTTTTTATTTATTTCTTTTTCTTTTTCTTTCTTTCTTTCTTTAGAAACATGCAGAACAATGCTCTTTTCATTACACAAGAATGTACAATGGATAAGAAATCAGATTCCATAGAAAGCAGTGAGCTGCTTACAATGTGGTGAGTTTGAAAGACATTCTGACCAGGTTGTGGAGGGGAGTAAATGGAAGTCAATGTTATCAAATATAATAAGTCCTCATAAGGAAGTCTATGAACTTTTGGCCTACCTAATAAAAATAAACCATGTACTACAGAAATAAAATAGCCTTATAGACCTCAGGATGGGTCGTTATCAAGGGATAATGACCCACCACCAAGTAAGGGACCAACATGAAGCTGATTTCCACAAGCTGGGGAAGGCTTATTATTCCAAGCGATATTGACCCTTGCTGATGTCTACAAGGCTATATTATTTCTGTAATATTTAAGAGTAAGTAAAGTATATAGACAAACTGAGTTGATAAATTAAATATGGTTTTATTTTTTAATATTTAAATAACATGTCTTTGTAAGTTAAGCATTTTAATTGCGACTTGATTGAACTGGAACCGATTTAACATGGCATGTAAAAGTAAAGAGATTCTCTACAAGATAGTGAAAGCATGTTCCAATGTTTTATCTTTCTCTTTTGTGTGTTAAATAGCATGTTGCAGAAAAGAAACGTCCTCCTAGAGAGGTATTCTCTTGTTGAAACAAAACCTTGCCTGCAATTTGCATTGTGGTTTCCCTGTCTGCTTCTGAAGATAGAATGTTCAGAATGCAGTCAGTACCAGTAGTTACTGACTGCACTGTAAACATTCTGATTGGCTGAGATGAAGTCAATAAGGATTTCCATGTGATAATATTTCTTATTGAAACATACATCCATCCACAATCTATCACGAGTATATCACTATTCTAAACAATTGTACTTTATATTTAAATTAAGTTAATGGCAATACAATATAAAAGCCTTAGACCTGTCATTTTGTAATACTCAGATAAAGCACATTCATTTTACTTTAATAAATCAGGGCTGTCAACAAAAAAAAATCTGATCATGGAAGATCATCACATCACTACTTGTGGTTGAAAGAATGCCTCCTAATTGAGTCCATGCTGCATTTTTATAGCAAAGCACAAGTCAAACATTTGATATTTTTGGGCCTGAGATAACATGGGTTAAAGCAGGATTTATTGAAAAGTGTTTGGTGAGAGAACATTTTACTGAAATGAAAATAAAAGGTTTTATTACAAATAATGTCTGTATCTACCCAGCGTCAGGTAAAAGCACATTCTAAATTATTTAGCTTTTGGTGTGAGGGCAAGAGGAGGGAATCCGAATAGATTAGAACGACTTGTTCATGTAATCCTTTTTGCTTAAGTGTTCCCTGTAATGTTCTCAAGACTAGAAAAAATATATATTTTGACTCCTTATGCATCAGTGGCTACGTATTCAAGGATACGAATACATTCTAAAAAAAAGTGAAGTTAAACAATGTATTTTATCTTGAAAGGGAACCCCCTAATCCTTCCTTTGCGAGTGAATGGTTATTTCTGTTGACATATTTATTCCTTAAATAACATGGTTTGTGTTAATGAGCGATTGTGATCAAAAAGTGTTATTTCCAGCAGGGTCTTTGAATTCTATAACTGAGAGAAAACTGAATGCTAATATCTATATATTCATTATATAGAGATATGTCAATTTTCTAAACATACATTTATATATTTCTTTAGGAACTTTCATGACAAATCAATAATTGTACATCATAATTTCCTTGGATTTATGGTATCAAACTATCAATATTTTTTTAAATAAACAACACCTTTAGACAGAAACATTTCTGTGCATTTCTGTAAGTTATTTTTTAAAGTCCTAGTGTTGGAGATGGGTTCTTAGGGTCATAGATCATGAAATAGATGGTGTAGGAAAACCATTAATTGTACTCACTAATGAATGGAGCTTCAATAGGGCTCTAACTTGAAATAACACTTACCTTAAAGGATTTGTTTTGTCCTTCAATTATACCACGCTTCAGGTGCATTTGAACATACATTCCATTAACTTTGACATATGCTTTCTAAATCAAAGTTCACTGTGAACACTTCTGCCTTCTGCTTACAAATTAACATTGTTTTGAAAGGTGTCCTTAATCCTTCAATTTAAGAATGAACTTCATCAGATCTCAATCACATTTGGGCCCATTTTCCAAAAATAAAAAATGTGTTTTTCTCCTATTTCTCATCAACTGCAAAGCAGGTGGTTTTTTGAAAAAACAACACAATGTATCTATCTTCTGCACAGAAAAAAAAACATTTGACATTTTATTATTACCTTTGAAACTGAATTAGGTTTTTGGACTGACTGACTAAAAAAAATGTTTAGCCTATTCAGAATATGAGATGTAGTACATTTCTGTTTATTGCTTCCATGGGAAGTATAGAAAATATCCTTTCAGTATACACAAATAAACACAATATTTTTTATTTGAATTACTATGCACGTAATCAATCAATAATCTATGATTTTGTATATTTGTCATGATCAGACAACAGGGTTTTTGTCATTACTTTCTTCTTGTGTGAATACATCTTGGTTAAAAATGTCACTGTCCCTAATTTGTATGGTCGTAATATGAAATGACAAAACATGTCTATACATTTATTTCATTAAAACTCAACAATCTAATACATTTGGAATCCCTGACCCTCGGAGAAAATAAGACCCACATCGGTAAAACCACTGGAGGCAGTGGTGGTGGCAGAACGGGTCACCAGTGAACTCAAAATAAGTGGTGGGGAAGTTATTTGCCTCATACATTTCTGCATGTCACTGATGAATGTGTGTTCGCATGGATGACATCCTCACTGCAATGATTTGCCACTGCCTTTCTGTCCCCACTTCACTTTGTTCCCACAGCTTAGAAGTGTAGAACTGGTAGAGGTTTATTTCACTCCATGGGACTCCTCCTTTGTGTGCCTTACCCCATCTGCAATGGCAAGAGCAGGACAATGCTCCACCACCACTTTCTCATCGGCCTCCTCTAACTCATTCCCCTGAGGTAGCCTTGCCACCTTCTGCAGCACCGCCACAGACTGGTTCTGCCACTGAAGCTTATCCTCCAGGATCTTCCCATCATCAGCACCCTCACGCTGCTGCGTGGATACCACTACCTATTCACCAATGGTCTCTATGCAGACTGACACATACCCATCATACTGTACTCTTCCTCCAGAGCACTTGCTTCATCCCATGCCTCATGCACCTCCGCTGCACCAACATCTATGGGGAATCTACAGGAGGCCCTGCCTCTTCTACCTCCATGTATGCCTCCACCAAAGGCTCTGCATCCTTAACATCTGCATTTAGGGCCTCTTCCAATGGAAATGTTTTGCTTCCCATTCATTCTTCCAAAACCAACTCCAATGTTTCGGAAGCCTCCCTGACAGACTTGTGTGCATCGGGTGTGCTGGGGAACTGGCTGCATGGATCAGTATGAGTTCTAAACTTGAGATAACCCCCTCTTTCTCTGAGAAGTAACACAGCTTCTCTGCCTCTCCTCTACAGACTTCTGCCACTAGCATTGTATGCACACCATTAATTGCCTCAAAACAAAAGAAAAAGGAGAAACAAAGAAATGCTGAGAAGAGTTTGGGGTGTATCAGGTGAGAGGTGAATGTAGATTATGAAGAATGTCGATTTGTCAGTGAGACATTGTAAGGGTGCTTAGTGGGATTCAGTCAAAAGTTGGTGAGGGGTTAAAGGAGAGTGAACGAGTCAGAGCTGCAGAATTAATAGTGTAGCAAGAGTGAAGGCAAGGATAAAGTGCAGGAGAGCAGGAGTGGGGAGCCAAAGAAAAACTCAGAAGGTTAGGGTTGTGGATTGCCTGTCGATGATGCGAGAACTAAAGGGGGGAAATACAAGTGTTGGTGCGATCAGGAGGGAATCTTCAAGGCTGTGACCTAACAGAAAAAGGGAGAACCTGAAGGGATGTAGGGGTGAGGTAATTAATGAAGTGCATGAAGTAAAAATGAGGCAGAACTTAACAGTGGTTGAGAGATGGAATGGGAGTCACAAGGGATGAGGCCTGAGAATAGTGAGGTTCTAAAGAAGGGTGACATGCATGCAAATTTGTCTTGTTTTGTGTGCAATCTTATAATTCTGCACTAATCTATTTTTGGGGAATGTGCGTTTTTATCTTCCTGAAACTGTTGGTGGGGGAAAGCAGAACAGATTTGAACTCTATTCTTCATCTTTCAACTGCATTTTGCGACCTATATTTAGAAAAATGCATTTTCAACTATCATCTCTACACACTGAAACTATGGAAATTCACTTTGTCTTGATCTACCAGAATATCTCTCATAACCGGTACAGGGTATCCTAAATGCAGCAGACAAATATCATGCGTAGGTAGGTGCTGGGACTATATTGGCCAGCACCTGCATGCCTTCTATTGTCTCCCCTTAAGAAAACATATGAAGTTATTTGGCTTATCAATTCTTTTGTGGTTACCCGCTTGTGGTTACCCACCCATATTCCTGCTTTTGAAGTGATCATTTAGGTGCACACCTAACCCTAGCACTGACTTCTAAAGGTTATCACCTGTCTTCTGTATAGTAAAAAGTCAGGGCACAAGCTACAATATTTATTTTAAGTTTCCTGACTCTGGAACTTGCTTCCATTCAATGAATAGACGTGTATCTTATTTTCAGCATACAACCTCAATACATAACTTTTAACTCATTTTGGTCTACACTTTCTGTTCAGTTTACTGGATTTTAGCACAAACAGCCCTAAATGGTACACATGCATTGCTCATGTTTATATAACATAAGGAAACATTATCATTGACCTAATACAACTAAATAGAAAAACTGCACAGATCCCACGCCTGTGGAAAGAACAGAGAATATGCAAGAAAAGAGAGAATGCAGCACTCTGGGCAGGAATAGATGGATGAAAGGCAATTCATTGACAGAATGTTCGTTTAAAAGGATATGTCTTGGATGATAAAAGGTGCAAAAGTGACCTAACTAGTTTCTAGGTGTTATGTTAATTATAATTTGTATAGCTCCTTTCATCATTGGTATGGTCTCAACGTTCTGTTGGTTGAACACCCTCAGGGACCAGAGTCCAGGTCAGTGGAGATAGTCAGAGCAGTAAATAGTGTGTCTGTGCACTCTGTATGTGTGCAGCTAGACCTAATTTGTTGTGGTGGGTAGCTGCATTCTAAAGCTGTAAGTAGTGTGCAGGGTATGTGAGACAGCTAGTATTTGTGCAGCTAGGCCAAATTGCCATCGGAGTAGCTGAATTCTAGTCGAGGTGGTTCTAGTATGGGGGTTTATGTGTGCAGCTAGGCCGAATGTATCATGGGAGATAGCTACATTCTAAAGCTTGTTGCAGTGTGCAAGGTGTATATAATTATGTGCGCAAATAGGCTGAACATATAGTGGGGTTTAGCTGCAATCTAAATATAGTTGAGGTGTGCAAGGTGGTATATAGTTATGGTATATAGTCATATGTGCAGCTAGGGCAAATTCATCATGGGGGCTAGCTGCAGTCTAGTGTTGTGGGTGCTGAGCGGAAAGTCAGGGTAGTCGGAGGTAAGTGAAAGTATCCGTAGGGTTGGAAGAGCCTCCCTCTTCCTGACTGCCTTCCTATGCCTACCAAATTAACTATGCTCCCCTTTATAGGTGTCTGGTGTGTCAGGAACCTCTTAAGTCTAAAATAAAGTCAGCTCTATCTGCAATACATGGCCGTACCTTCCCGGGAGTAGTACTTCAATCAATGCTGTGTTAGGCCACCTCCCAACTGCTGCACGAGGCTAGTAGCGTCCAGGTGCAGAGGAACGTAGCATAATCTATGTTCGGGCATGGCCACGGCTGCTGAGTGTAGTAATAATGCTAACTTGGACAATCAGGCATAATGCAACATTAGGCTAACCTACTAAATCAGAAGAAAATGCAAAAATTGAGCAGACCTACTTAATAAAGCGAAATGTAGTTTTAGGCATGATTGGGAAAAATGCAACAATTATATTGGCCTAATAGCATGACCAGGCAAAATACACAGAACAAGAAACACACAGCAGTGGGAAGGGCACCAAGATTTTAAAGACAGAGCAGTGGAAAAATGCACCTAGATATGAGATGCACAGCAGTGGAAAAAGCACCTAGATTTGAGACACACAGCAGTGGAAAAATGCACCTAGATTTGAGACAAACATCAGTAGAAAATGTACCTGGATTTGAAACTCAGAGTAGTGAAAAAATACACCTAGATTTGAAACACACAGCACTGGAAAAATGCACACAGATTTGAATCACACAGCAGTGGAAAAATGCACCTAGATTTGAACCCCACATATAATCAAAAGTGTAATGAAAACCACTTAGATTTAAACCTTGGCAGTGTAGCGAAATAACAGTTACATAGTCAGACTAGTTTTGAGTAGGTATAAGGTAATTCGGTTATAAGAGTGGTAGTGTTTTACTGGAGTACAGTAATGGCTCTACTCCCTGCCCACACCAAACCTGCCATATATGTTGCTGTAGGCTGTTTGCATCAGGTGTCCCTGGTGAACATGGGCAAACACCAAATGGAGCTGCTTGGTGGAGGAGCAGTCCTTTGCTTTTTTCCCTTAGCCGATGGCTGCCCGGGCACAACTGCCCTGGGATGGGTGGTCAGGGGTGGGGATGGAGGGACAAGTGGATGGATGAAGGTGGATGGGAGAAGGTAAGGGGAAACACTCGTAGAAGGTGTAGAGGAGGAGCCAAGTACCCCCACTCAAACTGCCCCGCCTACATTACCTGAAAAATATGAACCAAAGTATGTGACTTATACTGAACAATTAAACCAGCAAAGAGAATTTGTATTTTGTATTTGTATTTATTTTATTTATAAAGCGCACCAGGCCCAAAGGCAACCGGGCGCATCACTTGGTTACAGACATAATAAAAACAAGGGCAAAGGCATTATATATACAACAAATATAAAAACATATGACTTAAATATACAGATATATACAAGTAATGCAGGGAATATACAAGTGTGGGTTAGACAAGTTTAAGGCAGTGGGCAGTAAATGCTGTAGCTGCTGACTCTAAGGTAGGTTCAAGGTAGGTCGTGGGTGGACAGCTAGGCTTTGGCTTTGCGTTTGAAGAGTGGGAAGGAGGTTTCAGCTTTCAGGGGGTTAGGTAGCGAGTTCCATAGCTTGGCTGCTAGGACTGGGAAGCTACGTCCACCGGATCTTTGGAGGTTGAAGCGTGGGATATCAAGGCAGTTAGTTTGGGCACTTCTGAGTGGTCTGGAGGTGGTGTGTCAAGAAAATCAGCTAGCTAAGTAGCTTGGTTGGCGAGGCTTATGTGTGTAAGCACCAATGATTTAAGAGAGACTCTTTGGGAGACTGAAAGCCAATGAAGATTCCGTCTGGAATCTGAGATGTGCAAGTTCCTTGGAAGGTTGAGGACCGCTCTAATTGGATTGTTTTGGATGATTTGTAGTTTTTTAGGTTACATTGGTTGGTACCCAGATAAAGGGCGTTGTAGTAATCAATTTTGGAGAGGACCAAAGTCCTGGCAAGTGTGGTGCAGTTGGCTGGTGAGAGGAAGGGGCGGCATGCTGTGATGAGCTTACATGTGTAAGCTGCTGCAGAGGATACTGCATTAGTTTGTCTAGATAGAGAGAGTGTGGAGTCAATATAGATGCTGAGTGTTTTAGTATCCTTAGCAACTTTAATGGTGTTGCCATCAATAGTGAAAGAATTAAATGCTGGGTCAAGCTTACTCAGTCTTTGGTGTGAGCCAAGGATGAGAAGCTCAGTCTTTTGGTCATTTAAGCACAATTCATGCTGAACCATCCAGGCCTGAATGACTTGATTAATTGCATTGATGGCTAGGGAGTCAATTTTGTGGTCTCCTGTGATGGGGATGAGTATTTGGGTATCGTCAGCGTAGTTAGTTTACGTGACACCCAATAGATCCAAGATGTCAAAGTGGGGTTTTGTGAAGACATTGTAGAGTGTTGGGGACACACATGATCCTTGGGGGACTCCACAAGTGACAGGAGAGGGTTCAGCAGTGGCAGTGGGAGAGAAGACCCTCATAGATCTATTGTCAAGGAATGAAGTAATCCAGGCAGTAGCTTTGTCCGAGAAGTGGGCAGCAGTTTTCAGATGACGGCATAGGATTTGGTGGTTTACTAAATCAAAAGAAGAGTGTGGACTCTGTGCAGTACCATGAGAATACCTATACCTAAGAGAATATGGGAGGTGAAGTACCCATTGAGGAAACCATACCTGCATAAAAGACAATATGATGGCCATTTGAACAAGATTACTGGAGAAGCAGAGAAACTAAATGGCAAAGATGAATGGTGACGTCATACAAAGTTGAATCGACACCTATATAGAAAGATAACCAGACCAGAGAGGCAGACGATTCATAAAACACAAAGAAGTACCAAAGATAAGTGACATCTTGGGATCAAGATGAAGAGAATTATGCCACATACCTGATGAAAATACTTAGTTAGTTTAAACGTGTACAGATGCAAGAAAACGCAAGCAGCAAAGCAATCATGAAGCTAGCCACATGCTTTTGAATAATTAGACCGCGGCAAGCGCCAACATATACCTAGAAACATATGGACAAGTAAAGGATGGATGTTTCCACTATGCATATAAGCAGTACAGAACAAAGCAAGAAGGCCTCATTTCAGTGTTGCAGTTAAGAAAAGCAATTGTATTGAACAAAATAAAAGCTGAGCTAAGGAGTTGACTGAGCCAAGAAAGTCAAGGTCTTATCAAACTGGAATTGGCTGACATTGGATACAATTAACGTGAAAGAACAGAGGCTCCTGTTCAGAGAGGTTAAGCAAAAAGAAAAGATCTCAGGGGACCATTGAAGAATTAAATCAAATACACGAAAAGGCTCAATTTCATGGTGTCCTGTCACGTGATAGAAGGAAGTTGGACGAACGAGAGGATCACACCTACGCACGGAGGCCGGCTGGTGCCCATACTCATTAAAAATTTTCAGAGAACAGTACAAACTCAAGGCCAACTTCAAAGCACTAATTGACACTGGACCATTGAGGTGATGATGGATGATATGCTAATTGGTGGGAAGCTGGTGCTAAGATGAGCTCACCCGCACCTGGTTGTTCAGTCTGCGTGCTGCTAAGACGTAGGTGAAAAAGTACTGATGGGGTTTGGGAGCTAACCAATTGTAGGGGACCACGTAGTTGGGGGTCATGTAGCTTGTGTAGCCAATGGGACGTCGTATATTTAGTGACGTTCATAGTGGCCATTTTAATGGGAGGGCTTAGTTGCCCCACCTAGTGTTAATTATCCTACCACCTTCTTTCGTTACTCTATACACATATAGAGCTTTTACTTAGAACTTCACTTAGACCCAATCACACCCTCCATTAGGTTTGTGTAGTTTGCCACGTAGGATGACGTTGGTAATGACGCAGGTCAAAACGTCAATGATGACCAATTTTGGGCCCAAAAGCCCAGATTTTTTATGAAGTCGAGTCAGAGCATCGAGCAATTGCTGATGTTCGTTGTACTCCCTGTTTTAGATACTTGACCTTAAAACAGACGAACTTTGCAAAGCTATTTGTGTCATCTTGATTATTGATGTATGAATAAAATCTGTATCCCCATCCATCTCCAGGGTATTGCTACTCATTTTAAAGGGCTGTCTGAGAACACCCAGCTCACTTGGTAGCAGAGTTGGATGGTTAGATAAGATAACCATCAGCCATCGACATGAGTACCTTTAGAGTCTCTGCAATATCACACGACCTTTGGCATTCGGCTGAAAGGACATGAGGCTCCCTGTAGAAGTGGATAGAATAGAAAACTCCTTGCAAGGGACGGTTGGACGGGACCCCTATTTTCAGATAGAAACCCCTCCCACGTCTATGAGAAGCAGATCGAAAAGTGGCTCAATGAGGCAGTAACGAAGGCGGTGATCCCAAGGATCCGAAGAAGAAAAACATGCGAACGGTGAGTAAATAGATCAAAGATTGTGGCAAAGGGATGCATTTATAGTAAGTCACTGAGAGTAACAGAGGGAGGGGGGATAAAATGTAACGCAAGAGTAAGAGAGTAATATATATGTATATGGGAAACAAGATATTGACTTGAGTGTGGCCGAGCAATATATAAAGAAGAATAGTCGTGAGTGAGGCCACGATAAGAGAATACACGCTGTTCCAACCTTTATCTAGAGTCACATGTGGATGACGTAGGCTATGGGGTCGATTAAAGATGATCCAGAAAGAGATAAGTTTAAGTTCCAATCGGAGCAATCTTAGAGGGCAAGACGAGTCTTAAGAAGATTGTGAACAGTACATGTGGCCGGTCAAGTTTGTCTGTTTGTTTTATGTGATTGAAAGGTGTGATGACGTCAGAGTTGAAAGAAAAAATTATATGTATTAGAGAAGCGTGAAGTTTAGGCACGAAAATGGATAGTTTTAAAATTTAACTTTGATGGTTGTTTTTTAGTAAGATTAAAGTAAAAAATGGTGTTTTGATGGGATTGGAGCTTGCGATGATTGCTGCTCAATCATAAGTGTATCTTGATTGAGACATAATATGGAAACTGCAATTCAAGTATAAGCGAGTGGTAGCAAAGAGAAAAGTGAAGGTTAAAAATGGAAGAAGTCACTCCATTAGTGCATCAAACTGCTGCCGAAGCACACGCTTGAACTTATACAGTGCAGAGTGGGTTAAAGGAACCGCAGATAAAATGTTTATGGCATGGCCACAAGGCGGATCATTATCGAAGGCAGTTCTGCAGCATATGAGGACATATGTGCATGCAGCGTACACAGGAAAAAAGTTAGAAAAGCGCCTAGCGAGTGTAGAGCTTTGGAAAATGTATGAACAAGAAAAGGAGGAGGAGCCTCCTTTAGATTGGATACTCAACATATGCAAAGAGGGGCGTGAAGAGCCTTCTGCTCCACCCAACCCGTCTGAAATAAAAGACGAAACTAAGAATGACAAAGGGTTATACCCATTAAGCGAACTGAAAGCAGCAATGGGATATAGCAATCCATAATATGAGTCATCTATGCAAAGTAGTGACAAGGACCCAAAAAAAGATACTGAGAAAGATGCAACCTCCAAAGTCCTGAGGGACAAGGAGAGACGCGATAAGGAGAGAAGTGATCAAGAAAGTACATCTCTAGATATAAGGAGAGAAATAAAGAGATGGAAAGGAGACAAGGAAAAAACTGATGAGATAGCGCTCTTAAAGAACAAATGGATGGGAGGTCAGATTTTACTTAAACTCGATGGCAAAAGTATCGAAGATTTAAGACAAAGGGGATATCAAGACAAACAAGACAGAAAAGACAAAGGAAAAAGAGGAATGATTAAAAGATGAAGAGTGAAAAGAAAGGATAGACAAAGTCAAGAACAGTTATATCAAGATGAGCAAGCTAAAAAAGAAGAGAGAGCAGAAGAGCAAAGAAAATGTGATAACAGAAAAAGAATAGAGATGATGAACTGGAAAGGATAAGAGAGAAAAGAATACACAGACAAAGGGATGAGGAGATACAAAGGGCATATGAATGAAGGGATATGAAAAAGAAAGAGGAAGACAGAGTGAGTGAAGAAGCGAGAAAGCGCAGAGAAGTCGATGACGACATGGAACGCAAAAGAAGGCAGAGGGCACCCATTCTCAATTATTTGGAAAGGGAAGTAAGAAATCCCAATCCACGGGTAGCATGGGAAGACATAGAGGATTTTTTTCCTGAATCCAAGTCATTACCCGGTACGTCTAGAGTAAATCTAGAAGACGAGTTTGACTAGTAGAGTATTGTGGAAGCGATCGACAAAGTATACCATGAAATGCAAGACTAGAAAGAATCACAAGGGAAGGGAAAAAAATGATCGTCTCGTGAGCACTCAGTCGTATGAAACGGAGGAAGCCTCCTGTAGTGCGAGAAAACAAGGAGCTGTCCTTAGACAGAGTAACACTTTAAATAGAGATGACGATGAGAGATGTCGCATAAGTTGGGTACAAGAAGTATCAGACGAAGAAAGGGAAACCTTACAAAGGGAAGAGAGAAATAATGTATGTTGTCCAGAGGGATGTTCGCCTATGGATAAGGGAGTGTGATTAAAAAGCACAAGGCTGCCCCAGGCGTACTGTTAGTCTCCATCAATTTTCAACAGAATCCTCCAGATGGACTTGAGCAATTTTGCTTTAGAAAGCGTTGATGACATTTTAGTTTGCAGCACCACAGAGGAAGAGTGCAGACGCGATTCTGTTCAGCTGATGATTACACTTGCTGACAAAGGATATAAGGTTGACAGAGAAAAGTTACAATATTGTCAACAAGAAGTATTGTACATAGGCCAATTAATTTTACATGAGGGAAATAAGGTCACCCCCGAAAGAGCTGAGGCCATTTTAAAAATAGCTAAGCCACACACGATAAAACAGATACAGAGTTTTCTGGGACTATGTAATTATGTCAAGGCATGGGTCTTTGACTACAGCTCATATACACAGCCTCTCTTACAGGCCTTGAAGAAAGCACAGGCAACACAAGAAAAAATTGTGTGGACTAAGGCAATGGAAGAAAGGTTTGATTAATTGAAAAAAGCAATCTGCACAGCCCCAGTTCTAGGGATCCCCAATCATGCAGAGGAATTATTTTTATTTTCGCATACAGATGTTACTTTTATGACAGCAGTTCTCACACAGAGAACCACATTACGGTACAAAACCCTTGCATATTACAGTGGAATCTTAGACCCAGTAATGAGAGGTCACTTTCCATGCAAACAAAGTTTGGCAGCCGCCATGTTTGCCATAGAAAAGGCTACAAGCATAGAAATAGGATGTTCTATGATGTTATTTGTTGAACACACACTATTTGCCATTTTAGAGAAACCGAAAGGCACGTTGACTTCTCCAAGGGCTTCTGCCCATGAGGTATTCATATCAAATCCAGCGATTAAAAAATAATACTAAAAAACAGTAAAATAGTGAACCCTGCCATGTTTATAGCTCAGCCAATCACAGAGGGAGAGCCCGTGCACGATTGTGCAAACTATGAATAGTTCTGTGATGAGCTCCCTAGAGTAAAGGAGAATGCACTAGCAGGGGGAGAGATTGTTTTCATTGACGGGTCTTCGAGAATTGACCAAAATGATGGACAAAGATACACAGGTGCCGCTGTGGTAAACATCTGGCAAATGGGAGAATTTTGAGTGCTCGTTAGTACTTTATTGCCATCTCATTATTCAGCACAAGCTTCAGAATTATTGGCGTTGATACTCACGATCGAGAACCACGCAGACCAGGAAGTAACAGTGTACAGCGACTCCGCCTATGTGATGTCAACAGTGCACGCAGGCTTAGTGCACTGGAAAAGGAGGGGCTACCTCCGAGCGTACGGCATGCAGCCTTATTGGACAGGCTTATTAAGGCACTACAACTCCCAGTGGGCATACCAGTCATTAAATGTGCAGCTCACACGAAAGGGACAGATTTTTATCTCGCACGAAAATCAAGCAGCAGACGCTGAAGCCAAGCGCATAGCAAATACAGATACAGGGATGATGAATATCGAAACCATTAATGTGAATGAAAGGATGACTGTGATTATGAGTGTGGACAAGGGATACAATTATATGTCTAAAACACAAATAGTGGAGCTACAAGGGAGGCACCGCAAGAGAAAAGAATTTGTGGAAGCGAAAGAGGGTGTTCTTTAAACCCCTCTGAAGCATTTGTGGTGACAAGACAGCACTGGTAACCAGTGATGCCTATAGCCTTATTAAGGGTGGTGCTGAACAGCTACACTACCCAGCGCATACAACTAGGAGAATCTTGCTGTAACTATTGCTGAGGATTGGTTTTGTACCGAACCTAATGGAGCATGTTGCATTTTTTATGGTAAATTGTATTGTTTACCAACAATTCATGGTTGGACATGCACTGTGCAGAGTGAGGGGAGTCATTTCAAGACCCAATGGCCCTTTTCAGCACTTGCATATCAAGTATGTCGACATGATACAAGTATGCAATGGATATAGATACTTGCTTGTTGTAGTGTGTCCTTTCTCACAATGGATAGAGGCAGGTCCATGCACACACCCCGACTCTACCTGTGCAGTCACATTTTTAGTGTGAGAAGTGTTTCCTAGATGGGGAGTGTGTGAGGTAATGAGATTGGATAATGGACCTACTTTTGTTAATACAGTTTTCGAACAGATCAGCTTGTTGCTTGGTATAAAGCAAAAGTTTTCTTCAGCTTATCATCCACATGGAAATGCAATCTGTGAGAAGCTCAACGGCCTGTTAAAAGAAAGAATAGCCAAGTTGAAGCTTACTCTGAAGAAAGGGTGGTTGCATTGCCTACGACTGGCGTTATATGCATTAAGGAACCAACCAGGTTCTGACCATCATTTTACACCTCACGAAATCGTGACAGGAAGGCAAATGAGAATGTTGCTAATGCCTCCATCCTGAAGTTAGAAGTGATGCTCAGCCGACGTCAGAAGTTTTAGGATTGGAATTGCAAAACTATTTGCACTATATGACTTCCAGTTATTCTCTAAATTCAGGACAGTTGCAGAGACGAGGGTGTAGGACAGTACAGAACACAGAAGGAGATGCTTCAACAACCCAACCTCTGGAATTTCATCTTCCCCAACTTTACCCCAGAGATGCGGTCCTAGTTCGTAACCACAATGGAAAAAGTGGGACGAGCCCAGATTCAACAGTCCTTTTATCGTTGAGGACGTAACACCATCTGCTGTCAAATTGCAGGGTAGGTGCGCTTGGATCTTCTTGGGAGACATCAAGATCTACTCTGGAGAAACCCCTCTGCCTACACCCCTCCGCGAAGAAGCTACAATCATCAGGGAAGAACCACAGCATGTGCAGACGAGATCTATGACGAAGAAGAAGGATGCATAACCTGACAAGTGGAAAGTGGAAAGAACTTTTAGTTGGACTGTGGCTTGATTTTGGACACTCCCTTTTGAGCTATATATAAAAGGGTAAAAGGACACATTCGAACACTCTGTGCATCTTAGTTGCAGGGTAAGGAAGATCTGCATTCTTAAAAGCCACAGTAGCTTATTGACCTTGGACTGAGGCATACTTAAGCCTTGATAAGAATAAAGATATGCCAGATTCTGATCGATGGACACAGCAATTGGAAGAGGGTACAATACCCCTATTCCTTCTACACAGAGTTCTTGTTCGGTTCTACTCATGGTGTTGGCAAATACTTATTTTGAGCTGGTGTTACGTTCTTATCCTATGTTGTGGGGAGACTTGTCCCATTCCAGCTTATATTCAAAATTCTGATTGCTCATAATCATCACTGAAGAGTTTTTGAAGTTGCCTGAGTACAGTGAGGAAAACACAAATGCCCTTATCAACCGACGCAGCACATAGAGCTGGTCAGTGTGGTGTTCTTTTGTCTAATTGAAGAATACCTTCTTCTTGTTGGAAGACACACGAATGTGGTAACTTTTCTGAGAGATCCAAGAAACACTGCAAACTTGAATGTAATCTTGGAAGGTATCATCATCCAGGTGAGCATTTATTCTGAAAGAAATCAGAGTGGTGTAGAAACTTTCCTCCGAGGGACAGATGAAGGAAGTGAATAAAAGACAACTTTTTGTTTATGCTGACAGGGAAGCAACATGTCATCTGGACTGAAGCAGATCCGAGGCATCAATTGGGAGCTGATATATGAAGCAGAACTCAGAGTTCATTTTTCTTCATGATAAAGGAACATTTGCATCCCGACTGGTGAAACTGGTTCCAGAGAGAAAGAGAAAGTAATTTCTTAAGTATCCAGAAAGAAGATACTTTGATCAAGGACGAATGCTGAATGAAGAAAACAGCTTCCAGAAAGCAATCTAAAAATGCAGAGCCATTAAAATTGTTTTTCTTCCTTAGCATCAAATGATCGAGATGGGGAATTTCAACAGTAACGTTGTGTTGCCCCATGAAGACAGACGAACACATTGTCCAGAAGCAGATGTTGCAAAGTGACATACCTTTGTGTCATCTACACATGCATTTATATTTATACTCATATTGCTTTCACTGACAGTGAGAACTGCATTTTATATAGGAGCACATGGGCTAAGACTCCGTATATGTTTCTGAGCAGAAGGAAGAGTGAGCGTGGCAACTACAAGGCAGCCTAGACCCTACATAGTTATTCCTGTCCCAAGAAAAGATGGAAGATACCTGAGCTTGAAATGGATGATGTTAGTAATCAATCACACACCGCACTTGTTTCAGAAAATGCTTTTAAACTCTGGAGAGAGGGTTGGGGGATCAGGCAAGGTAGGGAGTTAAAGGTTGGGCCTACACAGATAATGCATGCAGACACACCTTGTCCAGTGACAAGAGGGCCAAGCACAAGTCCCAAAGAAAAATCATGCATAGAGATTATAGTAGAATTGTTATGGCCGTCATTAGCTGCGGCTAGAAAAAGACAGTTGGATAGAGAAAGACTTGTTGAACTTTCTTCTACGCAGGGAACCCGGATGGATGTTCCTGCAAACAAACCAGCCAGAAGAAGCTATGTTGATACATTTAGAGACGTAGTCATAGAAAACTACATGAAGAGTTTGAGAACCAAAAGAAGCACCCAAGAAGATAATTATGAACTGAATGATTATCTGGACAGCACAGCACACTTGGGAAACAACATATGGTACCAACACATGAAAGAAGTTGGAAGAAAGACGTCAGATGAAGAATGCTTCGTATGTGCACTCCTGCCATACAGCATGGGGAAGTCAAAGATCTTCATAGCTATTGAAATAGATGCCTAATGCTACACTGCATGTTGCACTAGCTTTCTGTAGTACAAGAGGTCAGTTCATGGTCGAACAGCCTCTCTCAAATGGGCAATTGAAGAACCAGATCCAAATGAAGATGACTATGTTCAAGACATAAAGACAAGAAACAATGCCAAGACAAAGAATATTGTGATCAGATATGAGAAACCTGGAGTAAAAGGAACTGGAAAGAAGAGAATAAATAAAAAACTGAAAGTTCCAGGACACTCTACAGAAGACATCCGCAGATGGAAAAACAGAGGCCAGATGCAGATTTGGGGAACTGTCTTATCACCAGATGGCTGGGAAGAAGGAGTAGTAATCTGCAGAGACTGGGTAATAATGGGTCACTACCAACCAACAATCGAGAATGCACAAATGTTGTGTAAACCATTATGGCCAAAACTTGCTAAACTACTGACATGGGTCGAAGACAGAGGAGGACCCCTGCAGATAGTACCATTGGAGAGTTCTAAATTGTGCTTCAGGAACAATGGACAAGAAAATGGGGGAGAATCAGAACTGTGGACGAATCTTCGATGCACCAGGAATGAATATCGGAACAGCAGTAATCATGGTCATTATTGGGCTTGTGGATCCAAGGCCTACATCAGACTGCCTAAAGATTGGGGAGGAATCTGCACATTGGTGAATGTCCAGGTTCCTGCGTTGGTGATTCCTAAAGGTGACCTGAACATTAATAGTTTCCCGAAAGCAGATGCTCATTTGAGGAAGAAGAGATCTGTGGAGCTAATAAATCGAATAAAGAGAGAGAACTACTTCTCTGCCAAATCAATAGAAGCGTTTGATGCTATTCCATATGAACACAGACTTTTCAGCCAGACTTCTTCAGTGTTCACGTTGATCTTATGCCAAGGATCCAGGTTGGAGCAAATACCAAGTGACTTCAGATCACCAGATGGGAATTGATGCAGACGATTAATACTACCATAAAGGGATTCAATGCAATCAGAGAAGAGATGAGAGCCATACGACTGATGACTCTCCAGAACAGGTATGTCCTGGACATGATCACAGCTATGGATGGAGGCGTTTGTGCCAAAATTGGAGAGTCATGTTGCACATTTATACCTTCTCATGATGACGAGAATGGAACCTTGACAGAGGCAATAGACATGCCGATGAAACTCCATGGCCAGATGATAGAAGAGGTATTAGCTGCTGATGACAGCTGGTTTGTATCACTCTTCTCGTGGGTTCCACAATGGATGGCAGATATGTTCACATTTCTTGGAGCTTTGTTATTATTAGTGATGCTTGGATTCTGTGTGATTAAGATAATAATCTTTCAGGCAAGAAGACAGCAATGAAAGCCAGACGGATGAAAATTATGACTGATATTGAACCAGGATGGAAGCCTAAAGATCTGACTGATGAAGAAATCAGAGACTTTGTAAAAACCAGTATTCATGCACCTAAGGGAACAAAGTTCCTGTATCCAAAGGACCATAAGAAGTATGTGGGAAGATGGATCTATTGCAGTCCAAGTGGACAGTGCATGCTCATGACATGGAACATTGATAAGCATGTGAAATCAGCTGGATGCTTGAAGGGAGTCATAAAAATATGGATCCCTAAGAAGCATTTCTTCAGACCAGGATGTCTTGATATAAAGGATGATGTGAGAGAGTGTTGATAATCGCCCAGAGGGGGAGTGTAGAGGAGAGCCAAGTACCCCACTCCACTGCCCGCCTACATTACCTGAAAAATATGAACCAAAGTATTGTGACGTATACTGAACATTAAACCAGCAAAGAGAAGAGCGTGGACTCTGTGCAATACCCATAAGAATACCTATACCTAAGAGAATATAGGAGGTGAAGTACCCATTGAGGAAACCATACCTGCATACAAGACAATATGATGGCCATTTGAACGAGATTCCTGAAGAAGCAGAGAAACTAAATGGCCAAGATGAATGGTGACATCATACAAAGTTGAAGCGACACCCATATAGAAAGATAACCAGACCAGAGAGGCAATCAATTTATAAAACACAAAGAAGTACCAAGGATAAGTGACATCTTGGGATCAAGATGAAGAGACTTATGCCACAAACCTGATAAAAATACTTAGTTTGTTTAAACGTGTACAGATGCAAGAAAATGCAAGCAGCAAAGCAATCATGAAGCTAGCCACATGCTTTTGAATAATTAGACTGCGGCAAGCGCCAACATATACATATATAGAAATATATGGACAAGTAAAGGATGGATGTTTCCACTACGCATATAAGCAGTACTGAACAAAGCAAGAAGGCCTCATTTCAGTGTTGCAGATAAGAAAAGCAATTGAATTAAACAGAATAAAAGCTCAGCTAAGGAATTGACTGAGCCAAGAAAGCCAAGGTCTTATCAAACTGGAGTCGGCTGACATTGGTACAATTAAGGTGAAAAAACAGAGGCTCCTGTTCAGAGAGGTCAAGCAAAAACAAAAGTCATCAGAGCTCTATTGAAGAATAAAATCAAATACACGAAAAGGCTCAATTTCATGGTGTCCAGTCACGTGATAGAAGGAAGTTGGACGAACAAGGTGATCACACCTACGCACGGGGGCTGGCTGGTGCCCATACTCTTTAAAAATTCTCAGAGAACAGCAAAAACTCAAGGCCAACTTCAAAGCACTAATTGACACTGGATCATTGAAGTGATTATGGATGATATGCTAATTGGTGGGAAGCTGGTGCTAAAACGAGCTCACCCGCACCTGGTTGTTCAGTCTGCGTGCTGCTCAGACGTAGGTAGAAAAGTACTGACGGCGGTTGGGAGCTAACCAATTGTAGGGGACCACGTAGTTGGGGGTCCTATAGCTTGTGTAGCCAATGGGATGTCGTACATTTAGTGACGTTCATAGTGGCCATTTTAAGGGGTGGGCTTAGTTGCCCTGCCTGATGTTAATTAACCTACCACCTTCTTTCGTTACTCCATACAGATATAGATCTTATATTTAGAACTTCACTTACACCCAATCACACCCTCTGTTAGGTTTGTGTAGTTAGCCACGTAGGATGACGTTGGTAATGACACAGGTCAAAACATCAATGATGACCAATTTTGGGTGCAAAAGCCCAGTTTTTTAATGAAGTAAGTAGAGTCAGAGTATCGAGCGATTGCTGATGTTCGTTGTACTCCCTGTTTTAGATACTTGACATTAAAACAGACAAACTATTTGTTTCGTCTTGATTATTGATGTATGAATATTATCTGCATCTATCAGATTTGTCAGTAATATCCTCCTCCTCCCTTAGAGATTGGAGTACGTCTTCCTCCCCTTCCGCCTCACCTGAGGTGGTTGAGGAATAATCCAACTTTTTTTCTGGTTTTGCCGAGGTACTTTCTTCTTTCTATTGTGTAGATAAGGCCTGCCTCGGAAGGAAGCCACCGTGATTCAAATCCTAGGAATCTCCGGTGACCCCTCTCTGCAACAGCGGGAAAGTGGTAGGGGAAAAAGCCTGTGGCGTAAACAAAAAAAACAAGATAGTACCACTGAAGAACTTGTCCGTTGGTCTTGTTAGGTACGAACGGCTACGCCCAGAGGTCTGGCTGCCTTCGGAGGTGAAGGGAAGCACAATGCAGATAGCCCGTGAGGATTGAAGGGATGAGTGTTCGAAAGGTGATCAGGAACACTGAAAATAGACAGGATTTCCAGCTGGTATTGGAGTGTGTGAAAGCCTCTCTGAAACGGGGAGAGGAAATGCATAAACCTGGAATGGCAGAGGTAAAGGAAAATGAGATACAGTTGTAGGAAGAGCGGAATAAGGGAAACGAAATAAAGAAAGTAAAAGAAATAGGCAGAACCACGAGCGGGAGTGGGAACGAAGAAAAGCGGAGAGAATCGCTAGCGGAAGAATGCAGAAAAGGATGGGCGGACTGCCGCCAAGAGAAGTGATAAGGAGGGCAAGCAACGAGGAAAATCCAGTGAGTTGCAACGCACCGAGCCGCCGAGTTCTGAATGGTAAATAGAGCTCGGCAGCGGCCATGTTGCAAACAACTAGACCATCGCGTACGTTGAGAATGATAAGTAACAGCACATTCTAATGGAGGCCAAACCTCCATCTCCTCCATACACGCCAGTTACCCGAATTCGTGATAGTATGCCCCCCTCGAAGGCCTCATCCTCCCGGCTTTCCCGGGTGGAATCTATGGAACTTTCTCAATAAACGAGGGGCTCGAATATTAGACCAAGGCTCCCAGGAATCCTCGTAATTTGGGTACCCTTTCCAGTGGACCAAATATTCTAAGCAACCTCTGCGATATCTGAAGTCTCTGATTAGAGAGACTTTGAATTCCTCAGAAGTAGAGTTAGTGGTTACTTGCAGTTTGGGAGTAGGCATCATTCTGGTACCAGGCAAATAAGGCTGTAAGAGAGAGGAATGGAAAACTGGATGTATCTGTCTTAGGTTCTTAGGTAACTTAAGGAGATAAGCTACAGGATTCATCTTAGAAAGTATCTCATAGGGACCTATGTAACGTGGAGACAACTTGGAGGGACGGACCCAGCGAGGCAAGAACTTGGTGGATAGCATAACCTTGGAACCTGTTCCCCATTCCGATACCTGTCTTCGGTGCGTATCGGCTTGTTCCTTATAGCGACTACAAGCCTCTTGAAGACTCTTTCCTACAGTGCTATGGACCTCTTTGATGTGGCTAAGAGAAGTCTCAATAGAAGGTATGTTTGATTCAACCAAAAAAGTAGGTGCAATAGATTGGGAATGTATACCATAGGTACAGTAGAAAGGACTCATCCCTAGCGCTGTGTGCACGGAGTTGTATGCAAACTAAGCTGTAAGGAGTAAAGATACCCAATTATCCTGTTGTTGGTTGATAAAGCCTTGGAAGTACTGTTCTATGGTTCCATTTAGCCTCTCTGTCTGTCCGTTGGTTTGGGGATGAAATCCAGAGGAGAGTGCTCTTTCGATACCCAATCTTTCGCACAAGACCTTCCAGAACTTAGAGGTGTATTGACTGCCCCAATCGGATATTATCTTCAGGGGAAGACCATGTAACCTAAAAATATCCTTCAGGAATATATCTTCCATAACCGAGGCGGTGGGTATGCCGGCCAGGGGAGGGAAGTGTGCTAGCTTAGAGAAAGAGTCTACAGTGACCATGATGCATGAACA
The DNA here is from genome assembly GCA_002915635.3 of Ambystoma mexicanum. NCBI lineage: Eukaryota > Metazoa > Chordata > Amphibia > Caudata > Ambystomatidae > Ambystoma > Ambystoma mexicanum. The sequence continues at coordinate 1,128,846,612 of CM010927.2, read as the reverse complement.
GCCTTGTGAGACGGGCAACTCTACTATGAAGTCTGCTGAGATATGCTTCCAGGATCCAGGTGAAATTGGCTCTTGTTGAAGAAACCCCAACGGCTTCTGTGTGAGATGCTTGCTTTGTAAACAAACCAGACAAGTTTGGACATACTCTTGAGTATCCGCTCTCATGTTGGGCCAAAAGAATGACCTCCGGAGTAACTCCAGAGTACCTCTTATTCCCCGGTGACCTGCGACTTTGGAGTCATGGCACCACATGAGGGCCCTTTGTCTGAGATCGTGAGTGGGGAATGAACAACTTTCCTTGGACAAAGTATAGCCCATCCCTTCTTTCCACAGGTTGATTCTTTATGGTAGAGGCAGGTTTCTCCAGGCTGAGAGAAGCCTCCTGAACCTGTTGCAAAAGGAAGCCACTGTCAAGACAATTTTAGTATGGGGAAACATTAGTTCCTTTCTTTGTGTGGGATTCTTGCCTAAGTCTACTCGACGAGACAATGCGTCGGCTATCTGATTTTGGGAACCAGGTATATACGAAATGCTGAAATGGAATTGAGCAAAAAAGTGAGCTCATCTGCCTTAGCGGGTGTTGTAGCATTCTTGTTGTCTTAGCACTTGCAGAGTCTTGTGATCTGTCCATATCAGAAAGGGATGTAGACTTCCTTGGAGTAAATGCCTCCACTCAAGGCAGGCTAGTTTCATGGCCAACTGCTCATGTTCGATAACTGAATAGTTCCATTGACTTGGGCTCAAAGTCTTGGAGAAATAGGCGATGGGATGCTTATGTCATTGTTAGACTGAAGAAGGACAGCTCCCACCGCAGCCGCAGAAGCATCTGTCTCCAGTATAAAAGGTTGTTGTTGGTCAGGCTGTCTCAGAATGGGAGCCGAGCAGAATCTTTGTTTAAGTCGTGAAAATCTGTCATCGGACTCCTTAGACCAATTGAAAGGAATGGAGGATTATTTCAGTAGAGAAGTGATCGGCATTGTAAGTTGGAAGAATTCTGGTATAAATTTCCGGTGAAAGTTGGCCAAGCCGATAAATCTTGGCATCTCCTTGACAGAGGAGGGTGACGGCCACGCCAATATAGCCTCTACCTTTTTGGGATCCATGGTACCTACTTGGTCTGACAAAATAAACCCCAAATAGGAAACCGAGGATAGTGAGAAGGCACACTTTTCTGGTTTAGTAGGAAGATGATGTAACTGGAGCCTGCGTAGTACTTCTCTGACATGTTGCTGGTGGTCCTCTAGAGTTCGGGAAAAAAACAGAATATCGTCAAGGTACACTACAGTGGATTGACCCAATAGATCCGAGAACAGGCAATCCATAAAACATTCAAAAACAGAAGGGGCGTTAACCAGCCTGAAAGGCATCACCTGATACTCGAACAAACCGTAGGGAATGTGAAAGGCAGTCTTCCACTCATCACCTGCCTTGATGCGGAGCAAGTGATAAGTGTTCCGGAGATCCAGTTTTGTGATACTGTAGACCCTTGGACTGACTCCAAAATCTCTGAAATAATGGGCATTGGGTAGCTACCTCTGATTGTTAGTTTGTTAAGATCCCTATAGTCTATACAAGGTCTTAAGAGTGTTCTGTTCTTTGAAGACTTCAGTAAACTCCGAAAGATAGCTAGGGATGCAATGGATAGAACTGGTCTCAGTAAAACTTACTGTCTTAACAGTTTCAAATAGTGGTTCTGGTAGACATTCCTCCTTACAGTAACGGGAGTGAAAACTCAAAAGTTTGTTGGTCCAATTTATGGTAGGATTATGTCTTCTGAGCCATCCAATACCCAATATGATGGGAAAGTGAGCAGCACGGATGATATCAAACCTCATTCTTTCTGAATGCTGTTGAATGAAAACTTCTACTTCTTCAGTAGTATGAGTGATAAGTCCGGAACACAACGGTGTCCCATCAACACCTTCCACCTTTTGATCTTCTGTCTTAGCGATTCTCTTTAAACCCACCTTATCGGCCCGTAGGGTGTCCAAAAAGTTTCCCGCAGCTCCGCAGTCCAGCAGGGCCTGTGTGTCGACTTCCTTCCCTCTGAACTGGATCTTGACGGCAACAACCATGAGACGCGAATCCTCTGACGTCTTTGTGGATGTAACAGATAGGGTTGTGTAGGAACTGGAGGACGCCCCTCGATAGTCTGTCCGGTTAACTATCAAGGGCGTTCATTTCCTGACCTCCTAGGGGGAACATCTGGACAGTCACTCAAAAGGTGTGTGGAGGTGCCACAGTACACGCAGAGGCTTCCATCTCTTCTCCTCTTTCTCTCTTCAGGAGTTAACGGAGCTTGAGTAGTTCCTATTTGCATAGGCTCCTCTCTGACAGGGCACGTAGCAGGTGAGGAAGGCAAGGGTTTAGATTCAGAATAGGATGCAGTACTATGGTTCTTCTTCCTTTCATTCTTTTGTTCTGTCATGCGGAAGTCTGTTCTCAGAACTGCAGTAAGAAGGTCAGAAAAAGTATCAGGGCGGGGAATCCGAGCAAGCTCATCCTTTAAATCTTCTCTGAGACCCCTACGAAATATAGTGTATTGGGCCTGTTCTTGCCAGCCAGCCTCGGCAGCTAATTTCTTAAAGGTTGAAATGTATGTAAGTAGGTCTGAGTTTCCCTGGCGCACATCCAACAGATCTTTACTGGCAATAAAGGCACATTCTGTCCTTATGAATGTCTGTTGTAGGAGATTCTTGAAAGCAGCGTAATCTTGTAAAACTGGGTCAGACTGTGTTACTAATGGTGTCCCCCATGCCAAAGCGTTCCCGGTCATATGGGTAATCATGAAACCCATCTTGGCATGATCTGAAGCAAAGGCGCCTTTTCTAAAGGCAAAATGAATGTTACAGGCCTCCAAGAATTCCTTTACCTTCTTTTCAGACCCGACAAACTTCCCTGATACTAGGGGAAGAGGGGGAGATCGGAAGCCTTTGGATCTCTAGCAGCAACTCTTTGCTGTAAGGCTGCATTGTCGGTCTTGTGTGCCCGGACTTCGAGGTTAAGGGCTTGGACCGCTACCACCAGCTCTTGAATCTGCTGTGGTGTAGCCATATTTCCTGTTAGGCGTTGCAAGCTATCAGATTTGTCAGTAATATCCTCCTCCTCCCTTAGAGATTGGAGTACGTCTTCCTCCCCTTCCTCCTCATCTGAGGTGGTTGATGAATGATCCAACTTCTTTCTTCAATTTTGCCAAAGTATTTCCTTCTTTTTTTGTGCAGATAAGGCCTGCCTCGGAAGGAAGCCACCGTGATTCGAATCCTAGGAATCTCTGGTGACCCCTCTCCGCAACAGCCGGAAAGTGGTAGGGGAAAAAGCCTCTGGCGTTAAAAAGACCCCAAGATAGTACCACTGAATAACTTGTCCGTTGGTCTTGTTAGGTAGGAATGGCTACGCCCAGAAGTCTGGCTGCCTTTGTAGGCAAAGGGAAGCACACTGCAGATAGCCCGTGAGGATTGAAGGGATGAGTGTTCGAAAAATGATCAGGAACACTGGAAATAGACAGGATTGCCAGCTGGTATTGGAGTGTGTGAAAGCCTCCCTGAAACGGGGAGAGGAAATGCATAAACCTGGAATGGCAGAGGTAAAGGAAAATGAGATACAGTTGTAGGAAGAGCAGAATAACGGAAACGAAATAAAGAAAGTAAAAGAAATAGGCAGAACTAGGAGTGGGAACAAAGAAAAGCGGAGAGAATCGCTAGTGGAAGAATGCAGAAAAGGATGGGCGGACCGCCGCCAAGATAAGTGATAAGGAGCGCAAGCAACGAGGAAAATCCAGTGAGTTGCAAGGCGCCGAGCCACCAAGTACTGAATGGTAAATAGAGCTCGGCGGCGGCCATGTTGCAAACAACTAGACATTCGCGTACAATGAGAATGATACGTAACAGCACATTCTAATGGAGGCCAAACCTCCATCTCCTCCATACATGCCAGTTACCCGAATTTGTGACATCATCCCCATCCATCTCCAGGGTATTGCTACTCATCTTAAAGGGCTGTCTGAGAGCACCCAGCTCAAAGGCCTCCAAGACAAAGCCAGAGGGAAACCTGCCTGCCTTAGCCAATTGCCAAGGGCTGGGTGAGGGGAGGAAAAATGTCCAAAACAATCAAATAACTACTACACAAAGCCAGGGACCCCTACTTGCAGATCCACTCAAATAACAGATTGCAGATTATAGTAAAAACACAGGAAAATCCCTGTAAAAAACAAAACAGGCCAATAAAACAGATTGGAAAATTACAAATCATCCCTCCTAAAAGCACATTACAGGCCAAAAACCAATTAGAAATATAAGTAAAACACACTCTAATCCTCCGAAAAAGCAGCAGCCAGCCCCTAACACCACTTACCCAGTGGTTCTGTGCAAGATGGCAACAGATTAAAATAAGGACACGGCAATGGGAAGCACTCAAGACTGCCAGGACAAAGCCAGAGGGACGTTAGACAATTGTCTTGTAAGTGGTGGGTGGGGAGAAGTAAACCAACCAGAAATAAACAAAGGACTACAACACAAAGCCAGGGAACCCTACTTGCAGATCAGCTCAAAACAAGGATAGCAAATTTTAGTAAAAACACAGAATAATCCCTCTAAACACAACCAATTAAGCCAATATGAGTCAATAGTACCTTCTTGGTGGTTTGACAAAGGCAAACCAGGCATCTTGATGCTGTATGTGTGGTTCAAAGTGGCTTGAATCTGGCAGTCGCATTGTTCTAGACAGGGATCTGTGTTGAGCAGGGTTCCTGAGGTTCAAAGGCGATGATTGAAGTAGGACAGATCAGAAGGGCCACTAGGGTCGGTTCTATGGTAGGGTCGACTGTGAAGATGCTGGTGACTGGATGATATGATATGGTATGATATGGCATTTGTAACGCGCCTATACACAAGTGCACTGTTCTAGCTACATGATTGGTTTGATGAAGTGCTAGAGGGGCTGTAAATCATGAGACGGTTCAACAGTATGCTAGATGATGAAGATGCTTGAGTCTGGATGTGCAGTTCGGTTCGAGCGGTTCGATGCAGCATCTGATGTTCATGCTCGATCCATTAGTTTTGGTTCAACTGCCAATGAATATCAGGAGTGGAGATGCTGGTGGGACCAAGTCAACGATGCACTCAGCTCATGCAATACAGTGGCTAACACATTGGAACGTGCAGTTCAGAGGTTCAAAGAGTGGGTGAGTGTCAAAGGCAGCTTTGGAGGGTGCTGGTTTTTAGAAGCAGTCGAGTGCTCTTGAATCAAAGTAGGCAGTGGTTCGACAGTGGGAATGCAGGAATACTGGCTGCCTTGGTTCTCAGGTACTGTGAGTTCCACTCATGGGCAAGTGCAAGTCTCATGCTCCCAAAGCAAGGCAGGCTGGTACACATTTTCAGAGGTCCTCACCATGATGAGGTCCAGGTCAACAGTGTGACTGACAGAGATGCAGGTCTTTTTCCAGAAGCAGGTTCACCATCAATGTGCCCTGGGAATAGTATGGAACAGAGCGCGCCATTGTTTTGAAAACTCAATCTTCACCTCACCGGTGGAGAGCTTTGGAAAGTCCACCCTCCCAACGGAGGCTAAACTCAATTCTTCCTTAGATGTTTGTTCCAAAGTGAAGCTGAGTAGGAGTAGGAAACTGCTTCTTTTGAAAGCCAAAATTCTACTGGTGATTGGACAAAAGCAAGCCTGCTTTAAGAGCACAATCCCTGTCCATGGAAAAAGAGGGCTTTGGCTTCTGGCATCACACCCAACAGGAAGGACAGATAAAGGCAGAGAGAAACATGATAGTGGAACCTTCTTCTAGCTATAAGGAGGTAATGTTGTCTTTACTAACCACGCCCCTTCCCTTCTCAATAGAATCAAAGGCTGTTTTAGTATGCAGCACCCTGGCATGAGGCTACTCATTGTGTGAATGAATATGCCCTTTGTTTCCTGTTCCCAATACAGATTCCTGTGGAGTGGCTGTCTTTCTGGGGAGGGTGGCACTTGCATTCACAAAGGAAGAAAGAGAGTAAACGAAACCAAGTCTACAGTCTTGCTATCAGCAGCAAGACAGCCTGACTAGGGGGAATACACAACTCTTCCACAGCTGAGCTTGTTTCACAGGCTGACACATATGTGATATCAAATTGATGGAGCTTGGATAATTATGAGAGCTGCTACCCACCATGCCTCAAACTCAGGTATGGCTTATATTGCGAGTTTAATTTACCACCAGGATAGCATTGTTATAGTTATGTAGTTTTGGCAACAGGGATGCATATTTGAAATGGAGGACCTGCGCTGCAGTGACTTGGCTGTCACTGCTGCTGCAAAATGGGATCTACTTCCACTGCACCCGATCTGTGTCACTGGTAAAGAAGGTACTGCATATCAGGCTACTGATCCAGCAGGGAACAGGTGTACGCTATGCCTTTGGCATGAAGATAATGAAAGGGGAATCATATTTTCTCTGGAAGCAAGCGGGTGAGTGCTTCTAAGGTGGCGGTCCCGCACAAGCTGGTGTCTAGCTTCTTGGGATTCCCTTTCCTGTGCTTCTCAATGCCTCACAGCTTTTCCAGCTTCCCGTCCTGGTCCTCCTCCCTCCTTCCACCTCCCTCACCACCCCTCTCCGCTGATTGGGTGTTAGGAAAAGTTTGTATGCAGTACCCTATCGGGACCACTACACACAACTAGGACTACAGGTGTAAGCAAAACCAAACTTTGGTATAAATCTGTACCACACAGTTTTTGATAGCGAGCTGAACAGCCAGGCTTATCTCAAGAGGGAATGTGAGCTTGTAAGGGTGTTACACAGAGGTCTGTAATTACAAGTATTCAGATAGACACTTATACTCAAGGTTTCTTGGTAAAACAATTATTAATTTATTACACAGTCAGTTAGAAAACATTCACTAAAAGGAGGCAATCAAAATCACACAAAAATATACTACAGTACTTCACACTAACCGGTTCTGAAACATTTAAACTACTTCGAAGTAGGAGCAAAATGGCATTCAGAGCATTTGAAGTAGCAGCAAATAAGCACAAGTTAACAAAATGAATAATAGAGTTACTTTAAAACAGTACAAATAGTTTGAGTTCACCAGAGGCGTTTATTCAATGCAATAGGTAGGCTAAAGTCAATGGACTAGTGTCTTGTACAGGTAAAAAACAGTTTTGGTATTTAGACAGAAAAGTCTTTGCCACGGTTCTCAGAACTAGTTCTCATAAGAAAGATTCATATGTTGGGTCACAAGCTGACTAGGCCTGCAAGTTGCCAAAGTTGTACACACTTTTGCAGTGACAGGTAAGTTCTCTCGGTCGGGTTTTCACAGTACCTGATTTTGAAGAAAAAGATGCAGCAGAGGACTTCTGGTCCTGGCAGTTCCTGCAGATCTCGCTGTTCCGGAGCCTCAGTCGTGGGGACAAGAGGGAGGACGTCAGGGGACTACTGCACTGCACAGGGACTGGTCACAAAGCTGGTAAACTGGCAAATCTTTGATTCCGGTAGCTGTCTTAAAGCACACAAACTGGTGTCCTTCTCCCTGGCTATTCGGTTTCTTGCAGCACTCTGAGGAAAATACAACCAGCTCCGAGAATGGTGTTCAGGTGGCTTATGAGTTGATTGGTCCCACCAACTGAAAGGGAGAAGTCGTCCTTGAAGGGCTTCTCTTTCGAGATGAACTTGGCGATTCGGACCTGTAGCAGGGCTTCACCGGGCCAACCAAATGGTCCAGGAGTTGCAGCAGCCGTCCTCTTTCAGCTCGTCTTCGGTTCTTTCGTTCCAGGTGGTCGACTTTGCCTTCCAAGCCAAGAGACTCGCCTTTTAAACAGTTTTCTCCCATTCATTCCAGCCTAGCTGCCACTCACCCAGCAGGGTGGCTGTCCTTGCCGGACAGTCAGCCAGCCAATCACCCAGAGTGCATTTGGTCTCCTAGGAGACTAAGCACATGGAGTTTCGGGCACCTCCCTCACTTCCTGCCCACCCCAGACACTCAGGCGCCAGAGGCGGTCTTCAGTCCTGAAGCCCGCCAAAGGCAGAGGAACAAAGGGACCAAACCTGGTTTGGCACGCAGAGACAAACTCTAGAAGGACCTTTCCAAAAAGAAATGGCCCTGTTTAAACAAAGGGGCTTCAGGCGCCATCTTGAAAAACATGGCTCCCTGATTTTTAGCTACTGTGTTCGCGGTCGGGAAAAATCATGGTAGTTCGTTGTAAAACCACTGCCACCAGCCATTTCAGAGGAAAGGGTAGCAATTTGACTGCTACGTGAGTTTCTAGACATGGGATACTAGGTAACCCTCCAGCACTCTATGAGAGTTGCTGGGTCTAGGAATTTGAAAAGACTAGTAAAGTCAATTTCACTTTACATTCTCTGGGAAACAGTAGTTTATCCCAGAGAAGGTATTTAAACCTTGGGAAGTCTGAAAAAGACATCCCTGTGTCACTGCACTGAAGGTGCTGTGTACACACAAGAAAAGATGATGCTATGGAGTTTGTCTAAAACTCCATATCCAAACACAAGGTAAAACACACATCAAAATACATGAGAGAGTGGGAAAAAGGCTCACACTCTTTCCAGGTAAAAAATCAAGCCCTCAAAATCCAGCAAAGTTGCTGGGGTCTCTAAGGTGAAGGGAATTAGCACATTTTGAGAATTCTCCTAACACTCGTCCCTCCAGACTAAGGGACAGGAGGATTAATCCACCCCTGGATGAATCTCCTTACTCCAGTCGGTCAAACATTCTGGAGAGACCATCAGCATTTTGGTGATTACACCCTGACCTGTGTTCAATGGTAAAATCAAACCCTGTAGGCTGATTGACCATCTTAACAATTTAGGGATTTTCCCTTCATTTGCATCAACCATCTCAAGGGTTGGTGGTCAGTCTGAATCACAAAAGTAGATCCATACAAGTATGGTCTAAACTTCTTCAGTGACCACACAATAGGCAAAACATCACGTTCTATGGTTGCCCACCTTGTCTCAGGTTCCTTCAGTTTCCTACTGATGAAGCAAATAGGGTGTTCCCTGCCTTTCTCGCCCAGCTGACTCAGAACTGCACCTATACCTGTATTGGAAGCATCTGTTTGCACAATGAAGGTTTGGCTGTAGTCAGGAGCTCTTAAGACTGGAGCTTGACAAAGGGCTTTCTTAAGTCCTTCAAATGCCTTAGTGCACTCCTCATTCCACCTGACCTTTCTGGGGAATATGGGTGAGGAGACCATGTTCAAGGGAGAAGCTATGGACCCATAGTTCTCTATGAGGTTTCTATAATAACCAGTGCGACCTAAAAAGGCTCTCACTTGGGTTTGAGTAGTAGGGGTGGACCATTCTTGTACAGCTTGTACTTTGCTAGGCAATGTCACTATTTCACCTCCTCCTACCTCATGTCCAAGGTAGACCACTTTGCTCTGACCAATTTGACATTTGCTTGCCTTTATGGTCAGATGGGCCTGCTCAAGAGCCTGCAAAACATATCCTAAGTGGTCAACATGTTCTTTCCAAGTAGGGCTGAACACTGCAATGTCATCCAAGTATGCCATGCAGAAGTCCTCCATCCCATTCAGAACTTGATTAACCATCCTTTGGAATGTAGCAGGTGCATTCTTTAATCCAAAAGGCATTACCTTAAACTGGTAGAGGCCTGCTGGGGTTGAGAATGCAGTTTTCTCCCTTGCATGGTCTGTCAGGGCTATTTGCCAATAGCCTGAGTTATGTCAAATGTACTGAGGTACTTGGCTGAACCAAGTTTGTCCACCAGCTCATCTGTCCTTGGTAAAGGATGGGCATCAGTCTTTGTGACTGCATTAAGAGCTCTATAGTCCACACAGAATCTCAACTCCTTGGATCCTGCCTTTGTACTAGTACAACTGGACTAGACCATGGACTTGTAGATGGCTCTATTACCCCAAGATCAAGCATCTTGTTGACCTCTTCCTTTATGTGGGTTCTTCAGTCTATCATGTCTGACATCCTGTAACCTCTGCTTTTAACAGGTAAACAGTCACCAGTGAGAATATCATGCTGGCCCCAAGGGTTCAAGCCTGGTGATAGTGAAAACAGGGAGGCAAACTGATTTAACAGAAACCTTCACTCCTCCTGTTGTTCCAGTGTCAGATTAGAAGAGAGATTAACTCCTTCTATTTTCTCATCTGAAGGTTGTCACCTGTGGAAATTCGGTAGAGGTTCACTCTCCTTCTCCTCCTGAGCTGAAGCTAGAATCAAAGCTCCCACTTCTGGTCTTGAGACATAGGCTTTTAGACGGTTGGTGTAAAAGACCCTGGGGGCCTCCTTAGGGTTGCCTAAGTGTCATGAACCATCGGATGCGTCCCTTTTGGACTTCCTGGACCCTGACACGTAGGGGCTTGTACTCAGCAGTTCTCCCAACATGGCCGTCAAACATGGAAAGCTGTTTACCAGCTTCCGCGTTGGACGCAGCACGTTCTATAAAGAAGCCACGCCCCTGCGGCCCTGCGCGTCTCAACGCTACCACTTGCAGTGGCTAGACGTGCGCTATCGTAGTTCGCTCTCGCCAACTTCTTTGATTCCTGTTTCCTGGCCCCTATTTTTCTTCCTCATTCATCCCCTTCCTCTTTATTACCTCTTGCATCCCGGATCTCCGTGTACCCGTCTCCAAGTACACTCTTCATCATTTTCCAGGACTTCCCGGACATTCTGAACATTCCAGGATTCGTATCGCCGAACGCACGCTGGAACCTGAGGACGTACGCACAGGGTTATACAAGACCCGAACTGTGCGCAAGAAGACTCCCTCTAAGAACTCCAATAAACAACACAGACAGGTGAGAAGGGGGGAAACCTGTGACATATTGAGATGCCAATAAACTGCAATTGATACGGACATGGAGACGGCAGTTCAAGACCTCATGCTGGGGGCCTTCCGCGGACCCATATTCCTGCAAGAAAGAATGTGAGAGATTCATACTGGGCTGTGTATGTATTGTGCCTCAGACAAACATCTTGTGAGAGAATGTCCCTTAGTTCCTCCACGGCGTTCGGGAAGCGCCAACTGCCGATCCTAGAAGGAGCACAGCTTCGGGAGAGAGATGTTTGCTCCACATCTATTCCATACTTGAACTCTCCTGGACAAAACAATCTTGTGATCTTGCAGGTCTTTCTATCACCATCCAAGAAAGAAACCTACCCCATTTTGACATTGGTGGATTGTGGAGCCATGGGATATTTATAGATCAAGATTGGGTCACTACCCACCACATTACATATGAAACTTGAGGCATTATGCAACCTGTAGAGGCTATCGATGGAAGACCTCTCTCTTCAGGACCCATAATCCTACAAACCAAAGAGATCCAGCTCTCGATAAACCAGCATTGAGAGTTGATCAAATTTGACATCATAAAGTCTGCCCATTAACTAATGGTACTGGGTATGCCCTGGTTACAGAAGCACAACCCATACATCAAATGGGCAGCAGGATCCTTGTTTCTTGGCTCCGAGCATTGTATGTCTCACTGTCTATCCTTGGATTCCTCGTCGAGACCCTCAGAAGACACGCAAACTAACCAGCAAGGTCCATTCACTGTCAAAAAATATCATCCAGGTTCCCAGGTCCTACCAGGATTATATGCATGTGTTTTCGACTGCCATAGTTCAAGCCCTTCCGCCTCACAGACCTGAAGACTGTGCTATTGATACTGAACCCTCAGCATGATTCCTTTTGGAAGGATGTTCATTCTACCAGAACCTGAGAAAAGAGCCCTCCGAGAATACCTGGATACCAACTTGGAAAATGGCACTATACGACCATCCAAATCCCCGGAGGGAGCTTCATTATTTTTTGTTCCCAAGAAAGATACCAAAGAGCTTAGACCTTGCCTCAATTATCGTGGTCTAAACCAATGCACCCTCAAGGACCGTAACCCATTTCCCCTAATCTCGGATACCCTGGAAGCGGTAAGAGGAACTGTAGTGTTCTCGAAATTTGATCTCCGAGGAGCCTACCATCTGATCTGTATAAAGGAAGGCGACAAATGGAAAACAGCCTTTAGAACACCCTTTGGTAATTTTGAGTACTTGGTTATGCCCTTCTGACTTGCCAATGGCCCAGCGGTCTTCCAACATTTTATGGACCGGGTGTTCTCCGATATGCTGTTCCTCTTCATCATAGTATACCTGGAAGACATACTGATATACTCCAAGGACCGTCTGAAGCATGAAGAACATGTTAAAGCAGTTTTACAACGCCTACGTGAACATAAGCTTCTGGCCAAACCCGAGAAACGCCTTTTCCATGTGTCTACTGTTCACTATCTTGGATTCGTCCTCAGCCCAGAGGGAATTGGAATGGACCATTTGAAAGTAGATTCCATTCTATCTTGGCCTGTTCCATCTACTGTGAAACAAATTCAATCCTTCCTGGGGCTTGCTAACTTATACCGGAAATTCATACCTTCCTTTTTGGAGATTGTACATCCGATCATTACATTATTGAAGAAGGACCTCAACACATCTCTCAATTTTGGAAACACTTATGCCGTATACTAGAAATCCAACGCGCCCTCTCTTCAGGTTATCATCCACAGACTAACGGAGCTACTGAACGTGTGAACCAAACCCTAGAGCATTATCTTCGTTGTTTCACCACCAAGGTACAGGATGATTGGTCACTCTTACTACCAGTGGCTGAATTTGCCTACAACAATTCGGATCACTCGGCTGTTAAGACCAGTCCTTTTTTTTGCAGCCAAGGATTCCACCCTTCGGTTCTACCTTCCATTCTCCCACATCCTACACCAGTACCTACAGTCGACTCCTGGATTGAAACTCTCATCAACGTACACAAGGAAGCCAAGGAACACCTAGAAAGGGCCCGAACTAACACCAAGCATTATGCAGACTCCAAAAGAAGACCAGGGCCTTCCTATTCAGTGGGTGATAAAGTCTGGCTATCCTCGAAACTACTGCCTGAATATTTACGGCCGAATAAGTTGGTTCCCCAGTACTATGGTCCCTTTTCCATAAAGGAAATCATAAACCCAGTGGCCTTCCGACTCAAACTACCGGACTCCTGAAAGAGATTCATCCAGTGTTTCACACATCTCTAATGAAACCATATGTCCAGTCCTCCCGGACTGCCCTAACGTCTACCCCTGTAACTATCGATGACCAGCTGGAATACGAAGTGTCCAGAAAATGTGACTCCAGATACAGACGTGGTCAGCTACAGTACCTGGTTGAGTGGAAAGGGTACCCTCCTAGTGAACGCACATGGGAACCGATCTGAAACCTAAATGCCCCCAGACTACTCAGAAGGTATCATCTTATACACCCGGGCAAACCCGGAGGGACATTCCTTTGGAGGAGGCATGCTGTCATGAACCATCGGACGCGTCCCTTTTGGACTTCCTGGTCCCTGACACGTAGGGGCTTGTATTCAGCAGTTCTCCCAACATGGCCGTCAAACACAGAACGATGTTTACCAGCTTCCGCGTCGGACGCAGCACATTCTATAAAGAAGCCACGCTCCGTGGCCTCACGCGTCTCAATGCTACCACTTGCAGTGGCTAGACATGCGCTAACGTAGTTCGCTCTCGCCAACTTCTTTGATTCCTGGTTCCTGGCCCCTTTTTTTCCTCCTCATTCATCCCCTTCCTCTTTATTACCTCTTGCATCCCGGATCTCTATGTACCCGTCTCCGAGTACACTCTTCATCATTTTTCAGGACTTCCCGGACATTCTGAACGTTCCAGGATTCGGATCACCGAACGCACGCTGGAACCCGAGGACGTACGCACAGGGTTATACAAGCCCCGAACTGTGCGCAAGAAGACTCCCTCTAAGAACTCCAATAAACAACACAGACAGGTGAGAGGGGGGAAACCTGTGACACTAAGTCCACCAAATAATTGACCGCTCCAGGTTTTCCTACAACCTTGAAGGGTCCAATCCACTTGTCCTGTAAGGCCCTCTGCCTTGTAGGTACCATAACTAGAACTTGCTGGTCTTGAGTAAGCACAACCATGTTGCCTTCTGGTCATGCCAATGCTTCACCAGAGTCTGAGCTGCTTTCAAGTTATCAGATGATTCTGTCATCATGTGTGTCCTTCTCCTCTGAAGACCAAGCACATAGTCAGTGACTCTCACTGGCTTGGGGGAAGGAGCACTCTCCAACCTCTCCTTAATTAGGGCCAATGGACCTCTAACTGGATGACCGTAGAGAAGCTCAAAGGCACTAATTCAACTCTCTCCTGAGGGACTTCTCTATAAGCAAATAGAAGGCATGGCAGTAGAAGGTCCCACTTTGTTCTAAGGGGTTCATCTAAAGCACCTATCATGCTCTTCATAGTTCTATTAAACGTCTCTACCAACCCATTCGTCTGGGGATGGTAGGCAGTTGAGAACTTGTAAGTCACTCCACAGTTTTCCACATTAAGTTTGATCCCCTGTCAGAGATGACTTCCTTAGGAAAACCTACCCTGGTAAAAATACCAAGTAGGGCCTTAGCAACAGCCTGAGCTGTAACAGTCCTCATAGGTATGCTTCAGGATACCTAATAGCATGGTCTACTACAACCAATATAAATGAATTGCCTGAAAAGGTTGGAGGATCTAAGGGACCAACAATGTCGATTCCTACCCTCTCAAAAGGGACTCCAACCACTGGGAGAGGCACTAACGGTGCCACATTCTTGGCTCCACTCTTGCCAGATGTCTGACAAGTGTGACAGCTCCTACAGAATTTATCTACATTAGACCCCAATTTAGGCCAGTAGAAATAGAGAGAAAGCCTTTCCTTGATCTTCTTAAAACTTAAGTGACCAGCCAAAGGAATCTCATGATATTACCAATCAACCCTTCTGGTGGGATATGCGAAGAACACCAACACAAATGAGGACCCAATTTCAAAAGCAACAGTAACAACGACCGAGGGATATCAACCAATCCCTGACGATCTGCTCATGGAACACTCATGGACACTCCCATTTATTTAACAACGAAACACAGGACTTTGCAAACTATCAAATGATATGCCTCCAAGAGACGTGGATCCATCATCAGGCTTTACCACCTTTATGAACCCAGCAATATGCAGGATGAAAGGCTGCCATCTACAGGCCTGCTTACCCTCATTAAATTGGGCTCACAGCTTGAAGTAGTGGAATCCAGTAATATAAACTCCTGGGGCCAGATCACAATACTGACTCAAGACAGGATCCTTGGCATGGAACCCACCAAAGAAGGAATAATCATTCCAGAGAACTATTTAGGAATTGCAAATGTATATTGGAACCCCAGGAAAATACCAGATGAGATATTTTTGGATGCAATACTGACAGCTACCAATGCAGCCATTTTGAAATATCTCCTCATCCAATTCATCATAGGCGGGGATCTCAATATTCATCTATTAACCAGCGAAGGGCTATTGATCAAAGACCACAGGTTAGAACATTGTTCCCTAAGATGGTTCAAGGAAATGAAAAATAGAAACATGGAACGCCTAGATGCCTTAGATGCTAAATCAAACAAACCCAGTCCGAAATGGGCTTGCAGAAATTCAATGAGAATTCTAGACTATATTTGCAGTTCCAAGGATATAAAAGATCATCTACAACGAGATCAAAATATCTACTCGCCTTATAGTGATCATTTCGTGATGACCCGAACATGGTCATCAGAAGGAGAACCTTAACTTTGAATAAAACTGCTGCAGATGGATCAACACCAGCTTGACCAGCTTCCAGAAACATTCATCCAAATGCAGATGGCAGATGTGGAGAAGATCAATTATGAATGGATCCTATGCAAATTCAGGCAACCTGCCGTAACGAAGCTTACACAGAAATATGGCCATCAGAATGCATACAATAACATCATAGCTGGGGAAAAAAGAGAACTAAGAAGGATCCTAAAACATACTAAGGAAAGAACCATTTCCCGGTAATCAGACAAAGATCAAAACAGCAAAGCAAAAACATAAAAATTGGATGAAGACGGCCAAAATGACACTCATCCAGCATGATGCCGAAGCCATGCTGAGTGCGATGAAAGCTAGCAATAGCAGGAACTTATGGAACTTGTTCAACCCACCCATGCCGCTGAAAGACAAATTGATGGTAGATGTATAGGAATCTAAATGGATGCAGTACTTTGAAGACCTTTACAAAGAAAGACCTACCACAAAAGGAAAAATAGGCCCTACCTCGAAGGAAAAATTGTCATTTGTGTGGAACCCATCTGAGATAAGCAAGGCCATTCATAAAATGAATCCCTCACGTGCCCCCGGCCTGGATGGCCTTTCAAACTATACCATCAAATAGAACCCCCTAATCTGGGCAGCATTTTGTGCGCATTTCTTCGAAATCATAAACCGCACAAATATAATGCCCACTACATGGCAGCTGGCGATCCTAGTACCGATATACAAGCAGGGGCCGACGGAGGAACCAGGGAACTATAGGGCAATTGCTTTCCTAGACCCTATAGGGAAAATGTTTGCTAATCTACTGTTAACAAAACTAAACATCTGGTCCAGTTCGGCAAAAAGGCAAGTTACTCGTCAAACTGGCTTTGTGAAGCAAGCAGGAACAAATATCAATCTTCTCATTTTGAACTTGCTCAAGCAGGAAGCCATAAAAATAAAAACGCAAATATGTGCAGCATTCGTCGACCTGCATCTTGCATTTGACAAGATAAACTGAAACATCCTGTGAGACAAACTGGAAAAGTAGGGTTGTCCGAGAGATGTTATAGTGCCAATTAATTTACTTTATTCCAACACTAAAGTCCATATACGAATGTCCAAAGAAGGACTAGTAACACAAATGTTCCGGACATGGCACGGCCTGAAATAAGGATGTCCCCTCGCTGCAGCTCGATTTATTCTCTTTATATCAGCCTTTGAAGAAAACATATACACCACACTCATGAATCCACCAAAACTAAATGGCACGATCATCCTGCGCATGATGTATGCAGAAGATATCGTGATCATAGCTAAAACCCCACGTGGTCTACAAATTGCGTTGAACAATTTGCAAAAATATATGACAGTTAAAGAACTTGAAATAAATGTCAACAAAACTAAACTCATGACATTGCAGTATGGCAAAAAGAAAATCTAACACTCTTTGTATCTCCAAAATCAAAAAATTGAGCAAGTTCAACCCATCAAATATCATGGAATATAGGTTAATCAATTTCACACAAAACAGAATTGGGTGGCACATCTTAAATAGAAAGTCCTTGCACTGGCAAGACAAAGTCTGTTTCTCCATAAGAAATTTGGTAAGTTCTCACTCAAACCAGTGATAACATTCTACAGGCAAAAGGTGGCAGTTATATTGACCTACAGTGGTGAGACCATGATAAACATTGATCCGGGTATCTGGCAAAAACTTGAGGGAACATTCTGTAGAAAAGTGCTATCGCTACCACAAGCTACCCTATTGTGCGCATCAGATTTGACTTGCCCTACAATCATTATATCATTACATGGATGGAAGCAATTGGACCCATTCAGAAAACTTAAGAACGAAGATCTCATACCCCCCGCTGGACATACTTCGAACAAAAACCGGAAATGTGCACGCCAAAGCTCTCATCAAATGGAAAGAACAGATAGACATGGAAAGAATTTAAATTGATATACCATGGAAATGTTGACCGCCAGACCGCAGAAAGCTAAAAATACATCTTGAAAGGCTTGACTGGATAATAACACAACAGTTGAAAAATACATACAAATCCACCTTACTATGTGAGGGGGAAACGAGAGCATTAAACCAACTACCACATTACCTTAATCTATTCCCAGACCGAATAATACGTGACTCCTTTATGAGACTACGATTAAATCTACTCTCCACTCAAGAAATCATGGGGAAATGGAATCGGACACTAGGCACTGATCAGACGTGCAGGTTCTGTAAAAATCCAGACCAAATCGAAAGCATATACTGTATCTTAATGCAATGCTTAGCCCTCAGTGAGAAACGCCTCCATTACAGCAAAATGTATCTTAGACCTACATCTCAGTTAGATGTTACCGAACCATGGTCGCAAATATTAATGAGCAATAACAGAAAAATGGTAACGACTATCATCCGCTTCTGGAAAGACATCAATACCGCTATAATAAAAGAACTGAACTTTAAATTATGAAAAAGAAGCAAAACAAATAATGTAGACTAAGATGTGTTTTCTTTGACAGATTATGTTTCACTGAACTGATATATGTATAGATAAATGTAAGGTTTAAGATACAAACCATAGACTTAATTTAAAAAAAAAGTTATTTTATCACTAGAGGCACAACAAGTCTTGTGTAGTCCCCTGGGATACACTCAGTTGGTTCACTATAGAAGAGGCCATCTACCCAGTACACACTGTGCTTCCCTGGTTCTTGTCCATCCAGCTGGGAAGCTGCCTGTTGGCGAAGTCCTTCAAGAGGAAGACACCCTCTTTGACCTCTACTGAAGTCTGCCCTACAGTGGCCACCTTCTGCCAGTAAAGATGCAGCTCAGTATGGTCTTTAGGATCCAGATCTCCAACATGGGGAAGGTCTTCTTCCAGCTCTGAATCTTCAGCAGCTGATTCAACCTTTCCTGGTTGTTCCTCACATTCAACCTCAGCTGGTGGAGTAGTCACAGGTGTGATTTTGGACAGTCCTCTCGGGGATGTCCTTGTTGGAAGCACAGAAGTGCTCTCTTGCTTTTTTGTGGAGACCTTGGGTTTCCCCTTTGTCTCCTTCTTCATAGAAATAACAGTTAGTAGTTCCTGTGGGCTGGGTGTTATAGTTTCTTCTGTAACATCCTCTGGAGAGCCTGTTAAGGTCATCCCTCTGGCCTTCCTTGTCTGTTCCTGTTTCCTTTTACTGGGAGGCCTGGGGGTGCTTGATACAACTATAAAGAGTTTTTAAGTCATTCCACAACATGACTCTCTCTGGCACCTGACTCTGCACACTAACAAGTATCTTGACAGTCATGTTGTTGCACCTGGATGAGAGCTGGTAATCTTGGAAGCATTTGAACAGGGCCTCCAGCAAGCTTAGCAAGGCCTTTTGGTGCCTTAGCAACATCCTCAGGTTTGAAAAAAGATCCATCCACCACTGTAATGCTGGCCCCAGTGTCTCTAATGGCAGGGGTCTCCTGACCATTTACAAGTACACCGTCCTTATAATATTCTTTTGTGTTATCTGGAATTGAATTACAGACATCTAAATTCTGCTGTTCCCAAAGACCCAGGGACACTAAAGAAACTCTGGCAGAGATGCCAATGGGGTCTTCAGCCAGTAGTTGAAAGTTTCCACTTGCCATTTGTACTTCTCCCACTGGGGAAAAGGCTAAGGAGGCAGTGTGGACCCCTGAAGTTTTATCCTTGCATCTGGGATCCCCTTTCACATGGTCAGTAGACCCACAAGCATAACATTTTCCAAATGTTTTGACAAATGGGGGTTTCTGCTGACCTCCCTCTGGTTTAGCACCAGAGGTTTCACTGGCCTAATTTGGTTTCCCTTGTGGCTTACGCTTTTTCTGCTTGTTTGGGGCCCTCCTTTGGATTGGAGGTATTAGAATTCTCTTTGCCATCTTTCTTCTGCTGCTTCTCTTCACCCTGATTCTGAGTTGCCCCAAAATCCTTGTGAGTAGCCATGTTGGCAACCCACTGTCAAGGATGGCACTCTATAAGAGTGGCACAGGACACCAAGGAAAGGTTTGGGTGGTTGTGCCAAAGTACAGTGGATAGATAAGTACACACACAGCGGAAAGAAAGGAGAACGAAGAGTAAGCAAGTGTAGTAAGGAAAAAGGTACAGAATGGATTCCCTCTTGGTGTGTATGCAGATATAGGAAAAGAGTATTCCACGAACCTTAGGAAAACTCTAACCTTCTGCACAGTTTGCTATAACAGAGGCCCACGCTGTTTGCTCATGGCTTGGAACAACAGCTATGGGTGTCTGTAACGTAGAAACTAGACAAGGGAAGGGGCAGAGGTTGCCTGACGGAAACCAACAGACAAGCTCTGTACAAGGGTTCTACAAACAGTACAAGAGAAGACACTAACAGATAAATCCAGGGAAAAGGAAGTCGAATAGCAAACTAGCAGAAGGAAAATGAAGGGAAAGCCGTATAACAGGATTGGATAGGAAGAAATACTGAGGGTTGAAAACAAAGAAGAAAGCAAGAGAGTAGAGTCAGGAAACAGAGGAACTCTAATAACTGAAAGTAAATAATGAATGTAAACTGATGTGGATAGCAGGGAACAGTAGGTAGTAAAGTAGAAAGCAGGAAAAGCAGGGAAGCCAAAAGGAGCAGACTCGCAAGAAGCCGAGGAGGGCTTAGGGCAGAGGAGTGAAACAGGCTGCACGGCAAGGAGCCCAGAAGGGCGGGCAGCAAGGAGTGAGCCCAAAACGAGCAGGGCTGTAAGGAAGAAGCCCAGAGGGAATGGCGGAAGGTAGCAGCGGAGCGTGATCGGCTGCTTGGCTGGAGCCTGGAAGGCAAGGACGGAAGGTAGCAGCGGAGCGTGATCGGCTGCAAGGCTGGATCCTGGAAGGCAATGGCGGAAGGTAGCAGCGGATCATGATCGGCTGCAAGGCTGGATCCTGGAAGACAATGGCGGAAGGTAGCAGCGGAGCATGATCGGCTGCAAGGCTGGATCCTGGAAGGCAACGGCAGAAGGTAGCAGCGGACCGTGATCGGCTGCAAGGCTGAATCCTGGAAGACAATGGCGGAAGGTAGCAGCGGAGCGTGATCGGCTGCAAGGCTGGATCCTGGAAGGCAATGGCGGAGGTAGCAGCGGAGCGTGATCGGCTGCTATGCAGAGGAATCACATACAAAGATACGAAGCTCGAAGCAAAAAGGAGCAGGAAGGACTCTTAATGCAAGAGACTGAGCCCCTGCAGGCAGCAGCTTTTATACTGCCCAGCCCAGCACAGAGGCAGGCTAATTGGTAGCACCTGGCTAAGTAAACCTGCAGACAATCGGCCACCTCCCTCTCTGTTCCTGAGCTGGTGGAAGCAGAGCAAATCCCTAAGGCTTCTGGGGATTGTAGTTCCGAAGATGATGAATAGGAAGGCCAGGAATAGATGGTTGTAGTCAAGTGTATTGTGGTAGGTGTAGTTTCGCAAATGGGGAATAAAGTCCAAGAAGTGAATATCAGTTGATCCAAGAGTTTTCCACAGATAAATGAATACCAATTTGTCCATTTTGATCGCCAATGTAGGCGCACATGGCGCATGCATGACACCCACACACAAGTCAGCAGCGTTTGCTAACTTCTTTGGATCAATTTCCTTAGAGTCAGCCAAGTGCTGTCTCAGCTCAGGAGAGCAGGCATAAAAATAGATTCCAACAACAATAGATTTCTCATTCCTTCACAAGTGGCAAATATGTAACCCTTTACCCAGCCATCTAAGTTCTTCAAAATTTCACACACCCAGGCAGCCCAAGGGGTAGCATCATGCTTTTTGAGGGTCCTAAAGCTCTTAAGGTACTGGGAAGGAGTTTTTCCCAAATCTAGCTATCAGAGCTAGCTTCACATTTTCATACTCCAATCTTTCAAGTTCCCCCAACTCCATTACAGCATCAGTTGCAACCTGGGGGAGCCTAGACCAAAGCCAAGGAATCAACTGATTCCCTGTGAAACCCTGAATCCCATAGTTATACTCAAAAGCAGCAAACCAATCCAAAGTATCAAGCTTCACCTCATACATACTCACAGCTTCCTTAGGCATGCAAGGTAAGACCTAGATGACTCTGGGATAGAACCATTTTCAAAAGACAACTTCCTCATTTCAAGAGCATGATGCATTTCCATTTCTCTTAGTTTGATTTCTTGATGTTTACTTTCAGTTTGCATTTGAAGCCTTTTGAACTCTAACTCAAGTCTCATTTTTTCAAGAGAGACACATTCTGGACTCAGTACTGGACCTGGTAGGGTCACCGTGGCTAAAGGTTGAGGCCCAAGAGCTTGTTGAGGTGCAGAGGGGCTCACATCCTGAAACTCCTCTAACTCGTCTTGCTCATCAATAACATTAGAGTTAGACTCTGAATCATTATCATCCTCATCAACATTTCTCACATTTGCTAAAGGAGTAGGTGTAACAGACCCACTACTCAGACTTTGAAATTCCCACAATCTTTCAATCAATTCATTTTTCTTTCCTTTAACAGGGAGGTACCAGACCTTACACATTTCCTTCTGTTGATCTCCTGTTATAATGGTCAGGGCCTCATGTCTGTAGTTATCCATACTAGGCATGATAAAATTGCTTTTGTAGAGGTGCTTAGCCTTGTGAAGGTTACTATCTGAACAAAAGGAAAGCAGAACTCTCAATGTAACAACTATGCAATTTCTCCTCACTGCCTACCACCAGTGTTAGGCAAAGTTTGTTTGCATTACCCTCTGGGACCACTACACACAACTAGGACTACAGGTGTAAGCAAAACCAACCTTTGGCAAAAGTCTGTACCACACAGTTTTTGGTAGCGAGCTGAGCAGCCAGGCTTATCTCAACAGGGAATGTGAGCTTGTAAGGGTGTTACACAGAGGTCTATAATTACAAGTATTCAGATAGGCACTTATACTCAAGGGTACTTGGTAAAACACTTATTAATTTATTACACAGTCAGTTAGAAAACATTCACTAAAAGGAGGCAATCCAAATCACACAAAAATATACTACAGTACTTCACACTAACCGGTTCCGAAACATTTAAACTACTTTGAAGTAGGAGCAAAATGGTATTCAGAGCATTTGAAGTAGGAGCAAAAAGGCATAAGTTAATAACATGAATAATAGAGTTACTTTAAAACAGTTAAAACAGTTTGAGTCCACCAGAGGAGTTGATTCAATGCAATAGGTAGGCCAAAGTCAATGGACTAGTGTCTTGTATAGGTAAAAAACGGTTCTGGTATTTAAACAAAAAAGTTTTTGCCACGGTTCTCGGAAGTAGTTCTCAGAAAAAAGGTTCATATGTCGGGTCGCAAGCTGACTAGGCCTGCAAGTTGCGAAAGTTGTATGCACTTTCGCAGTGAGAGGTAAGTTCTCTCGGTCGGGTTTTCACAGTACCTTATTTTGTAGAAAAAGATGCATCTGAAGACTTCTGTTCCTAGAAGTTCCCGCAGAAGTCGCTTTTCCTGAGCCTCAGTCGTGGGGACAAGAGGGAGGGTGTCGGGGGACTCCTGCACTGCACGGGGACTGGTCACAAAGCTGGCAAACTGGCAAATCTTCGATTCTGGTAGCTGTCTTAAAGCACACAAACTGGTGTCCTTCTCCCTGGCTATTCGGTTTCCTGCAGCACTCTGAGGAAAATACCACCAGCTCCGAGAATGGTGTCCAGGTGGCTTACGAGTTGATTGGTCACGACCAACTCAAAGGGAGAAGTCGCTCTTGAAGGGCTTCTTTGTCGAGATGAACTTGGCGATTCGGACCTGCAGCAGGGCTTCACCGGGCAAACCAATGGTCCAGGAGTTGCAACAGCCGTCCTGTTTCGGCTTGTCTCCAGTTCTGTCGTTCCAGTGGTCGACTCTGCCTTCCAAGCCAAGAGACTCGCCTTTTAAACAGTTTTTCTCCATTCATTCCAGCCTAGCTGCCACACATCCAGCAGGCTGGCTGTCCTTGCCGGATAGTTAGCTAGCCAATCACGCCAGAGTGCATTTGGGTCTCCTAGGAGACTAAGCACAGGGAGTTTCGGGCACATCCCTCACTTCCTGCCCACCCCAGTCACTCAGGCGCCAGAGGCAGTCTTCAGTACTGAAGCCTGCCAAAGGCGTAGGAACAAAGGGACCAAACCTGGTTTGGCACGCAGAGACAAACTCTAGAAGGACCTTTCCAAAACGAAGTGGTGAAAAATCATGGTAGTTTGTTGTAAAACCACTGCCACCAGCCATTTCGGTAGGAAATAGTAGAATTTGACTGCTACATGAGTTTCTAGACATAGGAGATACTAGGTAACCCCTCCAGCACTATTGTAAGATAGGGTGTGCTGGGTCTAGGAATTTAAAAAGACTAGTAAAGCCAATTTAACTTTACAATCTCTGGAAAACCGTAGTTTATCCCAGAGAAGGTGTTTAAACCTTGGGACAGCCTGAAAGGGTTCCCTGTGTCACTGCACTGAGGGTGCTGTGTGACACACATTAAAAGATGATGCCTATGCAGTTGTCTAAAACTCCATAATCAAAGAACACAAGAGTAAAACACACCTCAAAATACGTGACAGTGGGAAAACAGGCTCACGCTCTCTCCAGGTAAAAAGACAAAGTCCTCAAAATCCAGCAAAGTTGCTGGGGATCTCTAAGGTGAAGGGAATTAGCACATTTATGAGAATTTTCCCTAACACTGGGCACTTGCCGTGTTTGTCCTTCTCTTCGGGGACTGTCTCAATGGCTCCAGCGTGGCCACATCATTTTCTCTGGAAGAAAGCGCGTGAGTGCTTCTGGACCGGTGCTCCTGCACAAGATGGCCTCCGGCTTCTAGGAATTCCCTTAGTTGTGTTTCTTTCCGCCTCGCGGCTGGTCTGGCTTCCCTTCCTGGTCCTCCTCCGTCCTCTCACTTCCCTCACCAACTCTATCCTGTGATTGTACAACTGCCCCTGTTTGTCTCTTTCTCTGTGGGGTGTGCCTCGTTGGCTTCAGCGTGGTCAAATAATTTTTTCTGGAATTAAGCTGGTGAGTGATCTACACGGGCGCTCCCGCACGAGCTGGCATATAGCTGCTTGGGATTCCCTTTGTTGTGCTTCTCGCCACCTTGCAGCTGATTCGGCTTCCCTTCTTGGTCCTCCTTCCTCCTCCCGCCTCCCTCACTACCCCTCCCTCCTGATTGGGCACCTGCTCTACTTGTGTGATTCCAATAGGGCAGCCCCTCTGCCCATCGCAGCCCTTTCCGGCAAAGGACCCTGAGACTAAGGACAGCTCCAGTTGGTCTGCCGCTGTCAGCCGGGGAAGCAAGAAGCCTGCAGCCTTCACCCTGCTGCAACAGATCAAGTAAGATTGGGCAGGGGGCAGTATTCAGTGCACCCCGCTTTATGACCCGCCCCCCTTTTTTTTCCTCTGTCATACCACATCATGCATAGGCACCCCAGTAAATCCTGTGGACTTCTCTCACATCTCTCAAGGACAATCACAGTTTGCATTGATGCTGTGTTTACAAAACTAGGGCTTTTTACCCTCTTCTAGGAAAGTTGAATCTGGGTGTTTTGCATTGCTGCTGTGTTTACAAAACTAGGCCTTTTTCTCCTCTTCTAGGAAAGTTGAACCTGTGTGTTTTGCATTGCTACTGTGCTTACAAAACTAGACCTTTTTCCATTCATTTAGGAAAGTCCAATCTGGTTCTGCATGATGGTAACTGTGGTATGTTATCTGTGACTCATTAGGCTCTCTCCCCTTCTCTAGGTTACCCTCCCAGTGGGAGTACCTTGTACTGCTCAGTGCACCTGCCTGCTCCTTCTGTGTGTTCCCTACTGTGTGAACCACCCCCTCACACTGTGCTGCCTGTGCTGAGCAGCACTGGGCTGTCCATCCTCACTCCTTGCTCCTTCCTCCTACTTCATCCTCGTACCCTCTGTGGTGCTTTCCATCACCCCCATCTTCCCAAACTACTCTATCTCATATCCTATCCCTTTCACTAAGTTGGGGAGGAAGAAGTTCAAGAGAAACATTGTGGTCTCCAACCCAAGGCCTCACTATAGCTGATATCGACATCAGTGCTTACTCCAGACAGGCTCTCACCAAGATCCTCTTTGTTGTTCCCTCACCTGACCTATGGACCCCTCATATGGTCTTGGCTCTCTCTCCTTTTTCCTCCTCTCCCATTAATGGTGGCACTCGCTGGGAAGCCCTCTTGGCCTCCATCCACTCCTCCAAGATTATCATTAATGTATACTTGAACAGCACCATCTTGGTCCAGGGCCCTCAGCCCAATCACCTCCTTTTTGATAGGCGTCTCACGCGTCTAAGTAACTTCCTTCCTTCTCCTGCAGCCCCTCCTAGCACCTCTCGGGCTCCTCTGCCACCTCCTCCCTCCACCACCAATATGCCAGCTCCTCTAACCTCCTTTGCCCACTCTCGGGCCCCTCCACCTCCTCCGCTCGGTGTACCTCAAGCCTTTACCCCACCCAGGAAGTCTTTCAAATGTAGAAACCTGTTCCACGCCGCTACTCTTAACTCTTGCTCTTCTGTCAAACACTCACCTAACATCTGCCATTTCCTCGAAGAACTTGACCTAGATGTCCTCGCTCTCACCGAGATATGGTTCACAGCCAGCTCTGTCACAAGTTTTCACACTCTCCTCCCTGATGGCCACAAGATACTCTCTGAGCCCAGAACCAACCGACCCGGAAGTGGAGTAGCTCTGATCTTTCAAGAGTAGATCCCTGCCTCTGTCATTCCTATGCAGGCATACTCCTCCTTTGAATGCCTGGTTTGCAGGCTCTCTATCTCTCCAGACCTCTCTCTAACTGTGGCCAGCATCTACAGGCCACCTGGCCAGGTTACCCCATTCCTCTCAGAGTGGGCTGACCTCTCCTCTTCTCTCCTTGCCTCTTTCTCTCAACTTCTCCTCCTCGGAGACCTCAACATCCACCTGGATGCTTCTAATCCCTCTCCTGGTCTCTTACACAACTTCTGTGATGTTCTCTCTCTCCATTCTACCCTCTGGTCTGAAACACTCAGCCGGACACACTTTGGATGTTCTCATCTCCTCAGACATCCCCACCTCTAACCCTCTCACCACTCCTCTCTTGGACTGACCAGTTTCTGCTTTCCGCTCACATGAAACTCTGTCCCACAGACAAAGCCCACTCCAGCACTGCCACCTACCTTCTCGTTCATTTGGCCCATGAAGCGTGTGTCTGTGGATGCCTTTGCCAAGTTCAAGTTCAAGACCCTCTGCATCGTCCACAATTCTTTCTGGGTCCGGATCCCACACTACATCCAACTCTCTCTTTCAAAATACCTGCCTTCTTGAGCCCTTTGCTCAACTACCTCCAACTCTCTGAGGGTCAGACACTTCGCTAGGCAGAGAGTGGGGGTTAGATCTCTCTCTTCTGCAGGTGCCTTCCTTTGGAATGGCCTCCCTGCCCCTCTCAAACTTGAGACGTACCATCTGAAGTTCTGGAAGCAGCTCAACACCTTCCAATTCTCCTCTGCTTTCTCTCTCTCCCTCCCCTGCTAAACTACCTGTCTGTCGCACCAACTGGTTGCCTGGCTACCCGCTGAGCATAATGGGTACCATACTCCTCCATGATCAGTCTCCCCTGCAATGCCTCTGGGTCACTGTGCTCTTAGGGGCTGTAACTTTAACCCTACAGTCCCCTGCCTCCCTGCACTTACCCAGAGTTGCTCTGCCCTGGTTGCACTTGCTCAGAGCATTGCTGCCCTGATTGCACTTCCCCTCCCTCTACCTCTACCTCTCACTTCCCCTTCTCCCTCACCCCGCACTTGGCGCTGTCACACCTGCATGGTCTGAATGTAACAAGGCCTAGTAAGATTGTTTGTATTGTCCTCTCTCTGTTTTCGCTCCCTTTTCTTGTCGCCCCTAGAAACACTTGTGTACAGATGCGTTATAAAGTACTTATCATATCACATCACATTATATCATCAGATTACCCTTTCTCAGATTGAATGCCCCGTACCATTTCATTAATTTAATACATATCCAAAAAAGTCAGGGCGTTTACACCTTTGCCAGTTGGCATTCCTTCTCATACACTACATATGAAGACACAGACAGTAAGCACAGTTCATAGTCTGCGCTGCAGGGTTTACATTGTGGGAATGCACAGAACAGGCATGCACTATCACCTAGGCACGTAGTATGTAAGAATCTAGAAGTTCTATTGTAACTGCTGGGGGTGTGACACCTTGTGTGCATGTATATATGAATGTGTTCATATGACTAAGTGTTCTGATGAGTGCTGTGTGAATGACTCAGTCACATGGCACCCATCAGAAAACTTCACTCACATATGCACAAATTCATATTATAGTCACTTACACACAAGCAGTCACACATTCATATAGCCTCTCTCAATCATACACGACACCCACCAGAAGACTGCATTCATGCAGATACACACATGCACACAAGCAGTCATGCCCCAAACAGCATTTCTCAATCACTGAATGATTGACAGAAGACGCATGGGTGTGTAACTGCTTATGTGCATGTATATATGAATATGTCGGTCTGCCTGAATAAGTGATCTTATGAGCACAGTGTGAATGATTCATTTACTTGGTACCCAGCAGATCACTTCACTCATCCAGTTACACAGATTTATATAGACAGATGCACACACGCATTCACTCACCCATGCAGTCTCTCTCAATCATACACACAGCACTCACCAGAACACTTCATTCAGGCCAATACACTCTGTCACTAATGCACAAGCACTTTAAAAATACGATATCTCTCTCGCACACAAATAAATATCTCTCTCATACAAATAGACACAACATTTTTTGTATTATAAAAACGTATATGAGCAGGCAGTGATCATCTCCCCAAGGCCTGGGCTTTCTCCCTCTTCCTGCAATGTTATCATCACGTTGGAGGAAGAGGGTCATGGGTCAGGAGACACCCTTCACCCCTTCTTCTGCCTATGCTTGTAGCAGAATGTGGGCAGAAGTGTCATTTCACCAAAATGTCAGGGGTAGTGGAAGTGACATCACCTGACCCCAGACCTCTGATGACATCACAGGAAGTGATGACATTTGACCCCAACCCCAAGTTACATCACAGGAAGTGATGGCACACGACCTTCAGATGCATCTAACACCAGTGTATCCAGATACTCTAATTTCATCCAGATATAAGTACTGAGGAACAGAGGGAGGCTCAATC
The DNA here is from genome assembly GCA_002915635.3 of Ambystoma mexicanum. Taxonomy (NCBI): domain Eukaryota; kingdom Metazoa; phylum Chordata; class Amphibia; order Caudata; family Ambystomatidae; genus Ambystoma; species Ambystoma mexicanum. The sequence goes on along the minus strand of CM010927.2, from coordinate 1,128,817,818 downwards.
TGGTAAGAAAACCTCGATTTCTCTTGCCCGAAGGGTTCAAATGTTGTGCAGGTTGTATTCTTCTGACTCGCACAACCTTTGCCTGTTTTGCCTGGGCCCATCACAGCCATGGCAAATGTGTGACGTGTGTCTCCCTCTAGGGTTGATCACTCCTTCTTAGATGCGTGTAGTGGGAGAAAGACTTTGGGGAATCACCACACAGGTCATTGAGGAATTTGTCTCATCAGGAGTCAAACTAAACGTAAGTCGACCATTGTATTCACCCTGGCATCCTTCTCAGGTTTCCACCCATGCAAGAGGGCTCATACAGACCCTCTCCCAACTGCACAGGTGACGCTCACTAGACTTGAGACTGTGGTCCTACAGAGGATGTGCACTGCACCCTGTGACAGTGCACAGATAGGTCACGGGCCTGGTATGCAGTTGGCACCTCATCACGCAATCGCCTCCCCACACTTTGTGTCCGTTCCAAAGAGCACAGGCATGGGATGGACTCCTCCCCTTGCCACACAATTTCCGCAAGCCTGTTCTACAGAATACCAGGAAGGGAGGGAGTCTACTTCTCACTGCACAAGTGCCTCTAGCGTACCACTTGTCCATTCTAAGACACAAAGGGTCAGGTGGCAAAGGTTACCTGCCAGCATAGATGTTGTGTTATGTTATGGTGCATTTGCATAGCTCCATATGTATCATTGGTATGATTTCAAAGCAGTGTGGGTTGAATGCCCTTTGGAAACGCAGTCCTTATCAGTGGAGAGAGTAGAGTAACATATAGTGCTTGGGTGCACTTGGTATGTGTATGGCCAGAGTGGTTTGCACGGGTTGGCTGCATTCTACTACTAGGTGTGGTGCGGTGAAGTGAGAGGTCAATGTAATGTGCACGGCAAGAAGGGTGGTCTGGGTGGTCTCTAAGTCTGCATTCTGGCTGCCATCAGGCTTGTGTAGGAGATTATGTGTGCAGCTAGCCTGATTTTTCATGGGGTATAGCTGCATTCTACAAGGCTGTTGAGGTGTTTTCCGAGAAATGTAGGTATGTGTGCTGCTAGGCTAAATTCATCCAGGGGTGTAGCTATGATCTATTGTTTGTTGATGCAAAGTAGAGAGTGAGGATATTGGTAGGAATGAGTGACAGTGGTTACCGGTCGGAGGCCCCCGTTCCTGGATTGCTTTCAGAGCTCAATGTGCTAACCGTGTCTGTCCTGGTGGTTTGTGGAAGTGGATTTCCGAGAGGGATATTCTGGCCAGTGAGGGTATAATGTGTTAGCTCACGTAGGCAGACTATTTCCCGATGCTCTGTAGTAGGATTCAAAGGGCCCATTTTCCGGGTCCCTGGTGGAAGTTTGAGGTGGGAGGGTGGGTATTTCCTACGTACTTGCATGATTTTCCGGAGAGTCCAGCCAAGCATAGTTATTTCTGTGCCTCCAGTGGACATTTCTTGGCTCTTATTCCTAAATAGGCCGGGTTCGCCTCTATTGATCATATACCACCTGCCATGCTTTGGTGGTCGAACCGGGGACACAACGTCTGCTGCTGCCTGAGCCGGAACCCATCTGGTCTATAGGCCGACTTCCATGCTCTGAGTGTTCCGTTGTCTCTTTAATTAGTTAGTCAGCTTTCGTGGCCCTAACTGATACTGTGTTTTGAGTAATGCAGATTTTATCAGAGATTTGGCCATTGGTGGATGGATTTGTGGCCTTAGGTCGTCCAATTCACTGATTTTGGAAAAGCCATGTTTTTAGTGCTTTACTGAAGGCCATGTTGTCCTAGTTATGTCGGATATGGGGAGGCAGTGAATTCCACAGAGTTGGTGCTAAGGTGGAGTAGGCTAACCCTCCAAGGCTGCTTAAGTTGGAGGCTGAGATCATTAGTAGGAGGGCCGTGCTTGACCGTAAGGTGCGAGTAGGGTGGTAGGGTATAATATTCTCTTGGAGGTATGTTGGGCCAGCCTTGTGCACTGCTCGGTGGGGGATGCCTAGGGTTTTGGATGTGGCCCTTCATCCAATAGGCAGCCAGTGGAGGGTGCAGAGAGCAGGCAAGATGCGGTTCCTTCTTCCCATTGCGAGGACGAATCTAGCAGCTACGTTTTGGACTCTTTGGAGTTTGATGGTAGGCCAGTGCACACAGATACATGGAGTTTGTATTGTCTAATTTGGACATGACAATGGACATAATAGAAGCCATTCTGTTGGGGAAGGTAAATGAATATATGAATATGATATGGCATTTTTTTATTTTTTATTTATTGTATATGGTTACAAGAAATATAACCTAAATATAATCACAAATCTCGAATTAAATACATAATTTAAAAGAACAGAGAAGAAGAAAAATGCATACAGTCAATAAACAAAGTATTCACATCCATACCAATTCCAACAAAATATATACAATCTTTAAAAGGATTCTACAGTTCTATCTTACAGTCCTCAAGCATCTTGACTACAGCAATCGTCTTTTGATGCGAGTGTCCATCAATCAGGCTTTCCCAAAAGCAGTCGTGTGACCGGTATGTTCCATCGGACACGAATCTACTGAGAAATTGATGTCTAGAATTTCTCGTTCCCACACACTCCATCATCAGATGTTTGATTGATTGGTTTTCAGGCTTGGTGCATGACTGACAGAGGCTAATTGCAGAGGCTCCCAGGCCTCTTCTCGCCAATATGTCCCCAGTGTGTAAGATGTTCAGTTTCAGTCTGAAAAACATATTCCTTGTTCTCCAGTCTGGAAATTTTATAAGGTATTTACTGAGGAAACCCAGTTTCCTTTCCGCTCTTTGTAGGGGATTTGGATATGACCCTGATCTTATTTTCTCAATGGTCCTAATCCAGTCCATTTCCTCCCATTTATTTTGGCCTTTAATGGATTTTCCTCCAGCAGTTTTGAGTCTATATTCGCCCACTCCTGCCTTTCCTTCGCCAGTGAGTCAAATCTGTCCAACTGGAGAGAATTACCAGCCTCAAGATGTTTTCTCATATCTGTATAAAGGGATTGGTCTTGTGATGACATAATGCAGTGGTGCAAGATCACCAATTTCCACTCTGCTTGGGATTTTAATGATCTTAGGCCCAGTTCGAATCTGATATTGTCCATCGATAGACTCATTAGTAGTCCAAAGGCATGTTCCCACACCAGGCCTTCCCATTTTTGCCAGGTTGTGTTCCACAATTGAGGTTTGGCTTCTAGCCCATATAATAGAACAGGAACGATTTTAGCCTGACAAAACTTGAGAATAGGTATGAATGAAAATTTACCGTATTTCCAAAAGATTTTTTTCATCTGAGCTGCAAGGGGTTTTATTTTTATCTCAAGGTCAGACTCTGCTTTGGTTGATGCCGGTGTGGCATAGATTTTGTAACCCAGGTAAAACAAATCCTCCACCCTTTTGATTGCCCCCCCATCGACCAACCTGGGAATACTATTTTTTTATTACTTTGCCTAAATGCCAACACCCTTGATTTATTAGGATTCAGGGAGATCCCGTTTTCAGCTGCATAGTTGTGAATACTATTTAGTAGGTGTTGTAACCCAATGGCTGTTTTATCTAAAACTACCACATCATCGGCGTAAGCCAGCCAATGTATTTTCTTACCATTTAGGTAAGGGATATGGCATTTATAACGTGGCTTTACACAAGTGTTACAAGGCGTGACGAGGCAAGGGAGGGGAACAGAAGGATGACAAAGACAACGATCTTATTAGGCCAAGTAACATTGAGATCACGTAAGTGCAGGGGGGAGTTGAGGGGAAAAGTGCCAGGGGAAGGGGAGAATGAGCAAGTGCCAGACACAGGATTAAAAACAACAAGTAGCGAGGCCAACAGATGGCAAGTGCGATGGTTAAAAGTGAAGACAACAGATGTCTAGTAAGTGCAGGTAAGGGGACTGTAGGGTTTGCAGATACAGACCCAAGTGCAGGGGTTACCAGGGGGACAGTGTGCAACTGGTCGGCCAGGGACCTGGGCTCAAATTCAGAGGGTAGCCAAGTGACCAGTGTAGTAACAGATAGGAGATCAGCAGGGGAAAGGAAGAGGGAAGGCAGAAGCAAAGAGGAAGGTCCTGAGGGCCTTCCGGAACTGGAGATGGTTCTGCTCCAGTTTCAGAGAGGCAGGGAGGCTGTTCCAGATGGAGGCACCAGATGAAGAAAGAGATCTGCCCCCAGCTCGTTGCTTGGAGAAGGGACTGACCCTCAGGGAGTTGGAGGTGGAGGAGCGAAGAGCCCGAGTAGGAAGATATTTACGATGAGAGAGTTGGAGGTATTGCGATCCCAGGACCCAGAAAGCCTTGTGGCGAATGCACTTGAACTTGATCCTTGCAGCCACTGGGAGCCAAAGGAGAGATTTCAGTGCTGGAGAGATCTGACAGGACTCGCAGTGCTGTTCTGGATGAGTTGTAGAGGATGGAGAGTTGAGGCATGCAGATTTAAAAAGAGGCTGTTGCAGTAGTTCAGACAAGAGAGAACCAGAGCTCTGGAGACAGTGAGCTTCTGGGGGAAGGTGAGAAAAGGAGGAATACCTCTAAGGAGATGCAGATGGTAATTTGACTTCTTAGAGACCTCAGAGATGTGAGGAGAGAAGGAGAGTGTGGAGTCAAAGATGACCCCGAGGTTCTTAGCCTCACAGTTGGGAGCATGAAGAGGGCCAAGGGAGGCCAGCCAAAGAGTGACAGGAAAGGAAGGTGCAGGTGTGCCGAGGAGGAGGATCTCAGACTTACTGGCATTAGGGCAGATATAATTGGTGGCACATTACTCCTGGATTGCAGACAGACAATCATGGATGAGAGAGGAAGAAGAGGAGGCAGAGGGGAGCCTGAAAGGAAACTGAGTATCATCCGCATAACACTGAAAGTTGGAGCAGCAAGCAGCAATGTGGTGGGCGATAGGTGTCAAGTATTGGTTGAACAGCCAGGGAGAAAGTTTAGGCCCATGAGGAACACCACAGGTAGCGAGTGAGGTAGTAGAGAGGAAGGACCCAAGTTGGACCTTGGAGGGTTGGTCCAAGAGGAAAGAGGTCAGCTAGGCCAGAGCCTGATCAGTTATTCGCAGGTTGTCACGTAGCTGGTTGAGCAGGATGGCATGGTTGACTGTGTCAAAGGCAAAAGAGAGACCAAGTAAGATAAGGACAGGGGGTGATTAGCATCAAGGTTAGAGAGTAAATCTTGGATGTTCAGGAGAGCAGTTTCCGTGCTTCTGGCAGCTCTGAAGCCAGACTGATGGTCATAGAGACAACCAACAGATTCAGTGTGAAGATAAAGCTGGGAGATGGCCAGTTTTTCCAAGAGTTGTCCCAGGAAAGGAGTGATGGAGATTGAGCGATAGTTAGCTGGACAAAAGGGGTCAGCTGAGGGTTTCTTGAGAAGAGGGTACACAAGAGAGTGCTACAGGGGGGGAAGGGAAGGTTCCAGAGGTGAAAGAGTGGTTGCAAAAGTCGTCCAAGGCAAGGGTGTCAATGGGGTCCTTGATGATTTTGGAAGAACATGGAAGGACCTGATTTGACAAGACTTTCATAGATCGGACTCAAGAAACCTTGCAGGGGTGAACAGAGGAAATGCAGAGTAGGGAGCAGGAGAGGTGGCCACAGGGAGGCAGAAGGTAGAGGAGACAGTAGAGGGAGAAGGGGGAGAAGATGAGAGGGTGGACAGGATGTACTGGGTTTTTGAGATTAAGTGGGAAACCAGGGCCATGCAGAAGGCCTGGAGGGGGACAGGAGAGGTAGAGAATTCAGCAGAATTGGCCAGCTCCTTGCAGCTTTTAGAGAGATTGGCCAAGTTGTTAGATGGTGCATGGACGCGGGTTGGATGTGAGCTATCTTCTTAGTGAGGACAGAGAGTCGGTATTGCCTTTGGAGCAGGCAGCAGGCCAGTTTGTCAGAGGATGCACAAGATGCCAGCCATTTCCTCTCAGCCTCCCTACACTTGCATTAAAGGGTGACGAGGTCTGAGTGAGATAAGGGAAGGTAAGTCCCAGAAGCCTGAGGTGTTAGTGTCAGGATTTGGATACATTGTTAATCTGGTGGGACAGGGTTAGGCATGAGTTCCTTGTGCAGCCAAGCTTTTTGTCTGTAATGGAGGTAGGGGAGGATTGCCAAGGGAGGGTGGTCATGGGAGTGTTTGTGGAAGTAGAGTTGTGTTGCCACACAACATTATCTCTGTTTTCCCTGGGTTTAGAAGGTGGTGGTTTCTTGTCATCCATCGGTCTACATCACTGAGGCAAGCTGCTAATTTGGGGCATTTATTAGAGCTTGTTTTGGGGATTCTTAGGATAATTTGTGTGTTTTCTGCATAATTGTAGCAGGTGAGGTTGTGCTAGCGGATGATCCCTGGCAGTGGGGTCATGTAGAGGTTAAAAAGGAGAGGGGAGGGGCAGGCGCCTTGCGGTACTCCGGTGTTCACTGGGCGAGCAGAGGAGGAAAAATGGGGTTGGACAATAATTTGTTTGATTCTTAGATTCCTAGGGAGTGTAGTCGGTCAAGGAGGTTTGAGTGGTTAATGGTGTCAAAGGCAGCTGAGACATCAAGGAGAACCAGAGCAGCGCATCCTTCAGAGTCTGCCATGACTTTGAAGTCATCCAAGATCGAGATCAGTGTGGTTTCGGTTCTGCAGCAAGGCCGGTAGCCTGACTGAGCGAGGTCCAGTAGGTTGTTCGATTCAGCAAAGAGGTTGAGTTGAGAGTAGATAGCGCGGTTGATCGGTTTTGCCAGAAATCTGGTGTTGGAGATGGGCCTGTCATTGATTGGCTGGAGGGGGTTAAGGCCAACTTTTTTCAGCAGGGGTTTGACATGAGCCACTTTGAAAGGGTCTGTCAAGTTGCCAGAGGTGAAAGAGTCATCAAGTATGGACCTGTCCTGTTCTCGTGCACAGGTGGATGAGAATATTTCTTTGAGGAGAGAGACTGGGCATGGGTCAAGGGGGGACCCGGAGGGACTGCTGCTGGTCAACAGTTTGAGGAATTCCTCGCTTGAGATGGGCTTGAAGGAGATGAAGTTCGGCGCTGCAGTGGGGGTGGAATCTTGCGAGCGGGTATTGGGCGGGAGGTGAAGTTAGAGAGTTTGGCATTAAGGGTGGCTGCCCTGTTCAGTGCTGTACTGGGGAAGTGATGGGAGAGGGAGTTGCAGCGCGATTGCGTAGGTGTGGTCAGGACAGTCATGCAGATGGGCTTCACAAATTCCGAGATGATCCTGTGGAGCTCTTTACTACTGTATCAGCAGTTCAGGATTATTTTATTTATTGGAGTAGGATTTTTTGGGCCTTTCGGATCTCGGATTTGTAGTTACGGTGATGGTGGGTGAACAGCGATTTACTGAGGCAGGTTTTTTATACTCGCCATTTGCGCTCAAAGGAGCGGTTATGTGTTATGACCATCTTCAGGTGGGGAGTGAACCATTTGTGGGGTAGGTCCTTTTCGGATGGTGGTGAGTCTGGAAGAAATGAGAGCGAGGAGTGAGTCATTGAGTCATGAGTCAAAGGCTTTGATGGGTATAGGTCTGTCTGAGATAGTGAGTAACCGGAGCAAAGGTTTCAGCCAGGTCAGGCAGTACCTTGACCATGTTCCAAAATTGGTGGTTCTGTGGTGGGACAGAGCAGGCCTTTCATGGTGGGGTTGGTGTGTGGACAGAGAAGGGTAGGGGTGAGTGGTCTGTTCAGATGTGGAGTTTGAGGCTGGACACTGAGAGAAGGTCTGGGGAGCAGAGATTGCATTAAGGGTGTAGGTGGCACCTGTGGGAAGTCATTGTGGTTGAGTGCCTCTAGGTTGTCGACCAGGGGTTGGGTCATGGAGTTGCTGGGTACATCAAACCAGATATGGAAATCTCCCAGTAGAGGGAGTGACAGATGGTTGACCAGAGTGGTAGCTAGTGAGTTACACAGAGACTGTTGGCAAAATGTTTGTCGTATCCCTGTGGCCTGTAGATGAGATAGTGGGCAACAGACTCTGACTAGCAGGGATTCGCAGTTAGCTGTGCAAGGCTGGGATTCGGTGAGTGAGACGGATATGTGTGGTTTCTGGAGGATGGCTACTCTGCCACCTGTGGAGGGTTTGTTGTGGGGGATGAGTGTATAGTCGTGAGGGAAAGCCTTGTGTGTGACTGGTTTTAAATCGTCACTGTTTCAGTGATATAGATGAGATCATTGTTGTCAGAGGATAGTAGGTCAAAGATGCTGTGTCTGTTTTTGGCCACAGAGCAGGCATTTAATAGGAGGCAGGTGACATTTGGTCCTCTGATACTAGTGGCCGGACAGACAATGCAAGTTTGGGTGGCTGGTGGGGAGGTGTTGGTAGCAGCGGGAAGGGGTAAGGGCGGAGAGGCCAGAACTATTGGAGTAGTCTGGGATAATGTTTGAGGGGGTAGAGGGAGTGAGGTTAGGTGGGAGCGGGAAGCAGGAAGAGTGAGCGTGCAGTGGTTGTTTTGTATGAGATGGAGGTAGGTGGAAAGAGGGTGGGGGGTGGTTAGTGAATGGTCGCCTGTATGGTATGCAGATACTGGCTGGCTGATGGTTGTGATGCAAGTCTTGAGTGAAGCGAAGGTGTGGAGGTGGTGGGCGAGAGGTTGTGTTCAAAAAGGGAGTGGCTAACACGGGTTGGTGGGAAAGGAGGACTGATGCAAGCGAGGTGAGGCATGGAGAGTCGAGAGTGAGGGCCGGTCATTATTCCTGAGTTTTGTGCGTTTGGGCGCAGAAGGTGTTTGGGAGAGGGTAGGGGGGTCAGAAGGAGAGGGGAAAGGGGTGGAAGGTAGCGGTCTTAAGATGGAGGGTGAGGGGATGCTAAGCAGGGGTGTGTGTGTATGGGGGTTGGGCAGAACAGGTGGAGAGGTGAGGTGGTTATATAGAGGGGAGATTGGGGAGGGAGGTAGTGAGAGAGAGTTGGGACCGTTAAGGAGATCCGGGTATTGGTGGAAGGGAGGAAGTGTCGGGACGAGTTGGGGCAGAGGAGGAGGGGAGAGAGCAAAGGTGTATCAGTGGGATGGCGGGTTAGTGGAGTGACATGGCGCTCTCCATGAAAGAGAGGTTTGTTTGTGCATTTTATATAGCGCTACATATCCTCAGGTATCTGAGCGCTGCTTATTTCCCACGGTGTGTGGTGCTCATTTATCGACCTCAGAAGGATGAAAGGGTGAGTTTGGCCCCGCCGGGATTCCTTGAGGTACCTGAATGGGGGCAGCAAGATAATGCAACAGCACCTGGACCTGAGGCACCTGTGCAGAGGCAGGGAGCTTCTGAAAATGGAGGCAGAACAGTAATGCAACAACGCCCTGACAGACACCTGGACCGGGGGAGAGAGCACCTGAAATGGGGCACAGCAGTAGGTGCAACAACACCAAGACCTGAGACACCAAGACAGAGTAAGAAAGCATATAAAAGGGGTGCACAGTAGCAAATGGAGAAACACCCAGAACTAAGACACCTAAAAATGGGGCACAGCAGCAAATGCAGTAGCACCCAGATCTGAGACACCTAAGTAGAGCGGGAAAGCACCAAACATGGGGGAAACAGAGTAAATACAACAGAACCTAGATTTAGAACACCTAAAGTAGGGGTACAGGAGTAAATGCAACACAAATCTAGATTTAGGGCACCTAAATAGGGGTACAGTAGTTAATGCAACAAAACCTTGATTTAGGGGACCTAAATGGGGGCACAATAGCAGATGCAACAAAGCCTAGATTTAGGACACCTAAATGGGGGCACAGTAGTAGATGCAACAAAACCTAGATTTAGGGAACCTAAATGGGACACAGTAGTAAATGCAACAGAACCTAGGTTTAGGATACCTAAAATGGGGATACAGTGGTAAGTGTAAAAAACCTATATTTAGGGCCCTAAATGGGGGTACAGTAGTAAATGCAACAAAACCTAGATTTGAGACACTTAGATAGAGGAAGAAAGCACCCAAAATCGGGGCACAGTCGTACATGCAACCACACCTAGATTTCAAACACCTAGATGGAGGGGAAAAGCACCTAAAATCGGCATACAGTAGTAAATGCAACACAGTCTAGATTTGAGACGCCTAGATAGAGGGAAAAAGCACCTAAAATGGGGGTACAGTAGTAAATGCAACAATGTCTAGATTTGAGAAACCTAAATAGAGGGAGAAAGCACCTAACACTGGGGTACAGCTGCAAATGAGACACCTACAAATGGGGGCACAGTAGCAAATGCAGTAGCACCTAGATCTGAGACACCAAGGTAGATGGAGAAAGCACCAAAAATGGGTGCACAGTAGTAAATGCAACAAAGTCTAGATTTGGAGACACCTACATAGAGGGAGAAAGTGCCTAAAATGGGGCTAAATGCACTCTGGCATGATCGGCCGACTGGCTGTCTGGCAAGGACAGCCACCCTGCTGTGTGAGTGACAGCCAGGCTGGAATGAATGGGGAAAACTGTTTAAAACCAGGTCTCTGGGACTTGGAAAGCAGAGTCGACCACTGGAACGAAAGAACCGAAGATGAGCTGAAGGAGGACGACTGCTGCAACTCCTGGTCCACCAGTGAAGCCCTGCTACAGGTCTGAATTGCCTGAAACTCCATAGACAGGGAAGCCCTTCAAGGTTAACTTCTTTACTTGAGTTTGGTGGGAACAACCAACTCGTAAGCCGCCTGGACACCGTCCCCATACTGGTCAAATTTTCTTCAGAGTGCTGTTGAAAACCGGATAGCCAGTGGGTAGGATACCACTTTGTGGACTTCAAGACACTCACACCTTAAACCAATGTTTTGCCAAGCTTGTGGCCTCTTCCCTGGGCACTGCATGAACCTCCCAACGTCCTCCTTCTTGTCCCCATGAATGAAGCTCAGGAACAGCAAGATCTGCAGGAACTGCCAGGAACAACTGCCTCAGCTAGAGCTTTTCTTCTCTTACAAGGTAATGTGCAAGTGCGGTTCAGAACTCTGCTCGACTGTGGTGAAAGTGGGCCCAACTTTCCCAACTTTGGAGGCTTGTCCTTCCCTAAACAAACATCTAACTTTTTGTCTGACCAAATCCTTCTAAAAACCGTGGCAAACACTTAACCGTTTACTATCAGAACTGTGCTATCCTATACAAGACTCTGAACCATTGACTTCGGCCCAGGCCTAATGAATTGAATTGCTGGTTGTAGCGAACGGAAACTATTTGCCCTGCCTTTGCAAAGTATGTGTGCTATAATTCTCTTAACCTTGTCTTTTTACCCCTTTTAAAAGTAACTGAAGTGCCATTTTGCTCCCACTTCTATTGGTTGTGTATTGTAGTATATTAGATTGTGTTATTGAGCTGCTCTTACTAGTGGAATGTTTTACAACTGACTGTGTAAATAAATATATATTCTTTTACCAAGAAACTTTGAGTAAGTGTTTGTTTGAATCACTGTGATTGCTAGTCCTTTGTGTAACCTCTTGTACTGCTCATTTTACTCTTGAGATAAGTCTGGCTGCTCAGCCACTGCTACCACAATACTGTGTAGTACAGGCTTGTACCAAAGGTGAAATTGTACTGACACTTGTAGTCTTAATTGTGTGTAGTGTTCCCAAAGGGTACCATGATGCCTTTTCTTTCCTTCTAATCTGAAGTGCTGACACCTGCAGGCAGCTCTTGTAACCTTGCAGCCGCTACACAGGCTGCCTCAGGTTTCAGCATGACTGGGGCTAGTCTGGGGTGGACCACCGCAGGGCCCCGGCACAGGAGCTTTTTCTGGAGACTGCCGGGGCTCAGCCCCAGCTCGCCCCGGCCCACTTAAACCACAGCTCCTACAGACCAACACTGTACAGCAGTCCACAATCCTTGCCTTGCACACACACAGCAGGGATTCTATGAGTAGTGTCTTGCACGGGCACCTTAGCCCACAGCAGCAGCAGCATATGAATATGTTAGGCAAACTTCCTGCAGTACTCATGGTACCTCCTTCTGTGTGTGGGGCTATCGTGTTTCGCATGTCGTTCTGGCAGGGTTGGAATAATTTGTTGTCAAGACTCATGGATGCTTCTTTATAGAGCGCAGGAAATCTAGACCTCCCATTAGAATGAGTGCCTCATTGCCGTTAATGCCCGACAGTCTTTCAGATTTGTGCTGTCATCCTCGCTGTAGAAACTGCTGGAGTAATTCAAATGTTTATTTGAAACAAGGCTCTAACTTATTCTTATAAGAATATGTCATACTCATACCTCTCAACTCACATGTTTTTGGCGGGTGTCACCCGCCCAGAAAGCATCTCTCACCCGCGAAGCTCCCTACTCTTCCATGTAAATTAATGGGCTGTCACCCGCCAAAAGCAAAATAGGGTGTTTTCACCTGCCATCGGGTGACCAAACCAGGGCTTTAAGTGGGCCAGAGCCAGCCGGGGCCGAGCCCCGGCAGGCTCCGCAATCTCGTTCATTCCCCTTCCAGGCAAGCCTATAGAAAATAAATGCAGAGATCAGCACCCTCTCCCCCACTGGGGTGAGTTGAGCCGCACCATCAATGGCATGGCCTAATGAGCCAGCTGGTGACCTCCGCCGTTACTAAGGTTTCTTCTGTGAATATTTATATAACAAGTAGTTTTTGTATAGTTGCCATGATCCACACAAGTTCACAAAGCATTTTTGGTTGGAAACGAACATCAGTATGTGTCTTAGCAATGCAGAAACGCCCCCTAGATGAGACCCGGCTCATTTTGCTGTGCCACTTAAGGCACCGGACACGTTGAACGCTATGCATACTTGGCAAATAAGATGATGTTTGCAGACAGCAGAGTAGCTAATCATGAAGAAAACAAATGAGGCTGCAACGGGTAGAGACATAACCAGCGGGGTGTTTGCAGACAATTGCCATTCCATATGTGCCGAGCAGAAGCTTTGAAAGTTTCCGAGCACGCAGCGGCATGAGTGCCAAAGTCGCAGATAATTAAAGTTGACAAAGAAAGGAACATACAGATTGTTTTGTTGGGATCTGTGTTGGTACAACCTCTTCTGTTGGCGACCTTGTATTTAAATATTAAGGCTTTTCAGCCGTGTCGCATCTGTGTGGCATTTGTTGGAGGAACCAATCCCCTACCTCCTTGGTTAGGCAAAAATCAGAAAACAGTCTGCCACTCAAAGATTGCGCCACACATAGGTTTTTTCAACAAACACACAAAGCCCTTTATTCCTTGTTTACATGTGTTTCGGCTCCTCAAGAGCCTTTCTCAAAACAAATAGGTCATTTAACAAAAGACCAATCATATTCCGTCTTTTTTCTTATTAGTCCCGGGTAAATCCCTCGAGCGCTTTCAGTCCAGTCTCCTCGCGTCGGCCTTGCACAGTAAAACTTATGTGTGGCGCAATCGTTGAGTGGCAGACCGTTTTTTGAAAGAAAGGAACATGCCTCCTTCATGTACTGGAGAGTAGCAGAAGCATGGTTCCTGTATTGTGCGCAGTGCAGTGAAGTTGACCCATAATACTGTGGTTGTTAAATTTACGCACGTGCATCATTTAACGTGTGCACTTTCCCCCTGCTGCTAAATGCTGTGCTGCATGCGTGGACGGGACAGCTTGTCTCAGCAAGCTGTTAACAATGACACCCATTTGCAAAGTGTGTGAGATTTTTCGAAGTATTGTTTGCCTGTGATTATCGTACCATTACCAAGGCAAACCTACTGCATTAATGCCATATTAAAGGTTTGAATTACCTAATTAGCAGCATGGGAAGGCCGATGAATCATGAGGTACCCGAATGTATTACTTATTTAAAAAAATCCTCTATCTGTCAACGCGCGTTATCTAGTTTATGAATAGGGCCCAACATTAGCACATTGAAATGCTAGCAAGCCAAAATACGCCATCTTCTCTATTATCAACATTAACATGCTGTAGTATATGACGTGTTGCGAAAAATCCACTGTGAACAGAAAGGCCTTAATACGCTCTATCTAAGCTCAGGGACGTAATTTCACCAAAATGCCAGGGGTAGCGGAAGTGACATCACACAACCCTTGACCCCCTGATGACATCACAGGAAGTGATGTCATTTGACCCCACACCGAAGTGGTATTATGGGAAGCGATGGAACACAACGTTTCACCCGTTGACAAAAAAGGAAGTGGCATCACATAGCATTGTACATAACGGAAAAATATGGTTACGATATCACTATAATGTGATGTACATTTCATACAAGAATGGATCGCCATCTGTATCAAGATCAGTGTGTATAAGCCCATATTACCAAATTACTGTAAATGCAAGCAGACGTCCATGACCAAATGATAATGATCTGTTATTATACAGCACTTACACTTAAGCGCTTTATATAGAAAAAATATACGCCCAATATCACCCAACCTGTGTTGGTACACACTTATCGACCTCAGAAGGATGAAAGGCTGAGTTGAGGCGTTTAAGAACAGACTAAATCAGTGACTCACCCCCGAAGTCTGCCTGAAATAAACATTTAATGAGTCTAGCAATTATTGTATAGAATTCCAGAAAGACACATTATTTGGTATTCCTAGTCTTTCTCATTTAGGGTCAGTGCTGAAAGTCTTATACTTGTGGCACGCCTGTTCTTATTTTTCTTCTTTTTTTAAGGGGCCTGAGCAAGAAAGCCAGCCACTCCAGAAGTAAAGAGACACATGGTGCTGGCCACAGCCCAGGAGCTTGCATTACACAAAAAAAAAGAAACAAAAAAAAAACGTTTTATTCCCATATTTTTTTAGAGGTCGCAAGGGAGACCACAGAGGTCGCAAGGGAGACTTCTGGCGACCCCTAATTGACGTCCCTGTCTAAGCTTCCACAACACTCTGGTCCGGAGTACTTGATGGTAACAGAAGTAACCAAGCCTCCTTAATATACCCTCTGCTTTCGTATGGGTAATGTCGCTGGGCCCAATGCTTAACCACTGCAATACACTTACTAGATGCATACCCTAGCATCAGTTCATGTACCTTCCGAACTGAGAATGTTTATCATGTCCCACTGCAGAAACAAAGAGCCGCATGGGGCTGGCCAGAGCTCCCGTTTAAAAAAAAAAAGAAAGATTAGTTTTTTTCTTTTATTTCAATAAAGGTTTCTCAAGTTAGAATGCAGGGGTTGCACCTGAGCCCACTGGGGACGCAGGTGCGACCCCAACGACCCCCAAATGATGTCCTTGCGGGCAGGGTCAGCATTCCGACACTGCCTCCGCCAAAGACAGACAGGCATAGGGAGGGGTGAAGAACTTATCAGGATGCCTCCTGTGCCATAATTCCAAGCGCCCCCAAGCCCCCATGAATGGTGTGACGTTATTTGTGGTCTCCCTAATGCTTTATCAACGCTATACCTTTTTAACTCCGTTTTTATCAAAATTTTGTATGCTTAAACAATGAAACAAAACCCCCCACGGTCCACAATATCACCTCGTCAGCATCACCAAGCCTCCCCAAGTCCCCCCAGGAACAAATATAATGAACACAATTCACTGAGCAGCCCTGCAAGATACAAAGAAACAAAAAACATACAGGGGACAGGACAAGATCAAAAAAAGGACTTAACTGTAAAGAACACATTAGGTATAAATCTCCTCACCAGCCGTCACATGCTGCCCATCTCCCACTGAACTCCTGGAGAACCCATCTCCTTGGTTGGGGTATCTTCCGTGGGGGTACAGATAAACCCCCAAACGTCCCACTCATGAAGCTCAAGACCCTAAACCTGGGGCTGTCTCTCCACCTGAAACCCCTAGCTCACCCCTCCACCTCAGGTTGTGTCGCTTCCACCCACAACACCTGCCCCCCCAGCTGGTCCCTATCCGTCTACTGAGCCATGTTTTTGTGTGAATTGCTCTCACTCTTCCATAAACAGAGGTATGCCGTCATGGGCCATGTATGTGAGCTTTTCCATCAAGTAGACTTCCCACACTTCCCTAAGCCAGGCCCCTTTTCTGGTAAACTCGACCCCCTCCAATTCTGTCTCACTGCTATCCTCTCCACCCTCAGCAGAGCCTGCAACATTCTAGGAAACCTGTAGGTGTCAAACCCCACCAGCGGTATACCTGTGAGAGGCTCCATCACTATCAGGATCCCAGTAATTTCCTTAACTCAACTGAGCAACTCATCCCAAAAAATCTTAATATACAGACACTCCCACCACATGAGAATCAACATCCCCGTTCACCACAGCCTCTCGTACAGAGAGGTGAAACCCCGGGAAACATCTTGAAGATCCTGACCGGATTCATGTGCCACCTGTGGAGAATCTGGAAATGATGCTCAATTGCATTGCGTAGGCAGGATCCCATTAAAAATAAACACCTTATAAATGTTATTCTATAGCTTTTCTGAAATGCACCTTCCAGCCAACTGTTCCTGGAAGTCTTTGAATCTTCTCCTGCTGTTCATGCGTGGGCCAAGCAGGGCCTGGTATAATTTGGACACCATGCCCTTCCTCGAGCTCGCCATCGCCAGCACACTCTCAAAGGGGGAGAGGCGCCTCAACAGGTTTCCCATCCACTTTGGAACAAGCAGTAACCCTTCAAGCTGAATATATTCAAAACCCCCAAGTAGACAGTTCCCTGTTTTCCTTTCAAGTAGACCGCATTCTCCATAGGACACCAAGAATTGGGTGACCACGGACCTTCTTCGGGATCTGCACACACAGATAGTCCCTCACCTTTAAAGGGAAGGTAGCACAATCTTCCAGGTCGGTCCAATAATTCCTGACCTCCTCAGACATGTGCCCTAACATAACTCGCAACTGTGCAGCCTTAAAATACAAGGCGAAATCCAGGAACGTAAACCCCCCATGCGGCTTAGACAGACAGATAGTCTACGGCCCATCCTCGGCCTCCCACTCGGCCAGACGAATCTAAGACATATATTCTCCACCTTCTTAAGAAAGCCCTCAGTGGGGGCAGACAGGATCATCTTGAAGAGGAATACTAGCCTTGGGAGCACATTCATTGTGACCACTGTCATCCTCCCCATCCATGACAGTGTCAAGTCTGATCACCGTTTCAGATCTTTCCTAACCTCCGAAATTAGTGGGTCATTGTTCAGCCAGTGCAAATGACCAAGATTTGATGGTATGACGACCCCCAAATGATTTATCAAACCCATCAGTGAATTGCACTCATCCGCAAGGTAGCACATGTCGTCTGCGAACAGGGACACTTTGAATTCGACATTGTCTAGCTCTATGCCCCTAAACCCTGGGTCACCCTTATAACTGGAGATAATGGATCAATACGAGGGAAAAGAGGAGAGGGGAGTGCAGCCATCCCTGCCTTGTACCCCTGGATAATGAAAACTCTCCAGATGGCACACCATTGACTGATACCCATGCCGTAGGATCTCTATAGAAGGCCCATACCAATTCTCGAACATTGGGCCAAACCCCATTTTCACCAACAACCCCTGGAGAAAGCCCCACTCCACCCTGTCGTATGCTTTCTCCGAATGAAGCGAGAAAAGGCAGCCTGGGATATCCACCTGTAGTGCCCAGTAAATGAGATTAAGGGTTTTAAGGAGATTATCCGCCCCCTGCCTACCCCTAACAAATCCCACCTGGTCACCATGTGAATCAATGAGGGGTGGAACCTGTCCAATCTGATCCTCAGTAGCTTTGCCAAGATCTTAACATCATTGTTGAGTAGGGAAATGGGCCTATATGAGGCACACTTACTAGGGTATTTCCCTTCTTTGAGGATAACCAAAATCAATGTTTTAAGCATCGTCCTTGTGAGAGTCTTACCCAGAAACAACCCATTAAACGCTCTTGCCAGTATTGGGGCCAATTTGGACGCAAACATCTTATAAAAGTGCATTGTAAAGCCATCTTCCCCCGGGGACGTTCCACTTTTAAATGGTAGCCTGACTTCCTCCATTGAGATTTGGTTTCCCAACGCATTTGCCTCCTCCACCGGGAGCCTGGGCAAGTCCACCCACTCCAAATATGACTGTACCCCCTCTGGTTAGCCCCCGCTTTCCGGGGTATAGAGGCATAAAAATCTACAAAGTGTTGCGCGATGCCCATTCTAACCTTTGTTTGGGCGCTCAACCTCCACGCCAGAAGCTTGTCTGCTCACTCCCCCTTCTCTTAATAGTTTTGTTTAAGCCGTTTAAGTGCCCAGCCCGTTTTGTAGGCTAGTAATGCCTGCAGCTCTGCTCTACATGCTTTACGTTCTTTACTCACCCTCCCATCCACCATTACCAGTGGCCTTAACTCATCAATCCTGTCCCAGATCTTTTTTTTCTTTTTCCCACTGTTGTTTCTTAACTCTGGATCCCATCTCCATCAATTGTCTCAGCTCCTCCTCCTTAAGGAGATAATAATTAGAAAACCAACACCCTGTCTGGACCCTCTGTCCCTCACTCCCACCTCTGCTAACACCAAATCGTGGTCTGGCCACGGGATTGCCACCGTTATCATCTTCTGAACCTCAGGTAATGTATTTACATCTACCAGCAGCCAGTCAATCCTTGAGGAGTATTTGTGAACCGCTGAAAAAAAGTGAAGGGTCCCCATTTGTCCGTGCCCCCTCCTTTCTTCATCGCCCTTGCTTCCCAAAAGTCAGCAAGACACAAGCATTCATTTGTATCCTGAAATGTACACGACTCCCCCTTCCAAAATGGCCTCCTCCCTACCCCTTTTCATGCTCAACCTGTCCATCACTGGGCCCAGGACCATATTAAAATCACCACCGACCTGGAGAATGCCCCTCCGCAAATTGTTGGAGGCACCACGCTACATCATCACCTTAATACCTTGCATCAGACCCTTCTCAAAAACAAATCGCCCCTCCTTATCATGCTCAACGTCCATCTTCTGAAACCTGCACCCCCTCCCAACAAGATAGCAACACCCGCCCTATTCCCCTCATCCCCTAAGGAAAAATAGCATTCCGTGACCAGACACCTATTACTCATTCCCTACTCCTCTCTAATATAGTACACATACGACCTCCGCCCCCTGTCTCCTAACCTCCCTCATCAGCAAGGACCTCTTGTATGGAGAATTGATGCCCCTATCATTTGGGGAGCCCACTGTTACCACAATGCTTTCTTCCCCATCCCTGAGCTTCTTGAATTTCACTCGGCCTCATCCCCTTACCCCCAACCAGTCCATCTACACGAACAGCAGTGGCTGCATTACTGAATCTTCCACCAATTGACATACAAGAAATGACAACAAGATAACAACATACAAAACCAACCCCCAATTCAAAGTTAATCCCCCCACCCTTTGAACTCAAAGCCTCCAACACTCCCCCCCCGACCCAATGAGGCGTCCGGATTCTCCCGCCCTCAACAGCCTGAAGAACTGAACCACCAGCAACTCCCTCCCTTTCTTTCCACCACACAACCAATCCCATAACTTCAACTTTACTGAATCCTACCCGTGACAAAAAAGGCCCCTGTTCCTCCTGCTCTACACCAACCACCTGTACGATGAAAGCTACTTGTTCCACATGCAACTACAGACCTTTAGCCACTTATTGAACAATACACTTCCTGCCCCTGACCCTCGAACACACTGCAAACAGCCATCCCCTGGACCATACCCTAGCCCACTTATCGACCATTGCCCACCCCCAACTAGGCTGGTTGAACTCCACGTCTGAACCCCCACTCCCCCCCTTTTTAGCAAAAATAGTGCCAGAGCTGATCGATCTTCCAGAGTCCGGTCTTTCACTCTAACATTCCCACTCAAGAACCTGTTAAGGATTTCAATCAGGCGATACCCTCTGCTCTCGGACTAGTGTACAGCACATTTGAAAAACTTATTTGATATATAGATTCAGTTATTTGAAACCCGTATCACACCCCTTACTTAAAAATACCCCGGGTCACGATGGACCAGGAATCAGGCTGGTTTGTAAAAGGTATTATTTATTTGTTTAAGATCAAAATCACAATATATATTTTAATAGATAAAACAATCACCAATGGGGTGACAGAACACTGAATAATATCTTTAATACACTAGGACTAAGTAATGAGCAAAACAAATGCAGCACAGAAAATAATAATTTTGTGTTGTTTTCAGATCAGATAGCACTATGCTTAGAAATTCCCCCTGCAACACACCTCCACCCACCAATAAGCAAATTTAAATGAATGTGCGGAGATAGCAGGTATTCAGAAATAGTACAGATCAAACAGTGTCTCACTTCCCCCTCACCTCATTACACAGAAAGAGAAAAACGAAGTGGGCTTTTCAACTGTCAGGATGACTTTTAAAGTGGCTGAGCAAGAACTCTAAATGTGTGGAAAAATGCTTAAATTATTCTAAATTCCTACGGGAGCCACTCTGAACAGTTGCACACAAACATAAGCAATGATTTAGTCAGCAGAAAACATTTGCAATCTTAAAATCCAAGTCGGAAACAAATGGAAGCTATTTCACACGTGTAAAAATTTCACAAAATGGGAATTTGCAACAAACTTTTCTGTGTGCGATATTCGCGATAATCTATGGATAGCTATGGATGTTAGTTAGAAGTAGGAGTTGAAATGTTGTTTCTATCACCAGAACTGAGGGGAGTCATAGAGGTTTTAGTAAAGGTCGTTTTTGCGAGATAGGGGCGAGAATGGAAAGAGGCTTCAGTTTTAAAATCAGAAAAATATTGACTACGGACTAGAGCATCCAAGCTAATCCACCAGGCCGGCACAACGTAAGAGTCAGGAGTGATTCGCAACTCAGTCCTGGTTCCTCGCTGTCCACCCTGGAGCGCTAGGCTGGTCACTCGAATGAAATTAATAGATCAAAGTTGACAAAATGATTAGGAAAAGGATGCTTTTACAGATAGACAGAATACGAATTCACTATGGATTTAAACAATATTATTGATTATGGAAGTAAGGATAGTTCAGAGGTTAGGAGGGGACAAGATGATGCACGGGAATCAACAGTTTCTAGCTTCCTGTTAATACTCACAAAATAAAATGGATTTAAGATTTTGGACCGTCAGGATTCTGGACCATCAGGATTCTGGACCATTGAATCGGATCTATCAGGGACTGACATCTGGGCACATCGGACTGGACAGAGTCAGCAAGGCACTCTGGTCACAGCACAGCCCAGGACTGGACGGGATCTGCCCTTCTTGGTTCTGAGGATTTTTCAATTCATCAGGCAAGCATTAACAGCACGCCCGGCTGTATTATGATGCTTCCCCTAGGCTTTTGGGGTTCTGTCTAGAATTTGAGGTCTAGCTGAGAATGGTTCTTTGCTTTGCCAATTTTCTGGAGTCTGGAACAAGGAAGATGTAGATTTCAGCATCAGGGCGCTCCGCCAGCAGTCAGGAGAGTGAGTGGATCTGTCTGTCCCTATGTGTTGTCAGCTGTCTCTATTTATGCTATAAAAATGACATCACAAAGGGGGTGTATGGGCTGGCTTAGCTAAGCTTGCCCCTTTGAGCTGGCATATGGTCAACACTTCATCTCCCCCTTTCATTTGTGGTGATTGGATCAAGGCCGGCTGATGTCACATTTTATGATTTGCTTTACAGTCCTCAGAGACTTCCCTTTAGCCACTGGTCTGAAAATCGGATTTTACACTAAACACACATTTCTACATTTGTCACCTTTATACAAATGACACATACAGATGCCATATTTTATGTAGCATCCTTTTATCAAAATCTCTCAGCTGCACGATCTGGTATCAACTTTCTACAGAATTTTTTCCTTTTCGCTCTGAACATAATTTCCAATTTGTATTGAACTTTCCACAAATGTGTGTGTTTAAGATGGGAATGAGTGTATATAGTTTGACAATTCTAGAAGAAATACAGACCCCATATCACACATTTATTGACATTCCTGTTCAGAATAAGCTACATGGTTGTACTAAGTTTTCAAAGGTAGTGCTAAAATTTACATTAATTAACCTGCCATTTTCAGATTTTGCACCCCTTTTGATAATAAGTTATACCCCTTCTAAAAATGTCCATTACATATCCTGTTAACACCAGATGGTCAGTATTTGTCACTCCTTGAAACATGTGGTGGCCCCCTCCTTTGGAATTTGCCTTTTCAGCCAGGAGTTTCCTGAGCTGCAGCAGTTTTACGGCCTTTCAACCTTCAATATCCTGGGTTGGAGGATGTCCATTGTTCCTTAGCTTTCTGTAGACCAGATTCGGTTCCACCCTGCAATTAACACCTCTCCATGAGTTTCTACTGAGAGGAAGGCCCTCCTTCTAGGAGAAAAACCTGCAAAAAACCTGCTTTTCCAGTTCTTTCAGCCCCAGCCAGGCTATTTAACTTGTAAATCCAGCAAAACCAACTTTGTTGCATCAAACGTAAGTACATTATTTTCTTAGCCTTAAAATCTGTGGGATAAAAACACAACTAAGATCTGTATTCCTTTTTGGCAACAATCCTTTTTCTCTTTGCTAATCCAGCAGGCTTTTGAGTTTTAGCTCACTTTTACAGTTTCATCAGTAACTTTTTGGCATATGCTGTCAGTTTTCAGACAATCCAGTTTTCTGATGAATGTTTTGCTCTTCATATTAGGACTTTTTATATTTACAATGCTTCATTAAATACATGAATTGTAGCACCAGGCAAGATTTTAAATGTTGAAAAGTTTTATGTTATAGGCATTTTGTAGTTTTTAGCAACAAAGCAAATGACATTTGCAAGCACATTTTGGGTTTCATTTGCGTTTCATTTGCAAAGTGCTGCTTTTCTCTCTGCACTCTGTTTGCTGGTCATGGAACCCACTGGCACATTTCTGCCGGGTGTGCTCTATTTCCCCTGCACATGCACCATGGGTGGCAGCTTGTGCATCCTTCTTTTTGTGTGCTGAATCACACGTTTTTGTAGGTTTTTCTAGATTTTTGGTGCGCAGAAGGGTTTTGCCGCCATTGTTGCGGTTTCTTTCACCATAACTGGTAGGGTGATGCCGAATAGCACAGCGGAGTGGGTCAGTACATCCCACAACCCCCACATCACTATCAGAGGGGGTTCAGTCCTAGGAGCAACTTTCCCTGTCCCCAACCTCTCACCTGCAGGAGAAACCATGTCCCTCATTCCCTTCCTTAGCCCCTCCTCAAGGTGGATAGGAAAAGGAATAGTGATGTACAATAAAGAAACTTAGTCTCATTCCCCCGGGGCTTGGCTCCTCTTAGGGCGCCTTCGATCGGAGGGAAGGAGTATTCAGTGTACGGAATTTACAGGTGCCTATGACCCTCATCCGATCTCCCTGCTTATTATATGTGTCCCCCAGAGTTTCAACACAAAGCAAAAGCTCCACCTGGTCCCTTCTTCAACCTGCAGCTCTTTCGTAACCCTGTCGCTATCGTCCTCCGTGACCAGCTGATACTTCATCCCTTCCAATTCGAAAATGAGGGAGAAGGGAAAACCCCACCTGTATCGCACGCCTTTATCGCTCAACCAATGGGTTAAGGGTGCATATTTCTTGCATCTCATGAGGGTGTAACTCGAGAGTTTTTGATAAATGGCCACCATCGATCTCTCAAACTCAAAAGAGCCCATGTCTTTCCCTTTTTCCAGTATCCAAGCTTTATTTGTGTAATAGTGAAATTTCACCAGCACTGAGAATGGGCCCCTCCCTCCTCTACAAGCTCTGTGTACTTGATCAAGAACCATGGGAGCCCCTCCTTTGAGTTGAGGACCAGTGGCAGGATGGCCTATATCTTAACCATCAGACCAGATGGGGATTCCCCCTTTGGCTCCATGATCAAGAAAAAGCTAAGTTTGCACCGCCTCTCCCTATTCCCAATGTCATCAATTTTAATGCGCAGCTCATCCTCCCTTTATTCCACCTCTGAGAGGGGGATGTCCAGCTGGGTCTTCAAGATGTCCACTGATGCCTGATTGGCCTCTAGCTCCCCAGGTCAATATTCTGCACCTTCCACCTTCCTGGAGACTACCGTCACCTTGGTGCCTATATTTGTGCGCATTCCTCTTATCTCTTCTAGAATAATGTAGGTGCTGCTCTTGATGGCACTGATTTCTGATCTGGCCCCCCCGCAGGGTGGCCCCCTCCGGGAGTCGACATAGCTTCCTCCCCTCTGTAGCGTTAGCCATCCAGGGCCTGTCTCCAGCTCATACATTCACCCAGGCCTCACTGTCCATGTTGCTAACTTTCGCACTCCTCCTCGGGGGCCCCACTGCCACTACACCTGCTGCTCAACTCCAGGTCCGGGCTATGGTTACAACCCATTGAGGCCTGG
Organism: Ambystoma mexicanum; assembly: GCA_002915635.3. Taxonomy (NCBI): domain Eukaryota; kingdom Metazoa; phylum Chordata; class Amphibia; order Caudata; family Ambystomatidae; genus Ambystoma; species Ambystoma mexicanum. Next base: position 1,128,793,718 of record CM010927.2, on the reverse strand, counting down.
CCCACCTCATTTGGGTGATGAGACCGGGTCGTACGGGGGAGACACTCCCACTGACCCACTCAGCCGGGCCCCCACCACAACCAGCGGGACTCTCCTGGACACCAAATGATTATCAGTGGATCCCAACCTCGACTGACACGCCACGCTATGACAAGTCATTGTAGCTCTGTACCTCATCAGGACATTAGTGAGGGCTCCCATTGCAGTGCTCCAGCGGGATCCCCCAGGGCCAGCGGCACCTTTCAACCCCAGAGTTCCTTGGGTGCAGTACACTAAGCGATCCCCCTCACCTCCAGCCTCAGTAGTGTCCGCCTCTCTTTCTCTGCTCCTGGCCGCTGCCTCGGAGAAGCCCTGGGCTCACGTTAGTTGCAGTCGCCACTAATCATAGATGCAATGTCTTTGCACTCCTCCCCAATCGTCGCCTCCACCACCTCTACACTGCAGCCTCACTGCAATCCCATGCCGCCACTGATAGCGCAGCCCCTTCAGCAATGGGGGCGCATGATGCCCATCACCCGTTGGGGCACACTCAGAGCAGTAATCTCACGGTGTGCTGTCATGGTCCAAAGGCAGCGGGCCATTCAGCACCCAAACCTGGTGGTCTCTGCACCCCTGGTGGGCCCTGCGGCCTCAAGCCTCTCCTGCAGCACCCCTTTCACAACTGGTTGGCCCCCAACTCCAGGCACTTGCCATGGCACCCCGGGGCCCAATGAAAATGGCTCTGCACTTCAGGCCACAAGTAGCAGGCCACTCGGCTCTTGAGACTCGTGTTCTCCACTATGCTGGTTGGCTCTCAACTCAAGCCTCTGCTGCCTTCGCTCTGGCTCACTCCACTCTCAAAGTGGGGAGGCTGATGCTCCCCCCTTTAATCTTACAAGGGATGTCGGATTTAACCCCCAGAGGTCGATATGTCCACATACCATCACAGAGAGGAGTCTGGGGAGTACATGGAGCTTCCCTAGCAGCCAGCCATCTTGTCTGTTCCCCCTTGTGGCCTCCCTTCTTAACATTTTTACATTTCTTTACATTTTTTTATAATGTTCTTCTCTGGGTTTCGTCAGGGGGACCTGAAGGGTCCCAAAAATTTAGGAGGGTGACGCCACCCTAGCGCCCCCCATGGGTGAGTCACCACTGTCATCACTGGCCTCATTGAAAAGTGTGAGAACGGGCAGTATCTGTTTATTTCTGGTAAATGTTGAAACTGGTCATGTTTTATTGCTGGGCAATGTATACGCTGGTTGATTCTGCTTAATCATCAGTGTCGAAATTGCCATTTTCTGCTTTCCTGAACATTTGGAAACTGATAATGCCATATTTGCTGAAGAAACATGAACTTGTCATTTTTGTTTGTTTTAAGAAAGAACCTGTACTGTCTGCCTTATGCCTGCACTCTACCGAAACACTCTTGTGAACATTTGATAATTCAAAATTAATTAAAACAAGGGGAAGTTGTACATTCAATAATAACAAACATTAACAATAAAGGCGCAATTATAAATCATGGCCTGCAGAGTTATTTGTGTATGTCCCCCACACAACCACATATCAAACGTGTCTTTGTTTTCTTTCTGAGTCTTACTTTCATAGCACTTTCTGACAGCCAACACGCCAGCATAACCAGCATATAAAAAGCAAACATTATTTAGCATTATTCTCAGGGAAACTGCATTACATACCGGTTCCATGTACCTCTTGTACAAATGTAGGAAAACTGAGCAACTCCGTCCCCCTAAAAACATGCAGAACTGAGTTGCACCTGTACACAACTCTGAAGGGCTCACTTTGGTAGTTTTGTGGTATGCAATCTGGGAGAGTATATTCAGGGAGGTAAGAGTCTGGGGGGGTGAGTACATGTGGTTGCACTGTAGGTAGACCCCGAGCCGGGGTAGCCCATTGTGGATAATGATTGAGGGACAAAGTATAGAGGCATAAGCTAGAAAGTCACAGAGTGAGAACGAACATTGTTGGTGTAAAGTATGGCACAGTCTGGGGAGCACCTCACGGGTGCCCTGTATATTGGCAGAGCACAGTCTGGAAGGAAACAGCCTGGAGGGTAGAGTCAGAAGGCCAGAATCTGCACGGTAACAGAATCCATTAGTACCATCTTAAAGAAGGTGTACTATTTGGAGGTTACTGCGTCGTGGGCACTGTCTTGGTTTGCACAAAAAACTCACAATAGAGTTTGTGGCCCATGGCCATATTGGGGAGGGTGAAGTCCCCCCTGAGTATGACTGGGATTTCACTGTGAAGAGATTCGAGATCATGAAAGAAAAGGTTGAAGTTGCCAGGGGGTTGGAGATCATGGCAATAGTAAAAGGCATTAGCAAGGGAAGTTGCATAATGATTTGTTCCAAAAAAGTCAGACCAGATCAGAGGGGCACATGGCCTGGCTCTGCCAAACACGAGGCCATCAAAGCTTCCTCTCCTGGGTAGCAGAGGTCAGTGGGAAAATATCACTGATGATCCAGTGTATGGCTGAATCCTTTTTGGTCGAGAAATCCATCATTGACTTGTATGTTGTTATGATCCTGACTTGCTGTATGTGTTGATGCTCAGTCTTAAACTTTGGATTACTTGAGCCAGAGTTTCATAGGTCATAGTAATCTAGTGCTAGCAACCTTTATTGCTGCATCCTGGTCAGCGAGTAACTATGTTTGAATCCCCAGTGCTACGTGTAATAGAAATGCTTTAAAGGATAGTTCCGGGACTTTTTTTTTATTGTCCCTACGGGTCGGCCATGTGTTTGTAAGCATAAATCGGTAGATCGTAGGAAACTTTCCTATGGACCTTACCCGACTTTTCGCCCATTATCGCACTCGAAATCAGCCTCCATTTTGTGATAATCCTATCATTTCGCCCCATCGACCTGGCTCACCTGCCTTTGCGGCACTAAATCAAATCCCCGCCCCTGAAACAGACTTTATCAAAACATTCATATTCCCCGCCTCTATCCGTGACGTGACTGAGCTGCGTAGGCAAACGCGCCCAGGCGTCTTCTACGCGACTCCACACAGACCCGGAAATCAACACAGATCAGCTCACAATACAGCGCGCCACAATTCGGAATATGAAACTGTACTTTGAAATCAAACCGCAAGATTGTAAATGTGGTAAAGTACATTTATTTGACATCAAATGTTTAGAGAATATTCAGCGATTTGCATTTTTTATTTGCTCACGTTCCAAAAAGTTCGTATTGAGGAACGCGATGGTCCTTTGCTGTACACAGGGTCTTAGAGCATCTCACAATACAGCGCCACAATTCGGAATGTGAAACCGTGGTTTAAAAGCAAACGGCAAGATTGTACATTTGGCAAAGTACGTTTATTGGACATCAAATGTTTAGAGAATAATTCAGCGATTTGCATTTTTCTTTGCTCTCGATCCAAATTAGTTCGTCTTGAGGGAAGCGATGTTCGTGTGCAGTACACAGGGTGTTGGTTTACGATAAAAATAAGCTCTTCGGTCGCACTGATAATCGCATGGCTGTTCCAACAACGAGGCACTAGGCCACCACAACGGTAGGTATGTTGCATCTAACCGTTAGTACCGCATAAGGGCATACTTGTACTTGGCGATCGTCCCATAAATGGTCAGGGTGGTAACGTTGTTCACGCGGAGAAGCAACTGGCGGCTGTAGAAGCCGTCCGCCGGTGTCTGGTACTCGTGACACAGACAGTAGTGAATGATGTACCTAAAACATAAAAAATGAAATTAGTCTCACCATCAGATCCTTATAAAATTATTCATTTCATAGCGAGGACAGCGCTACTGGGTGTACACAAGTGTTTAAAGGCGTGGCGAGGCATGGGGGGGGGAGTGGAGTACAAGGTAAGTAGCATAAAATAATAAATAAATAGGGCCAGCTGGTGGCAAGTGCAAGGTAAGTGCAGAACAAGTGCTGGAAGGGGGGGCTGTAGGATACTGAGACAGTCCCCCAGTGCAGGGGTTGACAGGGAGGCAGTGCAGGTGGAGAGTGGAAGGGCCCAGGACTGAGGGTCGCAGACAGTGGACCAGTTGTAGCAGGGAGAGGGAGAGAGAAAGCAGAAGCAAAGAGGAAGGTTTTGAGGTGCTTCAGTAAAAGCAGATGTTTCTCCTCAAGATAGTGCGCGGTAGAAAACAATATGCCACATAGAACGAACAAGTACAACGAACCCGTCTTTAAGCCACTGTATGTAATGAATGCGTAATAAACTCATCAAGTACTTAATTATAATTGGCATTTCCATTGTGTCTCTGTGTAGGGAGACCAGAAACACCACTCTTCTCTGACGACGTAACTTTTCTAATGAACGGCCACGTTTCGTTTCTGAAATTTTATCATTATTTTTCTTGTCTTTCAGATGTCCCGCCTGTCAAGTCAATACAATAGCTTATATTGTCGTGGGCCGTTCCGCACCACAAAACATCAAACAGCTGACTCACTTTGACGAGCACACTTTTCTAGTTGTGCATTATTTTAGGGAATCTTGACAATCTGAGTGCCTTTATTTTTTATTGTCCCCTATGGGTCGCGGTGTTTGTATACGAACATCTATATTTTGGTAAAAATATTATATTACTGTTGGTTTAATTCCAATGGGCCTGCAACATGAGAGACTCGAGAGAACAGACAATCAAATTACAATCATTTAAACGTGATGTGTATTCTCAATGAGCTCTGTTTAGGGACATGGAACAGAGGCAATGTTGTCAATCAGTTGTCCTGCATAGTTCGTTCACCACTCCAGTATGGCCTATCGAGGAATCTACATAAGTCTCTCAAAAACTCATATTGCAATCCTCAACACTGTTCATCACCCTTGTTACTTCTTTAGTGAGGCTTATGTAGCGAAGCGTCTAAATTCGGTCGTCCTATTTGTTGACGGCCAACATTATGTTATGTGCAAGACCGCTAAAGAGTCCGATATCATGCTCCATGCCAAAATCAATTTTGGGCCTTGTACTTGAGGCACATATTGTGGAACACCTCCAAATCTCCTGTGTGCAGAATTCGTGATCCCCTCAAAGCTTTGTTATAGGTTTATCAAATAAATCTTTCAATGGCTTGTGAGTGGGTATGAAGAATCAACCACTTCTTTTCCGTGCCTCCTCTGTGGACAATGGCCATTTCACATTGTGAAAATTTCATTTGTCGACCATCGATGTACGTTGTACATAGACATTCTGACCGCCATTTTTCCGTAGAATTTCAACGACACCTTCACAATGTTTTGAGCTCACCAAAGATGGTGCTGATTGACTTGACCACTGTGAAATACCTGCAATTCTTTTTTTTACCTGCAGCCGACATTTTTTATTGATGATTTTGAAGATGCCAAACTCAATTGGTGATTTATATTTTTGTACTCTCTCTCATTGTTGGCAATTGAAACGTGTCTGCTCCGGGCTATCAGGTCGATACCAATCCCCCGCGAGTGTAGGTTCTTGCAATGATGCTACAAGCCACTTTCTCCATGGCCACTGAGGATGTATTTGTGACACCTGCCCGACCACGAACTCACAATTTTCTTACTTTCCATGTCTGAAAGTGGTAGGGCGTACTTGGCTGAAAATCCTGGCTGTCGCCACTGTCCATCACGGCTGCCTAAGCGTTGCCGGAATGTACTTTCCATTGACATTTTTTCCAATTCTCCAAGCTTCGCTGATGGCTGAAATAGATAATCGTTTGTATTGTAGAACTGACTTTTCGCAAGAAATGATTCCACAACTGAAGAAATACTGTAACTTTTAAAATTGAACCACTAAAAGTGCGGCCGCTGCAACAAGTAGATTGCCTGCTGGCAGTTGCCCCAGCATGGTTGTGAACATGCGACGGATGAATTGTTACAGGTGGCATGTATTTTAAGGTTAGTGCCTCGAATTGCACGAGTCACATTAATCAATGGTTCCCCACATATTCCCCACCAAACCCAATGCCCACATTTCATCATCATAATAATATCCATCAAACAGCTATCGAATACAATGAATTTGCCTCTTTCCTATATGTCACTCTGCATCCCGCGGTTCGGCCCGTACGTTGAGGACAATCACTCGCATGAAGATACAATCTCTGATACGTCTTCCGCTATGCTGATGATATTGATGGTGTTCATTGTCGTCAACTTCATTCTCACCATTGCAACATCTGTCCTTGCCGGAGATGGGAAAAAAACAAGTTCTCAACTTCGCGCGCTCTTATTTTTGCCGGGTGTGATTCTGTGAATGAATCTCCGACTGCATCCAACTACCAGGAGGACATTCATATCATGGCTGGGGTGGTATAGCCCGTTGTCAATCACTTCATTATTCTTCCCATTGCACGTGCATCTCCAGTCTCAATCCTGCCAAAGGTTTGACAACAACATCTCTCGTTCGCTTCATGTCTGTGTAGATTAGTTTTAACCACTCGAACTAGAGACAGATAAAAAGGGATGTCAGTTTAAAACAACTTACAGTATTGAACTATGACAGTGAAAAGCAACATATTAGTGAACAGGACACTAACCTTTTGCTTTCTTTTCTTGAAACCTTCTTGCCCGAACTTCAAAAAGCTGACGCTGTTGCCTCGACTGTGTTGCATGTCTCCACTTCCTCTCGCGCTGCAAGGACTATATTTCCATGATAGCACATCCATCACTCCTGAGCTCCATCGACCCTGAAACATAGAACTTTCATTGTAGTAAATAATATTGAAAACACAAAATGTACTGGGACCAATACCATACGTACATCTCATAGCAAACACGAATGAAGCATTGTGTAGAACATTCACGACAAGAGTTCACGCATGTGATCTATTAGATTGAACTGTCAGACCATACCTCGGCTCCGCATAGACTTCAATTGATGATTTATTGAAGATGACGCTTACCAACTCCTGAACACAGTAAGTGCATTAGTATGGTTTTCTATTTTTTAAAAGAACATAACTTTCTGCAGGCGTCAACGGTCATCTAAATAGACCTGCCAAAAAAGGATCAGTTGTCTAAATAAATAATGATATCTAAATATGATTCATTGCTCCACGTTGAAGTGTCACCACCAGAGTCTGCATAAATACTAGGGTGATGTCTTGTTGAAGAACTCCGTCAGCTCCCCTGACATATATTGGTAATAAAGAAGAGTATAGCGGATGTAATACGTCATTTGAACTCGATGATTGATCGTCAGTATCATACCTCGAAGCATAAGACTCAAGGAGCTGTACTGCCGGGCACACTTCTCAAGCTGTTGCGCCGACCCGTAACTGCATGCTCCCCCTTCTTCTGGACTAATGCCCATCGACTCCTGAAATAGGACTTTCATTAGTAATGACACAATATGAAAAAAGAAGACACATAGGAGGCGACGACAGAAGGACTCCATGGCTAAACAAAGAAACATGTGTGTAACAATCACGCTACAAGAATGCAAGATCTGATGATCTCCATCGATGGAACTGTCCGAAAACGTACCTCGGCTCTGACATCTACGGTTGTCGTCAATGCGTTGGCTCCTCAGCATCTCCCTGAAAGAATACTGGCATTATTTGGATAACAATAATTATAACTGAAAAAAAGACTAGAGGACGAGTACTCGGCTGTACCATTAGGTAAAATAAGTACACAGCAATTAAAACTTTTGTTACATGCCTAAAACAGTCAGTGTCAAGTAGCTAAGAAGATTACCCGATAAGGCCTTGAGTGCTGATACTGCAATAAACACGATGGAGAATCTTCCGCCTTCATATTGAGGGATACATAAATGGGAAATATTGTTAGCTAATACACACTACGCAAGGCGAGAGACAAATACGTAAACTGGACCCCAGTGGAGGATGTGGCGAATAGAGTGGATAGCGGTAGAGCAATTTTCGCACTCGCCAAGCGGTCTCTATTCTTATTAGCAATGATGTGGAGTACATGTCTGCGCTAAGCTGCTGCAGATGCCGATCGCACAACCCTCTTGCCGCAAAGACTTCTAGGACTCTACTTTCTAGCTCAGAAGCTGGATATCCGCAATATCGACCCATTCTCTTATCTGATCTATTGTCTTAGGAAACATGCATTATGTATCTCAATTTGTTATGGTCTTCGAAGGCAAGCCAATGGAAACAGGCAGGCATTATGGAAAGTCTGAAAGTAAGATCAACAATTCTCTATGATACCCAATGTGTTAAAAATTAAATGAACACAAAAAGTTCAAGCAAGGTCCGTTTGCGTTCTTGGAACAACACGTTATTCACAGCGGATAAGTATTTCATAACTTTAAAAATAGAAAAGTAATTGACTAAATCAGAACATGTGACTAGACTTGCATGTACGGTCGTGAACGAAAAGAAAACATGGATGCAATTGATGCTACTGAAAATAGATATAAATTAAAATTGACGCAAATGATAATGGTACATGGAACTACCTGACGAACAAACAGTAGATGCAGGATCAGAGTGTTCTTGTTAGTAGAACAGGAGCAGTTCACAGGTTGCAAACTGACAGAGTTGCTCAAGTGGTCACGAAGTCACAGAAGACGAAGAAGCAGATAACCAGAGCACCTTCACGGGTTGATAACCAAAGCGCAAAGAAGTTCTCATAAGAAATATGAAGTGGGTTATAAGAATTCGAAACAGGGTGTGTTTGTGAAATGAATGACGTGTATATGTCGTGGCATTATGCGGATTGCAGGGGGGCGTCCAGCGTGAGGGGATGTTGGCAGGAGACACGGGCTGAGGTAGACATGGGAAACAACAACCCCATGCTCTATAGACACTTTGAAGTGTACATGGTCTTGGCACTTTGGCCTTTATCGCCCCTGACAGCTCCACTTGCCCAGCAGCGCAAGTACCTGGTGCGAACTGCCTTTGATAGGGCGGGCTGGATCGGGGCGGTGGTCGTGCAAACAAGACACAGGAAGACTTGTGAATGGAGACACACTTATGTGGATTGCAGGGGGGCGTCCAGCGTGAGGGGGGATGCTTGGCAGGAGACACGGGGTCTGGAGGTAGACATGGGAACAACAACCCATGCTCTATAGACCACTTTGAAGTGTACATGGTCTTTGGCACCTCTTGGCCTTTATCGCTCCCTGACAGCTCCACTTGCCAGCAGCGCAAGTACCCCGGTGCGAACTGCCTTTGATAGGGCGGGGGTGGATCGGGGCGGTGGTCGTGCAGACAAGACCCGTTTGCCGCAGGGCCTCACCAAGGAGAGGCCATCTAACTGAATGTAAGAGGATGGCTGCAGGATCTACTACATGGAAGGCAGGGGGGTGAGTTTATAAATACCTCACCCTCCCAGGAGAATATATGGGGGTCATCTCTGTACCCGGTGCCCAAAAAGAGGATTTATTATGATCAACCATATTTATTATTTACCTATAACCATGTTTTGTATCAATAAAATCCAACAGCTTTTTATTGCCAACGCTTGATGCCAACCCACAAAATAATATATGTATGACTGCTGCATATATGGGTTCAACGGTTATGTGGATTGAAGGTGTGCGGCCAGCGTGAGGGAGGATGCTGGCCGGAGACATGTGGTGTGACAAGACAAGGCACTGGAAGGCTATTCAACGGAGACACACTAGATTCATTTAAAAAATCAAAACAACCATTGTTAAAATATATGTTGGGCTTTATTTTAGATTTTAATTAAACATAAATAATAAAACATTACACATTGTAAAGTTGAGGTTGCAGCACATCGAGGGAAAATCCGCGGTATTGTCCACTGTCACTGGGGAAATGTTGTCTAATGGCAAGTACCGCACAGGCAGGTATTACTCTCCGAACGCGGTGTCCGAGCCTCCCGTGAAGCCACCAAGTGAAGCAACGATAGGCCACCAGCCTGTACCACCTGTGAAAAAAAAAGATGCAAACTGTATTAAACTGACCAAACTTTCTTATCAATGTCGATTCAGGTAACACATGTCATTTTTCTTAGAAAAAAATTATATCTAGAAAATGCACTATATGGAACCAATTTACATGCGTTCGAATGATATGTAAATGTAATTTTATATGTGGGAGACGACCATGAAATAGTGGTGGCATCACTGACATCACAAACAGAGTATACTTACTCGTTACTCGGATTACGCGGACGAACAGTGCCACGAAGTTCGTGCATAAGCACCATCATCTCATCCTCAACACTGTCCGTGAGAGGCAGGCTTCCCTGAACTCTGGCAGCTCGGTGATGCATTGCGGACTTTGCTCGCCTTCCTGCAGACTTTGCTCGCTTTCCGAAATGTAGGCCAAGCACCCGGAATTTTCACGGCAGCAGCAGTTCTCCTCCTCAGTTGGCATTAGCTCGCACCGATTGCACGTGCACCAGGTGGAGACGCCGTCCATGCGACATGGTCCAGGCTCTTCATCCGTTGACTGGTCCTCCCAACTGCCGTCCGAATCCCCATCGTTTTCGCGTGCTTGCCTTTCCAGTAGTTCCTCCTCGGTGTACTCGGGCTCGTACATATACGGCATTATTGTGGCCATTGTGCGGTAAAGATAGTAAAATAATTTACAGAGATGGTACAGGTGTTCACACGGGCTACAAGCGGCGAAGGTAGCTGACCAGAGCACTGAAACGAGTCACAGAATACTCAAAGTAACACAGAGAGAGGAATGGAATCGAAAATCTGCTGCTGTATGTTGTGAAACGGTCTGTTTATACTTATTGGGGAAAGAGGCGTCCTGCCATTTCCATGGCAACACGTCAATAGCTGAGGCGCAGCGATTGTTGACACGAGACGTGCTTGAAATGGGCAGTACGCGTCTGCTGATGTCAGGCTCAGGGGCGGGGGATTTGATTTAGTGCCGCAAAGGCAGGTGAGCCAGGTCGATGGGGCGAAATGATAGGATTATCACAAAATGGAGGCTGATTTCGAGTGCGATAATGGGCGAAAAGTCGGGTAAGGTCCATAGGAAAGTTTCCTACGATCTACCGATTTATCTTACAAACACATGGCCGACCCGTAGGGACAATAAAAAAAAAGTCCCGGAACTATCCTTTAAGTGCGTTACTTTGCAAGAAAATACACATATACAGAATAAACACACACACAAATTAAGGTAAATTAATGTAATATTTGTATGCCAGCCATAGATAATTAAGCAGGAGGTGGAGCATGTACTCTCTTGTTATTGAGATCGAATGGTCAATGCCCAGTTTCCTTTGCATGTATATTTGACTTTTATGGGTAAGCCTAAAAAGGTAAAATGTTCAGTCTTACTTGTATTAAGATAAGTAATTTTCCAATTGTTTTTAGGTTTACTTGATACGACTGTGGAGTTTTCCTAGATTCCAAAATGTCAGGGTATAAAACATAGCTTCAAAATCTCGATTGTAAAAAGTGAAACCTTTTTCCAGCATTCCTCAACAAATGCACAATCTGTGAATTCAGACTCCTCCAGGCATGGGCTGCAGCTCCTTTTTGGACTTGGAATTCCAGTTATGCCATGTCTGCCTTCTTGGAGAGTGATATACAATGTAAATGGTGCGAGGTCCTGCTGCAAAAGCATCTTTTCAGCTCAACCAATTTGAGTGTGGTGGTTGAGTTTCTACTGATCCCTTTAGCATTAAAAACGACATCTCTCATGATAGTGTTTAAAGTCTCTCATGATGGTATGTGAGAGGTTGCTCCGGCACTTAGAAGAGCTCATTTTCAGCTTCCTCTGCGTTTGTACCTGTTAAGCACAAAGCATCAAAAACCATGAAGGAAAAACTCAATAAAGAAACACTGTTATAAATGTCCACTATAATACAGATATGCCACATTAGCTTAATAATCACAACCACATGCCATTATAACAGAGTATAAGAAATTAGTAGGATAATTTATCAGTCAATGCATCATATGGCCGGCAGTATCAATATGTGTGCAATCAGAATTTTGACTTACAAACCAACATAACCTCTATTCTAGTGTATTTAATTGCACCAATACATTTGTTATTTAGAGGACCCCCATATTGTGTGTGTGTGTGTGTGGGTGTATATGTGGGTACAAACACCCACATGTATTAATGTTATTTTTTAATTTTTATTTTTTTCGTTTATGCAAACCTTTATAAAAATATTCAATAACAAAATCACATACAAATCACAATACAACGCTAATACAAAAAGAGAAAGTTTCCACTTTATGAAACATTTCTATGTAATACAATCTTTAGCTACCATTTTAAAACATATTGTGCTACCAACATAAAAGCCTACAGCCATTTTATTTGATTACCCTAATGTCTCGTCCAGATCCACATTGTTAAATAGGCACCAACCAGGGTACACATGTTGAGCCGAAAATTCATTACTAAGAATATACCATAAAACACCATGCAGCAATTTTCATGCAAGAGAACAAGTATTTTTCAAAAACTCATTCACTTTCATTTTCAAAACATTAGAGGAGCCATGAAGCATTTCATACCAAAGTTTGTCTCTGTCAACGCAAGCTGTATTCATTACAAACATTGACAAACTTTCTAATCTCTTCTCCAATAATATGGGACATACCAGTAATAGATGAGTCAGAGATTCAATAACACCATTTAGTTTACAAAACCGACATTCATTATTTTCTCCAATACTCAATCCACGAATATGCAATATCTCATTCGTATGCAAAACATTGAATCTGAAACGCATAAATGAGTTTCTAAATTCTCTTGATGGGTATTTCTTCAAATAATCCTCTGAATTTGGAAGACATTTCCAATAAGAAACACTTGCATAGTAGAGCTTAGAGCAAGACTACATTGTTTTCCAACCAGTCATAAGCATTGACTATCCCCTTGACCTTTGCTGGATTCCTGAGTAGAAACTTTATGGACAATCCCAAGTCAAGCATTTTTTTCTCACAATCTGATTTCAATTTGTGCATGAAGTTACCATGTGTTGCATCACTCATGTAGTAGTATAATAAACTACTCTCAGCAACCAGACATTTTCTCAAGAGAGCCCATTTTTGTTATACATAATGCTGGTGAGTGAGTGTAGACCCAGTTCATAGCTGATCAATTCAAATGGAACACATTTCTGGATATAATATAATATTTTTAGCCAAATCATGGCCTCCAGTTGACATTAAAGAGGCCATATAATTTTGGGGAAAAATTCACTCCCGTATGATAGTCTTGAGATAACCTTTAGCCAATAGAATAAAATACATGTTGCTAATGTACATTTTCCAAATTTCCTTTCTATGGCCCTTATTTGGTTCAAAGCCAATTTAGCTTTTTGTATCATATTGCTTCTTAACAGCACACAGGAGTTACTAGCAAAAACATACCCCAGGTAGCATAGTACCGCTTGACTTTTAATTTTAACACCACTACAACTCCAATAAGAAAAAGATGGAGTCAGACTTTTACAACCCGCTTGAAAGATTACAGTTTTGCTGGGATTAATTCTTTCTTCTTATGAAAGATGCCAAAGTGGTTTATTAATCTTTGGAGGCCTATTTTTGTGCAGTCCATTAATAGAAAATCATCAGCATAGGCAACCCATCTAATGGTTAGGCCTCCAATCTTTTGTCCAATAAGACCACTTGTATTTAGGGACTTGCCTGTGTTCGAAACATAAAGATTAAAGAGTGTAGCCACAAGTTTACACCCTTGTTTGAGCCCATTGCCAGTTGTTATAATGTTAGACAAGAGACCTTTGTTGTTCAGCCTGACTCTCATCGCTGTTTCTGTATATAGATGAATAATTACATCTAGCAGCGCCCTATCAATTCCCAATAAGGACAAGGATTTCCACAGTGTTGGTCTATCTACAAGATCAAATGCTGATGTTAGATCTATGGATGCAATATACAGTTTCATTGACTTTTGTTTGACTGCGCTCATTAATTGTACCACCAAAAGGCCACCAGCATCAGTCCTGATAGCTTTTCGAAAACCTATCTGCCTGTAATCTAGTATACTGTTGTCATCCATCCATGCAGTGAGTTTTTCAAGTACAATTGCCGCAAAAATGTTCGATTCAACATTCAATAGTGTAATTGGACAATAGTTTTTGGGACATAGGTGATTGCCCTTCTTGAACAACAACAACACATATGATATTTTCCAATAATTTGATATCATCTTTTTTTTGCAAATGTCCACAAAAAATAAATGCAGAAGTTTAGACCACAAATCGATGTTGCTTTTTAGATTGGCAAAAGACAGATGATTGGGACCTGGAGTGGTAGATTTCTATTTTTTAATTAGTCTTTTGATGTTCAATACAGATGTATCCAGGTATTGCACATCTGGGTACCTATAAAGGGAACCAAAATATGTAGATCACACCCCAGAGTCAATAGGGTTCATTTGAAGTTGTTGCTGTGCACACTGATCTTAATTTATTAGAGACCAATAACAGCTATTGTTATTCCCACGCATAGCTTCAATCATTGCCTCACCATCAGTTTGAGCAAGTACTCCTCTAATGCTCTTAATCCAGTTTTTATAGGTTTGTTTGAATTGTTTAATTTTACGACTCCTCTCCAGGTCCCCCATGTCCAGTTTCTTTATACTGCGGATAAACTTTCTAAGATTTGCCTTTGCATTTTTTATAACCTGGGCATATGTATGTGTGTGCGCATGGTTTGTTTCTAGACTACCACTTCTAAGTACTTTACTGCGATCCAGCATATTTTCTATGTAATCAGCAAAAACATCAACAGAATACCAAACAAGCTTTTTCTCATAATTTGAGTATACAAAATACTGTTACAATGTAGTTCGCTTGTTCCAATTTACCCCGATTTCATTTTACTCGTTTCCCACCATTGTGTGCCTCAATCTGTATTGGAAAATACATAGTTTCCTGACGGGCCATACCCCATGGGAGTTCTAGACTCAACACTGCATGATCATTATTGCTGTCACTTACAAAAGAGTTGGTCGTGAATACTTACAAATATGTAGTCTATTATAGAGCATGAGCCACGGGCAGCCCATGTAGGTGCCATGTTATAAATCAGCTCCAAACCCCAGCTCCTACCAAAATCCAACCATTGGCAACCTATGGATTTTTTGTTATGAACGCTAGGCGGAAAAGCATGCACCAAATACAGATCTTCCTTTGTGAGAGAACAGTCTGCATTCAAATTTCCCGCAAGCAATATAAAACCTTGTGGATGGATATCGAGCCAATTCCCAATCTCTTCATTTAGGGACACAAGGAACTCCTGTAAGGGGCACACATTCTCATCACATATATCCCAATACACGTTGAACATCAAAATGTGAACAATTCCAAAACTTGTTTGGACATTTGAAAGCTGGCTCGTATAGAACAATCCCTCACAAGGGTGCTGTCTACAAGGGTGATACTCTTATCGATTCTATATGCAAACACCAGGCCACCACTCGGTCTCCCTCTACCATTTTTTTTTGCGGTAGGCATATTGTATTGAATCCATCTATAGATAAACTAGAGGTGACCCAGGTTTCTTGTAGCAACACAAAATCGAATTTGCTAAGTTTTGCACTTTCTTCTGTCTCAAGCAAAAGATGTTTATAACCCCTTGTGTTCCATGAGAGGAGTTGAAGATGGTTCTTTATGCTAAAGGGGTTTTGGTACCGATTTTAGTTGTTCTATGGATTCCCGCAAGGAGAGTGCAAGCCAGCGCCATTCTTGCATGTCCTTTAGACAAGACTTAGCTTCGTTTATAACCTCTATCCCTTTATTTTGCAGAGGGGATAAAGCGTCTGTTTTACCAGCCAAAGTTCCATTATTCACATGATTCACCTGTGATGGTTTGTAACTAGGTGTAACAGTATATGGGACAATGTCAAATCCCTTCTTCTGTAGAGAGCCTACTTCTTTCAAAAGCAGTGCTCTAATCAGAGGAGACTTGATAATCAGGCGAACATAATCATATCTTAGGTTGTGAATGAAATCCACCAATTGAATGTCTGCCAATGTTAGCAGACAAAATTCCGGAATTTCATTAAATAAGTTTAATATGTATGGTCTGTTCAATGCTCTGGGCCCACCTTCCTCAAGTACGTAATACAGAATTAGACTGTGCTCATTTGGGAAGACCGAGTCCCTAAAATGCCCTGGCGGTGCATCATACTGTTCAATCCTGCTGGTTCTCACAGGGACATCGTTAGCAACAGACCCTCTACCAAATAAGTCATATACCTCCTCTGGCCTTGGAATTGGCTCAACGTTGCCCTCTGTCTGTGAGATTTTTTTTAAACTCAACAGGAACATTCCCATTGCAGTCTGTATACCATTTTCTTTTAGAATATTTTCAATCATAGATCCTAGAGTTTGTTCTGTGAGACCTTCAGGGGCAGAGCCTGAACCAGGCGCCATGACCTCAGGCGCTGAGATGGGATTTTCATACTTCGCCCTCGGCTCATCATTTTCGCACCGGGAGTCAGCATTCAAAGACCCAATTACTGTAGGATCCGGAGCAACAGTGGGACAAGCAGCAAGCGGCAGATCGTTCATCACATTAGGTAACACACCCTTGCATTCACTCAGCCTCTGTTTTTTAAGATATTTTCAATCATGGAGCAAACGGCTTGTTCTGTGAGTCCTACATGGGGAGGGCCACAGCCGAACACCGGAAAATCAGACTCCGGAACAGGCTTATCTTGCTCAGCCCTAGGAACATCTTTCTCACTCCATGCATGTGCCATCGGTATCTCGCTTGCTGCAGGGTCAGAGACAGGGACAGGACAGATGGCAGGCTGCGGGTCATCCCGACATATGGCTATCTCACTCGATGAGTTAGGGGGTACAAAGGGTGACATGAGGCTTGCTGATGAGGGTGTATTTGCACGTGACTGCACCTCTGGATTTTTAAATATGTCAAATATGTCAGCCACACCCTTTCCATGCGCCTAAGATTCCTATCTATCCTAGCTGTCACCTGTTTTTGTTTTAAGGCATCTGTTAATCTATTCGACCCCTCAGAATACTCTTTTTTGTTATTACTTTCAGCTTCTGAAATCGATAAGGGTCTTGCACATGACATATGAACCCCTGTTGATGGTCTGACTTTTTTGTTTGTAAGGGGCACATGCAATCTTTCTTTTTCAATTTGATATTCATCCTGTTCAGAGCATAGGTCCATGTTTCTCATGAACTTGCATGAGCTGGTATTGGAGCCCCTATGTAGGGATACATTTTTTTTCTTTTTGGCTTTTTTTACTTTTTTTAAAAACTTTTTTATTGGCTCAAATCCATTTCCGTTGCTAGAACAATTCCCAAAGTTCTCAGCAAGACCTGGGTGCATATGTGCATTGGGCAGTTGGGCTTGAACCTCATCATGAATCAAGATGGTTTGGTCGGGAATCAATATGGGTTCACTTCTAGGCTCCAGGTCACATGCAGCCAATATGTTGGCGCAGTTGTCACAACTTTTATCCTCCATGCTAGATCTTTTATTTGTACATTTAGCATCCCATTCATTCATCATCCTGATACACAGGTCGGGAAGAGCCGTAAAGGCCAAAACTATTTCATTCAGCAATCTGGACTGCTTCTTAAGTTCTATAAACATCAGTGCATTCACACTTGCATGTCCACTATCAACCGCTGCCCTTGCATTTGTAATATGTTGGTGATCCGGGCCCTCTATGATGGTTTCCAGATGCTGAGTGATTCCCATAAGGGTATTTTCTGCTGTACTAAAAATTGGGGGAGTATTATCAAACATCAGGCTAGAATTTAAATCAGAGTCAGGCAAATGTTCAAAAGCCGGAATGCCCTGCCCCTCATATAAACTTTGTGAAAAACCGGGAAACGCAGCATTACTTGTATCTGCCACACCATCACAAACATTTGAACAGGACTGAGCACTTTCAATTAAATCATCATCTGTGTCGGACGAGCCAGGCAATGCAGTCGCAACCGCCAGTGCCATGCTCGCACGTCGTGTCAAAACCTGGGGGACAAAGATGGCTTTCTGTATTAGTTTGCTTCTATAAGCTGTCATTGTAACAAACCAAAACACGTGTGCCCAAAGATCGCTTACGAGTGACTTAACTCTTAATTACCAACATATTGACAGCCGATGGTCTGTTACACAGACTATTCGTAACGTGTTGCATTCACCGTTGTCACGCACACACGTTACCTCAAACTAAAATGAGCCAGACTCTAGTGCCATGTGCCTTCCATGCCTAACAGGCACAACAGGCCACTTTAAAAGGCCACTTGCTGAGGCGCGTGCGCAGATGGCGCGCGGCCTCAATGTTTAGTAGGAACCTCCTCAGAAGTGGGCGGAGCCTAGGTTTAGAGCAGATATAACTTTGTTATATTACTTTGACAAGAAGTACAAATGATAATATATGTGTTTTCAAATGCTGTATGGGCTTTGTTAAGGAAGGTAACAGTATTTACCAAATTTAAAAGTCCAAAATAGAGATCGTAGGTGAAGTCCAACAGGCAGCAGGGCAATGTAGCAGCATATGCAGGCACAGCAGGCCACTTGAAAAGACCACTTGCTGAGGTGTGTATTATTAATATAGCAGGGTGTGTGAATATATAGTTAGCAATTATGTTTTATCACAGAGCCCAAAGATAACACCAGTTCACTAAAATCGTCCACTTTGATTGTCTTTATTCCCAGAGAGTAACAAAGTAGTTGGTGCAGCCAGGCCCATTCATGAACATCAAAAGAAGCCAATGCTAAAAAGCATTAGTCCAAATATCCCTAGAGCACAAACATTCTGCACCGCTATGTCGGTTTCAAAAGTATAGCTTGTTAAGGATTCTAATCGGGCGTCACACACCAGACCAGGACTCTTGCCACTAGACTAGGATGCAGCGCACAATTAAAAAACTTTTACTTAATTTCCTAGAATTAGGATTGAGCTGGCACCCAACCCATCTCACACCCCCTTTTACAAATACCCTGGGTCACAATGGACCATGAACCAGGCCGGTGGGTGGAATACAATATTTATTTATTTTAAATTCAAATAAAATCACACAAATTTAATATTGGCCAGCAATCACCAATGGGGTGATAATTGGTGTCCAGTCATTTGGTCGACAGACAAATGGTCGATGCAATTTGGTCGAAAGACAAATGGTCGAATTTTTTTTTATTTATATATTTATTTTTCAGGTTTTCGTTTAGGAAAAAAAAGGGTTTTTTATCAAAAAAAAGGGGGCTGGGGGGACCCCCAAAAAAAAAAAAATTTGAAAATGAAAAAAAAAATCGACCATTTGTCTTTCGACTAAATTGGATCGACCATTTGTCCTGTCGACCATTTATTTTTGACCAAATGACCTGTAACCGTGATAATTACATGGTAAATTGATGAAATGCACTTAGTTTGACCTTATACTATAACATACCAAAGCACAAATGAATGAGAGCAATTTTACTGTTCGGGTAGATAGCACCCGAGGTAAGATTTCCCCCTGCAAGGTTCCCTCAAACCCCTATCAACCGAATTTTGAATGGATAGAAAGGAGCAGCAAGGAGTCAGGTATCCTATGCAGCAAACCGAATTAAAATCCGACCTTCCCCCACTAATTGGATTTGAAAACCTTTGAAATTTCATAAAATAGCACTCGGAATTACTAAATATTTAATTTAAATGTGTAGTTGAATACATGAGGTAAATATGAGTTATTACAGTATCAGGGATGTAACAACACTAGAAAACTACAAGGCAAAGAACCAACAACAGGCATAGAGTTCAGAAAATCAACTTTGAAGTGAAAACACAGTGCAGTCAAATCACAGGCGTAGAAATTGCATTTGCTAATTTACACAGGTTTAAATGTAAAAACGGTTTGAAAAACGGGTGAAATAGACAGAATCGGAATGTGCTTTTTATGCTGAATGACAGATGCACATCACAGCGATAATATGCAAATTAAAGAGTGACTCTAAATTAATCACAGGATGAGATTCTCAATGGGAAAGGAAATTTGGTTTTAAAAATAAAAGCAGCTGACAGAGAAAATCTGTTGGGAAAGGAAAGGACAGGTTTCACTTAACTAGATTTTAGTGGCTAGAAAAGAGAAACGCCACCCGTGAATAGAAAGGTTAAGCTGCAGTTTTAACCCTGCATGCGGTGTACCTCTTTTAGGGAGGATTAATTTATTTAATCAAAATAGTCCTAACGCTTACCCAAAGACAGAAATGAGTGGAAGAATGGCGCTAACACTTAGAGATCAAGGACAGGATGCACAGAGGATTCTGACAGTTTTAAGGATTTCTGCTAAGGCAGTTATGGGATTTCTATCGGATTGGACCTCATGCAAGGTAACAGAGCAAAGGATGCAGTTTGTGGTTGTTGGGAAGGTAAATACTCACAACAAGCACTTGAATGGGGTATTTTGAACAGTGGACCGAGTTTCTGGACAGCGAGGCAACATCTGGTCACTGGTCACAGCGGCGGATTCTCAGAAAACTGCTGGGCAATGGTCTGGTCACGGCGCAGCAGCACCACAGCTGGATGGAGCGGGTAGCAGGGCAAGAAGGCGGCACTGGATAATCCCAATGAGGGCCCAGCCACCTTTCCCCTTTCTCCCTGAGTTATTGGGATTTTCTACTGGGGTTTTTCTGGATCAATGGTCCTGCCTGGATAGGGTCAGCTATGCTCTAGGAAGGCAGTGGAATCTGCAGTCCTGCAGAGTGGATATGGAATACCTGGATACACGGGAGCTGGAAAATTCAGAAGTGAGTGTCCCCTCTCTCTGTGAACCTCTATCTTTTATAAGGCGGTTGACATCACAGGATTTACTATGAGGGCAGACCTTTGACTTGGCATGCCTCTAACAACTGAATTGGTCAGGGGTTACTGTTACTGCCTTCCTGTCAACCGGTTGGACTTCAGAGACATGACATCAGTTTTTATGGTGTGTGCTTACAAACCCCATGCCCTCCCACAGTTATTTTTGCCAACAGTTATGACATAAATTGCAAATGTTTACAGTTGTGGTACTTTTGCAAATCACATAGACAAATGACATGTTTCATACAGAGCATGGCAGTCCAACTCCCGTTTGTACAGTGTCATTTAGCCCTCCTAATAATCTTTCTCGATTGTCAGTGGGAAATATTTCACCTAAAATTAAACATTTTAGATATGCCAACCTATGATTACAGAGCATGCTTGCATTAATTTTTAACGTTCCACCATGTATACTTTTTCCATGATTTACATTTTCCTGCCGTTTGCATTCCCTACATACTAGGGGCAACTAATATGGGCATCATTATGAGTCCATCGGTAGCCGTGCCGTGAAAACCGGCAGGCTGCCGCCGGACCCGGAATGAATTACTGCCCCTGGACTTGCCGGACTTACCGGGGCATAACAGCCCCGGTGGTCCGGTAATTCCGGAGGCAGAATACCGTTACTCCCCATTCCAATGAAGTCCCATACGACTCCATGGGGATGGGGACCATCGAAACACTGGCACCCTAATTAACTGTGGCAGTGTTTCCATTTCTGTCTGCAGTCGGGTGGCGTTACTCCCGCCAGGTCAGACCTGGTGGGAGTAAGGCCACCCGCCTGCAGAACTCGTAGTGTGCATGTGCGGAAACAACAGACCAGCAGGGTCTGTAACGCTCACCTGATTCCCACGGAGGCGCTGGTCTAGGCAGGAAGGAGTCTGTGACTCAAAAAGTGATGTGCAGGACTCGATTGGCTTCTGGGGCTGAGCCTCTTCGCACTGTGTGTCGAACTCGAAGGGTGAGATTTCTGCAGATGAAAGAATATATGGGGTTAAAGATCTGGGCAATTGAGTGTCCTTCTCTCTCTCTCTCTCTCTCTCTCTCGTCTAAGCTTCTCCGTAGTGCCCCCAGGCCAACGTGCTCACCTTAGATAGGTGAATGCTGGCTCTCCATCTGCGTCTGGTGCAGGGTGCCGTTGCCAGTTCCTTCACTGGGTGAAACGTAGGCCTCTTAACATCAGAGGATCGCAACCGCCGTTAACAGCACGAGCGGTGAGTTTCCGGACACCTTTTAGTCCATATAGTCTTTAGGTGCATGGACACGTAAGTATTGAACAGGGCTCGGAATAATGCTTTGTTCTATTTGTTTTTCAGGGCTCTAGCGTTAGAAGATGGAATGAAGAGAGCCAAAGCTGGAGCCAGAGCCTTTTTAAAGAAGCGCTTGGAAATGCGTGAGTAAATGCAAGCGCTTTAACTGTCTCTTTCCTTCACAGCTGTGAGTTTGTGCTGAAGAGGTGATGGAAAACGCTAGAGTAGTTGCAGGCGCTCTATTGTGGAGAGCGCGATGGGCGTAAGTAAAAACCTGTCTAATGTCTCTTCTTTTGTCTTTCAGATGCTGGGTTGCAGTGTTGAAAACATCCGGAATTCACGTATTGCCGGTAAGTAATAACTATGCTTTTGTCTCCACAGGCGGAGGTGCAGCGTGAAGAAATGGTCGCTGCCGATGGACCAGGTAAGGAATGCGTTGCATGTGAAGTCGTCGTGCTAACCTGTTGTTTCTTGTCTTTTACAGGCGCTGCTGAAGACTGGATACTGGAATGGTAAGTATTGTTCTTGCAGGTACAGGATCGGAAGAAGAAAAGCTGGAACAGACTCGGTGAGCGTTCTGCTGCAGATGCAGAATCACGCGAAGCACGCTTCATCAATCGGTGTGGTTTAAATAGCCTAGGAGTGATGAGGCATCTTCCTCCACGGCCCCGCCTAGGTAAGAAAAGAGTTCCTGTTCCAGAAGAGTTCCAATGTTTTATCCAGGGCGTGGAGCTTGCCCCACCCAGGTAAGAAAATAGTTCCGGCTTACAGAGGATTCCTATGTAGCTGGTAAGTAAGCAGCATGGTCTGCTGCAGGTAAGTCCACCCAAGCATCTTCACACATATTATGAGCCCGGCGCTTCCAGTGCCGGGACCGATGGCTTTGATGAGCCTGGTGCCACCGGCGCCAGGACAAGGTCCAAAAGGTCCCAGTAGGGACCGGCTGGTGCCTAGGCTTAGGATTAGGGGCCTGCTTCCAAGGACGTTGGGCTGGTCCTGGCTCCTTGGAAGCAGTGATCATGACAGGGTCATAATGTCTTGTCTTGTTTTAATGACACAAAAATTACATTTAAACTGTTAACCTTTGCATTTTTGCGTGGTCCGGTTGCAGAAATAAAAGTCTTAAAGTTTATTAATTAAAATAGTCTTTTGAGCCAGGTGGGCTGGCTTTTGTCTTCCAAATATGGTCATTTCTTTCCATTTCTTTCCAGGCCACAACCAAATGCCAGTTCAGCCCAGTGTTGCCATGTAGTTTGTATTTGAAGCTCCTCAGTTTGAGTGGAGGGGAAGTGCTACTAAAACACACACCTATGTGTTCCAGAAGTCCATTGTGCCAGGCTTGAGCACTGCCACAGAGTCTGATGGGGGTGCAAGGTCTTCCCATTGGCCCATTCATAGTTTCCAGATGCTGGTCCCCTTGGGAGAGGCAGATCCTGTTCCCAGGAAGCAAATGTCCTGTGAAGCCAGGCCTGAAAAAACCTGTCTTGCTGGTTTCACAGTAAATGCATTTATTTATTTATTTATTTATTTATTTCCTGAACCAGAAGCAAGTCTGTTGGAATAAAACATCCAATATATGTTTTCAAACAAAACCCCCATCACATTTCTATACAAAGACAGGGCCTTAATTCAACATTTCACTTTTAAACAGATATTTTTCTTGTTTTTAAAAACACCATTTGACACGTTGTTAATTTTCCTTATCTGTCACTTTATAATACGGCCTTCTCACATTCATTTTCTGAATCTTTCCAAAGCCCCAGTCATGTTTCTAATGCACAGGCATCTGTCCAAATAAAGATCCCTTGAAACTGACATGAGCCAGGAGAGAGGGCTTTTTATAAATAATTTAGCTGTGATATGTTGCCTCAAAGTAAAGCGTTTTTTTCATACGCCTTGGAGTGGAGTTCTTTGTTATTTTACAGATCTTGCCTGACACAGCCTGTCATTCAGTGAGAAATGCCGCTTTTTGCTGAAGCACCACCTGAATATGGATGGACATAGCTGGCTCTCACTGGATCAGAACTGTGTACTGTTGAACAGATGAAAAAGAGCATCAGAGCGCAGTCATTTTAAAAGGCAAAATAATTTCTTTTTCAGTGAAGTTTTGGGCTGGCAGCCTAGCAGCGCTGCCTTTGAATTCTTTTCTTTTTGGTGCAAATGAACTTTTTCTCTGGTGCCACTGAAGAAAATACTGGCAACAATTCTCTGGGTACTTGGTGTTTCATCTCGCCCAATGTGTGGCTGGTCAGACAGTGCAGCCATTTTTTTGGTGACTGCAAAACGCAGTTTTTAAGGCAAGGCGATAGTGCTCAACAGCGCCAGTGCAGCCATTCTGCTGATGACTGCTGAGGTGCTAACCACATGACTGGCCCGACATAACGATCAACAGAGTGAGGGGAACAGTGTGAGTCTGAGTATCGCCAGTCCCAGGGAGCCTTGGTTTCATTACCTCAAAGCAATTTTTATGGGTGAGGGGGTAACCATCTGACCCATGTAATGAAAATCATGAGGCACAGTGAGTTCAGGAGGACCTGCGCCTAGTGCGATTCCCCAACATGGTCCCGGGACTCTGACTTATCAAGGAAGGCCCGGCAGGGCTGCGTGCACACAGAGAGACCCTCACCTTCTCAGCCGACACACAACCTTTGCCTACCCACACATACCAATCTGACATTGGCGCACTCGCCCAAGCCCTAAACCGCATAGACAGCCAACAAGGCTAAACTGTCAGTGCATGTGAGCCGCTGTACCATAATAAGATCTATCAGAGACACGGTGCAGACACCCTCAGGTATTACACGCTGGACCCAAGCACATCCAGATTATTGCACAGCCGGACATCACCTCACTGCCCCTAAAACAACCAAACAGCACCTGACTGTCCCTAACACACCAGAACACAAACAGACCGCACCTCACAATCCCAACAAACACCACCTAAGTGCCCTAAAACCACCAAACCACACCAGAAACCAACCAGACAGCACCACACTGTCCCTAAAAAAAAACAACAAAACAAACAGCACCTAACTGCCTGATGGACAGCACCTCACTGCCCCCAAAAATGACCCAGACAGCACCTCACTATTACAAAAACCCCCGACAGCACCTCACAGTCCCTACAAACAACCAGACAGCACCTCACTACCCCTAAAACAACCAAACAGCACCTGACTGCCCCTAAAACAACCAAACTGCATCTCACAGTCCCAACAACAGCCAGACAGCTCCCAACTGCCCCTACAAACGACCAGACAGCACCTCACTGCCCCTAAAACAACCAACAGCACCTGACTGTCCCTAAAACACCAAACAGCGCCTAACTGCCTAATGGACAGCACCTCACTGCCCCCAACAATGACCCAGACAGCACCTCACTGCCCCAAAAACAACCAGACTGCACCGCCCAGTCCCGAACGACATCAGACAGCTCCCAACTGCCCCTACAAACGACCAGACAGCACCTCACTGCCCCTAAAACAACCAAACAGCACCTGACTGTCCCTAACACACCAGAACACAACCAGACGCACCTCACGGTCCCAACAAACACCACCTCAGTGCCCTAAAACCCCAAAACACACCAGGAACCAACCAGACAGCACCTCACTGCCCCCAAGGTGACCTAGGTAACACCTGACTGCCCGCTAAGTGGCACCTGACTGCCCACTAGACAGCACCTCACTGCCCCCCCTAAAATAGCCAGACAGCACGCCCCTGCCGCACAAGAGCGACAGCCCTCACTGCCCGCTAGACAGCACCACACTGCCCCCAAAATTGACACGGACAGCACCTCACTGCCCGCTAAACAGCACCCCACTGTCCCCAAAAACAACCAAACTCACTACCCCTACAAAGACCAGACAGCACCTCACTGTCCTTGACAGCACCTAACTCCCTTTTAAATAACCAGGCAGCCCCTCACTACCACTTTAAATACCCAGGCAGTACCTCACTACCCCTTAAAAACCCTGAGTGGCACCTCGCTACCACTTAAATTCATTCCAGGCAGCACCTCCCTACCACAAAAATTTCCAGGCAGCACCTCACTGCCCCTAAACACCAGCATCATCCACACATAACCAAGGGATATGCCCCTACAAACAACACCCAAAAGACGTAATGGCGCCAAAGTTCTTGTCCCGTAGTGCACCAAAGTTCTTGCACCACCCCAAAATGTCCATGAATTGCACACACAAAAGCAAATCCTGTGTACCATAATCCCAGCATGTGCAAGAAGTGAAAGCACCTCACTGCCCTAAAGGTACTGGCATCATCCACATATAACCAAGGGTAATGCCCCTACAAACACGACAAACAAAAACAGCAGGACAACATGTAAAACCCACAGTAAGTAGTAACCAGATCAAGTCCATGGCGCTTAAACCCTGCGCCAACCCAACATGTCCCTGAAATGCAAAACTCTAAATGCAAATCCTTGGCGCTAAAGTCCCTGCGCCAATCCCAAAATATCATATAATGCAAGAAAATAATTGCAAAAGTTATTGACCTGGCGCCAAAAAAAAAATCCCTGCACCCATCCAGCATACCCATGAAGTGCAGGAAAATAAAAGCAAAAAATTGACATGGCGCAAAAATTTCTGTGCCAACCCACACCCCATGTCCACTTCCACCCACCTGGAAGAAAAACATTGTACACATTACAAACTTTGCCAACGAACTCCACAAGTCCATAGATAAAAGCCCATGGAAAATGTCCTAAACAGCAGGCCACGACATAAACACAACAGCAGTACATTAGATCACAGGCCTTACACTGCTAACATCAACCAGGACCCAAACCACACTGTACTAAACCCAGAGGCCACCACAAAAACACAAACAGCATAAGCATTAAAACCGGCCTCCCCAATCACATACCTCTACTCAGTGACTTGTCAGATCCTTCATCACGTCACTTGTCCCCCACTGATCCGGATCCAGCGCTCTCTTCCTTACCATCCTTCTTGACAAATCACCTGCTAATGGCATGTTCTGACCCCCAACACACACTTTGTATACGCCCAGAATTTCGGTACCGGCCACCGCACTTGCCATCATCTCCAAGAGTAAACTTCTTGTCGCAGATGTATCCTCCGCGCTCTCCAAGATGAAAAGATTTCCATCCTGCAGTCCAATACACACGACACACTGGCTCTGTTCCTGCCAACGGCCGCGCACAGCTGCTCCCCTGGTGGACGCAGGGGCACACGACGCTCTCCCAAGCTGGAATGGTTTCCAGCTTGTAGTCCAATCCACAGAACACACTGGCTCTCTTCCTGCCAACGGCCGCGCACAGCAGCTCCCCCTGGTGGACGCAGGGGCACACTCCTAGGAAGAACCAATTGCCGTTCCTGCCAACAGTCACGCACAAAAACCAAAATCCAGCCACGACCCTACTGCCTTACCGGCCCGGCGGAATACCAGCCACAAGGGAAACTCCTCCCAGTCCGCTCTCAGTCCTTAGGCTGTTAAGGAGTCACGGCAGCCCCTCCAAACTTCCATCAAACTCTGGACCGACCCACCAAAGTACACAGTGGGTGCGCAGCTCCAGGCAATGGCCACATCGGCCCCAGCGGCACCTGGACTCTGGACCTTCCAAGGACTGGGCAACCACAGCCCCCCCCACCGGTACACCACAACAGCGTCCCAGCAGTTGTTCCTCCGCTCCTGGCACGGCTAAACTGGGCCACCTACACTCTTCAAAGCCCCAGCCTGGACTTTGAAACCTGGGCCACAGCACCGCCCAGCCCGCCAGACACCTCCGCTTCAATTGGACCTCGACCTGAACCTCCACTGCACCACCCGGCCTGCAGCTTGTTCCACTTTGATGGATGTCTCTCAGGAAGGCAGCGCCTCTCCTCCGCACCTGGCACGGCTATACTGGGCCACCTACACTCTTCAAAGCCCCAACCTGGACTTTGAAACCTGGGCCACAGCACCGCCCAGCCGCCAGACACCTCCGCTTCAATTGGACCTCGATCGAACCTCCACTGCACCACCGGCATGCAGCTTGTTCCAGTTTGATGGATGTCTCTCAGGAAGGCAGCGCTTCTCACCAGCTGCCCCTTCCCGGCAGCACCAGAACCATCCTCGTCGCCAGTGACATAAACTAAGCCTCCTTCACCAATAAGGAACACCAGAAGGTAAGTAGTTTACATGTAGGTTTTATTCTCTTAGTTAGTAAGTAGAGAAAGCACTGGGACATCCATCTGGTCCAGTATCTTAGGTGTAACTGCCATCAGTAGAACGTTGCAATCAAACCTACACCAACATTCCACCTAGAGTCCCAGTGACATCCCCACACCAACATTCCACCTAGAATGTCAGTGACATCACCGCCCTTCACCACAACACTAATGACCATAATCAATCCCACACAGATTATGACAGAAGGGTTGGCATGGTCAAAGAAAAGCTAGAGTCGATTGAAAATAATCAATTGTTAGCAGAGTTGATTGAAATGAGAACAGAAGGTCACATGCAGGATATAGAACAGAAAGAGAGTGACCTTGCCCTGAAGGTCGACAACCTTGAGAACTGAGACTGCTTTCCAACATCAGAATCATGCGCCTAACTAGGGCTGTTTACAAAACCTGAAAGAGAGAAAGTGAATGTGCATCTCCTAAATAAGGGAGACTTTGAAGTATATGAGTATGTGCTACATATGCATGTAAGGAATGCTAACAAAGTGATATAGATTGAAGAGTGTGCTGGCTAAAATGTCTAACGTGGTGAACTATCAGGAGGGGAATTGGGAGCAAAAGCACACAAGTAGAAAAGCCCTCGCAGGAGAGTATACCAGGCAATCGAAAGGATGTGATCACAAAAAGGCCTGGCAGGATAGTTTACCAGTCAATTGCAAGAGTGTGATTCCAAGAAGCCAGGCAGGAGAGTATACCAGGCAGGTATATGAGTGAACAAAGGACGTCCTGGTAGTGAAATATACCAGGCAAGGACAAAATGAGGAGGATTTTGGAATAACCAAAAAAAGGCATTATTGGTAGAAGGGACTAATGATCAAAAACCCTGCAGGAGAGCACACCAGTTATCCTGACAAAGCAAAGACCAAACACATGTGTTTATGATTTTCTTATTGATCAAATCATGCACCCAAAGAACAAAACAACCTTGCAGGTGGGTATAGCAGGTATCTCGAGAACATAGAGATGAAATGGCAAAATGTTTGTGAACTACTTTGGGGTAAATAAAAAAGAAGTCCTGAAATTGAAATATCAGGGCTACCTAAAGACCACAGAATTCAGAGGAGTAGGAACCTAATTCTGGAACAGAGGTTTCCAACCCTACGAGACATTTTTTTGTCTACTTCCAGAATAGTAAAGGCTTTTTCTTTTGTATGGAAGCTCATGTGTAACAAAGCATAAAGTTTTAAGTCGATACTATTATCCAAAAGGGTGAGAGGAAATGAGGGGAAGAGAAACACCCTTCAGAGCAAATATCTGTAAGGAGCTTCTGTATTAGAATAGCTGTGGTATAGACCAAGAGGAACCCAAAGAATGCTATTTTAGAATTCAAAGAAGAGTGAAGCCGAATCCAGGGGAAGGGAAGTACCCTCTGGAGCAAGGAGCCATATCGTTGAGAGAATTTGTGTTGGATTACCTATTTCTTTAGTCGTTTGAACATTTCTAGAACACTGAAGGCCAAAAACATCATCCTTTTCACCTTAGAGTTGTTTCTTTAGAATGTGAGGGTTAGAATATTACTTTGGACACAGGAAGGTTTTTATTTGAACATTCTGATACTGACAAATCCTTACTTTTGAGTTTAGGTAGGACACACTTCTAGTGCAGGGACAGCAAGGCATTTTTCCAACCCCTTTTTATTCATCAATATAAGTCTTTAGCTAAAACCACATCTTAACCATGTCTGAGTTTCATTCCTGACTGTTGACATTTGCTAAATATTTGTGCAATTATATACATCTTGTAAATTTGACATGTGACTTTTATGTTCAACAATGGTTTGTTACTCAGAGTGAATGCTGCTTAAACATGATCATTGCTTTCCTATCATGATTGTTTATCTTCTTTTCAAATTTTCGCTTATTCAGTACTCTGTTTGTATAAATAACCCAAAACTTAAAGTCGTAGATCTATAGCGTTTTAAAAGCAGCAGCAAAATGAGTGCAGATGACAGTGATTTCAATAAAAGCAGCCAGTTAAATGGGTGCAAGTGGGATTACAGGACAGCACTTTCAGTGGGGTTAGTGTAAATGCAGAAAAGAGACAGTAATTATGTAAAGCAGGTGGAATGCCACATTGAGTCATTATAACAGTGAATTAGGCCTTCAAATGGCAAAGCAGAATGTTTGCAGAAAGACAGCAGGTTCAAAGTGCATGGAGCACACATAAAATTATGGGAATTCCCATCTGTGTAAAGTTGCATTGAAAAATAACCCAGATTACAACTAACTTACCTTATTAAATGACACCCCAGTAACTAATTAGTTCTCCTGATTAACATTGCAATGCAATGTCAGTGAACACGGATGGAAATTCTGTCTTTTTTTTTTTCTCTCTTTTGCTCCATAGAAGAGAAATATGCACTGTAGAAAAAAAGAAAATGAATGGGTTGTCTTTCTGCATTCTGAGCTTTCTTTGTGTGCGCAGGAAATAAGTTGATACACATACATGCTCTTCGTGAGTGATTGGACAGTGGGATCAGGAGCCTATAATATTGCTGAGACACATCAGAAAGGAGGCAGTTTTGTCTTGATTGACAGGCAGATTAAAAAATTGGGGAGCACAGAAGGGCAGGGGTTCTTCTGGCTGTGCCGCTGGAGGATCCAAAGGCTGCATCCCTGGCATTGAAGTCTGCTGGGAGTCCAAGGCCATTTTCGAGAGTGCCAGTGATCTGCAGGGGTTGGAAATACTTCACCGCAGACAGCAGGAGTGAGAAAGGGCCACGCAGATAAGACACAGACACTTCAAGCTCCCATGTAAGTGGCTGTTAATTTGAGGAGAGCGCTGGATCGAAATAGATTATCTCTGTGACTGTTTAGACAAGAATAGGTCATTATTTTCAATTGAGTCATCGTTGTTTTATTTCGTACACTGTGAATTAACAAAAGAGAAATGTTCTGCAGTGTTTGGTTTTATTTTGTCTTTTAAATAGCTGTGGTATTGTCGATGATATAGTAAGAGCCACAATTGTGTTATCATGAAATGCAATGTTTTGTTTCCGTTCTATAAATGGCTGGGTCACAAATAATATTTGCAGTGGCAAAAGCAAAATAGGTATCATTTTTTTTTCTTCTTCTCATTTGTCTGATGATCATTCTGTAGGTGAGGAAAGTAACTAGGAGATACCCTAGTGCTTGCACCACAGTGATAAAATAAGGAACCAAAGGGGAAATATATATATGCAAGCTAGGAAGCTGGTGTGTTTTGTGAGTGTGTTCAGCCATGCATGCTGTGGCTGAACAGAGCCCTTCAAGGGCATAAGCTAACAACGTAAATAAGTCATTAGAACAATATATGCACAATTTTATGCAATCTGCACAATGTAATACATCATTTATGAACATTACTGTCCGTTCTATACTAGCTGGTGTATGCACTGTAGTGGGATATGCAAGGACTCTGTCATATCCCTAGGTTGTTTGTAGACAAACCTGTTTTGAGAACACTATTAAGGACCTGAAATCGTATGCAAAAGGAGGAAAGTAAAAATAAAAAGCATAAGGTGTGAATAAATTGTAGTCATGTCTCTGTGGCAGTCTGCACACCATGTTTTGCCCATAAGGAATTCTGTTTCTCAAATAGAAAGGTATTTGTAAGCACCACTCAAGGTGAATAAATATCCCATGCTCTAATCACAACACATAGCAGGGTTGATCATGTGTCAGAACATAGCCGGAAACCACACTCTGTGTGAAAATTAAAAGGAGCATCCAAGGGCCTTCAGGAGGAATTGCCCAATCATTTAAAGATGCCAGATTTCCATCCCTGTCATTTCAGCAAGCAGAGCTTTAAGGCAGTCCATTATACAACACAACAAGCCACCGTGGAAAAGGCAGTTCACCAACGATTTACTTAATCAGCTGACAAAAAGTCTCACATCACATTTGGCGAACCGCCCCAGCACTGCAGGCACATTTCAGGAAATAACTGCCTAGGGGCGGTGTGGGTGTTAGGAGTCAGAGGGCCTTTTTCAAGTAGATTGCCTAATTGTAAATCGCTTTTGTAAATGAGGGCCAGAGTGTGCAGGAGAGACAAGTTTAAAGCATGGGAGAGCAGCACGGAGGTAGAGAGGAGACTCAGAGTGCAAAACAGCAAAGGAAGAGAGAAGGAGATATCAAGGAGAGGTGAAACAGAGAGAGCTAAGGGAGGTAGAAGAAAAGGGAACACAAGGTGACAATGGAGAGAAGGAGGAGAGGGGGGCAAGGAGAGGAAAAGAAAGGGGAGAGAGTGGGAAGGAGGAGGAAAGTCAAGTCGAGTGAATGTAGGATGAACGTGAAAGGGAGTGACATCCTTTAGAACCCGAGGTACAGAGAGATTCATGAAGTGGGGGTGGGTGGGTCAAATTAATAGGAACCAAGGAGCCACATCTCATTCCTGGGTAAGAGAAGCTGCTTAGTCCATGTGAGATGGGAAGTTGAAACTACCCAGATGTCCAACCAGCTGCATAATAGCTCAACGCCAAACCAATTTAGGAATACCTATGGGTACCAGATGGATTACCTGATAGGAGTATCCCCAATGGACGCAATTGCGAAATAATTGACAGAGCTAAGAAGAAGTCCTTGTGACACACTATCAATACAGAGTTTGTGAGAGACTGGCCTTACTAACCAGTGAGCTAAGCTGTGTGACCAAAATAAGAGATAGTACATTCTTAAATGGTCTTGACTTGTCAGTTGATCCCTTGTCCATGACATCTTACACTTCAGCGAGGCATGGCATCCTGAGGAATATTATTGCTGCCCAAGATGTGGGGCTGTAGTAGCGAACTTGCCTTGTTTATGCTTATGGCATGTAGTGCTTACAATGAATAATAGACAACGTTTTTTGCTAAGGCGTCAAAGTGTTCCGGACTGCAATTTAAACTTGAGTCATGGAGATTATGCTTATAACAATTCAAACTGGGTACTAACCATGTGAAGAGACATTTCTTTTGGTACAATTAGTGAGAGTGACAGAAAGACCATGATCCTTCTGTCAGCTCATTATTGGTTTTCAGATAAGATGACTACCTACTGAAGCAAAAAAGAATGTCAATGCTTTATGAAAGTCTCCAACCATAGCAATTGTTTAGGGTCCACTCCATGGTTACTTATCTGAAATATGTCTCGCTCTTTCCCATGTCTGTCTATTCTGTACTTTGTATGGGCAAATACGTTTGTATGAGCGCATGTTTTAAATAACAATGAATTTTGTGCCAATGCTGTTTGGGAATGGCAAAAATTGTGGATTATGTACAATTCATTGATATGAAACCACTCTTCCACCTGCCTTTGTATTTATTAAAACATCTGTGCCCAAAATATAGAACATGCTTTTTACGATTTTGTTTTAATTTATGGCTGACAACTGAAGTGGCCTATGGATCAGAAAGTATGCCAGTTCTGTCAGAGTAAAAATGAAATTGAGACTTTGAGGCACATTTGTGCTTCCTGTTCAGAGCTGCTAGTGTAAAGGAAACTGTTCTTACAACATTGTTTTAAGGACTATAGATTTTTAACAGAAGATGCCTTTTGGGCAATGATTTTTAGTGGACAGCACATTTCTGTGATTTTTTAGAGATTGTTATTAACTAAGAGATTGTATGAATGTAGTATAAGGGAAGGTTGTATTTATGAATGCTTTTACTTATTTAAGGATAGGGGATGAAGGAATCTTTTTAATGTGTACTGGAGGAAATTGGGAATATTTTTGTCTATTTTGTTCTTGTGCAAAAATGTCTGGTTATTTGAACTGTGTATGGGAAAATTGTATTTTATTTTAAAAACTTTATTTTAACTTGCACAGTCACATAATTTTTTTCATATACATCGTTAGTATCGCCATTATTTCACATCTTACATATTGGGATCACTTTCCTTCAATGATTACAATCCAATTAAGTCCTCTTATCTTTCATTTTTGTCGGAGAGATATTTCCTGTACTTGCCCCGTATATCCCTGGGGCGGTTTTGTGCGGGTAATAGTCCAGTATATACCTCCTCGCAGTCATTCGCCCACATCATTTTACTTTCCCAATCACTCTTCGTTGGTGGTTCCCTGCATTTCCACCGCATCAGAATCGCGTGCTTTGCTAGTAACAAACTGAGATTAAGCAATTTACGCCATGTGGGGTTCATTTTGCCCACCATTCCTAGCAGGCGAACCTCTGGCTTCCACTCAATAGGCTGGTTGGACATCTCATCAAGTGCGCCACACTCTTCAATCCAGTACTCAGACAACCGTGTGCACGCCCATAGCATGGTAGTATGTCTGCCTCTTCGCTCCCGCACCTTGGGCACCTCCCATCTGCGGTGGGATATATGCTCTTAGTCTAGCCGGAGTGTAATGGGTTCTGTGTAGTATCTTATAATGTATCAGACGATACTGTGAATTGCAAGATATACTCTTCGTTAATCCACACAGTTGTGTCCATTGTGTGTCTGTGAAGGTGTAGACCAGATCATGTTCCCATTTTCTCTCTAGTATCTGTGGTTGGAGTGTTCCTGGTAACTAATGTTATTTTATACAGAGTGGAGGCGATGTCTTTGTTGTGTTTGCTGTAAATATGTAACCCAAGCCCAAGTGTGCCTGTGGTTCAGTAGGGAACGCATCCCATATGTTTGCCATAGCAGAGCATAGTCAGAGGAATTGCAACTTCCAAAGAGGGCTATCCCCTATGGTGGTTTTGATCTCCTCCCAACTGACAAATTGGTTATTCGAGAACAGGTCCCCAAATCACATTATTCCTTTGTCTCTCCAGTGTGTGGGGAGTGATTTATCTTGAGTTGGGCGAAGATAGGGCACGTTCCATAGTACCATATTCGGGTTGTACAACACAGTGTGTCTTGGTCGCCTAGCCAGTCTGCCCAGACAGAGCACGTCACCTAGCGCCGGGTTAATGGTGTTATCATTCCTAATCTTCGCTTCTGCTGCTCTGTGTAAGAGTTTTGTTGGGCCATAAGCGTGTGTCTCAATGGTGGTATGGGTGCACTAGGCTTTCTTTCTATCCAGTATGTTGCGTAGTGCGCCTGTGCTCGAGGTAATATAATTCAAAGTCAGGGGCAGCAAGCCCCCATTGTGGGTTTGTTTTGGTAAGTCTCTGCCAACTGACTCGGGCCAGCCGTTCCATATGAATGCCGTGCATGCTCCGTGAATTCTGGTAAAGAGTGATCTAACTGGCCATACTGAGACAGTGTTGAACAGGTAGAATAACTTGGGTAGCACAATCATTTTAATAAAAGCGAGTCTGCCCATCATGAGATTGGGAGTGATCTCCAACGCTCGAGCTTAACATATAGTGCCTCTATTAGCGTCCCGTAGTTCAGAGTGTGAACCATTGGCGCTGTGCGTGCTATTTCCACCCCTAGATATTTTACCTGGTTGGGGGCCCATTTCAGTCCTTGTAAGTTTGCGGGTTGTGGGGTAGCCTCTGTGAGAGGAAACATTTCAGACTTGGCTGCGTTGAGTTTCAGACCTGAGTATTCCCTGAATTTCATAACGATTGTAGTACCTTCTCAAGTTGGTGTCTGGGTGCCTTAGATATAACATAATGTTCGTCTGCATATAGAGTGATAATCTCTATTTTACCAGCCAGCGGGATCCTCAGCCCCATAATGTCTGGCCCACAGGAGGTCCGCAAGCGGCTCTATGACCAGCGCAAAAGAAGGTATGCCTCCTCCCGCCAAGTTGAGGATGCCAAAGGGACCCGTTGACGCATATTCTGGCATAGGGTTGCGTATGCAGTATCCGCACCCAACTTATAAAGTTTGGTCCAAACCCATAGTGCTGAAGAACCCTGAACAGGAATGGGCAGTATACAGTGTCAAAGGCCTTCTGCATATCTAGAGCTAGCACCACTCCCTGCATGTTTTCCGAGATCGAGGTGAGGATGTTATAGCAACGTCATATATTTGTCGCTGTTGATCTGCCCTGCGCAAAGCCCGCCTGATCCTCATGGACCAAGTATGGCATCAGAGGGTTCAACCTCGTGGGCAATATTTTTGCATCAGTATTTATCAATGATGGTGGTCTATAGGATTTGCATTCCTCAGGGCTTTTCCCTGATTTGAGGAACAGGGTTATAATTGCCTCTCGAGTTGTTTCTGGAAGTCTGCCCGTTTCCAGGGCTTCGGTCCAGACCTTGTGTAGTTGGGGTACAAATATATAGAATTCAGCTCCCAACCCATCAGAACCCGGCGCCTTCCCGTTCAGCAATTATTTAATTTCCTGGGCTATCTCAGCCTCTGACAGAGGGTTTTCCAAGGCGATTTTAGCTTCATTGGCCAAGAGTGTAGTGGGTATGTTTGCCAGGCACCCGTCAATTTCTTCTTCTGTGGCTTCGCTCTGTGATGAGTAGAGGCCAGCGTATAAGTCATAAAAGACTTTCTATATTTCTGGTCTGTAACGACTACCCCATCCGCCCGTGTTATGCATGGGATGTTTGTGGTCCCCCTTTCTCCTCTGACCATCTTGCCTAAGAGTTTGCCTGGCCGTTCTTGCTCCTCGTATCTCCCTGCAGCTGCAGGCCTTTCAAAGTAACGTATTTCCCTATCTGACACTGCCCTGAATTCTTGTAGTTAGGTTTTGATATCTAGTTAGTCTGTGCCGTTGGGGTGGAGGCATATTGTTCCTGCAGTTTGGCTATACTTTCGTCCCGCCTCCCCAATTCTCTCTGATGTCTTTGAGTACCCCGAATTCTTTTGACATGGCCACGCCTCTGATGTATGCTTTGAATGCCTGCCATAGTATCGCCTGCTCTCTACCGATCCACCATTGTTTTAAAAATACTCAGCAATGTGCTGGGTCATACTGGTTTTGTATATGTGGTCGGATACGGCAGCCGGCTTAAACCTCCATGGGGTCTTTATGGGGAGACCTTGTGAATGGACATAGCTATCAATACAGGCGAGTGGTCTGAGAATGTTCTAGGTAGAATTGTTGCCTCCGTTACCCACCCAGCACCCTCTGTGACACCAAGCCAGATGTCTATCCTGGAGTGCATGTCATGCACAGATGAATAGAATGTGTATGTCCGCTGCGGGTCCGTGTAATGAGCGCCACACATCTCGTAAGTCTAGGTCCGCCATATGTGTATGTATCATGTGAGCAGCATTGGTAGGTGCCCTGGGGGTGCTGGACGACGATCCAGTTCTGTATCAAAATTGTGTTGATGTCCCCACCACTAATTATGTGTGCTGTAGGATACC
This sequence comes from Ambystoma mexicanum, assembly GCA_002915635.3. Classification (NCBI taxonomy): domain Eukaryota; kingdom Metazoa; phylum Chordata; class Amphibia; order Caudata; family Ambystomatidae; genus Ambystoma; species Ambystoma mexicanum. The sequence continues at coordinate 1,128,756,400 of CM010927.2, read as the reverse complement.
TTGCACATTTCTGAAAGACTGCGGTGTAGTAGTCAGGGTCATCTACATTTGGGCCGTAAATATTGAGAAATAGGCCTTCCATTCCAGCAAGTCTCCCATGGCCATTACATAGCGTCCCTCGGGTCGCGCTCTGTCGCATGATTTGTAAATGGGAGCAGTCTGTGTATCAGTATCATCACCCCCGGGCTCTGTTTGAGTAGGAAGTGTAAAAACATTGGTTCCCCCCACCCCGCCGCAATCTTGTCAGCTTGGTGTCCCAGTAAGTGTGTTTCTTGGAGAAATACTATTCACGCTCCCAATCTATTGATGTATGCATATTTCCTCGCTTCACCGGCATTCCAAGCCCCTCACATTCCAGCTAAATAGTTTAATCTCATCCAAGCTTCTTCCAGTCATGCTCAGGTGTTTCTGCTAGGACCTGGTGTCGTCAAGTGTCCCATGCATTCCATATATTCCTGATCAATGTGTGACTGTGCGGTTTTAACTTTAACTCCCAGAACAGATCTACCTCTCCCCTCCCCTTCCATCATAGTTCCCCAAACTTCAACTATGCATTCCCCCCTTCACTCACACCTTCCTCCTCCTCCCTCATGGTCCTCCGAACTTCAACTATGCGTGTTCCCCCAACTCCTGCCCTTATTCCCCCTCCCAACCAACAAACTGAGTCATGCACTTGCATATGGGGGCTGCTTCCGTGGCAGCCGAGGGTGGGTACCATAACATTACTACCCTGGGTTAGTCATCTTGTTTGTTACTTGTACACATAATCAACTGAGGTGTTTGTCTAAATAACAGGTCCTTCTACAGGAGGCCGGCTGGCTGTATTTGGTTGCCGATACTACCTCGTAGTCATTGTTCAAGGATGTTGTAGAAGTACGATCACCTTCACCTGTCTTGTCCATGCGTAGGTGACTGTCATGATGCCCGCTCCCGGGGAGCCGGTTCAAGCCCGGCGTCCCCGAAAGCGGACATCCAGTCCCCAAGGAAGGACCCAGCAACCCCATATAGGGGCCCTTTGGATAGTGTCCTGGCGCCTATGGCGCCAGGCTCATAAAAGACATCAGTCCTGGCGCCATAGGTGCCAGGCTCATTATGGAATGCTTGGGTGCACTTGGAGATGCAGACCATGCTGCGGGATCCCGGCCTCCTTGAGGCCTGAAAGGAACTACTTTACCTGTGGGACTAATTTACCATCCAGGCGTGGTCGGGGAAGGATAAATACCTGATTGGAGGAAGGATACATACCTGGAACTTCTTCCAAGGCTATTTAAACCCTGCCCGAACAGCCACACGTGCTTTGCGTTGTTCTGCATCTAGCAGCTGGACGCTCACCGTGTCTGCTCCTGCATCCTGACTTCTGCCACACCTGCCAGCATCCTGGATCACCTGCAAAGGAAGAGAAGAAGAGAACAGAAGAAGGAAAAGTCCTTACCTGCTAAATCCGCATCCCGCAGACATCTCGCCGACAATCCTGAAAAGGAAGACTTTAATTAAAAGCTCATCGCGTCGATCGCTGCAGCGCCGCATTCCACTCACCTTTACAGGGCGCCGCCATGTTCAGCAGCGATCATCCGGATTCGCAGTCACGCCCCAGCGCCTAGGGAGAAAAAGACCAGAACAAAAGGTGAGAGAGAGAAGGGGAATAAGGAAAGCTAAATCTCCATGTTAAGACTTACCTGTTGATTCATTCCCTCTTCATTTCGGGTCCGCGCCGCATCCTGGCATTTCCGGACCCCGGCCCCTAAGGGGAAAAAGAGATGTCAGCGTTAATGAAAAGACATTACCAAAAAACGCTCATTAAAGACTTACCTGATTTCTACAAGGATTTCACCTCTCATCTCGGGTCGGTGCCTGTTCCCTGACATTCCGTACCCCGGCCCCTATGGGGAAAAAGACACTAGCATTAGTACATTAATGCATGGACACAAGGGAACCTCTTCTCAAAAACTTACCTGGAAGCCAAGCAAGTTTGGTTCTCACCAATCCGAAAATCCAGTGAAGTAACTGGATACCAACACCCCCTGCATCAAAGCAGGATGAAGAGCTCGTCTTCCAGACCCTAAGGTGAGATGCTACGAAAAATCACAGAAGGGTTTCAAGGAGGGTGAGAGGGGAAAGTGGGAGGCCGATTGCATTACCCTGCAGACAGTTAATCCCCTATTTTTGCCTACAGAAGGATACTTCTGCGAGCCAGACAAGCCAGATTTGGGGGCCCGGTCCAGTCCGTCTTCCGAACCCTGCGCATCACCTTAGAAGAGGTCACAGCAGCGCGAACCAGGCCAGCGCCTCCGTGGGAGTCAGGTGAGCGTAACAGTGACCTGCTCGTGCTATCCCTGGGGCCGCCTGGTTTCTGCTTGTTTGGCAGGGGAATGTTGGTTTCCACAAAGGCTGCGTCTACTTCTGGGAAAGTGAACAATGAGTTTTATTGTTATGCTGCAGGTGCAGTGTTGCTGGGTATAACATTGCTTATGGAATTGTGCATTCTAGGAGCATCTTCTTAACACCAGTGAATGATCTCCTTTCTTGCTGTACCGCTAGCGTGTAGTCCGGGAACACTCGGAAAACATTGAAACACATCTGGAATTCTTGTTTTTCCCTTGCAGCATGTTGGAAAGCTGAGGATCTTAACTTTAAAATGAAAGTTAAATCTCGTTCCTAGCACATATGGTTCCAAAGATACGGACGATTTAGAGGAGGTAGATTCTCAAAATTATAGTAACGCTCAGAAGGACAAATGACACTTTCACAGGTTTGAAATCACAGAATGGACACACGATTTCTATGCAGTTCTAAATAGGTGAAAATGGTTTGAATTAGATTATTTTAAACTAAGAGATGGTTTTGCACAGCTCTGGCTGGATACTCACTCCTAATTTTGGAAGGAATGGGCCTCGTCACAGATCTGGTCAACAGGTTTAGCTGCGGTTCTGAAGACACAGCTATCTCGGCTCTCTGGTCTGGTTCTCTGGTTCTGGCAAATGTCTTGGCACTGCACAGGGTCTGTTCTTTCGTTCTGCTAGCGGCAACGCACAGCGGTCTGGTCTGGTTGGCAGTCAGGATACACCTCTGCTTTCTGGTTCTGGTACTGGCACCACGGTCTGGGTCTCTGGTTCTGGCAAAAGTTCTAGCCAGAAGCGAACCGCACAGCCCGGCTGTTGAATAGTTTGGTCAGGTTGCTGGATTCTGGGGCCTCTGAAGGATTCAGCTTGTGGACTAGGCCTCTCTGCTACAAAGTTCTGAAATCTGGAGTCTGGTTTTCTAAGTTCTGGTCTCTGGATTTGAAGTCATCCGGCAAAGGACTTCGCAAGAAAGTGGAAAGAGCAGTCCCTACCTGGGTTTCAGTTGGTCTTTTTATGTCTTTTGAAAGTGGGTGGGAAGGCTGACTTTCTATGCCCAACCCTCTGAGGAACCTGATAGGCTATAGGATTCTCTGTGCTCTCACTGGAGAACAGAGTTGTGAGTCATCCAGTGCTACCAATTTACAATCTATTGAAGAAACCCCCCTTTGCTTTTACTTAGATAATTAATTTTTCATAACTAACAGGTTTCCCAGATACATACGCTGTTGAAATTACATGTACACATCACAGATTGCTTAAGGTACAGTTTGGTTCAAGGCACATGTTTCTACGAGCTTCGGTTTAGAAACGACAACATTTTGTGCTTTTTAGTGACTTTAGCCATATTGGTTTTTCCTCAAAATTTACACAGACCTGCACCCTCTCCCTGAGCATATTAATATAAGTTATCATGTATCTAGCATAAACACCGTACCCACAATATTCATAAATCCCAGGGTTCGGCCTCAGAACATCACACAGAATTGAACTTAGTGTCAATTTGTAGGTACATTTTTCATATAAAGAATCTCCAAATTGTATATTTCTGTATAGGAGATATTATATTTGTTAAGCAATTTAATAAACATACATTTGCCCTTAATGGAATTCACATATGAGTCTGGGTCCGCCCCAGGAGCTTGGCTTGACTCAGAGATCAAATGTCTTCCTTCCCCCAAAGCAACTGTTGACAATTACACCTCAAATCAGCATATCTTATTCAGCTGAAGAGTCTATTGGGTTGCCTGAGGTCAGCAGAGCAGGGTGCGACTTTGCATATGTTTAACAGAAACCTGTGATCTCCTTGTGCTGTTGCTGGTAAGGGCAGGTGTGAATGTTTCCCATGGACAGAGGCCTCTTGAACTTTTAATTGAATCAGACTGCCTTCTTGTGAGGAGTTCTGAGGTGTGAAGGCTTCCCATTGATCAGCAAGGCTTTGAAGTTTCCAGCTAACTCAGGTTCTGTTACGCTCACCTGGCTCCCACAGGGGCATCGATCTGAACTGGACAGCTGCGGTCTCCACCAATGTGATGCGTAGTGCCGAGATGACAGACTGGACTGGCCCACCTAGCTTTGTTTGCTTGGCCCGTAGGAGTATTCTTCTGCAAATGGAGAAAGGGAATTAACCACCCGTGGAGTCGAGTGATAACCCTACCCCCGCTGTTCTCCCCACTGATCACCTTTAATGTCCCCTCTTATAGCCTCACCTGATGGTTTGGAAAGATGAGCTCTCCATCCTGCATTGAGCGCAGGGGCCCGTAGATAACCAGTTGCTTCACTGGTTCGAAGGAATTGGTGAGTTCCAGAACAATATTGACTCTGAGATTTCCCGCGAGGCGCCGTAAGTATATAGTTCGTAAGCGTTCAAATGTCTAACTTTCACTCTTGTCCGATTCCGTGCAGGTTGCAACTATACCCTAGCGAAGAGTTCCTCGTGGCAACCGGTAACATTCAGGTAAGGATTTGTATTATCCAACACAGTTCGATAAAATAATGTCAGTATGTAACCTGTTGCTTTCTCCCTTATTCAAGTGCTGAGAGAAATTATAAAGTCTCGGGGAATAATGCCTCTGGCGGTAAAATTAGGCAAGTCTATTGTGGTAAAAAGGATTCCCCTTGTTTGTCCCTTTTTGACCCCTTATGGGCTGGGGTACGGCGAAGATGCGGTGGAGGCTGTGCCGACCCGTGAAGAGGAATAGTATCCCCGGCGGTAAAATCAGGTAAGTCTATGGGGGGTAACTAATATTGCCTCTGTTTATTCCCTTCGCTATCCTTGCTGTTTTTGTGTTCCCCTTAGGTCCCGGAGTGTGGCGGGAACATGCAGAAGGATGCAGTGGATAGTAAAGATGCTGCGAAGAACAGTGAGTTCAGCGCGGCGCTGCAGCAGGCGAGGCGACACGCATAAAATAACTTCTTTCTTCCAGCTCGAAGGCGCGGTGGATCGGGAATTCAGGTAAGGATCAAAGGTATTGCTCTTGTTCTAACCTTTTCTCCTTCTTTCTCCCTCTTTCTAGGAGCTTCAGACTCGAGGCGGGCGTGGCAGAAGACTGGATGCAGACTTGCAGGCACGGTGAGCGTTACGCTGCTGGATGCAGAATAACACGAAGCGTGTGCTGCTCTTCGAGCGTGGTTTAAATAGCCTCCAAAGTAGTCCCAGGTAAGTATTCCTCCTCGACACCACCCGAGTAAAAAATAGTCCCTAGGTAGAGTAGTCCCTTCCAAGCCTCTTTTGGCTTGGAGCTCTTGCAGCATGGTCTGCAGCATGGTCTGCATCAGGTAAGTTTTAATCTATGAGCATGGCGCCTTGGCGCCAGGACTGACTCTCCATATGAGCCTGGCGCCATCTACAAAAATCTTCGAGAGACAGACATTGGCAATTCCCCTTTTATGACTAATAAACTAAATGTGTAGAAAGAGGCGAATTCGGTAACACTTTGTCTAAATAATGTTGTAACAAGAAAATTGAAATATGCAAAACTTGCAAACATTTAGTAAAAATGGGAAAAGAAATAGCCCGTTAAGTAATAATTCCCTGCTGTTTTTATGGAAAATAGAGATGAAGTTGGAATAGATGCTATGTATTACTTGTGATGCACAAAAGAATAGAAACCATGTTTTTAAGCATCAATGTTTGTTTGTTTTTTAGAATTGTTGAGATTTTGGCAAACTGAAATGTGATGGGAGAATACCAGAACATGTATAAAGACTGAGTGCCCTGAGGACAGCACCAACAGAATATACAGAGTGGTTGCATTTCTATGTATATTTCACATATTTAAATTCTATGTTGGTTCTAGAAACACATTGTTGAAGTGTTGGCACAGCCTTGGTGCCCGCAGAAATTAAGGAGGGCATGAATAATATTGGTGGTTAAAACATAAAACATAAAAATACCCCACATGGAGGCATAGAAAAGGTTTCTCTGGAAGTATCAGTCTCTATGCCAGTTGTTAAATATGTATACACGGATATATGTGGTTCATGACGTGTCTAGACCACAATGATGTGTTACTTTTAAGAAAATTCAGTTGTGAATGTGATGTGTTTTTTGATAAACATTAAAATATGTGTATATTTTTGATAAGTACATGGTTTTTCACTTGTTCTTTGGATAAGGGGCGAGCATAAGCAAGTTGACATGCATCTATGGTGACTCATTCTGATCAGCAAGGGAAGGAAGTTGTATTGTGGGACTCTTTGTATTTTTGTCTTTAAATACTGCAAGTTCCGGTGATCGGTGATCACAGTAATGGTATGCCTGGCACCGAGAAGATAATGCCGCCAAGCCTTCAAGGCAGATTTAATGGCTAATAACTCCTTGTCGGTAACTGCATAGTTTAACTCGGGTGCCGAGAACTTTCTGGACCAAAATGCTATTGGGTGAAGCTGGCCAGTTTCTGGGTCCTTGTGAGACAGGACAGCTCCCATGGCTAAACTGGAGGCATCAGTTTCCACTATGTATGGAAGTTCAGGGCATGGGTGCTTTAGTACATGTGCAGACGTGAATTTCGCTTTCAGCTCTTAGAAGGCATTTTCAGCTTCTTCAGTCCACATAAAGCATTTGTTTTTTCGCAAGAGTGCTGTTATGGGATGTACAACATGTGAGAAATCCGGGATATATCTGCGGTAGAAATTGGCAAATCCGAGCATGCTTTGTACTCCTTTAACTGAACTTGGTGATGGCCACTTAAGAATTGCGTCCACCTTTCGTGAGTCCATTCGGACTCCTTTTGGACTCAGGATAAACCCAAGGAATTCAACTTCCGTGGCATGAAAAACGCATTTTTCCAGTTTTGGATATAGCTTTTGCTGGCACAATTTCTCAAGGACTGCTCGGACGTGCTTCACATGGTCAGATTCTGAAGAGGATTACCCTAGAATATCATCGATATATATGACATCACAAACGTCAATGAGTTCACAAAGGACATCGTTCATAAAGTATTGGAAGGCTGCTGGTGCATTGCACAACCTGAAGGGCATCACCTGGTATTCAAATAACCCATAAATAGTGCGAAAAGCAGTCTTCCATTCGTCGCCCTCTTTTACACGTACCAGATGGTATGCCCCCTGGAGATCTAATTTAGTGTATATGCAAGCGTCCTTCACTTGGTCTAGTAGTTCAGGGATCAGAAGCAATGGGTATCGGTTCTTAACAGTGATCTGGTTCAATGCGCGGTAGTCTATGCACGTTCTGAGATCACCTTCCTTTTTGGGCACGAAGAACAAAGCTGAAGATGCAGGGGACTTGGATGGGTGAATGAAGCCATTGGCAAGGTACTGGTCTAAGTATTGTCGTAGGTGAAGGTTCTCAGGTTCCGTAAGGGCATAGATCCTGCTACAAGGGGTTGTGCACCGGGTATGAGATCGATTTGACAATCGTACGATCTGTGAGGTGGTAAGGTGTTTGCCTGTTCTTTTTGGAAGACATCCTGGAATTCTTGATATTCTGGAGGTAATTGCACGACTGATGTGGTGACTGTGGCCAGGCCTGCGTTCAAGTTTTCTTTTAGGTAACAGGTTTGTGCACAATCCGGGAAGGTTATTTTCTTCTCTCACCAATCAATACAAGGATTATGTGTTTCCATTAAGGTATCACCAGTATTATTTGGAACTGTGGGGCTTTGATTAGATCAAACACAATAGTCTCTCGATGCCCATCCTGACCCAATAGTGTCATATCTGCGGTGGAATGAGATTCAGGCCCAGAGGCAATTTCAGTTCCATCACTGTGGTTATGACATCTGAGGTGGCAGATGGGTAGATTCATCCTAGAAGCCAATTCGTAGTCCACATAGTTTCCTATGGCCCCGCTTTCAATGTATGCCCTTACTGCATGCATACGTGATGTCTGCCTTGGATCTACAAGGACCATTGGTATGATGGAATGCGAGGTCTGACTATCATTCCTCAAGCTCGGCAAGCGGACCTCCACGCTTGTCGGGCGTGGTCGTTTCCCCGAGTCTGACTCCATATGGCTTTTATCAGCAGCTCCTACCACCTTCTTGGGTGGTTTTACAGGGCAATCCCGTAGAAAATGCCCAGAAGTTCAGCAATAATTTTGAAAAATTGGAATATAATCAACAATGACGACTTTTCCATTAGTAAACCACTGTTTGCATTTCGATGTATGCCCAACCTGAGAGACAAATTGGTGCATACTTACAGAACACCTATAGAAGAGAAGTCTATGACCCAGCCGACCCTGTGGAATTTACCACCGGTAGTAGGCCACTTCACCTGTGGTCATTGCTCAGTGTGCAAATTAACATCCAATATGAAATTTGTCGATCTCAAAGGAAGAAAATGGGTGTTAAAAAACTTCACCAATTGTAATTCAAAATGGGTAGTCTATGGCATTAGGTGCCCATGTGGTTTACTATATATTGGGAAAACTAAAAGACCGATTTGTCAGAGAATCTGCGAACACAGATCCTGTGTGAAAAATCAGGTACCAGAGAAACCCCTGGTAGCACATTTTAAGAGTGCTGGCCATGGGGTGGATGATATATACTGGTTCATCATTGAGATGATACTTCCCCAACCTAGAGTGGGTAACAGAGATCTGAAATTAAGACAGGTCGAACAGAAATGGATTTATTCCCTAGACAGTGTAAGGAATGGATTTAATATTTCAATTGAATGGTCCCTATTTATTCATCATAAAAAATGAATATAAATGTAGGGTAGTTTGGGAAGTGATGTGTTGGAATATATGCTGTGTTCCAGAGCTACTGCTTTAATTAGGAAGCGTCTATTCCCCCCAAGGAATACAGGCAGTGATCCCATTAACATCTCGGGTATATTGTCACTTGATAAACATGGTGTGACAGCCTTATCGCACATTGATGAATTCTGGTAGAGATAACAATTGTTTTCACGAAAGGTACACACACGTACTTTTCTAAGTAAGCATTGTTCCCAGTTGATAAACCCGCTCCAGCTCAGCGGATGTAAACATCATAATAGCATAGCCACGGGTCAAGTGAGCAGCTCACAGATGTGGCCACGCACCTTTTAAGTAAGCAGTGTTCCTAGTTGATAAACCCGCTCCAGCATGGCGGATGTAAACACTATAACAACATGGCAGCGGGTCACGTGAGCGGCACACAAATGCGGCTACGCGCATACGCAAGTTAACGAGGCTGACTATTTAAGATGGTGGATGGCAGGTATCATTTGTTCGACCGCTCCGAGACGAGAGCAACGAGCGCGAGCTCTACTGCAAGTAAACCACTGAATTGCGAGGTAAGACGGATGCGCGATGAGGGAATACTTACTAACGCACCGTGTAAGGGAATCTAATCATTCCTTTTTTCTTTCTTCTCGTCTCTGGCCATATAGACTTTGTAGTAAGAAAATATCGTTGTCTGCAGTGGGTAACCCCCTATCTCTTCCTGATAATGAGGTTATGGGTGAATGATTAAGAGGTAAGCCCCTTGAGCTAATAAGTACAATTACAGTGTTGTTCAGGAATAAAACCCGTTTTTCAAAACGCATTTCCGTTTTGTCACAGTATGTTGGTGAAGGCGCCTAGATAGATGATTCCTCCGCCGTCCCAGCTGTAAAAGCACAGCAGATATCCTTTGAGGCTGGGATCATAGAGGGATACAATTACAGAGTTCCCAATAGGTAAGCTCTTACTTAGTGTGATCGTTGGGGTGGTTGCTTTCTCATTACTCTAGGGGAAATATAGAATAAGAATTGTTCCCTGTAGAATTCATTCATTATAAGGAAATCGAGACAACAAATAAGTGCATAGTCTACAAAAATCTTCGAGAGACAGACATTGGCAATTCCCCTTTTATGACTAATAAACTAAATGTGTAGAAAGAGGCGAATTGGGTAACACTTTGTCTAAATAATGTTGTTACAAGAAAATTGAAATATGCAAAACTTGCAAACATTTAGTAAAAATGAGAAAAGAAATAGCCCGTTAAGTAATAATTCCCTGCTCTTTTTATGGAAAATAGAGATGAAGTTGGAATAGATGCTATGTATTACTTGTGATGCACAAAAAAATAGAAACCATGTTTTTAAGCATCAATGTTTGTTTGTTTTTTAGAATTGTTGAGATTTTGGCAAACTGAAATGTGATGGAAGAATACCAGAACATGTATAAAGACTGAGTGCCCTGAGGACAGCACCAACAGAATATACAGAGTGGATGAATTTCTATGTATATTTCAACATGTTTAAATTCTATGTTGGTTCTAGAAACACATTGTTGAAGTGTTGGCACAGCCTTGGTGCCCGCAGAAACTAAGGAGGGCATGAATAATAGTGGTGGCTAAATATAAAACATAAAAATACCCCACATGGAGGCATAGAAAAGGTTTCTCTGGAAGTATCAGTCTCTATGCCAGTTGTTAAATATGTATACACGGATATATGTGGTTCATGACGTGTCTAGACCACAATGATGTGTTACTTTTAAGAAAATTCAGTTGTGAATGTGATGTGTTTTTTGATAAACATTAAAATATGTGTATATTTTTGATAAGTACATGGTTTTTCGCTTGTTTTTGGATAAGGGGCGAGCATAAGCAAGTTGACATGCATCTATGGTGACTCATTATGATCAGCAAGGGAAGGAAGTTGTATTGTGGACTCTTTGTATTTTTGTCTTTAAATACTCAAGTCCGGTGATCGGTTGATCACAGTAATGGTATACTGCCACCGAGAAGATAGTGCCGCTAAGCCTTGAAGGCAGATTTAATGGCTAATAACTCCTTGTCGGTAACAGCATAGTTTAAACTCAGGTGCGCGAGAACTTTTCTGGACCAAAATGCTACTGGGTGAAGCTGGCCAGTTTCTGGGTCTTTTGAGACAGGACAGCTCCCATGGCTAAACTGGATGCATCAGTTTCCACTATGTATGGAAGTTCAGGGCGTGGGTGCTTTAGTACAGGTGCAGACGTGAATTTCGCTTTCAGCTCTTAGAAGGCATTTTCAGCTTCTTCAATCCACATAAAGCATTTGTTTTATCGCAAGAGTGCTGTTATGGGATGTACAACATGTGAGAAATCCGGGATATATCTGCGTTAGAAATTGGCAAATCCGAGCATGCTTTGTACTCCTTTAACTGAACTTGGTGATAGCCACTTAAGAATTGCGTCCACCTTTCGTGAGCCCATTCGGACTCCTTTTGGACTCAGGATAAACCCAAGGAATTCAACTTCCGTGGCATGAAAAACAAATTTTTCCAGTTTTGAATATAGTTTGTGCTGGCGCAATTTCTCAAGGACTGCTCGGACATGCTTCACATGGTCAGATTCTGAAGAGGATTACACTAGAATATCATCGATATATATGACAACACAAACTTCAATGAGTTCACGAAGGACATCGTTCATAAAGTATTGGAAGGCTGCTGGTGCATTGCACAACCTGAAGGGCATCACCTGGTATTCAAATAACCCATAAATAGTGCAAAAAGCAGTCTTCCATTTGTCGCCCTCTTTCACACGTACCAGATGGTATGCCCCCCGGAGATCCAACTTAGTGTATATGCAAGCGTCCTTTACTTGGTCTAGTAGTTCGGGGATCAGAGGCAATGGGTATCGGTTCTTAACAGTGATCTGGTTCAATGCGCGGTAGTCTATGCACGTTCTGAGGTCACCTTCCTTTTGGGCACTAAGAACAAAGCTGAAAGATGCAGGGACTTGGATGGGCGAATGAAGCCATTTTGCAAGGTACTGGTCTAGGTATTGCTGTAGGTGAAGGTTCTCAGGTTCCGTAAGGGCATAGATCCTGCTAACATGGGGTTGTGCACGGCGTATGAGATCGATTTGACAATTGTACGATCTGTGAGGTGGTAAGGTGTTTGCCTGTTCTTTTTGGAAGGCATCCTGGAATTCTTGATATTCTGGAGGTAATTGCACGACTGATGTGGTGCCTGTGGCCAGGCCTGCGTTCAAGTTTTTCTTTGGGTAACAGGTTTGTGCACAATACGGAATGGTTATTCTCTTATTTTGCCAATCAATACAAGGATTATGTGTTTCTAACTAAGGTATCACCAGTATTATTTGGAACTGTGGGGCTTTGATTAGATCAAACACAATAGTCTCTCGATGCCCATCCTGACCCAATAGTGTCATCTCTGCGGTGGAATGAGTTACAGGCCCAGAGGCAATTTCAGTCCCATCAACTGTGGTGATGACATTTGAGGTGGCAGATGGGTAGATTCATCCTAGAAGCCAATTCGTAGTCCACATAGTTTCCTATGGCCTCGCTTTCAATGTATGCCCTTACTGCGTGCATACGTGATGGCTGCCTTGGATCTACAAGGACCATTGGTATGATGAAATGCGAGGTCTGACGATCATTCCTCAAGCTCGGCAAGCGGACCTCTACGCTTGTCGGGCGTGGTCGTTTCCCGAGTCTGACTCATATGGCTTTTATCAGCAGCTCCTACCACCTTTCTGGGTGGTTTTAACCATGGCAATCCCATAGAAAATGCCCAGGATTCAGCAGTATAGACACATTTGCGTTCCTTCTCTTTCCTTCTGGGTTAAGGGTCCTTTTAACCTTCGATTTTGCATGGGTTCTGAAGCATCTGCTCCTTTGGGTATAGTCGTGTGTTTGACCAACACCACGATCTAAACTGGCCTCGATCAGCCTTTCTGTTCTGAAGTCTGTGATCTAACTGGACCACTAAGCCTCATATATTCAGTGCAGTTTGAGGTGGGTTCACAACTTGAAGCCAAGACGTCCTTGAGTTCTCCCTCGAAGCCCTCGATGAAAATGTGATTCGTTTTACCTCAGGCCATCCAGTTCCACCACAACAACCTATTAAAGTAACGTGAGGATAGAAGGTCCTGGTTACCCTGTTGTAGGCACAAAAGTTTGTTATCCAAGGCCTGTCCCTTGGGAAGTGCCGGGCAAATAGCTTTCAAATGCTCATGTTGAACAGCCTGAAAATCCCGAAGAATCGGGTCATCCTGATTAACTTGTGGAATTGACCAATCAGCTTGCACCTGGCCGCTGAGATATGACAATACAAAGGCTACCTTGTTGATCGTTTGGGAAGGCTCCAGGTCTGCATAAAAAGTGCAAGCGGCATTGGTTTCATAAACACAGCAAACCTTTTGGGTCACCGGCAAGAGCGTTCGGCCGCGGAGCTAATGGAATAGTTCCTGGCTAGGTTTACCTTGCACAGGGTAACTCGATGACACAAGAGCTGGATTTCCCCCGAGTCCCCGGTAGGAGTGTTTGTCCAGCCTGATTTGCAGTAGGTGCATAGCAATGTCATCAGTTCGCTCCTTTGACAATCAGTTCTTTAAGGCATTGTTTCTTGTGGGCGGATGCATTTCAGCCCCAGTTCCTAAGTAATTGGGTCAATTGGTACGTTTCTGAGGTTCCATACGCCCGGGTGGATATTTGTGGGTAGGCTTGTGCGTTCTGCTACGCTCATGCTCCGGGGCGTCGATCTGACTGGACAGCTCGGTCTCCCAATGTGACGCGTAGGCCGAGATGACAGACTAGACGCCCACCTAGCTTCGTTTGCCTTGGCCCGTAGGAATATTCTTCTGCAAGTGGAGAAAGGGAATTAAACCACACATGGAGTTGAGTCGTTAACCCCAACCCCCGCTGTCCTCCCACGATCCACCTTTAATGTCCCATCTTATGTCTCCACTTGATGGGTTGGAGAAAAGATGAGCCCTCCATCCTGCATTGAGCGCAGGGGCGCCGTGAGTAACAGATGCTTCACTGGCTCGAAGGAATTGGTGAGGTTCCAGAACAATATTGACCGCTAAGATTTCCCGGAGAACGCCATAAGTATATAGCTTAGTCAAGATGTCAAACGTCTGACTTTCACTCTTTCCGATTCACTTGCAGGTTGCAGCTTGACCCTGACGAAGAGTTCCTCACTGGCAACCGGTACCATTCAGGTGAAGGATTTGTATTATCCAAACAGTTCAGATAAAATAATAAGTCAATATGTAACCTGTTGCTTTCCTCCTTACTCAGGTGCTGAGAGAAAGTATGAATCGCGGGAATAATGCCTCAGCGGTAAAAATCAGGTAAGTCTATTGTGGTGAGAAGGATTCCCCCTTGTTTGTCCTTTGTTTCACCTTGCTGTCCTTTTGTACCCTGTAGGGGCCAGGGTTACCAGCGAAGATAGCAGTGGAGCTGCGGCGACCCCGTGAAGAGGAATAGTACCCCCGGCGGTAAATCAGGTAAGTCTATGGGAGGGTAACGTAACATTGCCATCGTGTATTCCCCTTGGCTCACCCTTGCTGCTCTTGTCTTCCCTTAGGTGCCGGAGTGCGGCGGGAACATGCAGAAGGATGCGGTGGAAGTGAAGATGCTGCGAAGACCGGTGAGTTCAGCGCGGTGCTGCAGCAGGCGGAGGCGACGCGCATAAAAATAACTTCTTTCTCCAGCTCGAAGGCGTGTGGATCGGAATTCAGGTAAGGATCAAAGGTATTGCTCTTGTTCTAACTTTTCTCCTTCTTTCTCCCTTTTTCTAGGAGCTCCAGACTCGAGGCGGGCGTGGCAGAAGACTGGATGCAGACTTGCAGGCACGGTGAGCGTTACGCTGCTGGATGCAGAATAACGCGAAGCGTGTGCTGCTCTTCGTCGCTAGGTAAAGTAGTCCCATAGTCGCACAGGTAAATTTGCTCGCAGCTCTGCATCCGAGTAAGATTATATCTCTAAGAGCCTTGTGGTGCTATGGCGCCAAGACTGCACCCAATAGCCCCTAACAGGGGTTGTTGGGCTTGCTTGGAATAACTTTGTTAGGGAGAATTCTCTGTTTAGGCTGAATTTCCTAACCTAGTGAGTCCCCCAGCAGCTTGGCTGGATTTCTGGAGTTTGTTTTTTTCCATCCTGCCAAGAGTGAGACTCTTTTTCTCCCACTCTTGGACATGAATGTGTGTAATTCCTTTGAATGTCAATGTGTTCTATGGGCTATGGGGTCTTTTACTCCATAGGGTCTCATATGTTTTTCTATGTGTGTTACACCGCACCCTACGTGCCGTAACACTGGGGCGTCCTAGCGGACCTCCATCATAGACTCCATACCCGGGGACTGACTACTGTCTCCCCGGGCATGTAAAGTCACCATTGGCTTTACTAGACCTAAATTTACTAACAGAACTAGTACAAACCATCTTATTGTGGACGTACTAGTAGGGGTAATTCGATTACTCCTGGATCTGTTACTCGAGGGGGCACTGTCCCGTCCCCCCTCGTCGAGTTTTGGCTGGTGGCAGTGGAAACTACTTGTTATATTCGACCCGAATATAACCCTATGGGATTCTTCCCATTGTTGGAGATTAATACTTTTTCTCGTTAATCTCTAACATACCACCGGTTTATTTATCTTAAATAAATCTATCGGTTGGTATTTTCTGCCAGAACTCGGTTTTTTAAAATGGCGTCTGTGTTCGTCTCTGTGACTCCTAAACCAAAGGTTGAGCCCTTTGTTCCACTTTTGGCGGGCCTCTGTACAGAGAGGCCCTCCAAAGTGGTGCCATTCTGTCTGGGTTACCACAGGGGGTGTGGGAGGGGTTTAGGCACCCTGGACTGAGTTGCTCGTTGCCTCTGCAACTGAGTTGCCTTGCCAACTCAAGTCGCACTCTGGTGTGATTGGCCCAAGTGGTGAGCCTCCCCGCTCACCACTTAGCGTGTTTTGATTGACAGCTAGGCTGAATGAATGGGGGTTTTCTGCATAAAAGCAGGGCTTTTGGGACTGGATCTTCAGAAGTCGCCACAGGACCTAAGAATCCGACGAGGGTAAAGCTGAGCCGACCTGCAACGACGACACCTCCGGTGGAGCCCTGCGGAACCGACTCACCACTTCCCGACGACAGAGGAGATCTCCCTGCCGG
The DNA here is from genome assembly GCA_002915635.3 of Ambystoma mexicanum. NCBI lineage: Eukaryota > Metazoa > Chordata > Amphibia > Caudata > Ambystomatidae > Ambystoma > Ambystoma mexicanum. Next base: position 1,128,740,224 of record CM010927.2, on the reverse strand, counting down.
AGAGTCTCTTCCCCTGACTGGTGGGAACAACCAGTCCCTTTGCTTTTTTTCGCCTCAGGACGCAGTGGTCGAATTGCCCGTGCAGAGCACCTCGGCAACCGGATAGCCACTACCCCTGTACCGCGACCAAAAGGTGGTGCCTTGTGACGGAGCACTCCGCGGCTGGTCTCTTCCCTGGTGGTGCAACGATCTTCAACTTTCCTTCGACGACGAGATCATCTCTACTCTTGGCAAAGACCGCGACGTGCATCCACCACCAGGAACAACTGCCCCCGCCGGAGCTGTCTCTCCACAAACAAGGTACCGTGTCCGCCTGGCTTCCCTTTCGATCGGTTCGAGTGAGGTGTCTTAATCCTCTCCTGTTCCGTTGGGTCGCCTCCAAGCTTTCTCATGTATTGTTTCTGAACTGGTTCAATCTTTCGATAACAATTTGCTACAAAGACTTGAATGCATTTCCACTAGAGACTTTTTGGGACATCGCGCCTTGCCTCTCTCCGAGTGGGCCTGGCCTCTGAACTTTATGATCTATTGTGATTCTTGCCTTCCTGCCTTGCATTTGTCCGTAAAGTGGAAACTGTGT
>CM010927.2:1128689239-1128739624 GCA_002915635.3 Ambystoma mexicanum | reverse complement strand
GGGCGGCCAGAACGGAGCCAGGGAACCCACAATGGCTCTGATCTCCAGTTGCCAACTTTTTCTTTCAGATTCCCAAGGCTCTCCACAGAATTCTGCCCAAATCTCTTCGCTAGCGATGTCCAAAACCAGAAAGTTAGCCCACCAGTTGTCCAAAAATGTGCATTATCTGTGCCCCCTTGAGGAGAAGGAGGGAAGATACTATGCCCGGTACAAGTACAGGGCAGGGTACAATTTCAGCAGCTGGTGGACACGGGATCTCAAGCTACCCTTCTGTCCAGAAGGGCCTTTGATGAACTGAATGCAGGAAGGGGAGAGAATTACCAAATTCCTCTCACCTCTCTTCCTGGACAACTGCAGAACTTTGACGGGAAGGAAATTCCGTTGAGGGGACTGCAGACTTGGACATTAAAATTGGGCGACACAAGGTGAAACACCCGGTCATAGTAGTGACTCCAGAGGGCACCCCTTGTTTACTAGGGAATGACCTCCTGAGAAGGTTGTCACCCTAATAGATTGTGTAAACAAGGTCCTCTGGACCCAGACTAGCCGACCAATAAAATTAAAACAGAGTGTCAACCATGTTAGTTTAAACGGCACCTGCCACATGGTTGAACAAAAATCTGACCAAGTAGAATTTCACTTCCAGAATAACCAAATTCCAGACGTGACAGTAATAGCAGTAGGACAACAGACTGGTGATGGGGGTCCTCTCTATTTCTGAAAATCAACCTTCCTTCCAGTCTAAAGTGGTACTCCACGCTGGAAGGAAACACTCTGAGATTCTATACTAATCCACAATCAGAAACTCCCACTCCTATAGTCCAGAAAGATGTGAAATCAGCTCAGAGCCTGGCTGATATTCAGCAAATTGGAGGAGCAGTTGTTCATCCCTGTTCAGTTAAATGATGGGAAGGACTCTGTTCTCGCTCGAGTGTGTGTGAACAACGGTAAGAGCTTCATCAGCGAAGCCATGTTCCGCCAACTCCCAAAAGATCCAGCCATTCCCACATTCAAACTGATAGACAAATGGGAAATGGACCTGGAAGCACCTAATTCCAAACATCTCCTGCCAAGCAGGTGTATGCTCAAAATCTCCATTGGCAACAAGAGCATAGTCCATAATTGTTGGGTCGTGCGAGACACGTCACTGCCGCCTTTTACTTAGGCAGTGACATTCTCAATCGCTTTGCCATTAGTTTGGACCTAATAAACTTCAAAGCTTGGTCCCGATTAGCGGATAATCCCATGGGCTTTGATGATCCAGAAAAAGCATTTAGGTCAGCTCAATTGCTACCTTATGCAGTTGAAATTCAGATTAAAGAGGAAGTCACCATCCCAGAAAGGACCCGACAATTCTCCCTGGAAGTGAAAGTTAAAAGAGGACAACATTTGAAAAACCCTGATGCTTACATACATCTAAATGCTTCTCTCCAACAGCAAGGGTTGGGGGTAAACCCAACTCCATTAGTCAACATAGAACATGACACCATTCCAATAGAGGTGGATAACAGCGACTTAAAGAGTATTACTCTAGCCGCAGGCACCATTATTGGAATGGCGGTTGATGACCGACATTTTTCCATAGATTTAGGTAATGAACTGTTAGGGCCAATCCCCAAGGACTGCTTTGACAGTGACAGTGATGACAATACAACACCAGACAGGATTTTTACCCGGCATGGGGGGAACTTCCTGGTGTACACTTCTTGCCCTTATGGTAAGGAAGATGTGACTTGTGACTTCAGGAGGGATGAGGTGATTTTCCAGGTCCATGAGGGCTGCCTTTCCCACCTGAAGCCTCCAGTCCAAATCAGCACTCTGACCAGGGACTTCTCCACCCAGCTGGAGGAGGCCGCTGAGATAGCCAAACCAGAAGTCTTTCCAGGCTTCAGGCAGATGGTGGAAGAGAGAGTCAACTAGCTGATGCCTGTGTGACTCTGGAACAAAAGCAAAAGTTGAAACAAGTTTTCTTGGATTTCCAAGATCTCTTTGCGGTAGACTCATATGACTGTGGTCGCACTGACATCCACACAACAACAATCCCACGGACCCTGGCATGACTCCTGTGTTTGTGAAGCAATATCGCTTGCCTCTCGCATCAATGGAGTCCCTTACTGAAATAATTAAGAACCTTGAGTCCCGGGGATAATCCGTCCAGTCCACAGCACCTTCAATAATCCGGTGCTGGGAATATTGAAGCCAAACGGCCAGTGGAGACTCTGCGCCGACCTTCAGGGAGCTCAACAAACGGGTCCATACTTCCCGATGGCCTCTGCCCTACATTGACCAAGGGCTGGCCCAGATCCAGGGGTCACAGGTATTCACTGCAATAGACCTGACCAATGGATACTGGACTGTGCCTGTCAGTAGGGAGGACCAATACAAACTGGCTTTTACCTTTGGGGGCCAGCAGTACACATGGACCCGGACTCCCTTCGGATACCTCAACTCCGGCAATGAATTCAACATTTTCCTACATAAGGCCATGCCCGACCTGGGTGCGAGGGGTAACCTGGCTTATGTAGATGATGTCCTCATCAAAAGTTCATCTGTGGAGGAACACATAGCGGAGATCCGTTATGTTCTGACCAGTTGAGGGCCGCCGGAGCAAAACTTTCCTTTCAGAAAGCACAGTGGTGTAGAACCCGTGTTAATTTCTTGGGGCATGAGATTACTCCTCAGGGTCTCTGTCCCCAGGAAAAGAAAGTGGAAGCACTTCAGAAACTGAAAGACCCCACAACTCTGCGGGAACTAAGGAGCCTCCTTGGACTGACTAATTACAGCAGAAAGTTCATTGAGGGCTACGCAGAGATCACCAGACCCCTGATTCATCTCCTGAAGGGGGGGGTCAAGTGGGAATGGGGTCCAGAACAAGCCGAGGCAGTAAAACAACTCAAAAGAAGCCTCTCACAAGCGCCTTGCCTAGCTTACCCTGTCAGAAACAAGGAGTTCTTCCTGGAGACAGGGTTCTCTAATACGTGCTTGACGGCAGTATTATACCAAAAGCATGACAAGGTCAATAAAGTAATCTCCTATGCGAGCAAAACTTTATCCTCTGTGGAGGAAAAATTCAACGATTGTGAGAAGGCACTCCTGGCAACGGTGTGGGCATTGAAGAATTACGCCCGTTTATCCAGGGGGAACACATCATAGTGGAGACTCCACACCAGCCTCTGCAATATCTCCAAAGTGACAGAATCCGGGCCGGAAATGTGAGTAATTCCCGAATTACTTCCTGGATTCTGTCAATGCAAGGCTTTCCTGTGGAGGTCAGATATGGCCAAAACAAGAAGAGTCCCCTCGCGCAAGGTCTGGCTGACTTGCATGATTGTGCCAGAGAAAACTGTCTCGAGGACGAAAGTCTAAAAATCAAGGACAACATGGAGGCATACCTTAATTCCCCACACAAAGTCTTTGAAGAAGACAAGTGTGAGGGAATGCCCACTGTCTATGTGGATGGATGCTCTTACCATGTTGACAACAACGGGGAGAAAGAACTGGTGGCTGGCGTAGGGAATGCATGGGTGAATGAGTCCCCAGAACCCTCCGCTGGATACAAAATTGGTCCCCGAAGTAGTCAGGTGGCAGAATTGATGGCTGTGCATCAGGCCATCCTCACTGCTGTCCAGCATCAACTCCACGAACTGGTCATAATCACAGATTCGGATTATGTACGGAACGGGTTCGTGGAGCACCTGGTTAATTGGAAAACCAGAGGCATGTTATGTGCTAACAACAAACCCTTGAAACATGGGAAGTTGATCCAAAACATTGATGATCTGGTCACCTCGAATGAGATGACCATCTATTGGAAAAAGATCAAGGGTCATTCCAAAGTAGAGGGACCAGACAAAACTGGAAATGACTTAGCTGATCAGCTGGCCAAAACCGGGGCCATCCAAGGGGATCTAATTGAGATTGAGTCCCTGTTGGGGGAAATCCAGGTCACTGCTATCACTAGGTCCCAGACAAATGCTCACAACGACCTTTCAATTGCACAATGGAGTAAGGAGACCCCTGATGCTGATTGATTACCGCTCAGAAGGGGGATCCAATAATTGGTAAATTTTACCAGCACCTTGAGGACCCTGAGAACTTTCCCCTGACGGATACCGATTACATTGGGAAAGAGGACCTAAGAGTGTTGATGAAATGTCCAAAAATGTTCCGAATCCAAGACGGTTTGCTGGTAAGGAAATCCAAAGCTGGCCACGATCAGTGGGTGGTTCCTACCTCATTCCGAAGCCTGATGTTAAGTCACGCCCATGATGCGGCCACCGCCGGTCATAGGGGGTTTCACACAACACTGGAAATCTTAAGAGAGGTTGCATACTGGCCACACATGGGCAGGACCTCGACCAATACTTGAAGGGGTGTCTTGTGTGTGCACAATTTCAGCCATCATCCCTCACACACCGTGCGCCTCTCCAAAAGAGGGGGATGACACTGCCATGGTCAGATTTACAAATCGACTTTGTAGGCCCTGTGATTCGCTCGGCTAGGGGAATAAGTACATGTTGACTGTGACATGCTTGTTTACCAAGTGGGTGGAATGTCTCCCAGCCCCAAATTGCAAGGCAGAAACGGCAGCTGCCTTGATGATTAACCACATCTTTTCCCGTTTTGGTCTACCTCAAAGGATTGAGTCAGACAGAGGTAGCCACTTCACCAGTGAAGTAATGACAAAGATGTGGGAGATACTGGGGGTCAAAAGGAAGTTGCATATTGCTTACGGCCAGCTTCTTCTGGGGCAGTAGAGAGATATAACCGAACCATTGTGAGCATATTAAAGAAGTTTGTGGCAGATTCTGGGCCAAGTTGGGATATCCGATTACCTCTGGTCCTAATGGCCATCAGATCTACCCCTTCATCTGCAACCAAAATGTCACCATTTGAGTTGATGACTGGGCGCAAGATGGTGCTTCCTCAGCATTTGCTCTACAGACCCAAGAGCAGACACTGATAAATGCCTCCACAACTCATGAGTATGTGGAGAATTTAAGGAAACACCTTCAACATGCTTTTGCTTATGCTCAGCGGAATCTAGAAAGATCAGCTGATAGCATGAAGACCCACTATGACCTGAAAACTTCCAGGAAGGAATATCAGGTGGGGGACCGGGTCTATCTATACAATTTCCAAAGGAACCAGGCCAAACAGCGAAATTTTTGCCTACATGGAAGGGACCCTTTGAGATCATAGACAAGATCTCCCCTGTGGCCTACAAAATCCACATCCCCAAAGGTCTTTGGCAGAGGGGGAAGACAAGTGGGTCCACATAAACCAGTTGAAATGTTGCCATCCCAGGCACACTCTGCAACAACTGGAGGAATCCTCTGGAATCCTAGCGGGTACTGTCTCAGACTAATTCAGTTCCAACCATAAAACATACCACATCTAGTCTCTAAAATATTGTGATTTGCATGAAACTGTCTCTTAGTTATACTGTTTTTTTTTCAAAATAAGAATGTAATGTTTCGTATGATGAAATGCATATGCTGCCCCACTATCTCAACAGTGGTGGAAAAACGTCTATGAATAGGTATTGCCGCTCTTCCTTTGTCGTCCTAGGAGAAGAAAACCTGGAGACGGGCCAAGGAGGACGATCCGGAGACGCGAGCTGAGACGCAACGGGCCCGGGTACCGCCCAATATTCCCATCAGGACCGGCGAGGAGAACCGATCGATCCGACCGGATGGAGGAAAAAGATGCTGAACTGTGCCATCTACAGAAGTTGGAAGAAGATTATGCGGACAGACCGGTGCGTGGGTCAAAACCCTTGTGCACCCGACTCCCATCGACTCAAATTCAAAGTGCAGTCGCGTGGGGGGCTTGTTGGGTGTCCTGACCCACGTTTAAGCTATCATGCTACAACATTTGGTGCTGTGGGCTTAGAAAATCCAAGATGGCGGAAAACCCACATGTGCGCCAGAATCTAGGAAAACTGCGCAGTTTGTGCGCACACCAAAATGGTTGCCTCCTTAACTTCCACCCACCAGTGCGAGCAGGATGGGCCGGGGTGCCATGAGTGAAATGTGTGCCAAAGGAAAAACCGCACTTTAAAATCACCTTTTGTTTCTCTGAATGCCAGCTCAAAATGCCTATTTGCAACACATCCAAAAATCTCACTGAACACCAGCGGACATCTGGCAGAATAAAGTCTTGTGGGCATACAAAATCTGGAAAGAGGATGAGCCTAAAACAATGTTCATCAACAAGACTGGCTGAGCTGTGGATTTCAGCAGTTTAAGTAAATTTGGACTGAAAGACACTAAAAATCTAAATGTTTAAAGAAATGAGTGACCTACTTTTGAGTGTCACATAGGCTGCAATTGTTTAAATGTCATAGTTTTAAACTTAGAATCAGCATTCTAGCTGCATATGTAAAAAATTGTTAGTTATTTGAATGCAAAACTGGGGAACAAAAATGACATTTTGCTGAAACCTGGCTTAAAGGAGATTCAATTTTGCCTGGCAACTACCCCCATCAGGAGTGAAACTTGATTCACAAGTAACTTCCCAGGCCTGGCTGTTTCCTGCTGGCCACACTAAGGATATGCCATCTCTCTGATAATTGAATTAAGGGGAGCCCCACAGAATACAGGAGCTCTGAACAATGCAACCCCTTCACCCAGGCAGATGGTTTATTGCAGATGTCGTAAAACAGCTTCCTCTTGGCAGAAGCTGGGAGGGGCAGGGTCTCTGAGCTTGGCAGAAACTGGAAAGACTGGTTTCTGTACCATGTGACCTGAAAAACCACACCCCTTGGGGCCAGAACATAACTCTAAAAAGATGAATAACTCATAGTACGGACTTGTGAAAATTTATTAAATGACACCATAATTCTTGTGATTTTTCTGCCCACATTTAAGAGGTTTTAGAACCGGTGGCATGATCATGGGGCAAGCTAGCAGTTAAGAGGGTATTACTTAAAATGTATGCATGTTAAAAATCTGAAACTTCATCAATTAATGTCCATACTCCTTGCGCACATGTGTGTAAATTTGGGTTAATGTCAGAAATTGCAAAATCAGTTAAAAAGTGCAAAATATTGCCATTTCTGAATGCAAGCTCCCAGGAAGAGCAGATTTGGACAGGGTATACCTCCTGTGATATGTGATGGGTGCGTGTAATTTTAAACCAAATGTGTACCTGTGCAAATATGTTTTTTTTATCAAATATAGATTGTGTGCAATTTGACAGGGGAGGATCCTCTGACCCATAAAACCTACAGCATCACTCTGACTCACAGTTCCTTCCCCAATCATGGGAGAGGGGAGAATTGGGCCAATGGGCAGTTGAGAGAGGGGCTGGCTAGTGATGCTGCACACACACCCATTTTCAAAACACATAAAAGCAGACAGATCAGGACAGATAGGGACATTCAATTCCATTTGCTGCGGGACGCTCTGCCGGGAAAATCCATACTTACCTCCATCAATCTCAGAGAAAGCTGTGCAGAAAGATCCAGACTTTAAATCCATCAATCTCCAGAATCCAGAGAGAGAGCAGACCCAGACCAGACCGCTGTTAGCAGAACCAGAGAGAGCTGACCCAGATCACTGTGAAGAGACCCAGACCAGACCAGAGTCCAGTCTAAAACCTGACCAGATCCGTGGCGAGGCCTAATTCAAAAATATATTGTGAGTACCTAGCAGAACTGTGCAGAACCAATCTCTTAGTTAAAATAATATAATTCAATCTATTTTAATCTAAGTAGAACTGCCTCCTAACTGTCACTTGTCATTCTAGTTGCTAGTTGAACTTTAAAATTTCAAATCTGAAAAACGACCTTTATTTAATCGCTCATATCTCCGTGACCGTTTGTCCTAGAGACTTGCAGTAACTTTCATCTGGAAGCTGAGATCCTGGGCTGTCCTAGGACCCCAAAACGATAGTGCTAGTCCTTATAGTTCTGCCGCAATCGCGAAAAACGCACTCGCGAATTTTGCCGCGATTTGCAAATTTCTCAACGTGTGAAAACACCAGTTTTCTTGCTTTCAGTTGCCAAAAATTTGTTTAACCTGCTAGTTACTCCTAGATCCTTGCTAAAGTGAGCCTGAACTCATCCCAAGTATATTTCACTCACCCTGAACCTCATAGAGGGAATTAAAAGCATTTTAGTATATTTTTCACTTCATTGCCAGCACATATAAAAGCATTTTGGGCCTGTGTTGAAAACTCTGTAGTCTAAGCTTGCTGGGGTGAACTGAATTACATTTGATTGCATTTCTGAGAACTGTGTGCTTTCCTTCCATTTCCTTGCATTGCATAAAGGGGGAGGGATTGCCAGAGAAAAGTGATTACATTGTTTTGTTGAAATCATATTGAGTATTTTCTGTATTGCATTTTCATTCAACATTACATCCATCTGAACTTATATAAAGCATTCTCTACCACCTTATTCTTCTGTTCCTATTCACAAGTGTGCTAGTGCCAGACTATCCATTATGATTACTGCTCAGATTAAGTGTGATATTCAATTATTAATTTATTATAAGTGTGATATATATATCTATTGTTTAAATTATCAAATAAACCTTTTAACTTGCAAAACAGAACTACTTCTTGGCTCAGTGGGGTCAGGAGGATTCCAAGAGAGGGGTGTTATATAGGGGTAGTCATCCAGAACGCATGAACTGGACATAAAGATATATCAATAAGGGTTTCCATTCAGTATCCCAGACTAGGCATTGACTTAGCTGTAGTGTTGAACTGAATCCTCTTACAGAGGTCAGGTGTAGCAGTCTGCGAGGAAACACTTCTCTTTTGCAGGGGCCCCCTGTACTCATTGGTCTCGATCTGACGGCCTCGGGAGGGTCCAAGTTCGGGCACCATATGAAAGACCAAAACATGAGGCTTACTACAAAGAAACAGAAATAGACCAGTCACAAGTTCAAAGAACAACGTTTATTACAGTCGTACAAGTGGGTCTCTGCCGCCCCCGATGCATGCGCACAGACACCATGGAGGGAGAGAGAGTTACAGTGATGCAAGACTCCCCATATATACAATTTGGTTAACATTCAACACGTTTGTTCAGCCCCTTCATGTGATAGTGTCCATAGAGTTCGTGACCTATCCACATAGATGGTATTACCATGACAACATACTTGCATATTTCCCCGTCTCCTCACAGACAATTTACTGTCTGGGAAAAGGGCAAAGCAGTGCATGGGGCGTATCGTGTTCTCTAGTACAAGGCAACACTCTTTGCGCAGCTTATCTATTTTGCTCCTGGAGCCTAAGGTTAGTCTGCTCCATAGCTTAGCAATACGGTTTCTCTGAAGGAGCATGTTTCAGATGCACATTATTATAATTAACAGTCGAGAGGAGAAAGCATGATCAAGATAGGAAGGTACCTAACTTGCAGATTAGCAATGCTTCTTCGAGGACTTCAAGGTTCTACAGTGTAAGACAAACAACACACTCAGCATAATGTGCATTCCTGCCTGTAAGTGTCAGAATGTTCATGCAGCGGTCTCCTAGTGCGTTCAGAGCGAAATGCAAAATGAGCAAGGAACTGAGCAACGCAGCCAAGATGGCGGATAAAACAAAATGGCAACGTGGCCATTGTTATTGTGATGCGAATGTGCTTAGGCCAACATACATTACATAGCTATCAAACCAAATGTATTTTCACAATGCCTACCTTCAATGTCGGTGAAAATGGGTAATGTAGAGTATTGGTTCAAACCCCTACTGTACATTTTTTAATGAAAGAATAGGTCAATCATGAACCTTTTAAGGATTACATGGGTAAGGTGGTGAGAACGAGCATCAGAGATGCCATCATTTCACCCCCTTACCATGGCCCATACTAAAGACCTGTTTTACTGTTTTGAAGGTAAGTGCCTGTGCATCCCATCTGTGCAGTAAATCAAGGTACCACTTTGGAATCTTTACTGCCACATTTAAGGTGGAGGTAAAAATAGGCACAGTTTGAGCTACGCTAAGTCACTCTGGTACATTTGTGGGAAAAGGTTATGCCCTTCCATTTAAATAATTTGCCAACAGCCCCCGGGGGAGTGACTAGTGGATGAATGGGTATGAATGTCTGTGTGCAAGCTTGCGGCCTGGGCAAAGGGCATTGGAATGTACATGTTTTACTGGCAATTTTGGGCAAAGTCAACTTGATGAATGTAATTACATGGAGGGGTGTTTGGGGTGGGGGATTTATAGCACAGGGGCAGGCAGACTGTACATTTTCTGTGGCGTGGCATTTTTTCTCTCATATGGGGAAAGACCATTACATTGTGTGTTCTTACATGGTGGGTGGAAGCATTTGTGCAGCCAAACAAGGACATGATTTCACTGTAGCATTGCATGTTTTACTGGCATGGAGGGCAAAGTCCACTATAAAAGTTTCCTTTCATTGTGATGGAGGAGTTGGGCAGGCATTTATGTAACCAGCATAACATTTTTTTTTCTGTGGCAGAAGATTTTAACTGGCATTAAGGGCAAAGCCAACATGAGAATGCTGCAGAGCCAGCAGTAACCTGTTTTTTTATTGTATCATTATTTTGCTTAAGACTACTGCCCATGCAGAGAGTTGTCTGATACACGTGGATGCATGGAGCTTGGCACAGCCCTCTTGTTTCTACACTAAGTGAAAGATATAAGGTTTGATTAAAACACATATTTATATCTTTCTCTCAGTGCATTGTGTGGCATGCCCCTGCAGCAATATGATCATTGTGTGTTTTGTGCATGCTTGGTGGTCTATCCTGGCCCTGAGTGTGGCGTGATCGGTGCGTTGTTGCCAAGCTTGGGGGCATAGCCCCTCCAATTTTTTGCTATGCCACTGACTAGCACAGAACAAAAGAGAAACATTTAGGCCATAACACAGAACCAGGAATTGGTACATAAGAGAGAGAAACTGGAGGCATGAAGGAGACCCTAAACTGGGAGTAACAAGGGATGCAGAAACAGGAAACCTGAAAGAAAACTAAATTAGGAGCACCCCATGGAGGAAGAGAAAAGAATCATGAAGCAGAACCAAAAAACAGCCAATTACTCAAATTGTATTACTGCAGCATATTATCAAGACATTCCTGAACAGCTACTGCTTTGCTTGTAACATACACCCAAAACAGCTGACTGGCAACAAGATCCGATGGGCAAATCCAGATTTGTTCTATTTTACCAGGTCTACATTGACTACGATTCCAGTTGCCCACTAAGATGCTCTGCATGTCTCACAGACTTTTGTATTGCTCATGCTTTTCTTTGTTCCCATTTTGTAGTATACCAGACCAGATATAATACTCAAGACATAGGGAATTATGAATTATCTGCAAGATCCATACACTTGCCAAACCAGAATGATGGGGTGTGCAAAAGGCGTTGTCCATTTCTTTCAGATTTGCCACCAGTTCATGGAGCTTTCTTCTCATAGGACTAAGGGTCATATGGGGACAATGTTTTGTTTCATAAGTGCCCCAAGAAGTGGATTTTAACTAATCATGCCCCATTCCGTAAGCATATATAAGGTTCAGTTGCTAGGACAGTTCTTAGAGGCATTTGTCTAGTTGACTGCTTCTTGGGTCAATTGACAGGATATTACAGGAATAACTGCAACAAAAGAAGGGAGCAAAAGGAAGCAGTACGGTGATTCTGAAGAAGCAGTAGTAATGGAAGGCATTGAAAAGAAACAGAAAAAAACACAAGTGACAACAAAGTGAGGGAGGGGGGAGCACAATAAACATTACCAATAAACAAGAATAGGAGCAACCAGAGGAAAGGGAGGCACGCTATATGTAGGAGAGCCAAGATTAATTGCCACAAACAGATTAGCAGACACGAAATATGAATGAAAGGCAAGTATAACAGGAACGCTGGTAGCTGGAAGTAGGAAAAGTGGTAACCACCACCCAATTAAAAGGTGTCCTTTGCACCAATGCAGACATTTTTCAGTACGAACAAAAATTGTTCGATTTCTTGTGGCTAAGAACTTCACTCAAGTACCATAAAACAATAGCCACTGCGACAAAGTGGCCGAATGCTGTTTGGCCCCAAAGCCTTATGGTACAATGAAGTGTTGGAGCGCTGTTTGGAGGCCCTGCCTCCTGCCAGACTTTGAGGAAGGAGGCACAAAAAATACCATGCAGGCCGCCCGTGCAGCAAGGCACTGCATGCGGTTTTTCCACTCAGCCTTGCCATACACGAAAGCGTTGGAGTTGCGCTTGGAGTCCCTGCCAGACTATGAGGAAGAAGGCACGTACAATACCAGGCGAGATGCCCTTGCATAGCAGCCTGCCGTGAAAAAGGGTGCTGTTTGGCTGTTTGTTCTGAGGGACTGAGCGCACCTTCTCATCTACCCTCCAAGAAACATTGCGAGCATTTTAAGATACACGTAATCGCACTTAGTAACGGCAGTTAGAGGAGTTGGGCAGACCTCCGCTGTATTACACAGCTAAGAAACATTGCAAAGGGAAAAGCTGTTAAATACCCCCTTCATACTAAGGCGGTGAAAAGATCTGCCCAGTTTTCAAAGCATATTGATGAGGCTAATGTAATGATAAATGAGATAGAAAGTTTCTTGCCTGATACTGACCCCTAAGATTGTAATGGCAAATCCCCAGGAATTACAAGTAAGAGGGGGGAACTAAGATTGACTAATTGTAAAGTTACTTTAACCAAGGATCTGTTAGAGATAGGTCTCGCAAACTCCCAAGAGAGTCTTGCTACACAAATGAAAGTGGCTCCAGATACAACGAGTAAAGCACTGCTAAAACAGCCAGAGATTAAAATTTGCATTGATGGTAATATCACTCTCCCAGTATTACTAGATGTGGGCAACATTCTAGCTGGGTGTGAAATTTCAAAGGTACCAACACAAAGTGGGGTGCAAAATTATAGGGTCTCCATTTAAATAATTGGACAGGTTGCAAGCAAAGGGTCTGAGGGTGGGGATTGGAAACTAAAAAGTTGACTCATTTAGAGGCGCCTGGTTCTGCCACAATCTCTTACCCCCCAGAGATTGGTATTGCAAATATATTTGAGACTCTAATAATAAGGTGCAGATGTGAGAGGAATTGAGGGCCACCTGTAACACAAAACAGCAATCGTACGACCAGAGCAGTAGGGGAAGATGGGCCAGTTGAGATTCCAAAGCAAATTGTACTAACCCTGATGAATTGTACATGTTGCCTGTCAAGTCAAAACATACTTGTATTCGTTTTTTGACCTTCAAGTACAAAAATACAAATTACATAATAAAACCCTCAGATATATATAAAAGCATGAGATGCAAATAATCAATACAGCGTTTCATTTAAAAACATCAGTTTGACGACATTTAAAGGAAAGTTACATTTAGACATTTTAGCAACACTAGGCTTAAATATAAAACGCAAACAGTGCAGGTTTTAAGAACAGTAATTGATAACATAGATTGTGGGCACTGAATGAACAGCTAAAAGTGTTTAGAATCAATAAAGGCCAATGAGAGCAATGCTCGCAGCCTTGGACACTTATTCAACATTTGCCAAATTAATAATTCCATCCTTCAAAGCCCCATGTCTCTGTAGCCATGCCATGCGAATATAGCGAGCAGTTCCAAAAACAACATAGGGGGCAAACATCGCCCTCAGAACCGCATGACAGGGGTTAAATGACAGATTACTACATTATTTCGAACGGGTCTCAAATATAGACATCCCAAGTGGTGGGTATGTTACAAGTTAGCATGAAGTGAAATATATTTCATGTAAAGTCCACACATTGGACACAGATCTGTTTGTGACGCCCGCCATTTCGTGGTATGAGAACTTACTGGCAAAAAGCCCAGCCTGAACCCTATATATACATATATATATAAAGTTTTCTCAAATGGTGAAAGAATAGTATCCAAATATGCTTTGAACCCTAGTTCCACCCTAACTTCAAGGTATTCTAGACCAAATGTTAGCTTTGTAGTGTCAACTATTGGGTCCAATTACATTCTAATTTTTGCATTAATTTGTAGGGTATTTAGATCCCGGGGTAAGAGTTCCTGAGGGTTCTTCCACATATCAATAATATCCAATTGGGAAAGACATGTCTTTACATGTTGTAACCAGTTGAGACTCGTCTCCCCTCCTAGACTCATACCATGGGACAATGCATTCCTATATTTGCTACGCCTCACCCATTCCAAACTCTGGCTCAATTTAATGCTGGTTTAAGTGAAATTTGTGCCACTACTCAGTTATTATCAACTTCAAAATGGACCAGGGCCGAAAGGGCAGACACAGGCAAGAGCAGCAATTTCTGTAGGAATTAGTTTTCACAAATATTGAACGTGGAAATGTTAACATGTCCCCACAATTCAGAGCTGTATGTGGACGAGGATATGGCTTGTTTATGAAATAGGTTCAAGGCAGGGGAAAGTGCACCTCCACCATGTTTGGCAAAGAATTCCAAAATCCTGCCACCATATTTGCTTAGTGATACCACTGATTTGGCTACCTATACCCCCCAGCTACCAGAGTCGTCAAAGCGCACTCCAATGTAGTCGAAATGATTGACTTGTTGTATGATATAGTCACACATGTTGCATGAAATTCTAGGCACACAATAGAAAACTTGAAGGCAGATAACATTGTGCTTCGCAATGTTGCAGAGCTCAAGGCCTAGGTCATCGAGGTCCTGAAACCCTCAAATAATTGTCCCACTAGATGTAATCTGCACAGAATGTGTCCCGATTATGCTAAACCCGTAGACCGTGGTCTGCTAAATAATAACAATAGTTCCCTGGCGATAGAAGAAACTAAGGTAATAGATGCATTTGTCACCAACATACCTCTGGTTGCACAGCAAACATTATGGGGCTTTCTGTTAGGGGCAATAAAAAACCTTCAACACAAGTAATGGTCACAGGGATCTGCCACTGAGAACCAGGGCAGTAAAAAACGATTGGAAGCTGAGGGAGAGAGGGGGGGAGGGGTTGTGATTAGCCATACAAACATGACAAAAAGAATCACGATGAAAGATAGAAATGATGTCTATCTTGTGAATATCCAGAAGCTGGAGAGAGAGGCCAGATAACCTTGGGATGCTCTAACAAATAAGACCATCCACTAGATTAAAGCAAAGAGGGGATGTTGTGCTATCATCCGGAGTCATGTAATAAGCTGTATAGAGCATGCATCCCGAAGTAATAAACAGAAATTCTGCCACCCCCCCTCCCCCACGGCCTAAAAATCGCTTTGAGAGCCGGTCCACCAGCACACGGGAAAATTATGGAGCCAGGTAGAACAAACAAACTTGCCTCTCAAGAGAAAACGCTAGTGGATATTACAAGCAAGGATTTTACCCATGATGCAAGTTTAGAACTGGGCATAATAGCCCACAGCACCACATAAAATGCAGCTTAGAGAAAAGTACATCTGCTCTGGCATCCACAGCTAATGATAACTCCCCCACTGCGTGGGCTCTTGGTATGGATTGAGACCTCTGTTGACGCGATTGTAGTAGTGTAGCAGGGATTTTCTGGAGCTGCACTTAAAATCAGGGAATGACCAGGAGCTCTTATTGATAAATATGTACAACAGGCAATGTCCTGGTGAGAGAGTGGGCCTATTTAACCTGTTAAAGTAAAGGGTAGAACTATGGAGGGAGTTGCACCACTCAAAATCCTAAAATGATTATACGGGTTGATTTTAACTTATAATTTGAACCGTTGGTGGTGATGGAGGGAATCTGTGAAGAGGAGGGCAACACATGGGGCATTCAAGAGCTGATGGCAGCCCCCGGAAGCCAGCATACTGATGGCACTCAATTTTAGGGCATGTAATGGCAGTGTATCTGGAGATACACCGGCAAACCAAACTTTCACGAGTGGCCCTCAATAAATTCTTATAGATTTTGTTCCAATCAATTTAGAAACCTGGGCTTTGGTCAAGAAATTTGTGATAAGCACTAGGTATGAGAGTGGCCACTGCCCACTAGCATTAACTGTGGAAAACAATACTTTAGGGGCGAACTAAGGGGGTGACTGCAGGGTAAATACAGAATTGATTGTGGTTGGTCAAGCCAAACAGGTTATTAAATGGAGGACAATTAACAAAGAGGAGGCATTGCCAGAACTTTATGTCAGCATTCTGCCATTGTTGGAAGAAACTTTCGATAATGAACACACTACCAATGAAAGTATAATCCTGTCATATATTAGCACAATGGATAATCTCAGGGGGGTATTGTATATCAAGCACTAGGGCAATCAAGAAAAAGCCATTTAAGAAAACATACTGGTATGGTGCCAAGAGGAAAAACCAGAATACATTGACTGTGTGAAGAATGTATCCTCTGTAGGCATCATGGTGTTGCACCAAGCAAGAGGACGCTATCAAAAACTGATAACAACCAAGAAGGATGACCACGCATTTAACTCATGGGATGTATTATTAACGGCCATCAAAAATAAAGATATGATACATTTTTGGAAGTTGATGGGGTCAGGCACAACTGAGAACCATAGCCTAATTCAGGTAAATATCACAGAAGTGGTTTGGTACAAACATTTGAAGAGCCTTTATAGTGAAATGCATATATTTGCAGATCGAGCGCACACACCAACATGCAGCAAAAGATTATGGCAATCGCCCCTCATTTTCAGTGGGAAGAAGTCAGAGTCACTACCATGAACCAAAGAAAATGACAAAGCACCAGGTCCTGATTCTCTAGAGCAGTATTGACGCATCTAGAGTCGTGGGCAGAGGAAATTAAGATAATAAATCATCTGCAGGCCCTTTTCCAAACAGTTATTATCATCAATTACCAAAGCACGTGCCTGCAGCTCCTCCATGATAAATATGCGGCTTTAAGGAATATGAACTTATTCACCATGTTCATCGATTTAAAGGCCACTTTGACCGGGTTCTGATCACAAGCTTACGGAATGCGTTAATAGATCGTGGCTTACCAACTGCACTTTTCTCAACCATTCAACTCCTCTACACCAATAACAAAGCTGTGGTGTGGTGGAACTTGGATTGCAGGAAATCTAAGTCCTTTGAGATACAAATGTGTGTGTGCCAAGGCTGCGTGCTTGTGGCAAACATTTTTGTATTTTTGTGAATGGTGTCAAAGAATGTCTGCAAGCATTCCCCACTGATGCTCCAGCAATGGTGGAAAAAAGATATCCAATTGTTTGCCGACAATGTGGTTCTCATCTCGCTGACACCAATTGGGCTAAAGTCCCAATTCATAATATTTTAAGAGTTTTGCTCCGAGAATGGTTTATCTATTAATGTGCAAACATTTAAAATATTAGATTTTCGAACAAATAGGAGGAGGAAAAAGTGACGTTTGACATTGAATTGATGAGTGAGAAAATACAGCATGTTGGAACATAAAACTATCTAAGGCTGAGGGTCAGAGATAACTGCACCTGGACCTCCCAAGTAGAACAATCTGAGGTGGTGTTATCTAGGTACAGTTGAACCATTGCCAGGTGTACGAGAGAACATTGGAAACAGTGCAGTGAGGGTCTCATGGGAGGTTTACAGATTAGACCTGTATGAGGCTGAACTATGGGCAGTTTACACTGCAATTGCCTTTCTCTCTTTGAAAATAGGTGTGTTACAAGAGGGAGCCCCATCACTACCAAGGTGTGCTTTCATTCAGGCAATGCTTAGCAGCATTGTTGCTGTGAGTATTGAGCATACAGAGCAAATCAATAATCAATCCAAGCTTACTGTGAGGAGTGTTTTTAATGCAACATCCATGACCATGTAATGGCAACAATCAGAGGATCTGGGAGTCTCAGAACCTACTGGGAAATTAAGCAAATATCTGGCTATGAAAAGTATCTAGACAATGCAAGGTCCAAATATTTAAGTGTAGTATATACTAATCTTAGAATTGGTATATTGCCCATAGCTGCATTAAGCAACAAACATAATAGTGCCAGTACCAATAAATGCATCCACTGCTAATGTGCCTGCTGTATTTGGACTTGCTCAAAAGGTACTTGAAACCACTGTTCTTGGCATTAATAATAAGAGGGACTGCCCAAGCAATTGCACTGTTATGAATCAAATGATGAAATGACAGTACACCCTGTGGCAAACTATTTTTATAGAGCGTGGTTGAAGAGATAAGCTAAGATAAAAGTGACAAATGCACCCTCGTTAGATGAATAATGTGTTGCTGATAGTTACTATGCATTCTATTTTCATATAATTGGCTTTAAGAATTTGTATTCTATCTTATGTCATAAATGTGTTTATGTTATGCAATGTACTGGGGTCTGTATACTATAATGTTGGCTATGGCCAAAAATGAATTACATTGATCATTGTGTTTTCATAATGCCCAAAATATAAGGCCATAAGTCAAGGTAAAGTCATGCCTTCTACAGCAATTTGCACTGAACAACTTTTAAGTAATTTAATTACTTGAAACAATACCGAATATTATTGCATGTGTTTTTTTAAAATATAATTTATATCGTAGTTTCTGCCAATTCGTATTGTTGTTAAAATAATGTGTTACCACTACCCAAACAGAATGGCAATTCCCAATTAATAGACCTCAGAATATTGTACAACTCTTGCAATATCATTGTGTCCGAATACAAAAGACAAACATGTGCCTTTATCTAGCAAAAAGAAACCTTACTTAATAAGAGCAAAGAAAACGCATTTAGCAGCTTTGAAAGATTGTTAAATATGGTAAATATGGTAAAGCATTTTGTCAATCATGCAACACTTTCTTCATAAGGTTTTGTTCTTCATATTCCTTTTCCCGTTTTGCAGGATGGTGAGAAGATGTAAACACGACAACCGTATGATTTGAGTCTAATATTTCAACAATGGAGCAGGAATCTTGGAGACACCCGCGGGTGATTTTAAAGTGGCACTAAAATTAAATTCCTTCTAAATTCAGTGATCGGGTGCCACATAAGCCCATTCAATTAAACCAGGCTAATTGTTTTCCCAAGAGTTAAAGTTTGAAGTAGTTATAGGGGACACGTTTTATCAAGCATTAAATTTGACAGGTGGGCAGGTCCCTTTTCCCACCCCTAACTACGCCCTCGAAATTGATTGAACTACAATAAGTTTTAAATAAATTGTGCTGTCTACGAACATTTTGGATATACATGTTTATATAAAAAGATAAGTGCCTAAATATGTGTGATATAAATTTGATATACATTTTATATATATTTTATATAAATTGATTAAACTATGAATAGGACTGGGGTGGTTCTAAGGGTATGACAGTGCTGGGGGAGGGGCTTATAACCCAGATATATAGCTTTTGTTGTAGGCCTGGAAAAGACATGCACTTTTCAGACTTTTTCTGTGGTATTCAGCGTGGTATCAGGAAACTGTAATTATGAACGGCTACAGTTATGACAAGGGGAAACAAACCCTGGGGGTCCCGGAGATACCAATGATGGTTATGCCTCTAATTGTCCTACAATGTATGGTGGGATGGAAGATGATCAGTATTTGATGGCTGACTACGAAGCCGAAGAGTTCTGGGATGAGGATGACATGGTTCTGGTGCAGCTGCTGGTTGTGGTGCCTGTTCAACCATCCAAGGCCGATGTGAACTCTGATGATAATGACTGTGAATCTATGGATTTGCAGGAGGATGTGGCTATGATGTCAGAGAGTGACCCTGCCCCTCTAGGATATTGGAAGAAACAGGGGCCTGTGTGTGGGTGTGAGGAGAGCAATGCTGTAGCAGCGACTGTCAATATTTATATATACTGTATTGTGGTGTGTGTATATGTTTTTTACTTATGTTGTGATAATTGTGCTTTGAGAAAAAGAAGATTAAAATATGATGCTACATATCAATTACATTATATTGTACAACCTATATTTGTTTTAGAGGTTTGTTTGTAAGGTGACCTGTGTTTTTCTAAAGGATACACATATGTTTGTGTTAGTAGATATTAAATAGGTCCTTCCTTTTGTTGATTAAATACATTGTATTCCCATGCAGTAGGAGGGATTGACACCAGAATGTGGGTAACCCTTTGTAGAAATGTTTTGTTATATTCTAGCGATCATTGACGTAATATCAAAATATGCTTATTTTGAGGCTTTAAAAAAACAAGACGGTTAAAAAACAAGACGTTCAAAGACGGCTTTTAAACACATATTTAACAAAGGCTGAGTACCTGCTAAACTACAGCTGGACGCTGGTAAGGAGTTTTAAAAAGAAACGCTACAGAGTCTTCTAAAACAACACAGGGTGCATCAATTCATAACACACTCCGAAGTTAAAGCTTCTATTTCAGAATTCTTTATTCAGACTTTTAAAACATGGTTCTGATCATTCTTCATGGCTAAAAACACCATACATATGTGGAGGTGTTACCAGCATTTATACATGTGTATAACACACATCAGAGATCTATTGAAACCACCCATTTGGGTGTAACTCCACAGAATTCCTTGGAGGTCTGAAAAAAACTGTACGGCACAATTATTTTTAAAAAGGAGACACAAATACCCTTTTAAAAGGGTGATCTTGTGCAGTTCTTGAAACTCAAGGCCGTCTTTACAAAGGGGTATGAGCAGAACTACTGCGACAAGATCGTTATTATAGATGGAGTGGCTCAGAGGGCGGGGGGTCTTTATATATACAGACTAATTGATTATTCAGGTGAGGCTGTTCAAGGTGTTTTTTACAGGGAGAAGATCCAGAAAGTCAGCAAAGACCTACAATGAGGTTAGAGAATAGAAACAGTCAAAAGAGTAAAGATTGTGCCTCCAGAGAGCAATATCTAGTCAAATGGCTAGTGTGGCCTGACAAATTCAACAGTTTGTGGACGCCGGATCCCTAGAGGTGACAGATGTATAGCGGGCATGACATAGGACCTTATTACATGTTTGCCGGTCCTAAACAAGGGTGCCAGTAATCTTCAGGACCGGCAAACTACAAGTCTGCCTGCCAGAACTGCTGTGCCCGACAGGTCTGAAACTGGTGCAGCGGCCACGGTAGGCAGACTTGTCCCGGTAGCACCTGCACCATTAAAAATGGTGTGGTGCTCCTGTGTCCCCACTGGGGATTAACAATGGTACTAGTGCTTGACTTCCCGACCGCCGGACTTGTAATAGCCCGGTGGCTCCGGGAAGTCAGGCGCTGGTAAATTATTATGAGTCTGACAGCAACCCACTGGTAGCACTGGGAGGGTTACCGCCAGACCCATAATGAGGCCCATAGAGTCTACACATTTTTACATTATGCTACCAGCAACGCCTCAGCAAAAACATTCCCAGGGAACAAAATATCCAACTGAATCTGTCCAACGCCATAAATTTGGAGGGACAATGGACTGTGGCGCTCACTGAAGTTCAGTAAGTCTGCTCATGGGATACTTCAGGCAAAGGGGAAGCCAGGTTTATCATAAAACAAACAAACATTCCGAGGCTCTCGCCGGGCTGGTTCGCTGAGTGGTATTACCTGAACATACAGGAACTTGTCAGAGACATCAACAAAGCCATATCAATCATACCTGATACAGTGATACGACATTACAGCTAGACCCTCACCAATGGGACATTTTCCTGCAGGGTGCGGACGCGTCTGTCAGGTTTTCAACAACGGGGAGACTGCATAACATATTGGGAACTGTGCAATATGTTGGAAGCAAAGAACTGTGCACCAACATCAACAGGGATTTCATGAGAAATGAGAAATCGACCTGCATTCCTGTGTTGCTCTCCAATAAATTTAGATTTTGATTTTTTTGCAGAATATTAAATAAACTTAAGGTGCAGAGGAGATGATAACCAACCCTGGCATATGGGTTGTATAATATGAATCAAAGAACCTCAGCAAGATCACCGGGACAACCTGGCTCGAATAACAACACAGACAGCGCTGACGTAGCAAGTGGTGAAAGTGACAACTCCAGTACTAGCGCTAGTGGGAATCAACCACCAGTAAGAGGGCGAGATACCGGTAAATCCTACCACCTCCACAGCACCAACAGTTGAACCCCCTCCTTTTTTTAGAAGGAGGCGACAAACCAGTTGAGGGAAAAAGAAAGCCCAGGCAAAAAACAAAAAAAGGATTCGATCATTTTCAATATTGCATCAAAACACCTGAAGAAAGCAAAGGAGGACACGTTAAATCTTGGTATCTCCTTCATTCCGACTAATCACACTACCATTTTTGAAGAAGAAGTCAATCTTTTTAAACTGATTCGGAAAATGGAATTTAAGGTTTTCTTCGACTCAATCCCAGAACCCACTGTACAACGAAAAAAACATGAGTTTCTGGAAATTAAAAATAAAAGCACATTTCACCCTCAAATCAACCATCCAGTCATCAATCTATTCAAATCAAAACCACCAAAAAATTAAGACGTTTGAAGTACAGTACCTCTAACAAAATAAATATTAGGAGGCATCAATTGAAATTGATTAAAGAACTATCCGAGGACAACACTATTACACTCAAACTGGCAGATAAAGGTGGTACTTTGGTAATGATGGACACCGATATGTACAATGAGGGATGACTTAAATTACTAACATGGTGTTAGACAATGATCCGTCCATGGCCATAAAAGAAGTCATTAAGAAAACAATTGACAACGCCCTGGACTACGAATGGATATCTGACCACACAAGTGAATTTCTAAATAAAAAATGTCCAGTGGTTCCAGTACATTACACACTACCTAAGGTGCATAAAAACATGCACGATCATCCATTTAGACCCATAGTAGCGGGTATGGAGAGCATATTTCATCCGTTGGCTATTTATTTGAACAGAGCCTTACAACCACTGGTACAGAGGACTACTACATACCTGAAAAATACCTCACATTTCTTGCGACTACGAAATGAAATTGAGAACAATGAACCAACACTCATACTATTCACATTGAATGTAAATAGTTTACATACCTCATTCCGCCATGCAGGAGGAATTGCTGCATTAGACTGGTTTTTGCTCCAACATGATGACATCTCTATAGACAAAGAATTTGCAATTGAGCTGATTAAAATCATTTTATACAATAATTATTTTCAATTAAACAACACATTTTACGTACAGATCTCTGTGACTTCAATGGGCTCCTCCGTAGGACCGGTCTATGCGAATATTTGTATGTTCCATTTCGAAACAACTCACATTTTGTACAAAGAAACATGGAAAATTAAACTAATCTTTTGGAAATGTTTTATTGATGATATTTTTTGCCATCTGGATTGGATCTCAGGAAAAAATTACAACAATTTTTCAGTTATCTGAATAGCTATCATGAAAAGATACAGTTCACCCTAGAAATTGGTAATCCTAACATCCATTTTTTAGACGTTAACATCTCGAGAGTTGGTAACAACTTCACTACAGAAATGTATATGAAACCAACAGATGCAAACAATACCCTACACTTTTCACGCTTCCATTCAGCTCACCTCAAACAGAACTTACCCTCTAGCCAATGTCTATGGGCTAAAAGGATAACATCTGACACAACACAACTGGCAATGGAATTGGAGAACATGAAAGGAAGATTCATGAAAAGAGGGTTTCCTGAACAGACAATGAATGCTGCCATAGAACGGACCAGACTACTAAAAAGGGAAGACCTTTTGAAATAAAAACCTAAAAAGGACAATACAAGACTGATTCGCACTCTCAAATATACAAGTCAGAGTTTTCAAATACAAAAAATAATTTTAAAAAACTGGGATTTGTTTAAATCTGGTGCCAATCTCAACAAATTATTCCCTGAACCACCGATGTTAGCCTACAAAAGAGATAGAAACCTCAGAGACTCGCTGATCAAGGCAGAAAAAAGCCAAAAACAACACCAAATGTTTCTTTCCAAAAATAAATATGGAAGTTTTGCATGCTTGAACTGTCAACACTGTTCTAATATTTTGAAAGGAGACCATATCCACCACCCTAATAGTGGAAAGAAAGAAAATTCAACTCAAAGACTACGCAACATGCAAGAATAAAAATATGATATACGCCCTAAAATGCCCATGTGGTAAATATTACGTTGGCAAAACTTCTAGGAAAATCAAAGAACGTCTAACGGAGCACAAATCAAATATCAGAACAAGCAATGTTAAATTTCCTGTTTACAGACACTTTCGTGAAAACAGATACAATGGGCCTCATTAAAAGTGTGGCGGTAAGGGGGTTAACGGCGCGGGTAAAGGTGCCGGAGCCGTCAACCTCTTACTGCCTCATTACGAGGTCCTTTAGCGGGTCCTGCTAAGGCTGCCTGGTTTTACCAGGTGCCCTTAGCAGCACCCGCTAAGGGACCAGCATGCTAATAACGGGCAGTTATTAACGGACCCATTGTTAGCATGGTCCCCATTCCCATTGAGCCCTATGGGGGCTCGAATGGGAATGGGGATGGTTCCCTGAATGGGGAAATACCGGGTCCTCCAAGGTTGGAATGGCCCGGTATTTCCCCATTCCGGGAACACGGCCCCGGTATGCGGTATGGGGGTAGCCATGGCGCTAATAGCGCCATGGCTACCTCCAACCTATTAGCGCCATGGCTACCTCCATCCTCGTAATGACCCCCAATATCTCTCAACTACGATGGGTCATCTTGGATGTGATCCATCAACTACCTAGAGGCGGTGATCTTGCAAAACGCCTCTTTCAGAAAGAATTATTTTGAATCCATAAAATGAATTCATTAGCCCCATTCGGACTAAATGAGAATTTCTACTTGGTTCCTATTTTCTAAAAACCTACATTGATTACAAACCAGAAATTGGAGGAGTGAGGTAATAATGAGCAGACGTACAACCATTAACAAGACCCATAAATTGATTTGTTCAAAACCTTTTTGGGCAATAATATGCTATGATATATCGACACAGAATGTATTTCTTAAAGATCAGAATGTGAAGATTAGGAGATATGTTGTTATGAATCTATGTAATACCTTAGAACGGTTCAACACATGGGTAATTGGCTCAATATGTTGACACAGAATGTATTCCTGAAAGATCAGAATGTGAACTCTTAGGAGACAGGTCGTTATCAATCTCATGAATCTATGTAATACCTTAGAGCGGTTTAACACATGGGTAATTGGCCCAATATGTCATATTGTGATCCTGAGTTCCTGAGACAGGTTAATATTCATCTAATATTCTTTACTTGTGACATCTATCAAGATAGTCGTGAATTGTTGTCCTTGACATAGGAGGATGTATATGTGGCATGCTTTTTGGAAATTTCATCTGATGATATTAAGACTCTAATTTCTCAGTCTTATTAATATATATACTTGGTGCCATCGATTCTACTAAATTCTGTTAGATCATTTACCTCACATTCATCTTGATCAGTATACACCACGAGTTCTAGTAATTTGAGAACTTAAAAACTCAGGCTGATTAGAACTTGATATTACTCATTTAAATGATCCACACTTTGAATACGTTCGTATTCACCATACAAACTGTAGTCACCTTATGATGGCATGGCGCGCATGCGCGCAATGACGTCACATTGTTTACATTGTGATGTCGGCGCGCTCGTTGGCATGATGACGTCATAAGCACGGGACAATACGTATGGTGGCCATTTTTTACACCATCCTCATCTGGAATCTGATCTTGGATGGAAAAGTGCATTTCCTCATGGTCTACCTTTCTTTAACTCCTAGTCAAGTAAGTTATCCCGGGAAGGGGCTTTTTAGCATCCTCTCTTCTTAATATTTTTTGAGGATATCCTTTCTGTTTACCCTGTTAATAGGGATTTTATTTGTCCTTAGGCCTTCTTCCCAACCTTGAAAACACTAGGCAGTGTTTGACATCTTACGTGCATCTGAAGCTGTGCACAATCTTTTTACCCAGAGGGACTTATGGCCATGTTCTAGTCTGCACTTTACCATTGGCGGCCTCTGATTTTTGGTAAATTCTTTCACTACCCTCTAATTTTTCCCAATTACCTATTATGAAATTATTTTATATTATACCTTAAATTTCCCGTTTAGGTGTTTAGAAGCACCACATAAAAGATCCTTCCTCCGTTTGGATCCTCAACCCTCACTTGAGAGGCTGTAATTGATATGAATCAGACTCCACATAAGTATTGATGGCCACAATTTTGGGTAAGCTTTTAATACAACTCTGATTAAGTTGTTTACTACTGTGACAGACTGTTCCCTTTTTTTGAACCCTGGACTTATGGTCATTGCTGCACTTTCTCTTAGGGGGACTTGAGATGTACTGATGCCTCCTATCATACTAATCTTTCGAATCTTGGAAATATTAGGGTACTACTATGAATTTAGTGTCACACATAAGGAATTATGTAAACATGTTGTCTTTTCAAAAAAAAATTAGGTTTCTAAAATATGTTGTCTTTTGAACAAATACTGTGAATAACGTCTGAAATATTTTTCCATCTTTGACGATTTTGTGTACTAATGTATACCATTTAAAATGTCATTCATAAATTTGCTTATATGCCCCTGAAGAAGAGATCATTTTCGAAACGCATTGGGCCACAAATAAATCATCTATGTTTTGCAAGAAAATTGATTGTGTCAGTTTATCTGATATGCATCTAATTATATAATGAATTGTTTATTGATGTAAGTAACACGATGTGGAATCATATGGAAACAAATATACAAAATACCATCGAATGACCTGGACTCATAATGTTTTTTCTTTTTTTTTTTAATTTCTTTTTATTAAAATTTAACATATATAACCAGTCAACTTCAAAAATCACATCAACTCCCACGTCCCTCACCACCCTCGCTCCTCCCCCCAATTGTAGCACCCCAAAAGTCCACCGTTCTCGATACCTCCTCGCATGTCCTTCAACCAAAAAGGTCCAACAGCTTTAGTCTCTGTGGGCACCATTGTTCCAGAAACTCCCCCCTCAGATAGTCCAATGTGTCACCCAACTCAGCATCAAAGCTCTCCAGCTTTCCCTTCACTGCGTATGTTGCCCATTCCAGTGAAACAATATCCCACATTTTTCTTAACCAGTCCTGCTCCGTGGGGATTGTTGGGCTCTTCCAATTGTGCGCGGTTAAGCTCATTGCTACTAGGATGAATACTGTTTTTGCTTTACCCCTCCCCATCATACCCCCTTCCCCTCCCGCCCCCTCATTCCCAACAAATTTCCCTAGGGTCTTGACTGCCCTCCTGCCCTATGATCTGGGAGAGAGCCCCAGCAACCTACCGCCAGAAGGGTCTGATACGCGTGCAATCCCACCATATATGAGCGGCCGAGCCCCGTTCCCCACAACCCCTCCAACAGTCCCCTGAGATAGCTGCGTACATCGCATGTAGCTTGGCCGGGGTATAATGCCAGCCGAAGATATACTTATACCAAGCTTGTTGTAGCTGGGTTGCCTTGACCACTTTGGGGATTGCCTTCCACAATCTTTCCCAATCCTCTCTTTCCCTCTCCGCCCCCATCCTCTCTTCCCATGTTCTCATATATGGCCATACAATTACCGAGCTTGCGCTTTCAAGAAGCTTATATAGATCCGATATCAGACCCTTAGAGCCATCGTGGGACAGGAGGAATCGTTCAAAATGTGTCAGGTCCCGTGTGGCAGCCCTCCTCATCTTCACCGACAGCACCCAATGCCTGATTTGAAAATATCTATGCCTCTCCACCTCCCCCACCCCGAATTCCTGCTTACATTCTTCGAAGGTTTTCATCTTACAATTGCTGAACATATCCCTCAGCGTTCTGCATCCGCCGCTCTCCCAAGCCCGAAATGCCCCTTTCTCCAGGCCCGGCGTGAAGTCCCCATTGTTGAAAAAGGGGACAGGAACAACGATATCTTTCGTCTCTCCACTACCCTGTCCCAAGTCGACACCATCCCCTTTGTAATGTCTCTCAGATAGACATGTGACGGCCGTAGTTTCTGTGGTAGCCACAATATTTCACCCAGATGGTGTCGAGCGACTGCCCTGTCCATTCGTACCCAGTGTTTTACATATTCGGCTGCCAACCACTCCCTAAGCACCCGGAGGAATGCCACTTCGTGATAACGCCTAAAGTCGGGCACCCCAAGGCCTCCGCATCCCCTTGAAGCTGTTAAAAGACGCCATGATAGACATGGCCGTTTACCTCCCAAAATAAACCCTTTAACCACCAGGTCAAGTTCTTTAAAGAAGCTTGCCAGGGCAGACAGTGGGATAGCCTGGAAGAGGTAGAGTATACAAGGTAAGATTACCATTTTAATCGCCTCCCTCCTTCCTAACCAGGAAATCCCGAGGGCCCTCCACCATCTCAAGTCCCTCTTAACCTCGGTTAGCAGAGGGAGTAGTTCACCCCGATCCACCCATTCAGGGAGGGGGTTATCCGAATTCCCAAATATCGTATCCCGCCCAGACTCCATTTGACCGGGGAGAGCACCTTCAGCTCCCTAGCCTCCCTCTCCTCCAGAGATAAATTCATCAATTCCGATTTTTGCCAGTTGATCCTCAAACCGGATACCCCCCCGAAGTTGGTCAGCACCGCTATGCACTCCTTAATGGATTCTTTCGGCTGTGTCAACATGAGCAGCATGTCATCTGCGAATGCTGCCACTTTATGTTGGTCCCCCCCAAATGGTACGCCCCTGACCCCATCCGACTCCCTTATGGCCACTAGGAGAGGCTCTAAATATATTGCATAGAGCAGGGGAGACAGGGGACAACCCTGTTTAGTACCTCACCGCAGTCTAATCGGGTTCAAAGTTTCCCCATTAACCAAAATTCTAGACCGGGGGTTCTTATAATTTGCCTCGATCATGCTGATAAATTCCAACCCCAGACCCATCCTCTCCATAACCTGACCACTCCACCTGATCAAATGCTTTTTCAGCGTCGAGCGCTAGAAGTATCGCAGGAGTGGTCGTTTTCCGTGTCTTCTCTACTATATGGGCCACCCGCCTGATGTTGTCGGCCGTCTGTCTCCTTGCCACAAATCCAGACTGGTCTTGATGGATCAATGCGGGTAGAAACTTCTCTAGCCTCTTTGCCAATAATTTAGTGTAGATTTTTGCTTCCGTATTTATAAGTGCGATGGGACGGTAAGACGTACACTCCTCGGGGTCTTTGCCTGCCTTATGTATAAGTGTTATCTTAGCCTCTTCCATTGAGGGGGTGATACTACCTCGGGTCCTAAAGGAGTTGAATAATTGTGCTAGGTGAGGAACCAATAGAGGAGAGAAGAGTTTATAAAATGATGCTGGGTAGCCGTCCGGCCCCGGGGCCTTGCCACGGGGGAGAGCCGCTATGGTCGCCCTCACTTCATCTTCTGAAATTGCTTGCCTGAGTTCTAATGCCATGTCTTTAGACAGTCGCGGGAGGGGAAGGGCTCCCAGAAACTCCCTTTGAGGGGTCGGCAAAGGGCTTTGTGTGGAGTATAATTCTTCATAGAACTCCGCTAGTCTCCCCTTTATCACCTCTGTCCTAGTGAGTCTGACCCCTTCCTTACTCCTCATGGCTACTATAACCTTACGCTCCCAATCTCCTCACAAGAGACGCGCCAGGAGCAAGTCTGCCTTGTTTGCTTTTGCGTAGAACTTTTGTCTAACCCTAAGCATAGCGGCCTCTGCCTTTTAGTTCTTAAGACCCTCAAATGGCCCTCGGCTGTCTTGTATTCCTTATATATTTTTCTAGATGGGTTAGCACCCAACCGTACCCTGGCGGCCTCTACTTCTCTTTCCAGCTGCGCCTCATGTTCCCTTAGCTGCCTATTTCTTTCCACCTGCAAGGCGATTAGCTCAGCCCTTAGAGTGGCCTTAAAAGCGTCCAATCTGGTCTCAAGACTCGTGTCTATGCTATTGTTCAGCTCGAAGTAGCCCCGAATCTTACTTTCTATCTCCTCCCGCATTGCCCGGTCCCTCAGCAGAGCCTCCGGAAATCTGCAGTTCCATACCCCGGTTCTGCATCTTCCCAACCGAAGCTGCATCTGGACCACCTTATGGTCCGCTATCCCCACCGGGCTGACGTCTATTGAATCTACCCGCCCAACCAGACTCGCCGACACCCAGATATAATCGATTCTAGATTGAGTTCTATG
The DNA here is from genome assembly GCA_002915635.3 of Ambystoma mexicanum. Taxonomy (NCBI): domain Eukaryota; kingdom Metazoa; phylum Chordata; class Amphibia; order Caudata; family Ambystomatidae; genus Ambystoma; species Ambystoma mexicanum. Next base: position 1,128,709,636 of record CM010927.2, on the reverse strand, counting down.
AACATCGGAGATGAAAGTGAACCCATCCTCGCCTCCCCTCAGCGCTCGCCATACGTCTTGCAGACCCGCATCCTCCCATTTCTCCTTCAGCCGATACAAGGCCACTGCCCCCCCACCAACCCCCTCCTGCTGCGTACGGTCCCTAGATCTGTCCCATGCCAGGTTCAAGTCCCCCATCAAGATCACCTGACCTCTTGCAAAATCCTGTATGATTCCCAGCACCTCCCGCAGGAACTGGGCCTGGCCCACATTAGGTCCATACACCGAAGCAACAGTACAGGGTGACCCCCTGTGCTCCCCCTCACCATGATATATCTCCCATTCTTGTCCCAAAGGTGTCAGCGATGCGGAAATCGATCCCCCTCCCGAATGCCAATGCCACTCCCCCTTCTTTGTAGGGCCGGAGGCGAATAAAATCTGCGGGAAACCCTTCAACCTCAGCCGCCCCTGGTCCTTTCGTAACAAGTGGGTTTCCTGAAGCGCCAACACATCCGGCCTATGGGATCTAATGAATTGCTCCAGTTTGGACCGCTTGAGAGGGGAGTTCAATCCCATAACGTTATGTGTTAGCCACTTGAAAGGTAAACCAGCAAGTAGTAAGCTCCTGTTAGTCCCCCTCCCCTCCCCCAGCCTCACCTTGATTATTTTCGACCTCCCCCCGGAGAGGATTACCTGAGCCATAGCTTCCCCTCCACTCGCCACCCCCTGCCCGCCAGCCATGAGAACAGAAATGTCCCATTGGGTGCCACAATCCCTACCCCAGGCAACCCTCCCTCCCTCCTCTCCACCCCGCAACCCCAACTTTAGGTGAGATCCCCCCTTCTCCCCTCCCGCCCCCCATTTACCCGCCCGCGCGCCACTGCTCCATCCCTCCCCCCACTGGGCCTCATCGCCCTTCCGATCCCAATATGGCGCACTCCTTCACACCAAGCTCTTCTTCAACCCGTTAGGGTCCACACCCTACGTACTTACGTATCGTACTCCTACTCACTTACTACTTTTTGCCATCTGTACCACCCTCTGCAACGGCCTCATCGCCCTCTCTTCATCGACCCACCCTTGACCCTTCGGCCCTTCCGTCTCCTTTCCTCCACTGTAGACCACTCCCACGGCCTCTCCCTCGCCGGTTCCCCGTAGAAGCCACCACCCCCCCCCGCCCAGGGGCCCTCCTCCAAATCGATCCCCAATATGCTAGCTCCCTCCTGGGCAGAGTTATCCTTTTTGAGAACCTTCCCACTCAAATACAAGCCCGAAGGGAAATGTCCACCTGTACTGTATTCCGCGTTCATTTAAAACTTTCAGCACTGGCGCCATCTTCCTTCTCTTTATTAAGGTGACATTGGCCAAGTCCTGGTATAGGGCTATCTGCTGGCCTTGGAATACTATTGGCTCTTTTTTCCTTGCGGCTTGGAGCACTGCCTCTTTCTGCGCGTACCTGGAGAAGGCAGCCAGCACATCCCTTGGCCTCGCGCCCGTGCCTCTAGCAAGTCTTCCAACTCTATGTACTCAATCTAACTCAATGCAGTCCGGACTGCCCTCTCCCAGGATATCCGCAAAGATGCCCTGAATTTCCTGCTTCAGGTTCCTGTCAGCGACCGATTCCGGTAACTGCTTCACTCTGATATTGATCCTCCGGGACCTGTTCTCGATGTCCTCCATCTGAATCTCCAGATTCCGGTCACCGCGTCCAGGTGCTCTATAGCCTCACTATTTGCCATCGATTCTTTTTCAACTTCTTGGAGCCCCATTTCTAGAAGATCCGTCCTTCCCAAGTTGTCTCATATCACGCTTAATCTCCCCAGGGCCTCATTCAGGTCCGTCCGCATTAGCTGAAATTGTTCCTGAAATGTCTTGGCCAGGCTTGCATGGAGACCTGGATTTCCCCAAAAACTCTTGTCCGTTAACCTGGGCCAGCTCCTGAGCCCCTCTGCTGTAGCTCTCTCATCCGTCCCTCATTTCTCTCACCGGGTCCTCACCCAAGGCCTGCCTTGGCCACATAGCGTGAAGGGTGCTTTGAGAGTCCTGAGGACACTGCGCAGTCTTCCCGCTTCTCCCTTTGTGGCGCGTGACCATCAGCGCAGAGTAGTTGCGATTGCGTGCCGCTGGGCTCCTCCCGTCAGCGCTCCCCCCCCCCCAGCTAAGGATGAACCACACACGTGTCCACCACGAGGAGCAAGCAGCTCACTTAGCGCCGCCTCCTGGCCTGCGCAGTATCATGGTGCGCCTTGACACCCTGCCTCTCTTATTGCCCACAGTTAGGACTACATTCATTTAATAGGGCAGCTCCTGGGCGTCCTTCTCAGGGCTGCATACACACACAAAAAAAAAAAGAAAAAAAAAGGGGTGGGAAACAGTCACTATTTGCTTTGTGGCCTCCTTTTGGGTCTCAGGTTCCTCCTGGTCCAAGTGACCTCCTCTACCGGGCCCTAAGGCTACAGAGCAGTAGCACCCAATATCTCTGCCCGTCTGCCACTTACTGTGTTGTCCAGCAAGGGGGTGCTCCCTCTGCCAGCAGCAAGGGCCGCTCTTCCTCTCCCCTGCCCGCTTACGTGCAGGCCGCAGTTTGGCTCCTCCAGAGCTCTCCCTCCACACAGGGTCCCGCTGCGGCGCAGGGCACCAGGATTCGGGGCCCGCGAACCAGCGAGGCCCTAAGCAGGTATCCGTCGGGGGTTCTACTTCCCCGCTCCACTTGCGAACGAACACGGAGGGGACCGCCTCCCCACCATCTCCCCAGGGCAGGGAGGCCACCACGCTTGCCAGCGAGCCCCTCTGGTGGTCCAGTGGATGCCACAGCCAGCCCTCCATGGCTGAGACACTCCTCGGCCGGGGACTCCCGCAGCCCAGCTCTCGTCAGAGGTGAGTCGCTCTGCCCCTCCTCCTGTGTCCGGGCCTTGCGGCAGCCCACCTGCAGCGCTGCTATCCTCCCGGGCTACTCTGGTCGGAAAAAGGACTCAGCTGGCTATTGCTCCTCTTCTCGCCCGAGCCGAAATATTCCCCCGCTGGATGCCGGGGTCCTGCCACACTTCTTAGCGGATTGCCAAGGTGCCGCAGGGTGGTGGACCGCAGTACTGAGGCTCGCTGTTCAGGAGCACACGACAGGCACGTCTATCTGTTACCCGCCACCATCTTGGAATCTCAGACTCATAATGTTTTGAGCCATTGATAGTGTGCAGAGGACGGGAGTTCCGAAATATGGGTACTTTATTGTTTTTTGATCAACAGGGATTTCTACAGCCTACTGCTTTACAGCGATATCGTGGAGTATCAAAGGGTGGGGGAAAGCTACACCCGCTACATAGAACCGTGGAGATTAAAGGGAACAACAACACCAATATTGTGCACATTCAATGCAACAAACCCGATTACGTCCCTGTGTGTAAAAACCATTTCAACACCATTAACATACAGATAAGAGACGATCAATGGTAGTGTGTATCATTTAAATATGGAAACATTTGGCTGCGGTTGCACTTCAGACTGCGCCGACTAAAAGACTAATAGGAAAGCTGTATATTGGCTGTAGTGAAGAACTATGGAGACCCCGGGGTCTATATGGAATATTACAGGAACCAGACCGCATATATTAGCAGAGGCCCTGTAATGAATGGAGCGGGACACATCAGTCTCTTTAGAAGTATGATCAATGGCCTTCCTATGTCGCGGCTTTGAATCAGCTAAACCACACATAAAAACAGCATCCACCAATATTGAAAAATATGTCATGGGAAGTGTGAGAACAGCGGTTGTCGAGCATCTTTCCAAACAGAAAAAGAGGGCCAGGATGGATCAGGATTCATTTAGCAGATCAGGGGCCCGACGCGGACAGCTGAGTTAGTATCCTTAAAAGACCCAAAGGAAGTGATATCTTTTAAAGAACCATGGCCTTGTTACAAAGGAAGTGATATCTTTTAAAGAACCATGGCCTTGTTACAAAGACCCTTTGGGGAGTGTGTGAATTATGAGCTCCATTTTGTCACTGTATTGCGACCCAGACCAGCATCGGTAACAGTTGTTTCATGGAGAGTTAGTCTCTGGGGGCTCTACCACAGCTAGCACCCATAGAATTCTTTGTATTGGGGTCAATAGACATGTATCTGGATTTGAACGATACTCTGCTGCATCTAACCTGTAAAATAACAAAGGTGGACGGCACCGACATTGTGACTACCGCCTGTGCAGCCACGATCACCTATCCCATACCCACCATGTTCAATCAGGTGGACGTGACATTTGATGACTGAATGCTAATGCAGAGTGATAATATGTGCGCCTGCAGGGGCCTATATAGAGAGCCTATTAAATTATGGCCAGGCTACCCTGAATAGGAAGCTCTCGGCAGGCCTCTTTTACCATGACAACGCAGGCCATTTTAATAACACCGCTCAGGATGGCGAAAGCACAGGGTTTACAAAGAGAGCCTGTCATGCCATGATCAGTAGAGTATTAGATTTACTAAGTCATCTATATGCAGACCTTTTCATCCAGGATAAACTACTGATCAACGATGTCGACCTTAATGTGAAACTATCCAGAAACAGACGTTTTTTGCCTCATGAGCGGGGATGCTGAACAATACAAGCTATTCATTGTATCGGCGAGTTTATTCGTTAAACGTGTGACCATCTCCTCGACCATTACACTGACGCATGCAGAGACATTGAAAATATCTAACATAAAGAATCCAGTGGAGAGGGTCACACTTAAAGTCTACAGCATTCGTACCAGCAGCTTTGGTACCAGTCAAACCAAACTGCTTTTGGGGCGGCTCCCGACAATAATCATCATGGGAATTGATGAAACCGTAGCTATCACCAGCGCATATGATTGAACTTCCTTCAACTTCAAACACTGTAACATGAACAATGCGGCTCTGCATAAGGACAGTGTCCTGATCCCTGCCAAAGCATGCGCGCCAAACTTCGGACTTCCGAACATAATCAGATATTACATGGGCCTGGTGACTGTAACGGGGAAGCACATCCAGGATGCACCAGTTGCAACTACACACAAGTATGCCCTCAGCTATACAAGATGTTACCTAAGTTATATAGACCTAGCAAAATGTTTACAGTGTGTCAAAAAGGTAAATATGGGTTGTCTATCTAGTGGTACATGTATCAATAAAAGAACTTTTTAAAAATCAACAAGCGTTGTGTGTTATTATACATAATACATAGGACAATGTATTAAAGAACCTGGCTGTTTTATTAATTGAAACATGTTTATTTATAAAAAATGAAAATACACATTTAACACAGAAAGGAAAAAGGTTATACCACAAACATTTCAATACAAAAAGACAATAAATGCATACATTCAGACAATGGATGGTTGGCATTTGTCAGATAACCACATAGGCTGGACGTGTCTCTTTCATGGTCTAGATGTTTCGGGAGTATGTGCATGGGTATCAGGAGCGTCAAAATGTGTGAGGGCGTGGGTAAAGATTCCTAAAACCATTGGGTATTCCACCCCTCTTCACAACTGGGGGATAGCGATCTGTTTACAGGGATGATTGTTTCGGGTGGATCTAGAGGACCAGGTTGTTGTTGCAGTGTAGCGGTGGCACCAGTTGTTAGCCGTTCCAGAAGGCCGTGTTGAGCAACATTGCCCACAACAGATGTCAGGATATTTAAATCAGCGACCACTTGCACAAACTCATTCCAGCTGATGGGGGCATTTATGATCAAAGTGGGCTGTCAACTCATTACACTGCACTAGATCATTCAGGTTCGAACCCCTTACAACCCTGTAGATAAACTCCCCCTTATTGGTCCACATGGCCATATGCTTTCGAAGTTCCATCTTATGCAGCAATAGTTCCGGTTAGGTTTAAAGCTTTGGTTAAGGGTATTCACCACGTCTGCCACAACCGGGTCTGCCCACGCAGGCACCTTCACAATGCAAAATTCTTCGAGTGGCATGAATATGGTTAGTTTTATTTTTTCTGCATCTCCATGCTTGGCGTGATTTCAGTATTTATGCAGAATATCTGTATATATAGCTGCTAAATCATGAACCGCTAAATCTGGTCTGTTTAAAACATTCTTAATTTCTGATTCTAGCCCCATGGTGCCAACCTTCCGTATATCCCAATCCGCGGGAGGTGTGGGGGTTGCGATACTTTCAAACTGCTGCTTGTCCAACAAATACATTTTACGGGCATGCTGCATCACTGACCCGCAAGCAAGCTTGTGATTAGCAGTAGGGCTATGCCTATGACAGATCCTATGAATCTGACACCATGAGATACCACTTTTCTTTTAGTTTGTAGTGATATCCGTCTATTCACCAGTTTCTTGATTACGCATAGTATAAACAGCAGGTAGCTCTGGCAGGAATATATTGGTGCACAATCTATAATCATCTAGAGTGATTGTTTTTAAATCCACCAGCTGATATCTGTAGGGCTAACTGGTCACATTGTCAAAAGCCTCCATGAGGAAAAGTATTTTGGACGGATACATTTGTCAAACTATCACGGCTAGCTGTTTTTTATACCTTTTTTAAAAAAAAATAACACTATATAACTAGCGTTTAGCATATTAGATCTGTTGCTCTTGGCCTTGTAGAACAAGGTCTGGACGATATAACTAAAGCTTAGATTGCAGTAAGGAGAGTATTGGGTAAAGGCTTTTTCTAGTTCTGCGCTCTGGCCCCCTCCATCATGAAAACAAACACAATGATCATATTCACCATGCCCTGCGGCAGTAAACGATCATCGTTGAGAATATCAGGAATAACTTCTACAAAATGAAGGTGCTTAAACTGTTGTTGCAAGGATTAATAAAAGGCTGCCAGCAGCTAGACTACCAGACAATATTAGTGGGTTATGTGGCTCATTGCAGTGTGGGTGTTTCCTAGAAGTTTTATGACAAAGTAACTCTTGCTGCAACTGAAAGGTCCTGCCAGTACACACCCAAACTGATGTTGAAGCCTTGTATCCATAATGCCAGATTGTCAAGGGTTAACGCACCATCTACAGATATCTATGGGTGAACTTCCCAGCTGGGTTTAACTCACTGCAGGGTCTGCCTTTCAGCCTTCTGGTGCTGATAAAGCAAATTCTGCTGTGCCTGTGGTTCTTTATTCAGCGTTTAACCCTACAATTAAAATGCATGACCTTCTCTAGCTTACCTAAAAGGAGCAAATAAAAACATGTTACAGCATTGTATATTTTATTCAACAACATGCCCCTTCGAGGCTGTTTAAAACACCCATCCATTGTGTATGACAGACAACCTACCTTTAAATGCAGTAATGAATCATCAGATATATGGTGGCCCCAGCCCTTCCCCACAGTACAATATTACATAAATAAAACTTTAATGGCCACCATCACATCCTATAGCACTGGCTGGGGGTCTTTATCACTACATATAGCATTCCATGATTGGCGCCAAATGTATACCCCCTTGCTATAACAAAGCAGTGAGATCCATCGAGGTTCCTTGGGCCTGGGGATATCTACGGCTTCCAGGGGACCCGCCCATGGGCCGAGGCATTCCCAAAGTACCGGTTGCCAAGGCCCATTGAAGCCAGAAAAGCCACTCTCCATCACAGTGGTGCCCCATCCGTTCAGCCTTGCTGGGGGGCCACAGCCCAACAATGCCCCTTGCTGAATTAAAAGAAGAACTTGACTGTGTTAGGGTCTCCTAGATCCCACTGACCCTTGCCAAATCGGAGAAAACATGTGACCCTCACCCCTGAGGAACCAAAACAGCAGGGTGTGTTGGATCAGATGCCGAAACCTCCATAAATCTAGTGTCTGACGGTTGCCAGGCTCCACAATACATTTCTTCAGGGTTTACCGGTTGCACAATCCCACTGTTGGAATTCATGGTGTGAACATGACATCTTTTAAACAGTGCCAATAACTGCATTGTGATATTCAAATACATTTTTTTAATTCATTTTATCTTCAAACATAATGGATACTGTGTTATGTTTTCCATGGACCATTGGTAAACACAGTAAATGCATTTTTTAAAGAATTCAACATTTCAGTCAGTTTGTGTGAAAGAATCCTGGTTATAAAGCTGAATCAAAATATATGATCTTTGACTAATACTTGAATCACACCGTGCATGGCCTGGGCCTGTCAAAATTGGTAATACACAAAGCCTTGCATCTTTCATACATAGCAACTCCGGGTGTCAAATCCTGTCAGAATCAGTCTGTGATGAATGAGCGTCTTTGCAAGAAGTCTGCATTAGGCTACCAGAATCAAATTTAAAGGTGATAAATTGACATGAGTCTGTTATACCGTGATTTTTTTGGGAAACACCAATGTGTTTCAGCATGACTGAATGTTTTGTACTGAATTAAACAACGCTCCAGTTCCCTTCCACATTCCTTATTATACATTGCAAGTGAGCAATAAAAATAAACCCTTAGTGATATCTGACACTATCACATTTGTGAAAGAAAGTCTTATATTATAATTCTCTATAGCTGGTCAATCTGTCCAGGGTGAAACAGAGTTCTCTTTGGCAGTATCCTAATGTAGCTGTGCTCGCTAATGACCACAGGTGCGTGTCAGTATCGTGTGAGAAACGGCAGAGGTTAGAGGCTGATTCATGGAATTAATGTGCGCTGAAAATTCCCGCACAAGCGTGCGAAACCGTGCAAATCGCAGTGCAAGTGCGAAAATCGAAATGCAAGTACGAAAATCGCAGCAAAACCCGTGCACATCGATTCATGGAAGTCCGTGCGCGAGTAAAATCTGGGATGTGCGCTGAAAATCTGCGTGGCGCACGCCGGCGCAGAGGTCATCTAACGGCGTGCGCTACGGCCACAGCGAAAGCGCACATAGCATAGCGCACATAACAAAAGTAGGCATAACACGGGGCGTGACACGCGGAATGGGGATCAACGCGTGAAAATGTGGGCGTCACAGGGGAAGTACAGGAGGCAAGTGCGCGGAACACCCACACACTCGCCTACAACACATATTCATGGAATCGAATAGGGCAAACCAGCGCACGGGCGAAGACGCGCACAGGCCTTAACACGTCCGCCACATGAAGGCAGGCGGTAGCGTCCCTGCGCATGAAAAAAATGTGCGCCAAAATGTGCGCTAACAAAAAGCACGTATATACAGCTCTGATGATTGTCCCATACTGTGGCCCTCTAGGACAAATGACATGCAAAGGGGTACGCGACAAACACGAACACCCGCTGTGTCAAAAATAGCTTGTGCGTGTATTTCGGGGGTGCGCTGGAAGTTTCACACGCGATTGGCCTTGGGCGAGCGGGGTGCGTGTAAATTTGGGGTTCGCGTGAAGTTGTACATGCGATTGATATGGGTACGTGTAATCTGGGGTTTGTGGGAAGTCTCACACGCGATAGGCCCTGTGCGAGTGGGGTGCGTGTATTCCTGGGGTTCGCGTGAAGTTTCACATGCAATTGGCCTGGGTATGTGTAAATCTCGGGTGCGCGGGAAGTTTCACACGCGATTGGCCTTCAGCGAGCGGGGTACGTGTATTTCTAGGGTGCGCGGGAAGTTTCACACGCGATTCCAGCAGGGTACGTGTATTTCTTGGATTCGCGGGATGTTTCACACGCGATAGGCCCAGTGCGAGTGGGATACGTGTATTTCGGGTGTGCGCGGGAAGTTTCACACGTGACAGGCCCTGTGCGAGTGGGGTACGTGTATATCTGGGGTGCAGGAGAGTCCTGCACGTGAATTGGCAGTGTGGGTCCTCCCAGGTGTTCCCTCTACACCCTCCACGGCCCCTGCAGGCAGCCCACACCACAGAGGACTACCCTACTGTTAGGCGGAAACCTGTGCAGTTCCCTCTGGGACCACTGCAAAAGATTTAGGACTACAGGTGTTTGGCAGTAAACCCACTTGGTAGCAGTCTGTACCACACAGATTCACTTGGTGGCTGTGGCTGAGCAGTCAGACTTCCCTCAAGAAGAGTTAGGCTGTATGTGGAGTATACAACATAGGGCAATCTACACAGTAGAACAAGCAAACACGGAACAGAGCTTCGGTGTAAAGATATATAGTTATTTATTTATAAAAACACATCTATGAAAAACACACTCGCACTAATACGGCAAACAACTTCAACCACAATTACTATAGGTATCTCAATCCTCTAACAGTAGTTCGACAAGTCTAGGTTCAACGGCACCACTTATTTGCAGACAGAGGCGAATGCTTTAACCCAGATGGCACTCTAGTATTCGTTAGGAGGGGAGAGAAAAAGGCAGGGTATGAAATCAACTCGGTACCAACACTTTTACGAACAAATGCAAGGCAAGTAAGGCAGGGTCTACTGTAGATCGCAAAGTTCAGAGGCCAGGCCCACTCGGAGAGAGGCAAGGCGATATGTCCCAAAAGTATCACAGTGGAAATGCAATTTGAGTCTTTGTTGCAAATTGTCCCAGAAAGATTGTACCAGTTCAGAACAGAAAGTTACGAAGGCTTGGAGGCGACCCAATGGAGAGGCAAGGATTAAGACACCTCACGCTAACCGTCACAAGGGAAGCCAGGCGGACACGGTACCTTGTATGTGGAGAGACAGCTCCGGCGGGGGCAGTTGTTCCTGGTGGTGGATGAAGGTCGGGGCTTTGCCAAGCGAAGAGATGATCTCGTTGTCGAAGGAAAGTTGAAGATCGTTGCACCACCAGAGAAGAGACCAGACGCGGAGTGCTCAGTCACAAGGCACCACCTTTTGGTCACGGTACAGGCTAGTGGCTATCCGGTTGCCGGGGAGCTCAGCATGGGCAATTCGACCACTACGCCCTGGAAGCAAGGAAAAAGCCAAGGGGACTGGTTGTGCCCACCAGTCAGGGGAAGAAGACTCTCTGGCGGGGAGATCTCCTCTGTCGTTGGGAAGTGGTGAGTAGGTTCAGCAGGGCTCCACCAGAGGTGTCGTCGTTGCAGGTCGGCTCAGCTTTACCCTCGTCGGATTCTTCGGTCCTGTGGCGACTTCTGAAGATCCAGTCCCAAAAGCCCTGCTTTTATGCAGAAAACCCCCATTCATTCAGCCTAGCTGTCAATCAAAACACGCTAAGTGGTGAGCGGGGTGGCTCACCACTTGGGGCAATCACACCAGAGTGCGACTTGAGTTGGCAACGCAACTCAGTCCAGGGTGCCTAAACCCCCTCCCACACCCCCTGTGGTACCCAGACAGAATGGCACCACTTTGGAGGGCTTCAGTGTAGAAGCCCGCCAAAAGTGGAACAAAGGGCTCAATCTTTGGTTCGGAGTTACAGAGACGAACACAGACGCCATTTTAAAAAACGAGTTCTGGCAGAAAATACCAACTGATAGATTTATTTAAGACAAATAAACCGGTGGTATGTTAGAGACTAACGGGAAAAAGTATTAGTCCCCAACAATGGGAAGAATCCCATAGAATTATATTCAGGGTCGAATATAACAAGTAGTTTCCACTGTCACCAGCCAAAACTCGACGAGGGGGGACGGGACAGTGCCCCCTCGAATAACAGACCCAGGGGCTATCAAATTACCCCTACTAGTACGTCCACAATAGGATGGTTTGTATTAGTTCTGTTAGTAAATTTAGGTCTAGTAAAGCCAATGGTGACTTTACATGCCCTGGGAGACAGTAGTCAGTCCCAGGCTATGGAGTCTATGGTGGGGATCCTCTAGGACGCCCCAGTGTTACGGCACGGAAGGTGCGTTGTAACACACATAGTAAAACATATGAGGCCCTATGGAGTAAAAGACCCCATAGCCCATAGAACACATTGACATTCAAAGGAATTAACCACATTCATGTCCAAGAGTGGGAGAAAAAGAGTCTCACTCTTGGCAGGATGGACAAAAACAAACTCCAGAAATCCAGCAAAGCTGCTGGGGGACTCACTAGGTTAGGAAATTCAGCCTAAACAGAGAATTCTCCCTAACACTCGTCCCCCACAGACTAAGGGACAGGAGGATTTAATCCACTCCTATATGAATCTCGTACCTCTAGTCGATGACATACATCCTAGAGAGACCATCAGCATTTTGGTGGTGACACCCTGACCTGTGCTCAATGGTGAAATCAAACCCTTGCAGGCAGATCGACCATCTCAGTAGTTTTGGGTTTTCCCCTTTCATTTGCATTAACCATCTCAATGGTTCGTGGTCAGTCTGAATGACAAAAGTAGAACCATACAAGTATGGCCTAAACTTCTTCAGAGCCCACACGATAGCAAAGCACTCTCTTTCGATTGTTGCCCACCTTGTTTCAGGATCCTTCAGCTTGCGGCTGATGAAGCAAACGGGGTGCTCTCTACCTTTCCCATCCAGTTGACTGAGTACGGCACCTATTCCTACATTCGAAGCATCTGTCTGCACAATGAAAGTTTGGTGGTAATCAGGAGCTCTGACTACTGGGGCTTGGCAAAGAGCCTTTTTCAGGTTTTCAAAAGCCTGATTGCACTCCTCGTTCCATCTAACCTTTTTAGGAAATTTGGGAGAGGAGATGACATTCAGAGGAGAAGCTATGGTCCCATAGTTCTCAATGAAATCCCTGTAATACCCAGTGAGACGTAAGAAGGCTCTCACCTGGGTCTGAGTAGTAGGTGTTGTCCAATTTTGCACAGCTTCAATCTTACTGAGCAAAGGCCTTATTTCTCCACCTCCGACCTCATGTCCAAGATAGACTACCTTACTCTGTCCAATTTGGCATTTACTCGCCTTTATGGTCAGATTGGCTCGTCCAAGAGCCTGCAAAACATCTTTTAGGTGGGTTACATTTCTTCCCAGGAATTGCTGAACACTGCTATGTCATCCAAGTATGCCATGCAGAAGTCCTCCATCCCATTCAGAACCTGGTTTACCATCCGTTGAAATGTAGCTGGTGCATTTTTCAATCCGAAAGGCATTACCTTAAACTTGTATAAGCCAACGGGGGTAGAAAATGCAGTTTTCACCTTGGCATGGTCTGTCAGGGCTATTTGTCAATAGCCTGACGTCAAGTCAAATGTGCTGAGGAACTTGGCTGCACCAAGTTTATCCACCAACTCATCTGTTCTTGGCAAAGGGTGGGCATCAGTCTTGGTGACTGCATTAAGAGCTCTATAATCCACACAGAATCTAACTTCTTTAGATCTGGCCTTTGGTACTAACACAACTGGGCTAGACCATGGAGTAGTAGAGGGCTCTATTACCCCGAGATCAAGCATCTTGTTGACCTCACCTTTGATGTGGGTTCCTAAGCTTTCTGACATTCGATATCCTCTGCTTTTGACTGGCAGACAGTCACCAGTGAGTATGTCATGCTGGACCCAAGGGGTCAAGCCTGGTGAAAGTGAGAACAGTGAGGCAAACTGATTTAACATAGATGTGCACTCTTCTTGTTGCTCAGGTGTCAGATTTGAAGAGAGATTGACTCCTTCAATTTTTTCGTCTAAAGGTAAGCCTCTGAGGAGATCCGGAAGAGCTTCACTCTCTTCTTCTTCCTCTGATGATGCTAGAAGCAATGCTCCTACATCAGGTCTCGAGACATACGCTTTGAGTCGGTTGGTGTGGAAGACTGTCGGAGCCTCCTTGTGATTGCCCAAGTCCACCAGATAGTTGACCTCTCCAAGTTTACCCACAACTTTGAACGGTCCCATCCATTTGTCTTGCAAGGCCCTCTGCCTTGTTGGGATCATACCGAGAACGAGCTAGTCTTGAGCGAACTCAACCATGTTAGCCTTTTGATCATGCCAGTGCTTGACCAATGCTTGTCCAGCTTTCAAGTTATCGCTTGCTTCCGTCATCATGTGCGACATTCTCCTCCGGAGGTCTATCACGTAGTCAGTCACTCTGACTGCTTGGGGAAGGAGCACTCTCCAACCCCTCCTTAATCAGGGACAATGGACCTCTGACGGTATGACCATAGAGAAGCTCAAAGGAGAATAACCTACTCCCTCCTGAGGGACTTCTCTATAAGCAAAGAGAAGGCATGGCAGTAGAAGGTCCCACTTTCTTTAGGGGTTTTTTAAAGCACCTTATCATGCTCTTCATATTCGGTTGAACCGTTCTAACCAACATTGGTTTGTGGGTGGTAAGCTGTTTGAGAACTTGTAAGTAACTCCACAGGTTTTCCACATGGCTTTCATGTAGTGCCACATAAAGTTTGACCCCTGTCAGAGATTACTTCCTTAGGAAACCGACCCTGGTAAAAATACCAAGGAGGGCCTTAGCCACAGCCAGAGCTGTAACAGTCTCATAGGAATTGCCTCAGGATACCTAGTAGGCATGGTCTACTACAACAAGTATAAACCTGTTGGCCTGAGGAGGTTGGAGGATCAAGGGGACCAACAAATGTCAATCCCTACTCTCTCAAATGAGACTCCCACAACGGGGAGAGGCATAAAGGTGCCCACATTCTTGTGCCAACCTTACCAGAGGTCTGGCAGGTGTGGCAGCTCCTGCAGTGTTTTTTTTCTACTTAGGCCCCATCTTTGGCAATAAAGTAGAGAGAGAGCCTTTCCTTAGTCTTCTTGAAACTCAAGTGACCAGCCAAAGAATCTCGTGGGCTAACTGCAAGAACTGTGGTCTGTTCTCTTGGGGTACTACAAGTCGTTTGTAGTCTCCAGGTGCAGACTCGGTCGGTTCACTGTAGAAGAGGCCATCTTCCCAGTGCAACCTGTATTTCCCAGGCTCTTGCCCTTCAGCCTGAGCTTCTGCCTGGTGGCGAAGACCTTCCAGAGTTGGACATTCTCTCTGTCCCTTACTGAAGTCTGCCCTGCTGGGTCCACCTTCTGCCAGTAAAGACTGCAGCTCAGGATGGTCAACAGGATCCAGATCTCCAATGAGTTCCTGGCCTTCCATTAGCTCTTCCTCAGAGTCTAATTCTACCACACAGGGTTGTACCTCCCTCTCAGCCTCAGCTGGAGGTGGAGTTACGGTGTAACTTTGGACAACCGCGGGGAAGTCCTTGTTGGCTGCACTGAAATGCTGGCTGCTGGTTTCGGTATAGAAGTCTTAGGTTTCCCTTTCGCTTCTGATTTCTTGGAGACAGCGCCGACAATTCCAGTGGAGCAGGAGTGATTTCTTTCTTCATCATCTCCTGGAGAGTACCTCTCATGGTTCTCTCCCTTGCAGGTCTGGTTAGCTCCTGTAACCGTTTACTAGGAGGTCTGGGGGTATGCGACACAACTCCGAGAGTTTTCAAATCGTTACCCAACAGAACTCGTCCTGGTACCTCACTCTGTATGCTGACAGGTATCTTCACAGTCATGTCGTTACACTGGATGAGAACTGGTAATTGGGGAAGCATCTGCACAGGCCCTCCAGCTAACTTGGTGAGGCGTTTGGGTGCCTTAGCAACATCCTCAGCCTGAAAAAAAGATTTATCCACCACAGTTATGCTGGCCCCAGTGTCCCTAATGGCAGGAGTCTCCTGACCATTCACCTGGACACTGTCCTTATAATACTCTTTAGTATTATCTGGGATAGAATTATAGACATCTAAATTCTGTTGTTCCCACAAACCCAGAGACACTAAAGAAACACTGGCTGAGACTCCAATGGGTTCATCAGCCAGCAGTAGAAAGTTTCCACTTGCCATTGGACTTCCTCCTCTGGAGCGAAGGCTAAGGAGACAAGCTGGACCCCTGAAGGTTTACCCTTACATCTGGGATCTCCTTTCACGTGGTCAGTCGAGCCACAAACAAAGCATTTACCGAATGCTTTCTGGAATGGTGGCTTGTTCTGGCCTCCTTCTGGTTTGGACCAGAAGGTACACTATTCTGCTTGGTTTTCCTTGTGGCTTACCTTATGGTTTTGTTTGGGCCCTCTTTGGAATTTGAGTTATTAGAATTCTCTTTTGAGTCTTTTTTTAGGCTGTTTTCCCTCATCCTTTTTCTGAGTTGCCCCAGAATCCTTATGAGTAGCCCTGTTGGCAACCCACAAGTCAGCAGCCTTAGCTAGCTTCCTGGAATCCAATTCCTTCGAATCAGCCAAGTGCTGTCTGAGCTCAGGAGAACAGGCATCATAAATAGACTCCAACATAAAAAGATTCTTCATACCCTCATAAGTGTTCACTTTGTAACCCTTAATCCATCCCTCTAAGTTTTTCCACCCTTCACTCACCCAGGTAGCCCAGGGGTACCATCATGCTTTTTGAGGGTTCTAAACCTCTTAAGATACTGGGAAGGGGTCTTCCCAAATCTAGCTATCAAAGCTAGTTTCACACTTTCGTACTCTTTCCTATCCTCCTCCCCCAACTCCATTACCACATCAGTTGCAACAGGGGGAGCCTAGAGAACAACCAGGTAAGTAACTCATTACCTGTGATGTTCTGGAGCCCATGATTGTACTCAAACAAAACTCAGCCAATCCAACACATCCAACTTTGGTTCATACATACCAATTAATTCCTTCGGCATCCGGGGTCTTTTGGGACTGGAACTTCTAGAGGAGCCAGAGACAGAAGCAGTTTCGACAGACAACTTTTTCATTTCTAACTCATGCTTGAGCTCCATTTCTCTGAGCCTAAGAATTTGTTGCATTTCTTGGTGTTTCTGTTCAGTTTGAGCAGTAATCCTTCTGAATTCCAAGTCTATTTCATTTTTCTAGTTCAAGGACTTGAGGACTTAGTGTGGGACCTGCTATAGGCCCAGTAGGTACAGCTGGTAAGGCAGACAGAGGAGCAGGGGAGACAGTTTCATTAGCCTCTCCTTCCTCTTCAGCCTCTTCATCACTATCATCAGAACTTTGATTTAGATCAACACCATTACTGTTATCTACATTTGCTGGAGAAGTTGGTTCCTCTGAACCAGTACCCAGACTTTGGTTTTCCAGCAATCTCGCTATCAGTTCTACTTTCTTGCCTCTTACAGAAAGATTCTCTTGTCTACAGAGAGCTCTCAAACTCTCAGTATTTTCACCTGACAAGGACTCTTGACTGTAAACTTCCATAGTAGACATGTTTTTTGAAAGTTGCTTTTTAGTGCTAAGCTTTGTGGTTAGTTATCCTAAAGTGTTGAAAAGCACTCTAAACTGTATACTCGATACAAATCCCACCGCTGTACACCAGTGTTAGGCAGAAACCTGTGCAGTTCCCTCTGGGACCACTGCAAAAGATTTAGGACTACAGGTGTTTGGCAGTAAACCCACTTGGTAGCAGTCTGTACCACACAGATTCACTTGGTAGCTGTGGCTGAGCAGTCAGACTTCCCTCAAGAAGAGTTAGGCAGTATGTGGAGTATACAAATAGGGCAATTTACACAGTAGAACAAGCAAACACGGAACAGAGCTTCGGTGTAAAGATATATAGTTATTTATTTATAAAACACATCTATGAAAAACACACTGGCACTAATACGGCAAACAACTTCAATCACAATTACTATAAGTAATTCAATCCCTAACAATAGTTTCGACAAGTCTAGGTTCAACGGCACCACTTATTTGCAGACAGAGGTGAATGCTTTAACCTAGATGGCACTCTAGTATTCGTTAGGACGGGGAGAAAAGGCAGGGTATGAAATCAACTCGGTACCAACACTTTTACGAACAAATGCAAGGCAAGTAAGGCAGGGTCTACTGTAGATCGCAAAGTTCAGAGGCCAGGCCCACTCGGAGAGAGGCAAGGCGATATGTCCCAAAAGTATCACAGTGGAAATGCACTTCGAGTCTTTGTCGCAAATTGTTATAGAAAGATTGGACCAGTTCAGAACAGAAAGTTAAGAAAGCTTGGAGGCGACCCAATGGAGAGGCGAGGATTAAGACACCTCACGCTAACCGTCACAAGGGAAGCCAGGCGGACACGGTACCTTGTATGTGGAGAGACAGCTCCGGCGGGGCAGTTGTTCCTGGTGGTGGATGCAAGTCGGGGCTTTGCCAAGAGAAGAGATGATCTCGTCGTCGAAGGAAAGTTGAAGATCGTTGCACCACCAGGGAAGAGACCAGCCGCGGAGTGCTCCGTCACAAGGCACCACCTTTTGGTCGCGGTATGGGCTAGTGGCTATCCGGTTGCCGGGGTGCTCAGCACGGGCAATTCGACCACTACGCTCCTGGAAGCGAAGAAAAAGCAAGGGACTGGTTGTTCCCACCAGTCAGGGAAGAAGACTCTCCGGCAGGGAGATCTCCTCTGTCGTCGGGAAGTGGTGAGTCGGTTCAGCAGGGCTCCACCGGAGAGTGTCGTCGTTGCAGGTCGGCTCAGCTTTACCCTCGTCGGATTCTTAGGTCCTGTGGCGACTTCTGAAGATCCAGTCCCAAAAGCCCTGCTTTTATGCAGAAACCCCCATTCATTCAGCCTAGCTGTCAATCAAACACGCTAAGTGGTGAGCGGGGTGGCTCACCACTTGGGCCAATCACACCAGAGTGCGACTTGAGTTGGCAAGGCAACTCAGTCCAGGGTGCCTAAACCCCCTCCCACACCCCCTGTGGTACCCAGACAGAATGGCACCACTTGGGAGGGCCTCTGTGCAGAAGCCCCCCAAAAGTGGAACAAAGGCTCAACCTTTGGTTTAGGAGTCACAGAGACGAACACAGACGCCATTTTAAAAACCGAGTTCTGGCAGAAAATACCAACCGATAGATTTATTTAAGATAAATAAACCGGTGGTATGTTAGAGATTAACGAGAAAAGTATCAATCTCCAACAATGGGAAGAATCCCATAGGGTTATATTCGGGGTCGAATATAACAAGTAGTTTCCACTGCCACCAGCCAAAACTCGACGAGGGGGGACGGGACAGTGCCCCCTCGAATAACAGACCCAGGGGTAATCGAATTACCCCTACCAGTACGTCCACAATAGGATGGTTTGTACTAGTTCTGTTAGTAAATTTAGGTCTAGTAAAGCCAATGGTGACTTTACATGCCCTGGGAGACAGTAGTCAGTCCCAGGGTATGGAGTCTATGGTGGGGGTCCTCTAGGACGCCCCAGTGTTACGGCACGGAGGGTGCGGTGTAACACACATAGCAAAACATATGAGACCCTATGGAGTAAAAGACCCCATAGCCCATAGAACACATTGACATTCAAAGGAATTAACCACATTCATGTCCAAGAGTGGGAGAAAAGAGTCTCACTCTTGGCAGGATGGAAAAAACAAACTCCAGAAATCCAGCAAAGCTGCTGGGGACTCACTAGGTTAGGAAATTCAGCCTAAACAGAGAATTCTCCCTAACCCTACATCTCCCACCCCCCACCCCCAGCACTGAGGGGCACCTGCCAGCAGGCCCCCACTCATGTCCACTCATGTCCCCTTGCACCCCCACCCCCAGCAGTCAGGGGCACCTGCCAGCAGGCCCCCACTCATGTCCCCTTGCACCCCCACCCCCCAGCAGTGCAGGGCACCTGCCAGCAGGCCCCCACTCATGTCCCCTTGCACCCCACCCCCAGCAGTGCAGGGCACCTGCCAGCAGGCCCCCACTCATGTCCCCTTGCACCCCACCCCAGCAGTGAGGGGCACCTGCCAGCAGGCCCCACTCATGTCCCTTGCACCCCCACCCCCCAGCAGTGCAGGGGCACCTGCCAGCAGGCCCCACTCATGTCCCCTTGCACCCCACCCCCAGCAGTGCAGGGCACCTGCCAGCAGGCCCCCACTCATGTCCCCTTGCAACCCCACCCCCAGCACTGCAGGGCACCTGCCAGCAGGCCCCCACTCATGTCCCCTTGCACCCCCACCCCCAGCAGTGCAGGGCACCTGCCAGCAGGCCCCCACTCATGTCCCCTTGCACCCCCACCCCCAGCAGTTCAGGGGCACCTGCCAGCAGGCCCCCACTCATGTCCCACTCATGTCCCCTTGCACCCCCACCCCCCAGCAGTGCAGGGCACCTGCCAGCAGGCCCCACTCATGTCCCACTCATGTCCCCAGCACCCCCACCCCCAGCAGTGCAGGGCACCTGCCAGCAGGCCCCCACTCATGTCCCCAGCACCCCCACCCCCCAGCAGTCAGGGCACCTGCCAGCAGGCCCCACTCATGTCCCACTCATGTCCCCTTGCACCCCCACCCCCCAGCAGTGCAGGGCACCTGCCAGCAGGCCCCCACTCATGTCCACCATGTCCCCACACCCCACCCCAGCACTGCAGGGGCACCTGCCAGCAGGCCCCCACTCATGTCCCCTTGCACCCCACCCCCCAGCAGTGCAGGGCACCTGCCAGCAGGCCCCCACTCATGTCCCCTTGCACCCCCACCCCCAGCAGTGCAGGGCACCTGCCAGCAGGCCCCCACTCATGTCCCACTCATGTCCCTTGCACCCCCACCCCCAGCAGTGCAGGGCACCTGCCAGCAGGCCCCACTCATGTCCCCTTGCACCCCCACCCCCCAGCAGTGCAGGGCACCTGCCAGCAGGCCCCACTCATGTCCCACTCATGTCCCTTGCACCCCCACCCCCAGCAGTGAGGGCACCTGCCAGCAGGCCCCCACTCATGTCCCCTTGCACCCCCACCCCCAGCAGTGCAGGGGCACCTGCCAGCAGGCCCC
>CM010927.2:1128547804-1128689219 GCA_002915635.3 Ambystoma mexicanum | reverse complement strand
TGGAATCAAGTGAGTCTGTTTCAGACCGGAATTGTCCTGATAATTTGATTGGAAATAGTATTTACGCGTAAATATTTTGGCCAGGTAGGACTGTGATTTTAGTATGCTGGAAAATTGTCATGCTGTTTAGCAATGTTTTGTTGCTGAGGAAGACAATCTAGTACCTTGGAACATAGTCAACCGGTGCCACCTGATGGGTCGCCGGCGTACAAAATGTATACCAAATTCGGTTTAGGCACTATTGTAATCAACAGTATTTGGCATCGACAAACAAGACATACTCCAGACCTTCAGTGGCCAGTTTTGAGGTGGCTAGAATAGAATGTTTGGAGACTGAATTGTTTTGTAAGAAAGCGAGACCAGCTGCATTTGACGTTGTTAGAGATTGGAGAAAGGAAACCATTCAACGACTTAAAAGTAGAGCAAAACAAGCATGCAGACATATGACAAACACTGAGAAAGCCTTAGTACACGATCAGCAGAAACAAGTAGAAGCCATTAGGAGCATGGATAGGGCTTTCCAATTAGATATGCAGAAGATTTACCCATCACAAGATTTGCATGCATCAAATGAATTGATTAACAAATTGCTGAACGAAAGGTGGTCCGATTTAGGAACCGATCCAACTGCACCACGTCCTTATGTGCCTCTTACCATACCTCCACCTGCACCTGCACCCATGCTGACGTTAGCGGCTGCCGTGCCACTTGTACTGACTGTACCGACAGCTGTATTTCCTCCACCGCCTAGTGCACATGAATTATATATGCTTTTGTTACCGACAAGTTCCACTCCACTTATAGTGCATGATGTGATTGACGCTGATTCGAGGATAGTGACACGTAGCACGATAACTGCAGAGAGAAAGAGGGAATTGCGTGAATGGGCTGAGACATATCTAGAAGGGGGAGATGAAGCAGCTGCTGTGAGTGCAATGTCAGACCATGGGGGTATCCCTGAGCAAAAGATATTGATAGAACAAATGAGGATATATCTTGCCAAAGTATGGAGAGATTTGACTGATTCGGCTGTTCCACAAGAGTTGCAGAATTTGAATTTTCTGTCTCTTTCGAGGGACACTGCAATGAAAGTGTGCGAGTTTGTTGCGAAATTGTTTATATATATAAGAGAGAACTTGATTGTTTTCATCAAAATTCATTTGATGGAGAAAAGCGACAAACATATGTGCAGAAACGATTTGTGCCTCAGTTGAAACCCATTAGTGATGAAATGCGTATTTGCAAGAGGAACGGTCTTAGATGGATTTCCGATGTTTCGATTTCAACTATTGAAGTGCATGATACATTTAGACAGTATACACCGGCTATGCAGCGAACAGTGTTACAGGTGATGTTTGAATATTTGCAAGATGAATGTATGAAGAGAAACTTGTGTTGTCCTGCTGATATGATGGTCATCTATAAAATGGCATTTTCAGCCGACATCACGCTAACTTCTTTGTCACTCGATCTGGCTTTGTTACATAATAAGTGCTCAGATGTTCCCACTGTACAGTTGCCAATGCGAGAGGTACCTCCAACACTTGTCCTGAAAGTAGAGATCGCAGCTGTGGGGCAGGCACCTGTCTCTACTATTCTGGCGCACTATATTTCACAGTTTGTTCACGTTCCGTTTTCAAGACAGGAAGTGAATACTATTAAGCAATCTATTCCCAATATTAGGAAGAATCATACAGGGTTCTACAAGGAGATAGAATCAGTCTTGAATTCGTTGGTTTTTACCTTGGGTGATATCGACCTATTGTTTCCTGTGATCCTACCTGCAGACTTATGGAAGCATATTAGGACCATAAATGATCACGTAGGGATGGGTAATACTTGGGATGCCTTAGCACAAGTTGATGGGGATAGAAAAGCAGGCAAGAATATATTAATGTTACCGAATAACACAGTGACCAAGCTAAAGACCTTGGTACCGAGAAAAAGATTATATGGGACAAGCTAACAGCATGCATGCAAGGGAAGACTGAGGGTGCGACTGAATATTTTAATAGGTTTGAACATGTTTTTTGGACTTTTAGTGGGCAAGATTTGAGTACGGAACCAGAAAAGAGATTGTTTGTTGACACATTTGTACGAGGATAGTTGCCTGACATTAAGACACAGATCATGACATCTGAAAGTGCATGGCAAGCAAAATTGCAATCCGAAATACTACACATGGCTCAGTATTATGAGAATAGGATTAATACTGAGAAAGAAAAGGTGGAAAAGAAGAAAGGTGATTTGAAGACCACAGTCCTTTTACAACAGATAGCGAGAGGACCAATGGGTGGGAGTACGCAACCAAGGGGTCAGTTTGTACCACAAATGGGTGCACAAATGGGTCCTGTACACATGAACCAATGTGCATATTGTAGACAGGAGGGCCATTGGAGAGCACAATGCCCATCTCTCCAACAGAGAAAGAATGGTACGTACGGTACCATAGGAAGAGGATCAAGGGGTCGCCCTGGTATAGTGGGTCTTGGGAGAAACCAATTTGCGCAGAATCAGCAGATTCAACCACAAGATTTGAATGTGAATAGTCAGGGAGAACAGCAAAAGAATGCAAGTAGTGGGAATGTTTTTGATAATCCTACCCATTCTTATTTCACTGAAGACTTTACATCTGACGATGTACTGTTTCGCTAGGACAGCCCGAAGCAGGTTCTGGAACCAATACCTATTCCCGTTGATCAGAAGGGGCCCTATTTAGAGATGAAGGTGGGGAATAGGGAGCATGTCTTTCTAGTAGATACCGGAGCACAGAAGTTTTCGATTGACCATCTGTGGGTTCCAGTTATTCCACTGTCAGGGCAGAGTAATGTTTCCATAGGGTTTTCCGGTAAGCAAAAGTTCAGTCCGGTACTGATTGCACTGGGTCCATTCACTGATCCATGTCCATTTCTGTTGATGATGAATTTTGGCGAAAACTTGTTGGGATTGAACTTGTTGAAAAAATTGAATGCTGTGATTTATTTTTCTCCAGATGGAGTGTATTTAACGATCGCTCCCCAACAAAATTCCGCTTCATAATTCTTGTCTATGCCATTACCGATCGAACTGAGTAAAGTACCTACTCTTTTATGGGCGGTAAATGACAATGATTTAGGATCCTTAACGTTGAACCAGTTCAGATTGTCCTGAAAACGGGCATTACACTGCCACATATTCCACAGTACAAAATTTCGGTTGAAGGAGAATGTGCTTTGAAGAGTATTGTTTTTGATTATTACACCAAAGTGTGATTGAAGAGATTTCTGGAAGTGTGTTTAATAGCCCGATTTTGCCTGTTTATAAGAAGGGGGAAAATGCTTTACCTTTTTGTTTTGTTATTGATTTACGCTGATTAACAAGATTGTAGCACCACAGTTTCCGATTGTGCCTGATGTTAACACCATTTTGACTATGATTCCAGCTACGGCCACACATTTTATTGTGGTTGATTTGAAGAACGTCTTCTTTAGCATTCCTATACACACTGATAGTAGATATTGTTCGTGTTTTCCTTGGGAGGACGCTCCTTCACATTTACATGTTCCTCAGGGTATAAAGAGTCCGAGCATATATAGTAGGGCATTGAAAGACAAATTGATATGCTTAAGTTGCCTCCCACTTGCACCTTGTTACAGTACATTGATGATTTACTTATAGCTGCAGACTCTGAGGACGCTTGCAAGGAGGGTACTGTGTTGCTGCTTGTTCATTTAGCGGCTCATGGTTATAAGGCATTGTTGAAGAAATTCCAGTATTGTCCACAGGAAGTTGCCTATTTGGGCTATATCCTGTCGAAGGAGGGCAGACGTCTGACACCTGAACATATACAAAGCATCTCTGGCATGTCTGTTCCAAATACGCAGAAGGAAGTTTGAGCTGTTATTGGCATGGCTTCATATTGTAGACAATGGATCCCAAATGTTTCACTTTTGATTAAACCTATGCTGGCATTGACAATGAAGGATGTTCCTTTGCCTTTGCGATGGGACTTGCCAAGATGCTTTTGATCTGCTCAAAGCTGTGTTATGTTCAGCGCCAGTATTGGGCACACCAAATTATGAAAAAGGTTTTCTTTTGTATGTGCATGAGAGACAAGGTTGTGCGTTGGCTGTATTGACACAGGAACATGGGGGCAGAATCAGACCGTGCAGCTATTTTTGCTCCATGTTAGACCCTGTTTCATGTGCTTTGCCGAAATGTTTGAGCGCTGTGGCTGCCGCTGCAGCATCGGTAAAACAAAGTGAAGGTATGGTTCTGGTTCACTCTTTAACCGTGATAGTACCTCACTCTGTAGATTTTCTATTGAATAGAACCCAGACTCAGCATCTCACTTCCGCTCGACTGACAAGGTATGATTTGATTCTATTTGCACCACACATCCAAATTAAGACATGCTGTTCTTTGTATCCGGCAGAACATTTGCTGTCTCCACAAGAGGCAGACTGCACTAATGCAATATCCCATAATTTCCTATATGTAACAGAACAAGAGACAAAAGGTAGAATCGATTTGAGTGAGACACCTTTGAAGTCTCCAGATGGGGATCTATTTTGCGATGGTTCTTGTTTCAAACTACCTGATGGTACTTCCATTGCTGCCTATGCAATCACCACATTAGACACTATGGTATCGCATAATTACGCTCAAGCTGCAGAGATAGTCGCATTAATTGGAGCCTGTGAGATATCTGAGGGGCGTAGTGTAAACATCTATGCAGTCAGCACGCGTTTGGGGTGGTTCACAATTTCGGATGGTTATGGGCTGAAAGGGGATTTTTAACATCACATGGCACCAAGATCCAACATGGTAGTTTGATAGTACAATTGTTATCAGCATTAGCGCTTCCTACACGGCTAGCAATAATGAAATGTGCCACTCACCAGAGGGTAACGGGTGACATAGGGAAAGGAAACACTTTTGCTGATAGAATTGCCAAACAAACTGCTACCGATTCACACTCAGGAATGTATGTGTTGGATTCAGCTAGATGGGTTGCTAACATTAGTATGATGGAGGAAGGAGTTAACAGTGTGAAAGAAATTCAGGCTGTAGCAACAGCAGAAGAAATTAAACAATGGAGTGAAGGTCCAGCAGGGTTGGACAACAAGGGTTGTTGGGTGGACAGTGAGAAACAGTGATGGATGCTGCCCAATGCTTATGTGACTGCTGTAGTTACTATGGCTCATGGGCCAGCACACATGTGCAAATAAAATATGTCAACATTTAGATCCTGTATGGCACAACGAATATTCCAAAAATTGCTGAATGTTTAGTTCAGAGCTGTATGATATTTTTGAAATACAACATTGGGAGGGGAACGCCAACGCCAAAGGGTAGTTTTCTACCTCCCTCCATGCCTTTGACTTCATCGAGATGGAGCGTTGCCAGAACTATAAATACGTGCTAGTAGTGATTTGTGCATTTATCAAGTAGGTTGAGGCTTTTCCACTGAGAGACAACACTGCTATGTCCACAGCTAAGAACATGCTTAACGAGTATTTCCTTAGGTTTGGCCTACTGAGAGTCATTTGGTCCGACAATGGCTGCACTTTATCACTGCTGTCATACTGCAAATGTATGCGGGATTACAGATCGATAAACGTTTTCACTCAGCGAGGCATCCTCAGAGTCCCGGTTTGGTAGAACGCCATAACAGTATTTTGAAGAATAAGTTAGCAAAGGTGTGTGCACACAGTAAACTGAAATGGCCTGACGCATTACCTATAGCCTTACTTTCAATGCGAACCTCCGCACAGTCAAATACAGGACTTTCTCCATACGAGATCGTCATGGGGAGACCTGCTAATGTATGGAATGCGCAGAGACCTACTAAAAAGTCGGCTGAAATCGAGAACCCATTACTTTCAGATTATTGTGACCAGATGACTCAACATTTTTGTTTGATTCACCAACAGTTTAGAGCAGCTTTGCCAGTGAAATACAAGGATCCAGGCCATCAAATCCGGCCTGGTGACTTTGTGCTGTTGAAAAATGATGAAAGAAATACATGCCTTGCATTTCGCTGGAAGGGTCCTTGCCAGGTTCTATTGGCCAGGCAGACAACTGTACGTGAGACTGGCAAATGCCATTGGATCCACGCGACACATGTGAAAAGAGTGCCTCTGCCTTTGCCCTACGACAAGTGGGATGAAAAGGAAATTGATGGTCCTGACACTCATTGTGAACCTGTCCAGATAGACACCAAGTGTGATACGAAACCACTTCCTGAGCCTGTGGTGCCTGGGAAACAGCTTCTTTGTCTTCTTCTTCATCGACAGACCTTGTTACCTCAAAGATAGACGATCCTTTGTTCATTGACCATTCTGTACCTGGAGGTTTGAGGTACAATCTTCGTCCACGGAACCGGATTTAGTTCAGGGATTGACATTACATTTTGTAATAGACTAGGAAAGTGTAGTAGGAATACTGCACACACAAGAAACCTACGTTGTGCCATTCCCTCGTCATTCCCCTTCAGACAAGATAAGGGGCAGGGAGCGGCAAGGAAGACTTCAAGCAAGATTGGCCAAGTGGTCAGGTGCCACCTACGGATGAACTTATATAGTCTATCAGTGAGGCTTCTTAACGGCGCTGAAGGTCTATGCCCGTGTTTGGGGCTGCTTGTAGAAATGAGGACATGGTACACTTCGCTGTTGATGGGCCCATTTACCAAGGGCCATGGTCCCCAAGGGCCAAATGGATAATCATTCTGGTGATAACTTGTATTATGGTCGCATTGATACTTATACTATGGTATCAGGAAAGTGTAAATTCACTCGATACTCTATTGCCAACTGTTAGTGCATCCACTATGTCTTCACTACACAAGTATGCACACACTCTTCATCCACGTGATCTCAGCCATAGAGGGGGTTATCATAACAACACCCTCATTATGATTATGAATGCTACGCATGCTATTCTAAATAAAACCAACTGTTGGGTATGTTCTCATCTGCCACAGCACGGTGAGAAGGGGATAGGCTGGTGTATTCATCCTCTCCTCTGTCCACTGCATGTTATGCATCATTTAGGGCACTGTTCTTCGGACGCCGGAACAACATTGCTACTGGTAACTTCGATGGTACAAACATGAATGAGTTTGATCGATTAGTTTTGTTGCCTCTAGGATATTCTGTGTTTGCAAACAAAAGCACATTCAACACTGCTTCTACTAAACACTCTGACAAACATTCCAGGCCTTATCAGTCAATGTTCTTTTTTAAGATACCTCCAGTGGGGAATAAAGAGGCTGCTCCTCCATCGTACACCATAAATCATGACCCTGATTCTGTCCCGTTTTGTTTACGAAAAGAAGGTGCCCGACCTATGGGCTCATATGACAAATGCATGAACACCGCTGTTCTAGTGAAAGAGGATAGGTCTCAGCATATAGGGGGTTCCATCTATTTTGTTTGTGGGAGTGAAGCTTATCCATGGTTACCGAATGACTGGAAGGGTACGTGCTACTTGGAAATACTTTTACCTGGTGTACACATGACCTCTACTGCTGATATATTGAAGACTCGTCCTAGACAGGGTGTGGGAGATGACACTCCCCTGCAGATATTAAGGGACATTGCTAAATCCATGATTCCGTTCTGGGGACAGATAATCAACTCTTAAGACATTAGGAAACTGGCTAGAATTCTGGAGAACACTATCAATGAGACAACTGATATACTGTTTAACATGACTTTGGAACAGAAAGCAATTAGATTGGTTGCACTTCAGAACAGGATGGTCTTAGACGTCATCCTCGCTGAGCGTGGTGGTGTATGCAAAATTGTGGGATCCGTGTGTTGCGTTTACCCACCTGACTCCTTCTCCACTGTATTCCAAGCCATCAAAATGATACATGTTCTGGGATCTGAAGTGCACATTCCTCAGGGGGATTGGAATCTTAGTACATGGTTCTGGAGTCTATTACGAACTTGGGTCTGGAAGGTATTTTCGGCTCTTGCTGTTAGTAACGTACTATTCTGCTTCTGCTGCTTCCAATGCTTACCAGCCCTGGGTCCCTTGTTAGGTGATTGTTGCACACATACTATGGCCAGGCTGAGGCCTGGTCTACAACTACCTGGACATGTTACTAATTCTCTGATCATGCAAGAAATTGCTATAAAAGAGTTTATGGCTATTAGTGTGTATGACAGTGATGATTCAGGGTGTTCTGATGACGACACTGCATCGTGGTCGTCATATTCTGATGATGCTTTGGCTTAGGCCAAAATGAGGGTTTGTGAAAATACATTTGGTTTGATAGCTATATAATCTAATGTATTTTGACCTAGGCACATTTGCATCACACCACAATTACCGCAATAACAATGGCGACATTTTCATTTTGTTTTATCCGCTTGGCTGCATTGCTCAGTTCCTTGCTCATTTTGCTTTTTGCTCTGAATGCGGTAGGAGACCGCTGCATGAACATTCTGACACTTACCGAGAGGAATACACATTATGCTGAGCGTGGTGTTTGTCTTAAACTGTAGAACCTTGAATTCTTCGCAGAAGCATAGCTAATCTGAAAGTTAGGTGCCTTCCTTTCTTGGTCATGTTTTCTCCTCTCGACTGTTAATTACAATTATGTGCACCTGAAACATGCTCCTTCAGAGAAACCGTATTGCTAAGCTTTAGAGCAGAATAACCTTAGGCTCTAGGAGCAACATAGATAAGCTGTGCAAAGAATGTTACCTTGTACTAGAGAACACAATATGCCCCCACGCACTGCGTTGCCCTGTTCCCAGACAGTGAATTGTCTGTGAGGAGACAGGGAAATATGCAAGTATGTTGTCATGGTAATACCATCTACATGGATAGGTCACGAACCCTATGGACCCTATCACATGAAGGGGCTGAACAAACTTGTTGAATGTTACCCAAATTGTATATATGCTGAGTCTTGCATCACTGTAACTCTCTCTCCCTCCAGAGTGTCTGTGCACATGCATCGTGGGGTGCTGAGGCCCACTTGTATGACTGTAATAAACGTTGTTCTTTGACCTTGCGACTGGTAAATTTCCATTTTTTTTGTGGTAAGCATCTTTTTTTGGTCTTTCAGCATGAGCAGGAAAACATTTTCAGAACAATATTTCTGGACCACCTCCGAAGGTATCCAGAAATACCACCTACTCGAGTGCAGAACTGTGAATTGAGTGGATTTTGTGAAATACCATTGGTACATGTGGTAAATGGCAATGGCGGTATTTCACACACTAAATCTGACCAACTCAACACCTACACAAATAGTTTGAAACCATTTGGCTTCTGGACTCATTACGAGTTTGCTAGTAACAGGAAAAAGTGGCAGTAACAAAATTACTGTTGTTAGACGTGAGAGGTAGATAGTAATAATCACCAAATTACAGACATATTTCATTAAATGGTGCTGTAAAACAAGTAATTCATTCAATTTTTTCAATTTTTAATATTCAGATCTATTAGAAAAACACATAATAGCTTAAAAAAGCAGTGGGTATATTCCATTCACTTGACATAAAACAATAGTACGTTGTTTAAAATTACAAACAGTTTTTGTTTTGACACTTAAACTGGGCCATAGGGAAGTGGTAACTTCCATCTCGGTGGCAGGACTTTGGTTCAGTGATCAGTCTGGGGGGCAGTTGCTGTCTCACCACGGTTCACGGAGACCTCGGTTCAAGTTGTTAACTCATCATACAGTGTAAATTCTAGATGGTTAAACTCGAGCATGTTTCAGTTCTTGTAACAATTTATAGAACTTTCTTCAGGAGTAGTGTCATATTTCTAAAAAACAACAATTCTTCAGACAACAAACTAGGAGTGTGCTATAATTGCGCTTCTCTTAGGTGATGGAATTCAGTTGGCAATGTTTAATATTGAACTTGGGTGTTCTTGCTGTAGCTAGTCTCGTTGGGGGCGAGTAACAAAATGATGCCACGTTTACTGCACTGAAAAATTCCAAGTAGAACAAAAATCAGTGGTAACAGTGGTAATTCCTCTGGTGCTAAATCCTCTGGAGGTATTACCACCAGCTGGCTTTCATTTGTTGGTATGTTTGTGTTAGGCAGAATCCTATGCAGTTCCCTTAGGGAACACTACAGAAGATTAGGACTACAGGCATATGCAATAAATCCCCTTTGGTATCAGTCTGTACCACACAGATTTAGTTGGTAGTTGTGGCTGAGCAGTCAGACGTATCTCAAGAGGGAGATGAGCAGTATCAGGGTTTACACAATAGGACCACAGTACTGTGGAACAAGGAAACACTGACCAAAGCTTTGTATCAAAAAGAATATACATATTTATTTTACACACTCTTAATTCTAGACACAAATAACTATCATTAAAGCAAGTTAAAACAGTCAAGAAAAGTATACACAACTCCCTATTTAAATTGTAGACAAGTTTGAGCAAGAGTGAAAACTGAGCAAAATGGCACAGAGTAAACCAAGCAGAAATGGCACTCTAACAATTTCTTCAGAGGGAGGGAAAGGTCAAGTTATACAGGTTTAGACTCCTAAACACACCAGCAACACTTCCCAATTGGATTGTGAACAAGGTAGGCAAGGTAGTACTTTAGCACAAGCAATACCTAGGTGAAAACCGAGCAAAATGGCACTTCAACAATATATAAAGGGGAAGGAAAGGTGGTTATAAGAGTTTAGGTGCACCAACACATTTCTTGGTGAAAAGCAATCTAAAGAAGGCAGTTGTAACAGAATTAGCCAGAGTCAATTGGCCTGTGCCAGAGTCAGTGAAACGAGGAAAAGTGCCCAGGTTCAAACGGTTCTAGTAGCTGCAGTCAAGTCTTTGTTTAACGGTTGAAAAGGAGGGTGCAGAAGGTAAAAAGACAATGTTAGATGATAGGGACGGCCAGCCCATAAGGCAAGTAAAGGATTTAAAACACCTTTAGCAGTACCCAACGAAACGAGAGGCCTGGCGGAACAATGTACCTTAAAAGTGTAAGAGGCTCCTGCAGTGGCGGTAGTTCCTAGCAGTTCCTGCAGTTTGGGAGATCCAGCAGAGGAAGAGAGGCTCTCGTCATGGAGGAAGGTTCGAGTCACTGCACTGCCCAGGGAAGTAGCCAGCCG
This sequence comes from Ambystoma mexicanum, assembly GCA_002915635.3. NCBI lineage: Eukaryota > Metazoa > Chordata > Amphibia > Caudata > Ambystomatidae > Ambystoma > Ambystoma mexicanum. Next base: position 1,128,678,144 of record CM010927.2, on the reverse strand, counting down.
CGGTGATGCCAAAATGGAATAAAAGGTACGCTCCTTTAAATCGCGGTCGTGGTGGACGGTTGCCTGGCTATCCGGTCTCCTAGTAGTGATAGCCTTTAACAATGGGAAAATCCCATAGGAAAATATTTGCGTTAGAATATTAATGGTAGTAACCACTGCCAACAGCCAGAAACTTTGGAGCTAGGGACTGGACAGTACCCTCTCGAAAATGAACACCAGGGAAAAACGATTAACCCTTCCCAGTACCTCCATAGTAATATGGTTTGTACTGGTTTTGTTCATAACTATTGAATAGCAAAGTCAATGGTAACTTTTTTATTTTTTTTATTTTCATTTGTGTATATTAAAAAGAATTTTACAAAAAGAACCGAAGCAGTAAATTGCGCAATAACTAGCCAGGGTGGGACCCTGTGGCTGTTGTCATTTTCATCGTGTGTTCCAATATTTTCACGGTTGCCAGGAGCCAGGGTTATTCTGTCTCCGCTGATCAGTCTATTCCACCAGGTGTCGTTCGTCCCACCCTCAATCCTCCACAATTAGATGATTCAAGTAAGCCCCTCTCAGTTCTGGTTTTTCGGGCATGACAGAAGCAAATGTCTGATGGATTCGTTTTATTTTCACATAAGCGACAAGCGCTCGTATCAGATAAACCTCTGATCTTGCGAATTTCGTTTGTGGCCACCAAGTTCATCCTTATCCTTAGAAGGGCATTCCGAGCCCCCCTATTGGGGAATTTTTGAAGGTACTTCATTGGCTCGTTGAGCTTACGGAATGTTGGAGGCAAGTGCTGGAGAAGTTTGTTGTTTGAAGCAGACTCCTGGGTTTGAATCCAGTCAAGCTCTTTCAATTTTTTGAACACTCTAGTTGGATGTGAGGTAAGGTCGGCTTCCGAGCAGACGACTGAGTTGAGTAAAGCCAAGTTTGCTTCCTTCCATACTGCCAGCATTTGCACCTTGCCAGAGTTTAACTCCTTATTTAGGAGACCGAAAATATCATCACTCCCATCCATGATGCATTTTCGGTACAGTCTCAGGGAACTAATGTCAACTGTTGTCTTTAGAGACACTAGGCTCAGTTCTCTCCGGATAGCAGCTATGGACGTTGATTTTGGAAGGGACAGGACCCCTTTCCAAAACACACTTTCCAGTTTCTGCCAGATTTTACTTGGAATCAGAGGCATGGCTTCGGCTCCGTAAGTGATGGAGGGGATGACTTTCTTTCTGTAGAATTCGATCACAGGGATACAAGAAAATTTACCGAATTTTGTGTCAATCGCCTTTCCTTGAGATGTCAACTTCTTTATTCTAAGTTGAAGGTTTGCCTGCGTTGAACTTTCTTGTTTGGTGCTGTCTATCAGGACTCCAAGGTATTTGTATACTGTGACTTTCTCGATCACGTAGTCTTCCAGATACCATTTGAAGTTGTCTGCGTTTTTTTCTGGCCGGACTCCAGGGACAAGATTTTGTTTTTTCTTTGTTATTTTTAAGTTGTTCCCAGACAAGTAACGCAGGAGGTTTGATAATTGCCTCTGGAGGCCAATCTGGGTCTGGTCGAGTAGGATGAGGTCGTCAGCATACAATAGGTGGCTTATTTTTGCTGTGGACAGGGAAGGCGGAAAAGTCCTTGACGGATCTTCTGAGATGCCATAATCACCAATATAGGCCAGAAACAGTGCTGGAGCTAGGGGCAGCCTTGTTTCACCCCTCGACCCGTCTGGATTCAGATGACAAGTTGCCCATTTGTGACAATCGGACCCTGAGGGTGGTTTCTGAGTGGAGAGCCTTGATTGGTTGCAGAATCTCCTGAGGGCACCCCCAGCCTTCGAGTTTGTACCAGAGGCGCTGCCTGTCAACCAAGTCAAAGGCTTGGGAGAGATCGACAAAGGCCACAAAGATCCTTGGTTTGCCCTCCAAGACCTTGCTTTTCAGTACACTGATGGTAAGTATGTTAGCCGCTGTTCCCACATTTCTTTTAAAGCCCGTTTGAAACCTGTCATTACAAGGGGCCGACTTTGACCAGGCATCAAATCTTTTTAAAAGAAGGCTCCCGTAGACTTTCCCAATGCAATCCAAAAGGGCTATAGGGCGGTAATTTAGTGGATCGGTGATGTCACCTTTCTTGTAAATTGGGACGATAACCGCCCTCGTCCATGATGGAGGGAGCGATTTCTGGGCGGCACACTGCGCGAAGATAGCCCGGATAAGTGGTGCCCATTCGTCTGCGTTTTTTTTCAAGTCTAAGTTCGAAATTCCATCCGGGCCCGTCGCTCTGGAGTTCTTCAGGTTTTTAATTTGATCTCTGATTTCCGCCAGGTCGTCCAATTTCAACCAATTTTCGTTTTTCGATTTCGAATCAGGCAGGCCTGTGGAGAGTGGAGCTTGAAAGAGGGACGAGAAGTGACTGATCCATTTTGCTTCCGCCGTGGCGTTGATGGTCGTGTTGTTTAGAGAAGGTGTTAAAGTTTTTAGCAGAGACCAGAAATCTTTTGCTTTATTTCCGCAGAGTGTTTTTAGCATGGATTCAGCGTCCTGCTGGTACAAGTTGTGGCGGTGGTTTTTAACCCAGTTTGTGTAGCCTTTATTTCTGACTTTAGTTGGTCTTGATTTTGTGGGAGGGACCCAAGCCGCCGTTTCAGTCTGCGCAGTTCACGCCTCTTTGCAACCAGTGTTGCATCAAAGGAATGTCTCGGAGCAGTAAGTGATGGGCCGACGTTTTGATTGGCCCTATATTGTGAAGAAGAGGTACGTAGTCCAAAGATCTTTCCGCCAGAACGTAGCCCCAAAGCATATTTTGCAGACCAAATCTGAGACTGATTTCGTTGTCAGGTTCAAGCGATTGCCTCGTGAATTGAGTCAACCCCTACCACATACGGTGCCGGTGGATTAAAATGGGATTGCAGAGACATGGTGAGCTGGTTATGGTCGCTCGCTTTAGTTTTGCGAACCTCAAAGTCTTTACCTTCGAAAGAAGGTAGCGCGAGGCAAAAATGTAGTCAATAGTGGCGTGGTGAACACCTTGCTCCCAAGTGGGTGAAACGGTCAGCGTTGGGGAAAACTGAGTCCAAATTTTCATTTTTTCTTGATGCCATCAGTGTTGACCACAGGCTCCCTCTTTTTGCGGCGGGATTCGAAGAGAAGATTTGCCCAACTTTGTGCGGTGGTCCGAGCAGTGGGCGTTTAGGTCACCGCAAATGATGATCGAAGGGGCCTGATTGGAAGCTTGGATTTCATCTACTAGATTTCCATTGTCGCTAAGTATGACTGTTTGGTTTATGGCTGCTGGGTTCCAGTAGGTGTTGATAATTGCGGTTTGGAGGGCCCGCAAATTGGTTGATCCGCCCAGTCAAATAGTACTGCCAGGATTGAAAGGTTGGAAAGGAGGGTGGCCTTGATCTTCAGACCCCTCCCCTGCCGGTAGGCGATGAGAAGACCCGATGTCGGGCGGCCCATTAATCCTTTATTTGCTGGTGCCAAAATGACGTCGTAGCCGTCCATAGCAGGCGATTTCTCGAGCCATGTCTCTTGTAGGCAAATGATATCAAAAGCAGCCAGGTTTGCGTCGCTCGGCATTGTTAGGTGCAAATGACCACGGGTGTTCCAAGAGCAGAGACGGAGGGGGGGTGGAGTTGGGTCGGCAGTCGAAGTGACCGAAAGCCCTCTTGGCCGACCTGCGCATTGCTATTTTTTCTTGAGTGTGAGAGCCTTTGGGAGCCAGGCCCACAAACTCTGAGGTTTGTCTTTTGGCTGATTGATGCTGTCCGAGAGGTCTTTGTTAGCTGAACAATGTGTGGCATTACTCGGAACAGTGGAAGTATCGGGTATAGATGTCACCTTTCCGACTTTCGATTTAGCGAGTAAGGCCCCTTGCAGTCAAAGGTTTTCTTTATACCCAGCGGTTCAGATTTTCGGTTTGAAGACGCGTTGATGGAAGCTGGGGGCTTCTGAATGTGGCTTTCAGAAACTTGCGTGGGATCGGAGTGACTTTTCCTTTCACTCCTGTTTTCGTTTGTCACGACCTTTGACGTTTCGTCTCAAATTGCACCCTCGGTCTCCTGACTGGTGAGAGTGAGATTTCTGATTTTGGTTTTCCAAAATGAAACCAAGGAATGCCAAGTCCTCTTCAGCTCGAACGATTTCCTTTTTTGCACTCGTTGAGGCAAGGTAAATATAGGCTTTTGCTCGGAAGTTTGAGTGGTAAGGGTCCACTAACTGTAGGTCAGACGATTAATTCCACGTAGAGCTGGTACGAGGCTGAACAATGCAAGTAATCCTCTTCTATTTAGGATTATGTCGTCTTTGTTTTCGGGATGCTGGACCAGCTTAATAGGAGACGCTCTTACGTGTAAGTTGGCTTTTCGGTATTGTTCGGTTTGTGAGGAAAAGTGGAATTTGGGTGTTTCCCTCTGTCATTTGTTTTTCCACTCGAATGTTTGGAGCTTTGTGACGTGGAATGCCAGTCGAAACCGAAGCGCCAACCTTTTCTCGCGCTTGTTGTATGCCGGGGATCGCCTTGTGCGCTCTTGGACCCCGGGGGACACAAATGACACAACTCGAAAGTTAGGGAACTAGGGAGCTTGTGTCTGGACCCCTGATGTATTTTCTTCCTGCGATCTTCCAGGGTGCTGAACTTTGGGGATGATTCGTCTTCTGATGAATCTTCAATAGTGTTCAAGTCAGCCAAAGCGCCTGGAACCACTGGCGAAGCAGCAGCGCGAAGCCCCCGTGCTTTCTTTCCTTCCTTCAGTTGTTGCTGGGCTTGAGGGTCATCAAGATGCTGAGAGAGGTTCATCATGTCCGCCTCTGCCAGAAATTCCTCCGTTGAACGGGGAGAGGCTTTGTTCAAGTTTTGTGTAACCGGTGGTAGAACCGAAATTTGAGCCGTACTTTGAGTTGCCTCTGTTCTCAGGATTGGAGTAAAGATCCGCGAGGTAGCTTGTTTATCTTTTTTGTTTATTTTTTGGACCACACCTCTTTGTGGGTGGAGGTCTGGTCTCGTTGGAGAGAACATCGAATATGCACATTCATCTGTTCCCCCCGGAGAATGTTGGAGAGGAGGCAGTGACGGTGGTTCATCTGTGATGTCAATTACTTCTTCCGGTGTTAATCTATTTACAACCGCAGTAGTAGGCCTTTGAATAGCCGAGGTGGAGGCTATGGTAGGAGGTTGTACCAGCCTATTTTGACCACCGCCCCGACTTCCATCTGATTTTCTGAGTGAACTTCTGCGAAAGCCTTGTTTCCTTTAACTACGTCCGATTTAGGCTTGACAATTTGCCATCGAGGGCGGTGATGTAGCCTTCTAAAAAGGTTATTTTGAATACATCTTTGCTTGAATCGAGGTATGATCTTTTAAGGACTCATTTATCCCTCGTAGAGTTTAATAAACGGATTTAGCGCTATGGTGACCGCTGACATAATTGGTAGAATGTCCCTCTTGTTTTGCGAAGGAGAGTCCGTTTGGTACACTGGTTGATGCGTGAGGCCTTTCGGGTTTGGAGTTGTTGTTTGACTCTCATTTAAAAGTCTTCTTACTACAGGAGAGGATGCTAGCTCTAAGGATCCACGTCTGATTCTGTCCGAGTGAGTCGGTTTATTTTGAAGGTCGGCCAACAGGCTGTCCTGATACAGACGGGATTGCTGCCTTATGTCGGCAGATGCTTGGCATGGCGCTTGCGGTGTAGTTTCAAGCATCCGAGCCTTTGAAGGTGCCACCACCCTTTGGTCTAAGGCTGTTGAAGGGTGAATGGAATGGGGCCGCCTTTGGCTTGAGCGTCCCGGCGGGTCTTTGTTGGTCTGCTTGTTTGAATGAGTAGAACCATGTACCGTGCCGAGTGTATTTGTTTGGTTGACCAGGACTGGTTTTCCCGTGAGGACCAAAGGAGACTTTTCACTATAATTTGTCGGTGTAGTTTGGGCGACTGCGCCCTTGTCACTTGGTTCAGCTGATAAGACTTCGCCAGGCAGGTCAAGAAACGGTTCCTTCGGGGATTGGGCCCGCGGCAGCCGAGTTGGAGAGATTTGAGCCGTTTGCGGCTTTGAGGCGTCTTTCATCTTTGGCAGCTGATCTGGCGCCGGGGACCTTTTCCTTGTTTTTTCTGGGGGTTGACACGTTTTAACTGCTTCCAAGATTTCCTCATCGGTGAGGTCCACTTGTCTGCTCCGCGAATCCGGAGCGAAGGCGTGGAAAAAGTCTGTAACTAGACTTGCCACTGAGGGCTTTATGGACTCAGGATTCCATGGTTTTTTTAACGGAGTGGCCGCTAGGTTTAGTTTTGTTCGACGCTAGACTTGTAAAGATTTTTTTTTGTGTTTTTTGCTTCAGCAGGCCTTTTCTTCTGAGAAGACGAGGTTTTCTAGAATCAGATGCCTCCACCTCCTTCCAGCGACGTTTTTTTGGATTTAAAGTTTCTGTGCAGGAGGAAGGGCTCATATCCGCAAGCGGAAGTAAAATGGGATCGAGTTGTTTGACAATTTGAGTTCCCTCGCCCCTCTGGTCCGCCGGAAGGCGGGGGCAGGTTTCCTCCAGGAGAATAGGGGCTGGCGAGTCCGAGCCCAAGTGGACTTGTGCCTCAATTTGTATCAGAGAGTTGGCGACAGTAATTTGAGGACTTTGTTCAGTTCTCAGTTCTCTGTTTTCCCTCTGACCCACGAGGAGGGGCGATGGTGGCGTTTGCTTTGCCGGGGGCGGGGGAAGAAGTCCCCTCCCCCCACTACTCTCCGCACTCGATGCTTCAGCGGGAGCCGCCTCCTTGGCGTCTTCAAGCACCTCCCCCTGAATGGGGTCCGATTTGCGGGCGGCTGAAGGGCACTTTGCGGGCTCCCCCCCCGCTCACGGGCCTCGGTCCTCCCTCCGGAGGTATCCCAGGCTCGGAGCTGTGAGGGAGGAATCCGCGGCTGCAGAAGTGACAACGGGAGTCGCGGCGCCACCGGACCGGGAGGTGAATGGGGAGCTGCGGCGCGCTGTGTGTCATCGCGCTGAATTTCTGTGTCAGCCTGACTTCCTCGCGCCATTGTGGCGGGGATTTTTCTTGCGGCTGGATCTTTGTTTTCTTTACTTTCGGCCCGCCGCCGAGGGGGGGCTTGAGATTGTAGTTGGCAGTGTGAAGAATCCGAGGTTAAGAGGCTCATGACGCCTCGAGGGTGAAGGTGTTGTTTTTGGGCAATTCGGGGCCGAGCGCTTCTAAGCAAACGGCCCTCCTCAAGATCCATAGAGTCTGGCACGGTAGCAGAGGCAATGTCCAAAAGTGGCGAAGTTTCAGAGACGGCCGCCATGGCAGCCATGCACAGACTGCCAGAGACTGCACACTCGCAGCCACACTCCGCGGTCCGCTCCGCGGAATGAAGGGTTCTTGTAGGTACAGGAGGGTAGTAGCACCACCCACAGCAACCGTAGAAACAGTAGAGAGACTGCCAGAGACTGCACACTCGCAGCCACACTCCGCGGTCCGCTCCGCGGAATGAAGGGTTCTTGTAGGTACAGGAGGGTAGTAGCACCACCCACAGCAACCGTAGAAACAGTAGAGAGACTGCCAGAGACTGCACACTCGCAGCCACACTCCGCGGTCCGCTCCGCGGAATGAAGGGTTCTTGTAGGTACAGGAGGGTAGTAGCACCACCCACAGCAACCGTAGAAACAGTAGAGAGACTGCCAGAGACTGCACACTCGCAGCCACACTCCGCGGTCCGCTCCGCGGAATGAAGGGTTCTTGTAGGTACAGGAGGGTAGTAGCACCACCCACAGCAACCGTAGAAACAGTAGAGAGACTGCCAGAGACTGCACACTCGCAGCCACACTCCGCTAAGCTAGAATTAATGCAATTCAGTAGGCTAAAATGAATGCAATGCAGTCGGCTAGTTCCAGTAGTCTGAGTCGAAGTGAGCTTATTCACATATAGGACAGTCGCTCAGGTACAATCGGCTAGAGTGGATGCATTACAGAAGGCTTGTTCCAATGGGCTGGCTCAAGATAAGCTCATTCACATGGTGTCTGTTCACTGCGTGCCCTGGGAGACAGTAGTCAGTCCCAGGGTATGGAGTCTATGTTTGGGGGTCACTATGACACCCCTGTGTTACTGCACTGAGGGTGCTGTGTAACACATATGTATAAAGATGATACCTATGGAGTGAGAAAAACTCCATAGCCCATAAGTACAAAAACAGACTGATACACACATCAAAATACAGCTAATAGAATGCGAACAACCTTGCTGTAACGCTCACCTGGTTCCCACTGAGGCGCGGCGTCAAAGGCGCAGAACTCTGAAGATGGACAGGAAGGGCCCCTCTATTCTGGCTTCCCTGGCTCGTTGGATACCCTCCTGTGCGTGAAAAGGGAGTATTACCAACTGTGGAACAATGCTCGAGCCTCCCACTCCCTTCCAACCCTCCACGATACCTCCTCCACGATTCCCCGTGAAGCCTCACCTTAGGGTTTGGAAGGATGAGCTCTCCATCCTGCTTCTGATGCAGGGGCGCGTTGAACCCAGTTACTTCACTGGATTGAAGATTGATGGAGTTCAGGTAAGCTTGACTGTTCAGGTAAGGCGCTGTAAAAGTTCTGTTCAAAAGTTCAAGCTTAATAATAATGTTCGTTGTCTAATTGCAGCAAGCGCTAATGCTTATGTCTTTTTCCCCTTAGGGGCCGGGGTTCGGGAGTGCCGGAGATATGGCGCCGACCCGAAGTGAAACAGTTCTGGATGAGCGCTCAGGTAATGTCTTTGCATTCCGCTCATTCAATGTCTTTGTCTTTTTTCCCCATAGGGGCCGGGGTCCGGAGATGCCAGGAAGCGGCAGGACCCGAAATGCAGTGGGAATAATCCAACAGGTAAGACTTAAAAGGAAACTGAGCTTTCCTTATTCCTTTTCTCCCTCTCACCTTTGTTCTTGTTTTTTCCTCTAGGCGCCGGGCGTAGCTGAATCCGGAAGATCGCTGCTGAAGATGGAAGCGCCTTGCAAAGGTGAGTAAAATGCAGCGGCTGCAGCGATCGAAACAAAAATGCCTTTAAAATGATGTCTTCCTTTTCAGGGCCGTTGGAGAAATGACTCCGGGATGCAGATTTAGCCAGGTAAGGGCTTTTCTCTCCTATTCTCTTCTTTCTCCCCTGCAGGTGTTCCAGGATGCTGGCAGGCGTGGCTGAAGTCAGGATGCAGGAGCTGACACGGTGAGCGTCCAGCTGCTAGGTGCAGAACAACGCGAAGCATGTGTGGCTGTTCGGGTGGGTTTAAATAGCCTTGGAAGAAGTTCCTGGTATGTATCCTTCCACAATCAGGTATGTATCCTTCCCCGACCACACCCGGGTGGTGAAGTAGTCCTACAGGTTAAGTAGTCCCATTCAGGCCTCAAGAGGGCCTGGATGAAGCAGCAAGGTCTGCATCAGGTAAGTGTGCACCCAAGCACTTAAACACATATCCTCTTCTATGAGCCTGGTGCCTAAGGCGCCAGGACTGGGTCCAAAGGGCCCCGACTTGGGCCCGCTGAGACTTCCCTGGGGAAAATGATGTCTGCCTCTGGGGTTGCTGGGCCCGGCCTGGCTCCTTAGAGGTAGGCATCATGACAGTACCCCCCCTCAAGGCCCCTCCCAAGGTCTTTTCCTCCTGTTTATATTATTGCACCAGTCCTAAAATATGTTGGGAAGGGTGTTTAGTGGCTGAAAACAAATATTGTTTAACCAACTATCTTTGTTTTCAGCTCTGAAATCACATCCATATGATGACATACCACAAAATTACTGTCCCAAACTGATGACAATACATTCAAAAAGTTAGTGCAGTTGCCTCCACCTCATTGGAGGAGGTAAATGCATCCGGGTGATTGAAATTAGCCCATAGTTCAAACAAAATGCACCCAAAAGTGTATTGAAGGCCCAACCTACATTCAAGAGACATGCAGCCCCATAGCAGATGTGGAATGCTCACACTTCATATCAATGGGTACACACTCATGTCCACCCACCACTCCCATTGCTGACACCCACAATAACCAACAGTCCTCGTCCCCCAACTGATGTCTGGGCCATGGAATTCCCTTTTTGGGCTGCAATGAGAGTGCCTCATTGGGCTGCTGTGGATGGATTTCCCCTGTGGGTTTGTCTAAGGTTAAGCTGGGCGATTCTCCCTGGTACTAGGTCAAAAGACCTTATTCATTTTTCCAAAAGGTAAAAAAAAGAACGATTTAGAAAGGCAGCTCTTTGACTGCCTGGAGCAGTCTTTCTTAATTGAACTGTCATGCCCCAGCCGCACACGAGTGCGCATAGGGGCCGACAGGTTCTGTGAGCGTATGTGTGGGGAGGATGCGTGTTTAGGCGTGGGAAGGGGTGGTGCGTGGGGAAATGTGGGATTTGGGGTTACAACCCCCTGATTAACAAGAGAATGAGTGGGAGAGGGTGGGGGTAGGGAAGGAGGGGGAGTATGTAATATTTCCGTATTTTAAAGCCAACATACAAACGGACACAAAAATCAGTATTTATTGTGTTAGGGCTTTAAAATGCAGGAATATGACATAGAACCTTCTCCCTTCCTTCTGTATGCTGTAAAGTGACGGTAATGTCCCAAGCATGGTCTCATTACTTCGTTGCTTTTTACACAGTTGGACTCAGCCAAGTCGCACACACTCTACCAGAGTACTTTACTTGTAACAGTGCAATCTGATATTTTTCATCTCTGCCTCTCCACGGCAATAACACCACCCTTGATGTCCTAATGCATGGCCTGAGAATGTCTCAGTTGTTGTTGTGCTATGGCCTATATATTTTCAAATTTTCTACATTTGGGGGAGTTTTTCTTTCCTGCGCCACGGTTGTGTTGGAGGGACGGAAGATTCTGGAATATGGGGCAGCCTCCTCAAAGAGGCACAAGCCCTGGCATGTGCAGTAACATCAAATCAGTGTGCTGCGGATGGTGACAATCTAGTGCTTGACCAGTGGATATAGGCAATGCATTTGTGTGGAGATGTGAGCTAGAGGGAAGGGGAGGGAGTTAGAGTGGCTGCATATCCACCTTGGAGCCAACAGGAGTGTGTTTGATGGAGCCTTGGACTTGTGCCAGCAGACATAGGCCACAGGTGGCAGTAGCCCCAGTGGCAATAGGAGCCTCAGAGACACATGGGGTGAGTTGGTGGTGGCAACACTGATTGTAGTGGGTGCATAGGGACACATGGCAGAGGTGCTGGTGGTAGTAACCACAGTGTTACTGCAACCAGTGGTGGAGATGGTGAAGGTGTTCAGTGTACTGATGGGCTAGGTGAATGCAGAGGTGATGGCCTCTGGAAAGAGGGTTACTGTGCCTGTGTTGTGGGTATGTTTTACAGTGACTAAAAACATGCTGCCTGGCATCTCCCTAGAAATAAGGCCATGGGCTGTTTCGGTGTGGAATGAAATGGTTGCAGAAGGCCCTGTAGTGCTGCCACCTTCATCCTCTCCCTTTCAGGCACAGGAAAAACTTGCAAGATCCAAAAAGTGGTTTGTTCTGCATTACAGTAGAGCATTTAATAGGAACCTCAATGGCGTACATGTAGTGAAGGGTCTGGTTACACATAGGACTTGCTTTATAGGTTTCATGCACCCAATGACATCGTGGCATGGCTTCCAATTCATGGGGCTGGCTGCCAACTGCTCTTTGGGCCTTTTTGTGTGGGTTTTGCTCACAGCCTCCCCAATGTATGTTGCCTACCTGCATAACCTATCTTCTGTGAGATAACAGTGACAATGTAATGGGTACAGGTGATGTTTGGAGCTGTGAGGTGTTGTGCAACTCATCATGGAGTGCTCCCTGACTGATGGGAGATCCACCTTACAAGCCTTGTTGCAACTAGTTGGTGCATGGGTATATGACGTGTCTCTGGATATGACATTTTGACTCATTACATTCTTATGTTGAGTATATAGTCACATCATTTGGGGATGGTTTGAGAGTGAAACACCTTATTCACAGGTTGGTACCTGCCTTGGGCCTTCTTTCGTTATCCCATAGTGCATGTGATTTGCCAGCCTAAGTTGCGGAGACAGACATTTTAGCATCATATTCAATATGGAATTTTATATCGGCAAATTCAAAATCATGCACTTACCGGGATCATATTGACTGGCAGCTTCAAGGTCAGCAGGTCCAATACCCTCTAGACTAGCCATATGCTGCTGACTGCCTCATCCCTAGGGATCTGTTTAAGGGACTCATACTGTGCCTCCTCGTGTGGCAGCCTTCTCCTTGTGTGGAGTGCAAGGAGCCTGCCACCCATGGCCATAAGGACTTCCACTGCTTCGGGATGTCCTCTGTGTCCTGCTGGACGTTCCTAATCCCCAACATCTTGTCACAAGGAAGGCAGGTAGGTAGGTAGGGGCGGCAAAGTCCCTGCAAGTGACACAAGCAGAACAGGCTTGTGGTTGGGTGATGTAAAGGCTGTCAGAGAGTTTGCGAGTCAAGGAAACAGATAATGTGTACAGCCAGACAGATTAATCAATAATGTGAATATGCAGCATTTGAGTGGCAGATGTGCAGCATGATATGAGAGTAGGTAGTGGGTGATTTCAGATGTGTTGTGCTTGGTAACCATGCTTTGGGACGGATACAGCTACAGAATATTGAATGCACATGTGATGAACATAGACCACTCATCCACAGTGAGGCCCCTACCCACGTGACAGTCTTAGAAGAAATGCATTTGGATATAATGGAAAAAGTGATTTTGCACATGAACAAAGAGACTGCACGCAGTCTGGTATCTAGATTCATAGACTTGTATAAAAACCTATGTACACTACAATAAGAAAATATTGGGATGGGTAAAAATTCCAGGGATGAAAATTTAAAAAAAGTCCAAAATGAAACTTTATTCTTAACACTTACGCTGCAAGCGTTGCTGAAGTGTTTTCCATACTGACACCAGGCAAGATGGACGCCTTAAGGCAGGTGCTCTCCCAGCACTCTGATGTGTCACCAGTGAGTGCACATGCAGACTCTGGGGCCACTCGGGAGGAAGTTAATTGTGACCTCTCTGCCATTGGGTTACTCATGCATGCATCAGTGTCACGACTGGCCCTAGCCAATGAGTACCAGGCTTTGGCATTGCGTGGACAGGATGCACCACCACACCTGAGGATCTTCCAGAGTGTGGCAGTCCCAGACCACCCCTCTATCTACCACCTGTGCCCTGATGTCTGTGAGCCCATGGCGGGGGCATAGTTTTTTGATTTTCTGTTGACACTTTTCAGTACACTTATGTGGACACACACCCCCCACCCCCATTGTAGACGTATTATTTGTTTACCCCGTCCAGGATGGAACACTTTTTTCAAATCTTTTTTTCACCTTGAGTGATGTGCCATTACCCTCAAAAAGGCCTTACTGAGGGAGGACTGGACATGCAGCCATGCAAAGTGGAGTCATCTGGTATGGTTAACTTGACTGCAATAGCCTCACACACAAAGGTGCAGATTACACTCTACATTGATGTACACATGTGCAGTCTGAATGTCTTACTCCTTTAGATGGTTCAATCCCATGTCCTATGTTGTTACAGGGTTCCTGCCTGATCCAGTAGCTGCACTAACAGAGATTCACCCAGCACCCTTTTTCCACCCTAGTCCCCACGCCCTCTGCCGGACACTGGCCCTCCATTCCCCAATGCGGAAGCACAGTGTTAGGTAGAGGTGGTGAGGGAATCACAGAAGAACAGCTCTGTAAGCAGGTAAAGTTGTTCACTGTCAATCATGTTCATGGCTGATGATGTCTGCACCCCAATATTGGCATGCAGTGGCAGATATAAGGTTTGCATGGATCATGTGATTTTGTGATGGTGACTGTCACTGAAGATGTGAGTTGGGCAATATGACTGTGTGTGTGCATGTCCCCTTGAACAACCATGCATATGCTTTGGGTTTCTGGTTCCACAAAGGAGAGCAGACTCAGAAGACTGTGCTGCACTTATCCTCCTTGAGCCTTTGCCAGCCTTTGACACTATAAATGCCAGCATCCTCATTGACAGACTTCACTCTCTAGGCATCATGGACTCTACATTTAGATTGTTCACCTGTTACCTTCTCCTCGCCCACACCCTGTCTCCAAGGAGGTCACTTCAGGTGGACTTCGTATCCACCATGTTCTTCAACCTGTGCCTGAGACCCCGCCCCACCCATATTCACTACCATCACCTGTCCTAATACAACTACACAGATTACACCCACATCCTTTCCAAGATGCAAACGGCTTTGGCTGCTTCCCATCGTGAACTCACCTTGGGACACACAGATTTCAAAACACTACCTGGCAGCTAACGACCTCCTACTATATCCTTGTGGAAGCAAAATCCTGATTTGCAGTAATATAGCACTCTTCCACCAACCCACCCCCTGGCTGTGCTCCCTAGATTGCACTCCCACAGCATCCAGATCAGTGAAGAACCTGGGATGCACCCTGGATTATGACAGACCACTCTATCAGCACATGAACGCTGCTCGTAGATCTTGTCATCTACACCTCTGCATCCTTAGATGATCTTTCCCTTGCCTATCCTATCCTACCTTCACTGAGTCATGACAATGTTGACAATTATCCTCTCCCACCTACACTGCTCTTATCCCATTTATGTGGGTGCCCCTGTCTATCACCTTAGAAAGCTACAACAGATCCAGAACAATGCAGTTTGCCTTATCCTTGCACTCACCCCCCAGGGAACGCACAATTCCTGCACTCTTGGTGCTCAACTGGCTTCCCACGGTCCGACGCACCACCTTCAGGGCCATTTGCATCACCAACTGTGTCCTCCACGAGGTGTGCCTTGACTTCCTCCAACACTGGCTCACATGCTACCGACTCACAGAAACCTCACATCAGGCTCTGCATTACTCCTTGTGATCCCTTCTTTCAATTCCACTAGAATTTGTGGTACCTATTTCTATGTCAAAGCTCCCACACTCTGAAACTCCCTACCACTCAGCACCCACCAAGTGGTGGACCACATTTCCTTCTGCAAGGCACGCTAAATGTGGCTCTTTCCCTCCCCAAGATGGACATAGGTCACACCCCATGCAATGTTGCAGTCCAGATTGCACTGCTGGGGGCACCCTGCCATCCCATGCCAGTGTTGTACTGCATATCATGGCTGTGTTGGTTTTCGGGAGTCCAGCTTGTTTTGCGCAGCAGGGTACCTGGCCAAAAGGTGTACATCAGCTCAGGGCAGCCTGGCCATATGTCTACAGGACCAATTGGGCACATTAGGACCATCAAGATTTGTACTGCTTGGCACACGTGGACCCCTGCCTTCTGGCCTCTCTGCCCCTGCTTTCCTTTCTTATTTTCCTCTCCTTCTGTCCCTGTCTCCCTCTCTTCCCCCTTCTATCTGCCCTCACCACTCTAACAGCCCCATTCTCTCCCCTCATCTCCACACCAGCAGAACTCTTCCTTGCTCCCCACTGCCACTCTATCTCTCCACTCCCCAGAACCTCTTACCCTCTTTAATCCTTCACATCAGTTCCCCCACTTATACTTTCACTCCCCAGCCCTTCCACCCCTCTCTTAGTGTCCCCTTCACTCCCCTGCATCAGAGGGTACACCACAGGCCCACGGGCAACCTGATAGTGGGTGTGCCTGACTCTTATGCCTTCCATCAATGTACCGCCTTGTGCCCGCATCTCAGGGCAGACTAACCCCTGTGTACAGTGTGCGTACCATACTTTGGTGGCAATTTGTTTACTTCACTGCCAGTGATTATTCTGTTTGTGAGTTCCGATGTTGATGTATTCATTGGTGCTCACACTCTTTGATTGTTGCTGACAGGGGGGCCCAGTCCATCTGTGCATGCAACAAACCCTCATCATGTTGGTTGATTCCTGAATTGTGGTTCTGCTTGGAGGCACCCACAGAGCCTTCCCCAGTCTGGCGTGCCTCCCACATTCATGAACAAAGTTTTAGGAAATTGATTCCACCCATCTTGGGACTGTATCAAGGGTATGCCTCCTCAGGTAAGCCTCCTTACATGGGTGTCTTCCCCTTACAGGCTGAGCAGAGGCTGAGCATCCTGGAAGCTCACTGGTGGCCAGTTAATTGAGGACAGGATTGGGTTGGGTATTTGCCCCATTGTGGGCCCTCTCGGCCATGCTGTTCAGCCTTTGGAATGCAGCACGTATGTGCAGCAGTTCAGAACAACTGTTTTGTGGGATGACAACCCCCATGTCACCACACTGGTGGTGGCGCATGCATGACCCCTCCCACTTTAAGTTGTGCCTAAGGCCAGTCTCTTGCCTTCCACCACCACCCCTGGTGCAGGTTTGCCTAGTGGTGCATGTGTGGTTGACCTATACACCCCCCAAGTGTTCGGACTTTGCATGCTCTCTTGCTTCTGTCCCATATAAGTCCCTGAGGGCATGTAGATCAGCCGGTGGTGGGTGCAAGGCACCCCCATTGCTATGCTCAGGCTAGTGCAGCTACTGTGAGTATCCAGCCAATGGGATTTGGTTTTCTCAATCAGTGAGCAATACACATGTTCGTACACATGGCTAGTATGGTGAAAGTGCAAACGGCTCATTGAGTTAGTGATGTCCCCATTGATGGCTGGATCAGTTACATTGATTTCTGTGGTGGATATGCAGCTAATACATGCCAGCCGATGCTGACCTCCTGGGATGTGTATATTAATCAGACTTTGAACAATATGACATATTATGGCCACTTCAGTGACTGTAGCTGAACTCAGTCAGTTTGCAGCTCCATGTGATGGTAAACATACATAGTGATGTCTGGCCATTCAACTTCCTGTGCATACCATGGTGCTCACAGGTAAGGGTGAATTATGTTTCAGTTCAAGTGAGTGAGCACGGCAAATAGCCACCATATTCAAGGAAGGCCGCAGGCTGCTAATTGGCCAATCCCAATTTGGGTAGGTAGTGATTTGAACCGATGTCTCAGGATTTATTTTGATTCCCTGTGAATGGAATGTTGTCAAGACTTGATGGTCGTGTAGCCGATGGGACCTCCGTCCCCCAAGTACCACTCGGGCAGATAGGAAAGGTACTGCACCGAGCGATCTTTGAGGCCACAGGTGGTGATCTTCGTCAGTCGCAACAAGGAATGCCTGTAGATGCCGGAAGGTGCCCCTGATGACCGCTGTAAGGAAAACACGTGATTAGGTCAAAACAAAGAACCCCAAGTTTGCAGGTGACTATAATAAATCTGGAACAAGGCTTACCCTGCGAAGTTGGTCAGGACTTAATAAAGGAAATGTGTCAGAAGCAGCCAGCAAGGATGACGGGATGGATTAAATCACCACCTGACGTGGAAGACAGGAACGTAGATCAATCAGAGTGGTCCAAGAACATAGTTCATGACAAGGGATAATCCGATAGCAATCCAGGGACAGAAAAATGGTCAGATCCAGTAGAGGCAAAGTTCCAAAACAACTATACCGAGAGGGAAAAGCCAAATCAGAGTCCAAAGTTCAATCCGAGGTCCAGTAGCACATTTAGTTCGAAATCCGTAGTACGCCCAACAGGATCAGCTGTGAAGCGTCGAAGGTAGTCAGCGCGTCCCTTTTAAACGCTGACCGGTGATCACATGACTCCGTCAACCGTCACGTGATCGAGCGTGTTGAGGAGGAGCTTTTAATTGCCGGCAACGGAGACGCTGTAGAATGCTCGTAGCGCGTCTCCATGGCAACTGCCATCGATTGAATGGAAACCAGTGTTGAGATGGCAAAACTCTGCGTCGTTGACCTTGTCCAATCTTGCTGGCAAGTCTTCAGGGGAGAGTGCGTTTTGTGAGGTGTGTTCAATATACATCGGGGCGTGACAGAGCCCCCCACAAAGGCCCATGACCCCGTGGGCTGGAAGGGTTCTCCCGATGGAACCTAGACACCAATAAGGGCATGGACATCAGAGGACGGGACCCAGGACCTCCTCCTCAGGACTGTAAACCCAACCAGTCTACCAATACTGTAACTTTCCCTGACTATCCGGGATCCCAGAATAGAGCTCACTTCATAATCCTCCTGAGAAACCACAGGCACAGGGCCAGGGGCAGAAGAAATGCGTGTATCAACAGTACAAGGTTTAAGGAGAGAAGTGTGAAAAAACGGTGTGTAACTTCCAAGAAGTGGGGACGACTAGCCTATAGACCACCGGGTTCAGAACTTTAGAAACTTTATACGGGCCGACGAAACGGGGGAGCAGTTTACGACACCCCGGTATGTGGAGATTGCCGTGTAGACAACCAAACCCGTTCGCCTGGTTTATATGACGGGGCCTCTTTTCTTTTTTTGTTAGCGGCAGCACTCATAGACGCCTGGGCCTCTTGGAGATGGACAAGGGTTTGTGCATGAAACGGATGCGAGATCTCTGACACAATCATTTGCCGCAGGGGTACTGATACTTGATACAGGGACATTGACAGGATTCAAGTCAGGAAAGGGCAAAGTACGAGGATGTTGGCCATAGAGTGAAAAAAACGGAGAAGAACCCGTGGCCGAATGCAGGGCGTTGTTGTAGGCAAATTCTGCAAAGTGAAGAGAGTCTAACCAGGTGTTCTGGAATTGCAAAGTTAGACACCTCAAATACTGCTCCAGGACCTGGTTCACTCTCTCAGTTTGCCCATCGCTTTCGGGATGATATGCCGATGAAAAACGAGCATCTATACCTAGCAGTTTGGTAAGGGCCAACCAGAAGCGTGAGGTGAATTGGGATCCCTGTCTGATACAATGACATTTGGTAACCCAAACAGACAAAAAACTGATTCAAAAACATACGAGCTAATGAGGGAGCAGTAGGAATGCCTTTACATGGTAGGAAACGGGCCATTTTGTATATGAATCTACAACCACCCAAAGTGTGTCTATAGCCTCGTACTCGTGGTAGGTCAGTTATCAGGTCCATGGATACTGTATGCCATGGTTTCGGGGGTAATGGGCAAAGGATGTAACAACCTAACGGACGACCTTTCCGGGTCTTGCATTGTGCACATATAGAACAGGTGTTGACGTATGTCTCCACATCTCGTCGCATCGATGGCACCAACACCAGCGTTTCAACAAGTCTAGAGTACGTCGCTGACCTGGATGACCATTGATAGGAGCATTATGTGACCATTCTAAGGCTTGGTTACGGGAGTCGTTGGTAGGGAGAAACAATTTTCTTGAACGAAAGGCAATCCATCCTGCATAACGGTATCCCAATCATCCAAACTTGAAGATGTTGTATAACCATTGGCGTATGTCCTTTAACATAGGAGGAGATGGAGTGCAGGTACAAACAACATGGCCTTTCCCTAGCAGAGTATCAGGATATGAAGGGAGAGGTATCCCCCAGGTGAACGGGACAAAGCATCAGTTTTACCATGAGACAAACCTGGTCTGTGTTTGACGATGAAATCGTATGCAGCAAAAAAGAGGTGCCAACGAACTTGCCTACTATTGACACATTTCAGGGATGCTAGATCTTGTAAATTTTTATGGTCTGTGTAGACGATAGTCTGATGTCTTGCTCCCAAAAGATGGTGTCTCCATACCAACAATGCGTCTCTAATGGCCAATAGTTCCTTTTCAGTGACCGTATAATGAATTTCAGTAGGTGTGAACTTCCTGGAATGATAGGCCACCGGTGTAATGCCCGGTAGTAGGACAAGGCTGGGATAGAATGGCCCTAAAGCAAAGGAAGAAGCATCTGCTTCTACTATATACGGAAGCTCTGGTCTGGGTGCTGCAGAACTGGGCTGTGGTGAACGAGGTTTTAAGGGAGTCAAAAGCTGTTTGATGTGCATCAGTCCAGAGAAACGGTACTGACGGACTGGTCAGAGCAGTTAATGGTGCGACCATGGAGGAAAAGTTCGCAATGAATCTTCGATAAAAAGTTTGCGAACCCTAGGAAAGATTGCAGTTGTTCAAATTAACAGGTACTGGCCAATTTGTGATAGCTTGAACTTTGGATTGATTCATTGTTAATCCCCCCGGTGAAAGATGAAAACCCAGAAACTCGACTTCAGCTGTATGAAACAGACATTTCTCGGGTTAGCGTAAAGGGAATTCTTCTTAAGTCTTGTGAGTACTTCTCTAACATGAATGACATGTTCAGCTAATGTTTGAGAGAATATCAATATGTCGTCCAAATACGCTACGACATAAACATCCAGAATATCACTGAATATATCATTTACCAGTCGTTGGAAAATGGCTGGGGCATTACAAAGGCCAAAAGGCATCACCAGTATTCATATAGTCCTTGGCGAGAACAGAATGGCAGTCTTCCACTCATCTCCTGGTCGCATACGAACCAAATTATATGCCTCCCTGAGGTCCAACTTGGTTATGGATGGAGGCATTGGTTAACTTGTCCAACAAGGTAGAGATGAGTGGAATAGGATAACGATTCTTAATGGTGATTGCATTCAGGCGTCTATAGTCTACACAGGGACGGAGATCGCCTTCTTTTTTTAGGACAAAGAAAATGGGACTGGCAACAGGTGATGAGGAAGGCCTGATGTGTCCTAACTGTAGTGCATGATGTATATATTCTTTAAGGGACGTTTCTTCAGATGGTGATAATGATATAAGCGTCCCTTGGGGAGCGATGCCCCATCGATTAGTTCAATAGCACAATCATACGGTTTGTGAGGAGGCAGTATCTCCGCTGATGTTTTATCAAATACCGAATGAAAGTCATGATATTCTGGGTACCCCTGACAATGTGGCACCCACTGTATGAGCTGTTTCAAATGTACCGTTCTCCTCATCAGGAGCTAACTGTAGGGCCCCAAGTGCTCTTGCAGGATTGGTTGCTTCACCTTCCGATAGACAAAAATGTTGGCAAATATCCGATTCAAAAGAAACTAGTCCTGTACCCCAGTCTATGAGGGGATTATGTTTTTTCAGCCAGGGAAGGCCTAGGATTATTCCAAACTGTGGTGTGGATATCAAATCAAAAGACAATTGTTCCTTATGGTTTCCCTGAATTATCTACGTCCATCTGGGCGGTTTGTTGTTTAATTGGACCTGAAACGAGAGAGGACCGTCCACTGTTTGAACTGGTTCGGGATGTGCCTTGGTTATTAAAGGAAGGTTCAATGTTTTGGCCAAGGGTATATCATAAAACAACAGTGGCCCCCTGAATCAATTACTATATGTACTGTGTGTGAACACTCCCTATCAGGCTGAAGAACTGCCTGAACGACCACTGGTCTTATTGGGCCAAAGTAGGAACTCTGGGGTTAGGAATCAAGCTCGTCTTGTCCCCCATATTCAAGGACGAGCTTTCTGAAACCCGAGGACTTGTTTTTTGGCGTCTTGGCATTCTTTGACAAAATGACCACTGAGTCCACAGTAGAAGCATGCATTGTCGGTTCTCCGACGCTCCTTTCGGTCTGGTGATGGGACTTCGTAGACCACCTATTTGCATGGGTTCACTTGTACCATCCGGTGGAGAAGGTAGGATTTGCCTGAGAAGCCAGATTCCGCCCGACGTTCAGTCTTTCGAGCGTCTACTTGAAGAACTAAATCTACTAGTTCAGGATATGCATCAGGAAGGAAGGTATTACAGAAAGGGCGTCCTTCATAGAGTTACACAAACCTTTGTAAAATACTACAGCTTTCTATATTTTCGGCCATGCAGTCTCAGCTGATAGTTGATTAAAGCGTGTGATGTATTCTATTAAGTTTGTCTGCCCTGAGATAAATCCAAGAGCTCCAGATCCCGGGACTGGGCTTTGTACCTGGTGTCAAAAACTTTGGCCAATTCACTTACCAAAAGATCAAAATCATAAAGGGCTGGATGGTTATTCTCAAAGAAAGGATTAGCCCAGGTAGCTGCAACCCCGGTCAAATGGGATAACAAAAAGGCTGCCTTTGTAGTGGAATCATGGAACACTAATGGTCGGCAAAGAAAATGAAGTTTGCACTGATTAATGAAAGTGCGATACTTTCTAGGATCACCCTGAAATTTCTCTGGAGGTGCCAATGGAAACTGTGTAGGTAACACCACAGGAGTAGGTGGGTAGCAGGTATAGTGGGAACTGGTGGGGTGTTGCCTGATCCCCAAATTCAGCATCTGCCGGTAGAGGGTTGCGGGTACTTTGGATATTGTCTAAACGATGATGTATCGCGGTAGTAGCAGCCGCTACTTCGTTCTAAGGGATGCAAGAGCTTGCATTAAGCAGCCACAGGGTCCCCGGCAGTAGGTCCATCGTCTGACGACCAGAAAAAGGCTTCACAGTCTGTCAAGACTTGATGGTCGTGTAGCCGATGGGACCTCCGTCCCCAAGTACCACTCGGGCAGATAGGAAAGGTACTGCACCGAGCGATCTTGAGGCCACAGGTGGTGATCTTCGACAGTCGCAACAAGGAATGCCTGTAGATGCCGGAAGGTGCCCCTGATGACCGCTGTAAGGAAAACACGTGATTAGGTCAAAACAAAGAACCCCAAGTTTGCAGGTGACTATAATAAATCTGGAACAAGGCTTACCCTGCGAAGTTGGTCAGGACTTAATAAAGAAATGTGTGAGAAGCAGCCAGCAGGATGACGGGATGGATTAAATCACCACCTGACGTGGAAGACAGGAAGTAGATCAATCAGAGTGGTCCAAGAACATAGTTATGACAAGGATAATCCGATAGCAATCCAGGGACAAGAAAAATGGTCAGATCCAGTAAGAGCAAGTTGCCAAAAAACTATACCGAGAGGGAAAAGCCAAATCAGAGTCCAAAGTTCAATCCGGGGTCCAGTAGCACATTTAGTTCGAAATCCGTAGTACGCGCCCAACAGGATCAGCTGTGAAGCGTCGAAGGTAGTCAGCGCGTCCTTTTTAAACGCTGACCGTGATCACATGACTCCGTCAACCGTCACGTGATCGAGCGTGTTGAGGAGGAGCTTTTAGTTGCCGGCAACGGAGACGCTGTAGAATGCTCGTAGCGCGTCTCCATGGCAACTGCCATCGATTGAATGGAAACCAGTGTTGAGATGGCAAAACTCTGCGTCGTTGACCTTGTCCCAATCCTTGCTGGCAAGTCTTCAGGGGAGAGTGCGTTTTGTGAGGTGTGTTCAATATACATCGGGGCGTGACAAATGTGTTCCGTTCACATCCTATAATGGGGAATCATTGGGGGGCAAGTCCGGTGGCATCACCCATGGTGAGTCCAGGTCCACATGCATATGTTACAGTTGCTGCACTTGTAATTGGCCTAGGTGTATTTTGTGATGGGGCTGGGGTTTTTCACAAGACACACATATGCCTGTTCCAGCCCTGGCCACCATCACCATGTGAATGGCCGTCACACTGCCACAAAGACAAACAAGCAAACTTAGAGGTCAGTGCAGTGGGAACACGTTTGTTGTCTTCCACAATGGTCTTGTTGCATTCCCAATTGTGGATGGGGCATGGGTCCCTTGCGCATTGTGTACAGTAATCCAGAGGAAGGTGAGTGAGCTTTCTTGTATCATGTGTACCCTGGGTGACAGGGGGGAGTTCCGGCCGTGAGCATCCTGACTCCTTCTGGACCCACATTGAAAGTTAGTTTTTCAATTGACAGCTATATGGACATCCTGAGGAGGCCAGCCACCTGGTAGTGCAATGCATTCCAATGGTCCTCAGCAGGAAGAACCATGTAGCCCCCTGGCCAAGGCATACTAGGACCCACTGGACAGGGGTCACAGCTGACCTGTATGTGATCCAGGCGCACAAGGATCAGGTGTGAGTAGGTGCAGCAGTATTGCTCTGGCCAAGGTTCATTTGCATTTTTCCTCCTGGGAGGCACAGTGACCCCAGCAGGATGCTCCCAATCTGCTGCTACCCGATAAACAGTCAACCCATGTGCGAGGCAGGGTCTCATCAGAGGAGGGGCAGCACACCCAGCCATCATGGAACTCAGGCCAGAGCACAAGATACCTCTTCCAATGAGCCGGATAAGCAGGCACAGCCCCTGGCATCCTGGCACAGAACGACCCCTCTGTGTGGCCCCAGGAGTGAACGCTCAGGTGGTTTTATGGTGCAGGGTGGTGACTTTGGGTATCTTGGCAGGGCAGGTAGCTGCTAGACACATTGGAGCTGTGGAGGAACTGGGGAACACCTCAGAGCACTGCTCAGTAAACCATGGTTGTCAAGTTTCACAGTTCCATGCAGGATTCATTGACAAAGTCCTTATTTTATTCTGTAATGCATGCCTAGGCGAGCAGGCAAGGAGGTTTGACAGGTCATGCCCAGGACTTTCCTAATGGCATTGTTCAGAGTTGTCCCAGCCAGTGCCCTGCTAAACCTGCCATTGTGCACCTACCTCTGATGCAGTGTGACAGCAATGTTACTCTGCAGAGTTCCACACAGTGGACCCAGCCAACCCTGGAGGGTGAATCTCAAAGCCATTGTGGGCAGGGCGCAGGGTGGCATGGGGTGCTACCCCAACCTTTGGTGCCACTGGGTAAACCATAGCTTTCAAGTTACCTTGTTCCATATGGGACACTTAAAAGCTGTTCAATTGGTTTACATTCATGCACTGCTGCTGAGAAGGTGATTTAGGGTGACATTCTGTGGATGAGAACTAGGTGTGTACTTTGTGCAGATTGGGTCATGGCAGTCAGTGGAGCACAGGGTATGCTGACATTGGTGGCAGGGATGTGTTCACTGTGTTGGGTGTATTTGTGAGCATGTCCAGCTGCATGGTTGTGGAGTGAGACATGGAGATGGAAGGTTTGCGAGTCATTGCTTGCAGTTGTTGCATTACACTCAGGGGGCAGAGGGAACAGTGTTATTGTGTGCAGGGATGTGTTATCTGCTCTGACCCTCTGTTTTACTTTCTTCTGAGGCATTCTGTCGGGGGAGATGGTTGCTGCTATGCAAGGACACAAAGCTGTGGAATGCCTACATACCACAACGCGGCAGTGTAGGCTGGTTTCAACACCTACAGAGAAGTGCATTGCTACATGACTGGGGACAGCTGGAGCAGACTCTCAAGGCAAAAGAGCTCAGGTGAGATGGCACCTTACTTGAACTGAACTTGACTATTTTTATGTAGATGTGTTTCATGAGCTGTATTGTTGGAAGGGAATGGAGTAGCCACGCCACCTGTATATTGGGGTGAGACCTCACAAGTGCTTGTTCCTGCTTAAAATATATGCTGTGCCTTTCCACTTGTGTTCTCCTGTGTGTCGTTGGGTGTCTGAGTGCACAATTGTTGGTGGTAAACATTTGGAAGTGATTACTGGTTTCATTGATGTTGTTGTCTGCTTTTCGATGAGCGACAAGGATACCATTGTTTCCACTTGCCATGACTGTGTCAGTGGTTTGTGCACTTGATTTGATGGCTATGGACACATACAGTTTGCCTCCCCCAGACACACATGCTCAGGGTGTTGTTACAGGCAAGGGGGATTAGTCCTGATTCATCACTGAAGGGCACAAGGGATGTGGTTTCACTGGGTGTGCTCCACAGGGGCTGCAGTCAGGAGAAGTAGGTTTGCATGACCTGATTTCATGCATTATGTCCCTGTGCCCTTTGGCCTGTCAAGGGGATGGTAGTGCCTGTGTCTGAGGGTGCTGTCCCTCCTGCAGCTCTACTGGTATGCCACTCTGTGTGTCAACATTGTGCAGGTTACAAGATGCCAGATGATCTTGCATACTACTGGTGTGGCATATAGCAATACGCCGCCAGATTGGTCATGGCAGTGAAAGCATGACTTCAGCACCCTAAATGTGCACACCACTATGCCCCTGGTGGCTATGTGTGCCTTTATCTCTGCTGTAGTGGCTGGGTTCCTAAATGGCATAAGCAGGAATGGTGAGAGCGAGTAGGCACTGTCCCCTGAAAATATGGAAATAGTTGTTGTAAGCATTGATTGTCATGTTCTGTTAATCTGTGTGTGTGTGACTGCTTGCATGATAGTTGATACTCACAGATGAACCAGCTGTTACTAAAGGATCCCGATGCCAGGGCCTGATGTAGTGGTGAAGGGTGGTAAATGAAGCTATCAAGTGTGCTTCCGGGGAAATTGGCATTCACATGCATGATGACTCCCTTTGCATTGCAGATGACCTATGCATTGATTGAATGCCAATGCTCCCTCCCGGTTGCGGGACATGTGCTTGGTCGCTCAGTGGTGGGGGGGGTGTAGTGCAACATGTGTGCAATCAATGGCTCTGAGTACCCGTGGGAAGTGTGATATGGCATAAAACTCTGAACACACTCACTGCCTTGCCTATGGTGTATGTGGCATGCATATGTGCCTATGCTGCATTGCATCAAAAGACCCAGTGTAGGCATGGATTTTGTGGCCTGCGATATGCCCCCAAAAAAGGCAGAGGTGTTGTGGTATGAGCCTGTAGCCAAGAAATGTAGGGCTGTCAGCACCTTCTCCCGGGGTGTGAGTGCATGGGAGCAGATGATGGGTGATGCAAGGTCTTCCTCCCACTCCCTGACAAGGTCTAGGAGGACATGGGGACGGAATCTGTACATTGCACACACATCATCTGGCATTCCAAACAGTATTGGGCGAGGATGGAAAATCCTGTCCCTCACCATCCTCCTCCTCCTCCTATGAACATGTATGATTGCTGCCACTACGCTGGATTTATCCTGGAAGAACAACTTTGAAATGTTGTGTATTGTGTGCTTATATTCGTATCCTTTGTGCTTTGTACATTGTGCCGCATATCATGTGGCAGGGAGATCAAAAGGTTTGCATGTGCCTTTTCGCTCTGGGATGTTGAGGTTATGTCTGTGCTTGACTGGGTGTGTTATTTTGTTACGTGGCGCGTCCCTCACCACACCCAAGTTATTCCTCGTTCTTCCTCATTTTGCGCAAGGAATGGGTAATATGCATGTTCCGCCCCCAATTTGTTTCTTTGATCTGGCCCTTCGCACAATGTGTGCAGCGTGTCGCACAAACCGCTCAGCACCACGCAAAATAGGAAAGGACCAGAGCAAAGGGAGTGCAGACCCACACAAAGTCTGATCCATGAATCGGCAACATGTGTTTTGTGTGGTGCTTTTTCACTTTGTGCCACACACAACTTTCTATGAATCGGGACCTTAGTATAGACTCCCCTACGATAGAACCTTTACAGTTAAGTGAAAAATACATATAACCGACTGACTAAATGACTTTATTAGCACTTTCGGTCTTCATTGGTCCTTTTATGGGATCATTTCAGCATCGTTTCATATTAGTTTGTTAGACAACCCTCATTTAATATGAAACCTTTTTTTATTGGGCACTGACCTAACTTCGGGAAGCAACAGAGCCCTTTGAAATCATAGGGGGAAGTAATAATATATATCGAAATACACAATTGACAGTGTCTTAATGTGCAATAAAAACAAATCACACGAGTTTACACCAGTATAATGCACAGGAGTAAAAATGTGTCGAGATTAACATATTTTAACCTTTCCGACTGTGATTCATAAGGGTATACCTTGAGAAACCTTAATAAATAAGGTCAGAGCTATTTCTGTAGCTAAACATTTTTTTTTTAAAATAACAAACACTTGAAGGTATTTAACAAAGACCTCTACTACAAGTATCTGCGCCTCTTCAAATATGACTGCTCTAGTATGCCAGGTACACAATAAAACATCTGGAATTGTGTCCATTTCTCATAGCCATTTATTTCAGAATTGAATGGCATGTTGCCAAGATGTCGTCATATCAGCCATCTGAGGCACACACAACATCGCTGTCAGTACATTCTCCGGATTACAGGTTTCTCCAGGAATGCTTCTGTTCTAGGTAGCACGTTTTAAAAAAATCAGGAGGACATACTTGTCTTTTCTACATTTTAGAGTGAAGACGTATGGATTCTGGACTTTAAAATGAGTACATGATTGACTTTTTGTTTTGTACAATATGTATGTCTTATACTGCTAAATAGCAATGAAATTGCACTCAAAGGCGTAGGCAGGTTGTATGTATGTATGTATGTATTTATGCTTGTAGAGCGCCGGTAGCCCACAGGCATCAGCACGCTTGGACAATACAATACAATTAGGCCAGGCATAAGACCTGACTCTTCCTAAACCAGAAGGGTAGCCCTATGAGCCTAGAAAACTGAAGTCCTTATCTGAAAAGGTGTGCCTTAAAACGTTTCCTGAAAGCCAGGTGGTTGTTTTCAGTCCTTAATACTTCAGGAAGGTTGTTCCACAGTTGGAGCCAGCACCAGAAAAGACCTACCCAAACCAGATTTCAGTTTGAACTTGGGAACAGCCAGGAGACTCTTACCTTCGGATCGTAGTCGTCTCAGAGGGGTGTATGGCACTAAACTGTTCTTAAGGTAATCTGGGGCTTTGCCATAAAGGCACTTATGCACCAATGAAAGGGATTTAAACTTTATTCGTTCCTCAACTCTGAGCCAATGGAGGGACACTCTTTCACTCGTAACATGATCTCTCTTCTTCAAGTTTCTGACTAGCCTGACCGCATCATTCTGAATCACTTGGCATCTGGCTAAATCCTTGACAGATGCCCCAATCAGAAGAGCATTTCCATAGTCGAGCCTTGATAGCACAATGGCTCTTGCTATGGTGGCCAGTTTACATTCATTTAAAAAAGGCTTAATAGATTTCAGTAGCCTGAGGTAATAAGCCGTGTTTTTCTGAAGATAGTTGGTCTGGGCGTCCAAATTAACCGCTGAGTTGACCATCATGCCCAGGGTTTTAACTTGGGAAGCCACTAGAATTTTGGCGTCTTTAATCTGAAAGGATTTATATTCCTCCCCGAGATTAGCTAAATGGTGATTGGATCCGAAACAACATCAGTTCAGTCTTTGTGTCATTCAGACAAACCCAATTGGCCTGCATCCATTTGTCTATTATTTTATAGACTTTTCCTATTATGACACTGTCTGCAGCTCCAAAATGAGCTGAGGTCATCCGCGTAGTTCGTAAAAAACACCCCGGCCTTAATTAGGATGCTACACAGAGTGTGCATATAAATACTGAACAGCATAGGTGACAGACTCGCACCCTGAGGAACCCCAAAAAGAATGGAGCAGGAGTCAGAGAAGCTACTTCCCCAATGAACTCTGGCTCCTCAGTCCGATAAAGTTGTGTGTCTCCACAGTTTTGGTTATAGTAGTTTGTGTTTCAATCCGTGATGACGCCCTTATCTTTAAAGTTACAAACCTGTCTACTGTTAAATTCAGTATGCACTTGTAATAATAATAATGCAAAAAAAAGATTATGAACCTTTATGAACACATGCTTCATTGTTTTGGATATAAATTGGAAACACTGCACAATTACTTCTCAGGGAAGTCATTTTTCAGAATACTGCAAGAAGATACACGAATGAAGAGCAACTAGCAATATTTTGTGCAAACTAGTAGTTTTTCTTTACAATTCTTCTTGAATTGAAGATGGTGAGGGATAGTATGATGAAGGCACAGTAAGTATAGGAATTAACATTAAAAACAATATGAGCATACCAATAGCCGGAAAGTCCCAGTCCGATAAGTACCAGTAACAGCAAACATGATCCCAGGATTTTCCATTCTATATATATATATAAAAAAAAACATGTATTACATTTATATTTCATAATTTGTTATTCAGATGTGTTCATTACAAAAGAAACACTATAGTGTAGGTACAGCTCTTATGAGGCACATCCGTTATGTTGGCTTACTTGAACATAGCCTTATAAGTATTGATCGTATATTGATGGAAGTTTAAAGGCAAAAAGTGCCCTTACTGTGGCACGGCGCTGTACCATTGTCACATTCAAATAGTGGATATATGCAGTGACCGATAACTCTGTGATTTATGTTGGAACAAGAGCATTGATGCTTCATATAGTGTCCCAGGAAATCTCATATTTCTTCATATATATGCACTCACGCGCACACACACACACAGTGGGACTGATTTACAAAGCGCGTTTCAATGGAATTTTGCCATTGAAAAACGCTTTTGTAAATCAGGCACATTCAGAACAGCGTTTTTCAGCTTTTACCTCTTGCAACATTGTTTGCACTACAGTTCTATTTTGAAAACATATTCAGTATACCTCACTCCTTTTTGACCTCCCAATCATAAAAATACTGAAGAATATCTGAGCTCTTTAATACAACTGTGGACACGCAGTTCAATGATCCACCTGTTTGGCTTCTTGCTTCCAGTTTGCCCTCTAACATTTAGTACTGCATAGGGAATCGGCTTGGGAAATTTATTTTTGGCCTCGAGGACACTCCTTTAGATAAGTCGAGGCAAATATAACTAACACAGGCAGAGTTTGGAATAAAAAATATCTTTTCATTTCACAACATTAAACATTAATTCATTTATTATGAATGATCCCTTTGGTGAAATTCTAGCAAATACCTATGGTAATTTGCACGTTTCTTACCTGCAAAATGAGTGAAAAACTCAAGTAAAGTTTTAAGCTTGCTAAGTATTTCCCCAGCTAATACAATAATTGCCAAATCTAATTTGATGATTTATTCCTGAACACTTCTTGATTGCAAATAACGCAAGTTTGGTACATTTTAATGAATGAATTTACTGTTCAGGAGAAAACATCCTAATCTTACATGTAGAATTGCTTATTCAACTAAAACATGTATTTACAAATCTTACAATTAAAATTAAATATAACTAAACACTGTACCATACAGAACAGCACTTTTTTTTTAACAGATCATTAAAAAAGTAGATTGACAACGTGTTCATTTTTACAAATGTGTCCATCTTATATGTATGTTTTAATGTGATTTCTGGTTAGCAGCAGTCTTCTAATTGTTAACACTTTGCTATGACCGCATCAGGAATTGTGTGTAGATAGGGCTGTTCAAAACAGAGGAAATCCACAAACTATTGAAACATATTCCAAATCACAGATTTTAAGTAGAGCTTCGGCTGGGTGAGTACCATGAATTTGTGCATTTCATCAACTTTTGTATGACAGTTTCCCACCTCATCAACCCACTTGGAGTACCCACACATATTCTACTATAAAAAAGTCTTACTTCTCTACCCATTTAGATTTTCAGACTTATTAGCATGGACGATGGAATTCATGGTGCATCTCAGACAATCACAATGCCTGTAATGTAAGCTAGAACTGCTGTTATGGCCATGCAGTTTAAAAGCATTTTTGCATGGGTTGGCACACCATTTGCATCACAGGCATTGGATCAGGTGTTTTTTATTGGGGAGAGGATGGCCATCTGAGAGGGTTTTACTGAAAGGCCAATATGTTATATATCATCATATTCGTATTTGATCCGGGACCTTGTTCTCGGTCCAAGCCTTTTGTGTGAGATCACATCACAGTCAGAAGAACAAAACAGCAGCACTCCCATTCCAGTCCCAGATGACCCAGAGTTCATTGAAAAAGAAGCTGAAGCTCTCCTAGATCAGCAAACGTCAATCTGAGATGCCTTCTCCAGTTTTGCACTGCACCACCTCACCTCACCCGATGCTCATTCTCTGCCTTGACTCCATCTGTTCTCTAAAGCTTAACTTAGGGAGTGAAGGACTACATCTTGTATGTGTGTACACCAACATTTTGCCTTAGCCAAATACACTAGCGGAAAAATTACTACTTCTCTGACCTCTCTTCCCATTAGAGAGCACTGATTTAAATGAACTAGGATTGATCCGCCCAGTGGTTGTGTCTCATCCTATTCATAATAGTTCTGCAACCGGGGAACCTTCTCAAGACCCAGCCTTTTGCGTGAAATCTCCTCCCAGTGAGAAGAAAAAATAGAAGCACTCCTAATCAGTTCCCAGATGCCCCAGAACCCCTTGGAAAAGAAGCTTCAGGTCTCCAAGGTTAGCAGATGCCAATATGAGATGCTTCCTCAATTCTTGCACTGCACCTCCTCACCTCATCCAATGCAGTACTCTGCATTGACTTAGTAGACATTCTAATGCTTAATTGTGAGAGTGGAGGATGGCATTTTTTATGTTTCTGGAAATCAACATTTTCCCTTTCACCAGATACACTATCCGAAATAATGGTACATTTCTACCCGATCTTCCCCATACAGAGCATTGATTTCAATAAACGCAGACTATGTTTACATCCCTTTGGTATTGAAGCTGTCTTGTTTCAATCAGAAATGTTCATCTATTCAACTTGTAATACATTGAGGAGAAGATTGATTGACAATTAAGTAAAAAGCTACTTATGGTGAGATGACTTAACATGAAACAATCAAATTGCAGTGAATTGGTAATTTCAGTTTAATTTTATTGATATCATTTGAAGATGAACCTTAAATCCTATGGATGCAAATTGAATTAAGCCTTCATTTTATAAACACAAATTAAAATGATCCAACATGTGTTTCATGATGTTTGATAGGAATATATGGCTCTGTAAATAAAATTAACATAATTGGCATAAGGAACACATGCTGTGCTCTTGCATGCAAAGAGTACTCGAACAAATTCAAAAAAAGATATCTCGAGGAATACATCTTGTTTGCTAAAAAAAAAAAAAATAATAATCAAATGTCTGAATGAAAAGAAGACATTTGGACATTTGGTTCCATACAAGTCCTACATTCTGTAGTGCCAGGTTGTTGCATATATTTAGGGGCTGATTCTTGGAACAAATGTGTGCCGAAAATCTTGGCGCAAGCTGGCGCAAGGGTGAAAAAGCAAGCGCACGCGCGCGATTCATGGAGGGGCCTGCGTGTGTTTTACTGGGATGTGCACATATCCTTGAGTGGCGCACACGGGCGCACACATCATTCCAACATCCCGAATGCCGTGCGACACACCAAAGTGGGCGGAACAGTGGGCGTAACACGCGGAATGGGGAACAACGCGTGAAAAGAAGGCGTAACTGGGAAGTACTGCAGGGAACTACACGGAACGCCCACACGCACGCAAACAACACGTATTCATGGAATCGAATACGGGAAACCCGCGCACGCAAAAGACGCACACAGGCGTCAACACGTCCGCCACAGGAAGGCAGGCGGAAGGGTCCCCATGTACAGTATAAGAGTGCGCACAACAACAAACACGTATACACAGCTACGATGAATACCCGATTTGTCGCAGTGCTGATCCTGGGACACCGCAGGAGGAGGAGAATAGCCCAGCCCTGCATTTTTTTGCCTGGTCCGGACCAGCCTTTTTGGGATGCCTGACGACAAGGTCTATGGCAGGTATAGGTTTCCACCTCGTATCATCCTAGACCTTGTTAGGGAGTGGGAAGATGACCTTACATCCCCCACCCTGTGCTTCCAAGCATTGAGCCCCTTGGAGAAGGTGCTCAATGTCCTGCATTTTTTGGCCACTGGGTAATTTCAGCAGACAACTGCCATAGTGGGGGGGTCTCACAGGCCACCAGTCATGCTGCCTACACAAGATGTTGGCAATCATGACCGCGCGCCCCTCAGTCCGCAGGCACATATACATGCCCAAAACACCCACAGAAAGGCCGGCCGTGGTCCAGGACTTCTACAGGGTGGCACACTTCCCCAAAGTGCTTGGTGCCATGGATTGCACCCATGTGGCCCTACGTCCACCTAGGGCCACTGAGCACATCTATAGAAACCGCAAGCACTGGCATTCCATCAAAGTGCAGGTTGTATGCGATGCAAAGGGAATCATCACCTCTGTCTATGCAAACTACCCTGGCTCAACCCATGACAGTTTCATATACAGAATGTCCGCCCTGAGCCGGGCCCTGGAAGCTGGGAAGCAGGGCGACACATGGCTCCTAGGTGAGTATAAATGCCTGTGCACATGCATGCATGTCACACACAGATAAATGCACAAACCCAAATAATCACAACCATCCTCACCTCCCCAGGGGACAGTGCCTACCCTCTGAGAAACCACATGATGATGCCAATCCGGAACCCCACCACACCAACCCAGGTAAGATACAAAGCTATTGCAACCAGGGCTATAGTGCAGCGCACATTCGGAGTGCTCAAGTCACGCTTCCGCTCCCTTGACCGCTCTGGCGGACAGCTACTATATGCACCCAGAGTAGTGTGCAGGATCATTGTGGCAGCATGTGTCCTGCACAATGTTGCAACACAGCAGGGCGTACCGGTGGACATGGTGGTGCCCCCACATCCATGGTGCTGCCCCCACATCCCCAACCACATGCACCGGCGCTGCCCATGGGAAGGGAAAGGGCACGTGGCGAGGCAGCCCGGACCCAGCTTGTGGCCACATTTTTCACCTAAACTCCCACCCCAGCGGAGTGCACACAGGCCTGCCACATACCGGGTGACAACTGATGATGAAAAAGAGGCAGTCAACTGTCACAACCTTACCACCCTGAGGATGTTGCCATGGAAGTGCTACATTGTGTGCATCCCTAGCTACTTAAACATGTAAGATTTGCATCATACCCCCCGCCCCGCAAAACAGGCCATGACAATCCCTGGTATGTCACCCAAACCCTCCCAAACCACATCACCCTTGTCTGCCACACCATGACATGGCATGCAACAGCAAAAGCCAAACACATGACCAATAAGATACGGAGTGACATGTGAGAAATGGAAAGTGGCCCTAGACAATGACGCCTGACATGGAATCAGACGAAATGACTGACCAACAACCTCCCACACATACCAAGTCATACACAAATGCCTTGCACCAGTGGTAGCTTCAACACAGCACTGAATGCCTGTTCACATGCACATTAGATCAGCCGATGTAGGCCTCCTGGCAATCACAGAGGTTAGGCGGGCAGCAGGTAGAGATAGAGCCTTCCCAGTAAGGGCAGCCAAGTTTTGGAATAAGCTCCAGGTGAACCTGAGACAGGAAGGGAATTACATCAACTTCAGGAAATCACTGACAACTTACTTATTCCAGTAATCACCAGGTTAATCATGGCTTTTCAAGGTATAGCTACGGCTAGCCTAGAACTCTTTTCCCTCTTCGATCCTCCCATTCCATGCAAATCTTTCCTCTTAGGTTTTCTCCGGGCCCTGATGCCTGTGGGCTGTCAGTGCGTTACAAGCACATAGAAATAGAAAAAACATTCGGCAAGGCAACATCGCTACTCCCCAACCAGTGTCCTGTGTGCCTCTCCTGCTACACACTGCTCAGCACACAGCACAGTGAGCAGCCATTGTGTCGGGGATACACCTTCAGCACCACATGAAAAGGACTAAGGTAAAAAATAAACTATTGACGCATGTACAGGATCCCCAAATGGCAATTCATCATGTGCTGGAGGGACACAGAGTGCCCGAGAAGGCAATATGTGTGCACCTGTGGACATGGAAGGGTGGTTGCACGTGTGGTTGAGCATTGTGCAACTGTGTGTGTCAGTAGGGACATGCACTCAATATATGCATGTGAAATAAAGTGACCCTCAGTGTCCTGTACACATCACATGTGAACACTGACCATGTGTACACCCCAGCATGTCAAAACACAACAATCCTCTGACAGCTGAAAAGTAAATACAACACAGGAACAGCCTTTGACCAGCACAACACATCATGTAAATAGTACTACACAATGACATTGTCAGAGAGTGCCCAAACCCTGTAGGCCAGGCTTATTGTCCAACAAAAAAAGGCCCAGCTTCATTTACACATCACCATGACCTTCTGACCAACTGTGTCTGTGGTATGTAGCTTTCTTCCTTCCAGTCTACCTGGCTACAGGATCCCCCTACCCCTTGGTGTTCATGTCCCACCTTGCGTGTAAATAGTGTGCAGCCCCCTCAGAGGGCTCTTGACTGGTAAAAATACCAAATTGCAGAGACCTCAAAGGACCCAAACCCCAAACACATGGGCAGAGGCTCTAGGCACCAATAAACCCTGGAAGGGTGTCCAGTAGATAACTTGAAGTGCACAATTAAGAACAGGCACATGTACAAGCACAATGATACAACTATCAAGGTAGCACAGTTGAACAATGGGCCAACAGGATGGGTACCTTTTTCTGGAAACCACATCCAATGAGGATGCAACAACTGATGGGTAGTGTCACAACTCCGGTCTCCTGGCGCAGGAGTGGCACGAACCAACCACCCCTCTGTGGTCTGGGCGCCTGCAAGTCAAAACTTACACAGGCTGCCGAGAACCCAGCGGGGAAAGAGGGTCAGGGATCCGTTGGTTGGACAGGCATTGCTATTCAGGATAACCGGAAAGAGGGGCAGGAGAGGGGAGTTGGAGTGGCAGGGGAAAGTAGGCCAAATGCAAAATACCACAATTCACAATAACATACTCAATCAGAGAAACCAAGTTCTACATGCATATTGTACTAAATGAGTCAAATGCAAGACAAAGAGAGACTTATCTCTGGGGTGAGTGCTGGCGTCCTGCCTGCGCACTCCCAGGTCCGGTAACAGGATCAGTTCCATGCTGAAAAGAGAGCGAGAGTCACTTATCCGTGTGTGTTAACAACACACACACACAACACCATCAATGCCCCAAAGTCACTGACTTCTACACAAACAAACACTCTTGTCTGGTGCTATGTTTGTAAATGTTAGTAATGGTTCATACACTGTCAATGCAGTAAGGGCGGCGCACGTGGCCAAGCGGTAAATGGAAGAGCAATGCCTCAAGATTCACACATGATAGAATGGTCCCTGGGTGAGAGGGACGGGTGAGCCTGGTTCTGTGCGGCGATGACACGTAGGTCAGCATGTAGAACCTCGCTTGATGCGCGTGCTTCCTCTTGCAAGGGTGCACGTGTCACACATAGTTCTTCCTGCACGGCCTGGATGGACAACTGGTATACCCCCCAGCAAGCACGTAGCTCAGCCAAGATGGTACTCTCTAGCTGCTCCAACCTCTCCTCTGACCGCTGCCTCTGGGACATCAAGAGCACACCCAGAGTAGATCTGAGGGATTCATACTCAACCCTCATGGCCTCCATGTGTGCCTCTGCGTGAACAGCAATTGCTTGACGCAAAGACACCATTTTAGCCCGGCGTGCCCTGTCTGAGGCCGCCATGCTCAGCCTGAGCGAGCGGGCTGTGGACTGTGCCACTCGCTGCTGGAGTTCCACCTGCCTAGCAGGGGGTAGCACGGATTGGGCCACACGTTCCATGCTCTCAGCGATATTATCAATTGCTGCCCCCTGGTGTTCTGAATTGGCAACCATGGCTTGCTCCCACTCAGTATACCCCAGAGGCGCACGGCCACCGCGTTTCTGGGCTGGACACCTGCGGGGCCCAAGGCGCTGACGTCCTTGTTGGGTTGGCACCGCCTGCGGCTGCAGGACTAATTTCCTCTGTCGACCTGATGCCCCAGGCACATCAGCAACTTGAGTGGAGGCTGACCCTGCATCCCGATCCACCACAGGCGGAGGTCCCACCACCATCTGGACCCTCAGTGCAGGTGTTGCCAACAGAGGAGCGTCCACATCAGAATCACTCACTCCTGACGAATGGACCCTATGCACTTCCAACTCAACATTGTCATCAGAGTGATCATCCGAGCTAGACTCATTGCCAGCCCTAGACAAGATGGTCTGTAACACAAGTGGGTTCTCGTGGCCTACCACCCCACGTCCCCCACTTGTGCTGGATTGCTTGTGTGATAGCAATCCTGTGTCTGGCATGACAACACCATCTTCTGGCTCCATTGCGTCATCATCTGGAAATGGAAGAAAAGATTAACATTACTAACATGTCAGAAGCACATAAAACACACACACATAGACATCACATACACAGCCAACACATGAAGCAGACATGTCACACACAAAGGAGAACCTGGCATGCATCCAGTGGCCATGATATGCATACACATCCCAAAAGCAGAAATGGATGTGTGTAAATAGCAAAGCCTACAGTATTACAAAATGTAGTATATACTCCATCAGACACCAACTCTGTCCGGCACATGTCACAGGCAGAAAAGAGAGATGGCAACTAAGAGATGCAACACACAATATCCATGCCTGAACTACAAATTGACCACTGCTGCAAGTGAATACAAACACACAATGACACAGGTAACATGCTTGTAGCCATGCATCACTGAAGCATAATCATCAATATAGCCACATCCATCTGCAGCTCACCCCATACCGGGTGGCATGGGCCATGTAGAAGTAGTGAATGTCACAATCAAAGCAACGGCCTGCAACCAGGCATGAGGGACCATAACGCCCTGTACCATGCGAGCTGCAGGACATGAGGCCTCCACAACACCCCTCAGGACCTGATTGTGCACATTGGTCAATGAATGTGCCTATTACATCATTTCTTCTGGGAATGTTAACGGCCAGGAGGCACCATAGTAGCTAAGTGGGCCTGGCCATACACATAATGTACAACAGTGAAGCTTTGGGATACTGCCACTTCCACATAACGTGTGCAATGCATAAATGTCTACAGCATAAACGTCTATCAACTACATATTAGTCAGTCAACAAGAAAGCTGCAGAAGACACCATGTGTAAATGGACACTTTCAACGATACTTGCAAAGTTGCACCACACAACGTTGCAGATGCCTGCATATGTACATGTGAAATTGTTCAGATACACCCATTTCCCCTTACACCTGTATTGTGAACATGACCAGTATCTTATACCCCAAAGCAAGCAGCCATTGCGCTGCTT
The DNA here is from genome assembly GCA_002915635.3 of Ambystoma mexicanum. Classification (NCBI taxonomy): domain Eukaryota; kingdom Metazoa; phylum Chordata; class Amphibia; order Caudata; family Ambystomatidae; genus Ambystoma; species Ambystoma mexicanum. The sequence goes on along the minus strand of CM010927.2, from coordinate 1,128,639,681 downwards.
GCTTTGATGTATGTGGAACTGCACACATACACACGTGAAGGATGCTGCACAGTCATCACAACCCGATTGGCAGACTACACCCAATCACTGCCCTACGCAAGTTGGTATAGGCCGCACATTGAACAATAAACCCATCTAAACAACCACTAGGGAGTTCAAATACTGAGTACATGTGTCACAGGAGCCACCTGTGCCTGTCGCATACATGACAGAGAAGGGATGAAAAAGAGTCCATACATGCCAGGTGACTGACAATGCATCAGTGAGTACTAATGTAGAGGGGTGAAACCCGGCTCAGACGTGGGTTGATGCAGTGCAAGACATGTGTACATGAGCCACTATCTACATGAACAAGTACATCATGAAGTACACCAATAGATGTGAAGGCAGTGCAAGGGCAAGTTCAGGCATCACGTGCAATGTGCAGTGCAGGACATGTGTACATGAGCCACTATCTACATGAACAAGTACATTATGAAGTACACCAATAGACGTGAAGGCAGTGCAAGGGCAAGTTCAGGCATCACATGCAATGTGCATGCAATGTGTTGCATGGCTACGAGAAAACCCCCCATACCCCTGTAACTGAAAATGCAGGGAGGCATTGCATGGCAGCAAAAGGGTGACCTGAGACCTGTGTATTGCCAGACAGTGTTGAATAGCGTCAATTGCATCAGCTGACTCAACTGACGACACAGCAGATGATGATGGGACAGTAAGCAGGATACATGATGAACCGTCAGTAGTACACCCATGTGTGCAGAAGCCACTACACCAGTTGAACAGAGTCCGTGGGCCAGAAACAGGATGAGGCCTGTGCCCCACACAGACTGTGACACCCTAAACCTGTGTGTGATGCCGGCCTGAGACAGAGTAGGCATGGAATTGACCATCAAATGCCAGGAAATGTAGGTCAGGCTGGACACTTACTACTGTGATCATCCTGTCAAGGACACATAGGGGCATGCATGGAATGCACATGGAGCATGAATGGGCACTCATGTCCCTGTGGAGCATCTGCCATCTGCACAGTCCAAGTGAGACACCCTGCATCAAGGACAGAGGATGTACCCCACTGCATGTGTCTGGCAGGTTGGCTGGTGGAAGTTTGCATGGAGACAGTAGCCTTCAACAGGCCATTGCAGTATGCCAACATGATGCACACCGGTGCCATGGTGAAATTGTGGTGCGGGGGGGTGGAGGGGCAGGGGAGCATGCCTACGTGGAGTACCCACATGCAGGCCGAAGACACATGTACGTCAGTCATGCAATGACATAGTCCCAGTGCTGAGAGGAAAGTGACCCCAGGCTACATGCAGAATGGCCAGTGAGCTGAAACATGGACCGGAGGGGCAGCCGGGTGAGTAGCATGTGAGTAGGGTGCAAGTGTGTTCATGAGGACAGTCCCCGTCTGCTCTAGATGTCCAACATCCTGCACAGCAGGCACGCTTCATTGAAGCATTGCATGACTTGCACATGGGAACCATGTACACATGACATGTAGTGGCAGTCAAGCACAACACATCACACAAGCAAACCGCACATGTCCTTGACAAAGACGCTACAGCACTCTCTGGACGGGGCATCAAAGTCTAGCATCTCTCCCACTCCTTCGACCATTCCTGCTGGTATGAACTCCGCAGCGACAGACTCGTGCAGAGTGATGTCTTCCTCCTCAGGTGGTGGCCCACTGCCCGTCACCAGAGTCATGTTGTAATTACAGGCACGCTTCGCCTTAGTGCTGCGTTTGAGGTCATCCCAATGCTTTTTGCACTCTTGAGCTGTGCGTACCTCATGGCCGAATGCACTCACATGATCCGCAACTTGCTTCCAGTGGGACATACGATGGGCAGCCGTAGTTTGACAATTGGGCCCCACTAGCATATCACGGTTGTGGTCCCACAACTATTCCACAACGAAGTCCAGTTCCTGCTTGCAGAAAGGCTTCTTCCTTGATGTGCCTGCCGGAGGCCGGAGCTGTGCCTGGGGTCCCAGCCTCCACTGCAGGTGCAACCTTTCTCCTCTTGGACAGTGGTGCAGACCCTGGCTGGCAAATGCTGCCCTGATCAGTATGGGCAGTGGCGCTGGTGGATTGAACCGAGGGAGTGGCAGGTGGAACAAGGACGGCAGCCCTGACTTGCATCAGTGGCTGCTGGGATCTCTGGAATGGACCCTGCACAGCAACATCCGCTGTGCCAGGGTCATTGACCGGGACTGTCTTGGATGGTAGACTCGCAACCGGGCTCGTGTCAGCTGCATCTGCCCATGCACTTGCCAACACCCGGCTGGTCAGCAGATGACATTACTGACCCAGGGACTCGTGCCTTGGTCAGGGCAGCCCTGCGTGCACCTATGGTGTGCCTCCTGACCCTCTGGAAATCTTCCATGGACTCTTCAAGTGCCAACGCAGCCTGCGCTGGCAGACCCTGAGCCTGGGTGGTGGTGTCCACAGCAGCACCTGCAGCTACCACTACCCTTGGGCCCGTGGCAGTTGATGAAACGGACTGCCGGGTCACATGGGCACCAGTGCCAGATGCAAGAACTGCATCTCCCGGAGCTGCAGGGGGTGGTGGCATGACTGCACCAACACGTGGCACAACATTGTGCCGAGCTGGCGCATCCCAGCCTCTTCCCCCTCTGCAGCCACCCTGGAAACCCTGGAGTCCCCATACTCCATGGTCACCCCGCCTATGTCCCTGACCACGCCCGTCACAGGCCTCCCAGCCATGGCACAGATGGAGTAGTGCCGGCACAGATGTAGTAGTGCCAATGGGAGGTGCACACGCCAATTGTCCTGGCAATTGGGGTGAAGGGGGTGGGATACAAGATGTTAACAGCACCCCTGCACCTGCAAGGCTGTATGTGACCCCCGGTGATTAAATGACAGGTCACGCAACGCTCAGGCACCCCAAAACTGCTGTAAAACAGTGCACGCAACCCCCGGTAGCCCACATGCATTGAATTAACCTCCCGCAGTACGTGTGTGACACGCAGGCTAGTATGACCTCGAAAACAGTACGCAATACACAGGGGAGCCCGCATTGGGAAAAATAGGGTGCGCAACTCACCGTCTGACTAGCATGATAATGAAAAACACACGTAGCCAATACCCCCGCCAAAAGAAGAGATACATCCTTGATCTGCTGTGAAGTAGTGTTAGTGTGCAAAACAACACGAAGTAGCAACACACACGCCGGTCTCCATGAAAGGCACGTACAGCGACTGCTGGCCCCGCTCACCTTTAACCTGTGCTGAGGGAAAGTCTCGCGCGCGTCAAGTCACTTACGCACTTAGGCCCTTTCCTCGGATTACACGCATTAACACGGGGACATGCAGTTTTTTCATGTGCTGATTCACTATGCACCGGTGACGAGGGAAACGCCCGCGCGCGCTTAACATCACAGATGCGCTTACGCGCTAAGGGCCTTTCCTCGAATTACACGCTGACCTGCAGTTTTTTCACATGCCAAATCACTCCGTATCAAGCTGGCCATGCAACAACACACGGAAGACCACGCTCCTGCCCAGAAGGCTATTTTCCTGCCCCCCCACAGAGCCCTGAGCAGCCTCCCACGAGCCATCTGCTGCAGCCTGCCTGCTGCCACCGTGCCCTGCCATTTGGTGCCATATCTGCCATCTGCAGGGGTCCAGTTGCAGTGACCACCCCTGCTGGAACAGAAGACTCCGGACTGGTGTTCCATCAATCCACAGCCCAGCCCCAGGACCGTGTTGCCCACCCACACCTGCCTCGGGGGTTGCCATGTCCGACACAACACCTTCCGGCACCAGAGAGGCAGAGGACTGCCAGCTTCACTTCCAATGAAGTTGGCATCCTGGTGGAGCAAGTCCTGGGGCAGTATGATGCCCTCTTCACATCATCGCGCACTGACAAGAAAGGATGGAGGAGGATCTGGACGGACATAGTGGTAGCCATCAACACGGAGGGGGTGGCAACCCGTGACATGAAACATGTCCAGAAGCGCTGGGGGGACTACAAGTCCAGGACCCTCAAGAAGGCCCGGCGCCTCTTAGATGCAGAGGATGCAGTGGGGTGGCGGGGCCAGCTTACCAACCAGCAGATGAGGGTCCTGGAGCGCATTCACCCAGTGCTTCACCACCAGATCCTCAGGATGCAGGCCCGCCTGGAATCGAGCGGTAAGTGGCCATGCATTGCTGTGTGAAACAGGGCATGTTGCAGTGTGCTGGTAGTCAGCTACTTGCCTGTATGTGTGACAAAGGCCATGTATGGATGTGTGTGTGCAGGGACATCATGGTGCTGCATGTGAGACCAGTCATGCATGAACCACATGGATGGTGCATGTGTTAAAATGCAACATGCAGAGCAGCATGCGGAATGCACACATGAATGCATGATTGTCTCTCTTGTTGGACATGGATGGGGTGTGAGAGATGGGTGCTTCTGTCAAGGACATGTATGGTGTACATGTCTGTGTGTCTGAGTAGCATGTGTGTGACTTGTAAACGCCATGGAAGCATGACACATGTCCGGGACAATGTTCTGATTCACTGATGCAGCCTAGTCATCCTTGTATCCACTGTGTCTGGGGTGTACGAGGCCAGATGGATGAAACTACGGTGATGTGTGTGCATGTGATCAGTATGACCCATGATGCATGTGAGTTTCAAACCACCATTGTATGTTTCAACAGTTCCTTGGACATGTGCAAATGTGCTTTGCATGCGCCATGCCTGTTTCTGCATGTGTGTTGCCTGCACTGACCCATGTGTTGTGGAGGGACATGATGGAAGTGACGTTTGACAGTGCCACTCATGTGCTATTGCTTCCTGTCTAGGGGACTATTGTACAGTACCCTTATGCTTGTGCTTTATGTCTCCCTCTACACAGCGGCGAGTGAAGAAGAGGGGGGAGACGGCGCTGTGGAGCTAAGTGGCGGGGATGCCTCCACCGGCCGGCGACGCAAGACCAGTCACCCTCGCAGGAATTACCATCATACGGGAGCGAGGGGACTGGTGCTGCGTCTGCCACTACGGCTGCAGTGGAAGTGGGGGGTGAGTTTGCAACAGTGGAAGATGGTGTGGAGCCATCCAGGTTGGTGGTTTGCAAAGAGGAGGAGGAGGCCGCTACTGAGCCGCACATTGGGCCTGGTGGGGGTGGTACCACTGGTGCAAGTGGTGCAGTCCAGGGGCAGGGGCAGGGGGCAGCACAGGTCACTGTGGAGGGGCCTGTGCATTTCACTGTCCCTGACACTGTGACTGCACCACCATGCACCATCAGGGATGCCCCATCCCAGGCTCGTCCACAGGTAGGGGGAAGGACCATGTCATCTGACAGTCCTCTACCTGCGGACGAGGGAACCCGTGACCGTATGGAGACCGTCCTGATTGGTGTCGTGTTGCGCACGCGTGACATTCCTGATGACGTGCGTGCTTCCTAGGGGGAGCACGCACGTCATCACGAAGAGCTGCGTGCCAACGTGGCCCAGTTGGGAGAGTCCATGGTCGGGGGTTTCCTACATGTGTCGGGCACTCTGGCGGCCCTCTCCTCCTCTGTGCAGACTAGGCGCCAGTCGTTCTCCATGCCGTCTTCTGGCCCAGATGCCACCAGGGCCCCCTGTGGACCTGCCTCGACCAACGCAGCCAGCTCGGTGGAGATCCCATCCCTGCCATAGTCGGGAGTCGGAGGTCCAGCAGGGTGGACACCCCAGAAACTGGACCCCAGCAGATGGAGGATGTTCCGGCATCATCGGGCAGGGCACGTGCACGACGGCGCCAGTGGATTCCATCAGCCCGGATGCTGTCGTGCTGGCAGAGGCAGTTGCATCGGAGGCAGTGGCAGGCTCAACATGGGAGGCATCATGGCTCGAGGAGCATTGACATCATAAGGGCAGGCATCGGCCGGAGGGCAGGAGGACCCTGAAATGGGGTGTCTTCCGTGTGGCAGCGGTTGGGCCAGCGGATAGATGCAGCGCAGCGGCGGGCAGAGGAGGCATGGCTCACTATGGTCAGGGCGGAGAACTCCATGCGCAGGGCGCTGAGGCGGGCTGCGTGCCTCTAGGGAATTTGCAGGGAGTTGGAGTTGGGCATGGCTTTATCCCTGCGAGACCTCGGGGCCAGGGTACAGGCCCACCTCCAGGACGTTGAATGAGAGTTCGATGATGCCCTGACCCGGGAAATCAACTAGTGAGCCGTAGGATTTGCCCGCCGCTATTGTATATAGTTCATTAGTGTTAGGTTTCCTTTGTTTTTTTATAATTTTGGAATTCATGGACTTTGCTCCACTTTATGTACATAGTTATTTTTATAGGGTTTTTTGGTAGGTTTCATTTTATTTGGCCATCATGGACCCTTCAAACTTTCCGTTTTTACAATTCAAGACTTGTACATACTTTGGTTGTTCTGTGATCCCATGGATCAATGTTTTTTTTAATTTTTTCAAGTACTTTATTTGGACATTTGAAATGGACCACTTCCTTTTTTCCTCTTGTGTTTATTTCGTTTACATTAGATTCATCATCATTTTTTGATTTTGTCTTTTCTTCATTTACAAGTTAGATTTTTCTTTGTGTTTTTTAATTACGTATTTTAATACGCATCATATTTCTTCATAATTGGTGTTGTGTACTCTCATTGGTTTTGGGCTTTGCTCAATGAACATTGCCTCTGTCATGTGTTGCCACTTTGTGGCTCTGTTGTACATTTATGCATGCCGATAGTGGTTCTTTTGAAGCTTGCATGTGTAATTTGTGAGTGTGGGCAGTGGATGCTTGCTTGCTTGGACTGGGGGGCAGGGGGGATTTGTGTAGGCATTAGGTCCATGGGTCTGTTTTGAGAGAACATGGTGTTTGGTGGGCCACGTATGGGGCCTGCTGGCAGGTGCCGTCACTGGGGTGGGGGACATGAGTCGGGCATGCTGGCAGGTACCCGTCACTGGGGTGGGGAACATGAGTCGGGGCCTGCTGGCAGGTGCCCGTCACTGGGGTGGGGGTGGGGGACATGAGTCGGGGCCTGCTGGCAGGTGCCCGTCACTGGGCGTGGGGTGGGGGGACATGAGTCGGGGCCTGCTGGCAGGTACCCATCACTGGGGGTGGGGTGGGGGACATGAGTCGGGGCCTGCTGGCAGGTACCCGTCACTGGGGTGGGGGTGGGGACATGAGTCGGGGCTGCTGGCAGGTACCAGTCAGTCACTGGGATGGGGGTGGGGGGACATGAGTCGGGCCTGCTGGCAGGTGCCCGTCACTGGGGTGGGGGTGGGGGACATGAGTCGGGGCCTGCTGGCAGGTACCCGTCACTGGGGTGGGGTGGGGGTGGGGACATGAGTTGGGGCCTGCTGGCAGGTACCCGTCACTGGGGGTGGGGGACATGAGTCGGGGCCTGCTGCAGGTACCCGTCACTGGAGATGGGGTGGGGGGACATGAGTCGGGGCCTGCTGGCACGTACCCGTCACTGGGGTGTGGGGACATGAGTCAGGGCCTGCTGGCAGGTTCCCGTCACTGGGGGTGGGAGACATGTGCCAAGGCTCCCAGGTGCATGGTGCCATGCGGGCTGCCTGTGGGACATGGCCAGGGGTGATGGACTGCCTGCGGGGCATGCCCAGGGGCATAGGGTGCTTTCCTGTAGCGTGGGTTGCCTGTAGGGCATGGGGAGGGCAGGGACGTCATTTCACCAAAATACCAGGGGTAGCGGAAGTGACATCACATTGCCACAACCCCAAGAGTGACATCACAGCAAGTGATGTCATTTAACCACACCCCCATGTGACATCATAGGAAATGGTGTCATTTGACGACACCCCCACGTGACATCACAGGAAGTGGCCTCATAAAGCATTATCCCTCAGTACACTAAGAAAAATATGGTTACGAGCATGTATTTTTCTAGTCTACAGTCTCTAATGATTTTGCGACTTACCCCATTTTCTTCTGATTCAACAAGTTACCTTCAACGTTGTGTTGTACTATTTGCAGTTGTTTCATGGACTTCATTACTCCTGCACAACACAGCCAGACGTCTCCGATTTGCATCTCGTTCAGAACCTAGAGCTAAGTTTAAAATGGGGTTGATTAGTGCACTGGCAAATACTGCTACCTGATCATCTTCCTGTATCTCTTCAAAGTACTTGACCCAAAGTAACCCCCCCTTCCAACTTACGCATACGTCAATAATTACTCACTGCAAAATGTACAAACTTTTACACCACATACACCACAGCAAAAAACCTACAAGGTCTAGCTCACTTTACCATATCTTACAAAAGCCAACACGTTTGGCTTGCACTAGCTATTCCATTTTCTATAGACTACCTAGAATTCCCGTTGGAAAAACACACACATTCACAGTGTACTATAAACTTGTAAATGAAACCAACTCGTACCTTATTTTATTTTGCATGCATCATATTTTGTTTATAACTAATAATTACACACAAAAATATTATGCATGTATTTATTGCAATTGAAACGTCCTTCGCCAAGAGGCGCTGTACAAATGGTGCATTGAAATAAAAAACAGTCCCATTGCTGTGGGCTTTATTATAATTATAAGTGGGCATTTATAACGCTAAATACACAGAGGTTTCGAGTTGCTTCGCGTCGTTTTGCTTTCAAGGTGAACACGTTGCCCCAAACTATCCTCCCGAGACAAACCTTCGTAACGTAATGATGCAGTTGTTACTGAATTAAAATGGTGGCCGGGTAAAGTGAGAAACAGTAATTGGCTCAGAAAAAGACACACGATAAATATATATCATCAGTATTTACATGTAAAGAAACATGCTGTGACTATAGCTGACAGGTATGGCAGGGATTTTGAAATTGCTGCTGTTTGTGCAGTATCAAAATACCCACACAGAAGCACACAAGAATGCAATCATGTAATGGGTCGATGTTGGAGTATGTGCTCCTTGCATATTCCTGGGAAAGGCGTCCATTTATCAAGCAGATGGGAACATGGAAAGGGCAAGGAAATTGCTGAGAAGAGGACTGACAATTGCTGCCAACATGTTTTTTTCTAGATATAATTTCGGTTGGCACCGCTGCTGGAAAAGGCGAGAGTGGGCATCCATCTACCAAGCGGCAGCACCCACTCCCAGAAGCCACTCTTTCTTTTTGTAGGGGATGCAGGGGGAGGAGGGGAGTGAAGGGAGGGGGCAGGCCGGAGACATGCTAAGAGCCTGCCAGGACTCATGTTTAATTCAGGCCTTGGCAGGCGTCGGTATTGATTTGTAAATGGACACCAGTGTGGGTTTAGCAGCTTGCCAGCTTTGTTTAAAATGTACAAAAAGACAGAAATGGGGGGCAGGGCCGGGGCCAATGCTTATTGATGCAGCCCTCACCAGTGTCCTTTATCAAGATGGCAGGCAAGCTATCAAATGCGCCACCTCTGGTTTGATCTCGGACTCGCTCAGCAGAGCTACGTGTCCATGGACCATGACTGAAATGTAAATAGGTTTTCCCCTTCCCTGCAAGCTCCTTTGAAATAAAAATGTAAAAATGTGGAAATTGGAAGTAGCGGTTCTGCTGTCCGACATTCCAAACTACCACAGGTCAGGTCAGCCTGGGCCTGCCGCTGCGGTCGCAGGCGAGCGCCGGCCCTGTGGCTGACTTGTTGCGTGACCCACCGTGACTGGTGCTTGGAACTGCCAGTGGGCCTAGGCCAGCCAGCCAGACAGCCTGCCTTCAGAAGCACGGCGGACGCCGCCACAGGTGAATTGATCCATGGGGCGATTATTCACACACGGTCACAACACGTGACCCGCCACACCCGACCTCACTCAGCCTGGCACGGGGCAGCTGGCGGGCCACCATCCAACCACACATGCTGTGCTATGAGCAGCAACTCACAGTGTACGTACGGTAAGCGGCACACAAGCGCCCCACCCCAGGCCCCGACCTCAGTCAGCTAAAGTTACTAGAATTGCTCACGTTTTAGAAGTTAATGTTGGCCTTCTGAGATGAGATCTTGGCCACAAGAGAAGCCAGAGCGCTGCACATGCAAGTCTTGCTCTTGCAACCAAAACACCGATGGCATGATCATAGCTGTGGCCACGCCCCCTCCTCTGATTAGACAAATGCCAGAGGTCGCAAGAGATTGACAGAGGTCGCTGGCCAATCACCAGCGGTCGCTCATGCGACCCCCAAATGACATCCCTGGGGGAGAGGGGTAGGGACACACCAGGGAGGGCCCTCACTGCCAAAACTCATGTGGAACTTCCCGTGCACCACTCAGAATACACGTACCCCTCTCGCGCTAGCGAAAACGCATGTAAAACTCCCCACGCACCCCAGTAATACACGTACCCCGCTCTCGCATGGAGTATCGCGTGTGAAACTGGCTGCGCCTCCCAGTAGTACACGTACCCCGCTCTCGCATGGAGTATCGTGTGTGAAACTGCCTGCGCACCCCTTAGAATACAAGTACCCTGCTCATGCTAGAGAAAACGCATGTGAAACTGCCTGCGTACCCCTCAGAATACACGTTCCCCTCTCGCGCTAGCGAAAACGCGTGTAGAACTCCCCGCGCACCCCAGTAATACACGTACCCCGCTCGTGCTTGGAGTATCCGGTGTGAAACTGCCCGCGCACCCCTCAGAATACACGTACCCCGCTTCTGCTAGTAAAAACGCATGTTAAACTGGCCGCGCACCCCTCGGAATACACGTACCCCTCTCGATCTAGCGAAAACACATGTGAAACTGCCCGCGTATCCCTCAGAATACACGTACCCCGCTCGTGCTAGTGAAAACGCATGTGAAACTGCCCGCGCACCCCCTCAGAATACATGTACCCCCGGTACGTGTATTCTGAGGGGTGCGCGGGGCAGTTTTCACACGCGTTTCGCTAGCACGAGCGGGGTACGTGTATTCCGAGGGGTACGTGTGGAGTTTTCCACGCGTTTTCATGGTTGGGGGGCTGTATGCTGGTCCACTTGCCTTTGCGCCATGTACTGGATTTGTGCAATGTTTTTGGCGCACGGGCGGGGTTGAGGGCGTAACTGACGCTGTTGCAGGGTCGCTGCGCCACTCTGCGCTGAAATGGGTTTTGGTGCATGCGGCTGGCGCAGACTGCCGCACGCGCACACTGTGTGCCAGCCACGTGCGCCACCTGTGCGCCAGATTCTATGAATTACCCCCTTAATTTCTTTTGCTGCAGGATCAAGACGCGATTACTTCCTCCTAGTACTACCTTTCGGTGATTGTTTTCGCTAATGTATGGAAAATGGTTAATGGGAATCACAGTTTTTTATGTTCTGGGTGGTGTGTTGAATTCATAACCCTATTCCCACATTCAGTTTTGCACAGAAGTAGTCTATTATATTAACTCTGTAAGTTGACTAACAGTCAAACATTTGGATAGGAAGAACCTTTGTTAAATTTGGATTTGGAATGACCGGGTTTAAGATAATTTAGTTGTGATTAGCCATATAAACACGTACTGTCAAAATAGTGTATTGTTTAATACTATTACATTTCATTTATGTTTTGTGTGGTTGACAACCATAGAACTTTTACTATGTAACCACTTTAAGTACAAATAAAATCCAATATGTTAATGCAGCAACATCAAAACCAAGCCAAATAATTTCAGCGCTATATCAGTTTGCTACTGCATCAATTGCACCACATTTTTAACATAGCCCTTAAAGGGGCATTACCAAGAATTTTATGGCATGGCTGGATAGGGGCACATCCATCTATCAGGAAATTGGGGAGTTGATCTGAGAACATCCACTTTACATACTGTAAAGATTACAGAATGCATTATTTCTAAATAATGTTCATCTGTATAGAACACTAGTGGCAAAACATAATCATGTTTCGATCTGTTCATGCATTTCAGTGAAGTCCTCTGTAATGTATCTACTATGGGGAGCTTTGGGAAAAGGCACTGTCTAGCTGGAAGTCAGCCAGAGTGACTAGACTTGTGTGAGAGTTCTGAAACATGAGAATGTTCTTATTACATGTTGTCAATATACGTGTCCCTCAATGACATTTCTAGAATAAATGGATACACAAGGGTAGATTCACACAATGTGTGACCTGGGTTAGGGCACTTAATAAAGAATGATATGCTGTTCCATCCTACAGTTGTGTCACGACCCTGTTACAGGCCCAGGGGTGGCGGGCTAACATCGGGAGGGAACCCCCCTATTATACAATAGAAAAAAGGTAGAGAGGTAATGGTGGCTGGCTGGCGCGAGCGTGTGGATGGGCGCGGTCTGGTTGCGGCCCGCAGGAAAGAGCGGAATGCAAGGGCACCGCCCATCACCAGCCAAGAAGCACGGGGCACGTGTGAGCCCGGCACGTGCAGTAATTCACCTGGCACGTGCATGAAGCCAACACCCTTACACATCTAGCGCTGGCAGGGTGTGGCGCAGGACTATAAAGCCACACCCTGAACCGCACACTGTGCTTAGCGTTGTTTCTGCTTCTAAGAAGAGTAGTGTTTCACTTACCGCTCCTGCGCTCAAGCATCTTCTCGATCAAGAGCATTCTTCTGCATCCAGTTGGGACCCCTTCAGCATCCTTCGGTCCTTCAGCATCCTTCGGTCCTTCCGCATCCTTCGGTCCTTCAGCATCCTTTGGTGCTTCGGCATCCTCCAGCGATCTTCAGGACTTTGGCCTTTCATCACGGTCTTCAGCATCCTGTTTGAAGCTGCTCCGCGGCAGGCTCCATCCTCCTCGCATCTGCGGAGACCTGCTATTCGCCCTTGGTCTTCCGTGCTCCCTCGGCTCTTGGTGTCCGACGCCCTGTTCGAAAGTAAGCAACAGGGTTAGTGTCCATCTTCCATCCTTCGCCCATCAGAACCACCCCCCACTTAAGAACTCAAGAACTTACCTGTATCCCGGAACGAGCGAGTCTCCTGCAAGGCTCCTCCACCAGTTCAAAGCCTGCGCTCCCACACCTGGAGGGTGAGAAAGAACATAAGACAATTAACAAAGAAAGCACAACTGGGACAGAGACTGTTACCAGCTTCAACCCCTCTTCCGGGACCCATCTCCAGAGCCACGATTAAAGACACTGAATCACAGGTGAGCCGCATTCATGCGCTCCAGCCAGCCTTGCTGCTTAAGGGGATTAGAGGAAGGAAGAAGGGAAAGGGGGGACACTACAGTACTTTCCCACAGTACATTTACCCTTGGTTCGCCCCTTAGTTTCCACCACATCCCCGGACACCAGAACGCAAGTCCTGAACACACCCAAATCCCTCCCAACCTCACTTCCCCCTTGGAGGTCTTTCCTCCAGGACACAGGTGGGGGAAGGCGTGGTTTTGGACATACGACCAGGTGAAAAGGGGATCATCACAGGGACCAATCTGCAGCACCGTCCGGTCCTGGAACTCCTGCAGGGCACCAGAGGTAAGCATGACAAGTTGTGGACTATCTCTTCTTAAACAAAATAGAGGATGCCTTTTTCTGCTCTTTATGATTCGCTTATCAGTGTCACATGCTATGCTATGCTTACAGCCTAGATTTGATGACCGATACTCCACTCAGCAAAATAATTACTGATTCATGCTGTTGTGATGTCCTTATATATCTTAGAATGGCAGCTACTTAAATCGATTAAGGAACTATACTTATGCACTGGAATGCAGTGGATGATCCTTTTTTTAAATTTAATGTTTGCCATTTATTTCCGAAAAATTCACAAAAATGAAAGAAGTACAAACGCAACATGGGGAATAAACAAGGAATCATCAGGTCAACAATGGTATGGGTTACAAGTTCTCATTGTTAGCCTCTTCCGGGTTGTCTCAATACTAGTCTATTTCTTGCACTTTCTGTTGAAATAAAGCACTTAACAAGGTATATATTCCCAATTAAAAGAAACTGTATTAACAGTTGAGAAGAGAACATGTGTGTATTTTAAGGGGGGGCAAGGGTCTTTGTCCCCACAACTTTCGTGGCACACCATTTTCTCCCTCTCAGTTGGCAGGTGCCATTTTCCTTTAGATGTCATGTCCCCCCTCCTCCCCCAACATTGTCAGCAAATCTACTCCACTGGAATTGAACATATGACTTTTGTATTACCTAGTTTACAAATAGTTCATGAAATGGGAACAAATCACACAAACCAAAACAACGTAAACATCTATTGCCCTTTACCCATACAGCAAGCAATAAACTAATTCTATGCCTATGCATTTGTTTGCCTTAAATATATTCTTACCTCTTGTGTCCAGTCAACATCACCCTTTACCCTAATAATACGTCTATTCTGCTTTGTTATGTATCACAATAATTATTTTTTTGATATTACAGGTATTTCCTGCATCATGCCTAGTGCGTGAATACTTAAATAATCAGATTTATCTCAATCCTTGATTTGTATATGCTAATCATTATTTGATTCATCCACCATAATAGTTCCTGATGGGAAGAATTTATCTTGTTTTACATTCTCTCTCCAGTTCTCATTAGAGTTTGAGCTCCTCCCTCAAGTATTATATGAAGAAATCACCATCCAAAAATGCCATAATAAACTGCACCGGTTTTCATCACGTCTTCGATCCCTACGAAATACTTTCACCTTCATCCAGATCGATTGTGTTCTATCTGCAACCTGTCGTTTTAAAAGCCTAGCTAATAACTTCTCAGACTTACTCCCTTTTTCATAATAGTCTTGTTTAATGCATCCATGTATTTTACAAATACCCCTTCTCCTAGGAAATCCTCCTGGTCCCTGTTTGGAGCATAAACAGAACAAAGGGTAATCACTACCCCATTTACGAATAAGAATCTGCCATCAAACAATATGTCATCATCATGTTGTCAAGTTTGAGCGAGTGTGCAACTATTCTCTGCCTTCCTTCTCTCTGAAATAGAAGCACAAAATAACTGACCCAATCCCAGGAGTTTACACATTATTTCTCCTCCTTTATGAACATGTGTTTCCTGGAGAAATAGAACATCCAGGTTATTCTTTTTAAATTCTATAAGCACCAAGGAACCCTTACAGGGAGAGCACAGGACTTTAACAATTAGAGTAGCTATTCTATCTTATCCTCATGGAGGATCGATCATATAGGTCATTTGGAGTGTCAGACACTGCTTATATCACGTTTCAATCTTATAAACATAAGAAAATAAAACAAATTCCTCCGTAGAGACACAAGATTGTAAAGAAGAGGAAAGGACTCACTGTTTTGTTAATGATAGCCCCTCCCTTTTCCCCATCCCCCATTGATTCCATCCATTGTTCTCCCCATATCATCTCTTAAGGAACTTAAACACTGGTGATCAATCAATGTATTACCTAATTGCAGGAAATCTGAAAACTCTGGTACTATATTTATGAATCAAAAAAACATACACCATTGAATATAGCTACGCTGAGTTTGAGTACCTACGAAATTACTAAAGCAAATCTGAGGTGGTATTTCAGACGAGCCATCTATATCAGAGTCCACAATGTAGACCTCCCTTTAGTTTAATCAGCACAATACCAACCCTCCTCCCCCTTTTACACTGATGACAAAAAAATAAAATTCTGCTTCAGCTTTGAAAATCACTCTCATTCTACTTCCTTCCTGTAGATATAATCTTGCAGAAGTCAGTAAGATAGAATGCTTTGTTGATGACATGGCTGTAATCAGAACCAAAAATATAACAACAATGTATATATACAAAGGTCTGGGAGCCCGTCTACAAAGAACAAGCATGGCCAGATCACCTGCTCTACGGTAAGGTTCCCATTCGGGAGGGTCCACAACCATGTTTTAGCTCACTGTACCTTTCACAGAAGTGAAATATCCATTTGCACATTAGTCTGGTCCCACCCACAAGGGAAGTCCACGGGGTGAAGCTGAGCATCCCTAAGGAACATGGAACAAGGGGTCCACATTCTGATTACCCAGGGTTACTCATGGGGAAACCCCACGTTTTAGAAAATTACAAAGGTGTTTGGGAGCACCTCTATGAGAACAAAAATGGGTCAAATACATTGTTCTGTGGAATGTCTTCCACTCGGGAGGATCTACGGCCACATTTTAGCTCACTACACCTTTCACAGAGGAGACATAACCATTTGCATATCAGTCTGTTCCCACCCACAAGGGCAGTCAAGCACCGAAATGCTGGTCAATTCTTCTCTGAACAAGAGTACCAGTAGCAACCCCAGGCACGTGTTTCAGCCTTGTTGGACCTCATCAGTGAGGTGAAGTTGTGCCTCTCAAAGCACAGTGAGCAAGGGCTACAGATCTGGGACCCTGGGTAAATTAGGGTGAGCCCCCAAGTCCCTAAACATATATACAAAGGTCTGGAAGCGCCTCTACCGAGAACGAACACGGCCAAATAACCTGTTCTATGGGTAGGTTGCCACACACAATTTAAATGCCAATTGTTATCAAAACAATTTCAAATAAAATATATATTTAAAGTTTCCCTACAAAATGTAGAAATAAAATCAAGAGCATTTAAAATGATGGTTTACTGCTCTGGCAATAAAAAAGTAATTGTGTCTTCCTTGCAGGAAGTGCTACATCAATAGTCTAACAAATGGCACTTTTCACTTTATAGTCTCTCTGTGTTCTATACTTTATATTGTAATTATTTTCATTTCTCACAAATAATTCATGCATGTTATGCAAAACATTTTAGTAATTGTTTGTAGTTCTGTGTTGTGTCAAGTTATGATTCACTCTTAATGTCTCTTAATGTCAATTGCAACACATATTTTGTGTTAAAAAAGCTTCTTCATGACTAGTATAAGAGGTTTTGCAGAATAAAGTGTTGAACTGGGGTACAGAGGCATCATAATGTTTATCTACCCTATCCTTCAGATGCTCAGCCCATCACTGTATAAGGGTGGTAGAGGAGACAAGAAATGATCCACATCCTGTTCTTCTCCCCTTCTTTTCCAGTTCATCAATATATACAAGCAGCATGACTTCTGCCCCAGGAATAGTGGAGTGAACTTCCTCCTCTGGATGCAATACGTGACATTGTATGTCTATCGTACACACCAAAGAGATTTGTAGGAGAAGATTCTGGACTATGCAAGATTGATTGCTATATTTACCATGAACGATCCTGGCATTCAAGTCTCACGGCAGATGCTCTGGCTGACTTAAAATGTCCCCTAGCCCCATGTCTTCCCCTTTCCCTGGCATGTTCATCTGCTCCAAGCTTGTTGGCACTCATGAAGGTCATGTATCTTTCTTAGGCACTAGTATTTTGCACTCAGTTAAAACCAATGAGTATACCCTGCCTGCAACCAAGTCTGAGATTCTCTATTCCCCTGTTACTGACAAGATAAGACATGTGTGTTGATATCATGCAAGATGGTGATAGGGATTCCCTAATCCCTAAGAGCCACAAAAGATAGCATGTGTTCCATACTTTCAATTCCAGCAATGGAATCGAATGTCCTCCCTCAAACAAATGTTGGATTTATGGCCATCTAGGATTCTCTGCTCAGTAGTCAGATAAAGATAGCACACTCAGTCACAATCACTGAACGTAATATCATACCCAACTCTAACAATACATGGAATGCATTTTCTAACTGTTCCTCAAGTACCTTAATGAAAAATTAAAAACAAATTTACTTTCCAAAAGCTACAATAGCCAAGTGAGTAAAAAACCTCTTGACACTAGTGACAAGACTCAAACCTCAACTTACTTTGTTTCATGCAACCTGGAAGGTCAAACATATTCAAACCAACCACTTAGAAACTGTCAGCAGTTTTCAAGAATTCTGACTGCCTCATTCTGCAGAAACTCAGGTGGTTTGATGCTCACCCATTTACTTTCAGCCATGGCTACTGGATCAACCTTCCAACAAACTCATTTATGGTGCATGAGGCCACAGAAATTGATAGCACATATCAGTAGCATTCTTCCACTGCAGATACAGTACATTTCACATCGAGTTTTCAATGTTATTGACATCATATTAAAAAAACATAACGCACTCTGATTGACTAATTCACATATTAAAGTAACTCTCATACTTTCTGGTTTAGTATTAAAAAAAATCTCTATTATGCCATAGAGACATTGCTTCTCCACCAAAAGAAATATTCTAGAAATTCATTAAAGTTTGTGAACTTCTCACACAGAGCAAAACAAGGCTCGAAAAGGAGGACATAATCACAAATCAATATCTTGCCAAATGGCAAACCAAACATATGGCATGTTATACTAGCATCATACTTCATAATGTTCCTGTAATTTTTCTAGAGGGATACTAGATAGTGCTTTGAATGCTGTCAGGTTTACACTTTGAGGACCGTAAGCAACACTGAAGAGTGATGTCTGGAAGCTCTTAAATGAATCAAAAACCACAGGCAAAGCTCCGCGCAAGCCTCCAAACCACTGTTTCTCAGGCCGTCATGCAATTGCAGGAGTGGAAAGACCATAAGCAAATCAGGCATAGTCCAACCTAAGCCCAAACTGCTAGGTCACATCCCTTCTGCATGAAACCACAGGCATGCATGTTTCACCCTCATTGAGCCTCATCAGTGACATGCAGCTTGGGTTACTAGGCACAACAAGCCCTTGACCCACATCTGGGCATACACATCCCATTCAGGGTGACTAGTTAAATCGTGAAGAGCGATCTGTGGAAGGTTTTGAATGAATCAAAAACTACTAGCAAATCTCTGTAAAATAATGTCAGACTGAAAAGGAGTGGTAGAGGATTGGCCAGAGATTTGGCAGTAGCTGTTGATACATTCAATACCTTCCAGCTACCACCCTTCAATGTTCTAGCTTGATATTATTAGCTAATCTCGAGATGGGCACCTGGGTTTTCTTGCTTTACCTCACTGGTGCTGATCGCAGACCCTGCCAAATTCTCTCCAAGCACTTGGTTCTCAGAAACATGTTTTCTATTGCCCCTTGCTGATGGCACCTACTCCTCCTCACAGATATCTTCTCCCGCCCCAACCTTACCTTTCCGTCTGTTCACTTCTCTTGAAAACTGACTCACCACTCTTAGATTGTGCAACCATCTCCATATTAGTCTTAATTGTCTTAAAAAATCTTCAGTCATTGTCTCTTCCTTTTTCTTATATGTCCTTTTACAATTGTTTACCTCGTCCTCTGTCTGTTTTGATCTCATTCTCGTTATGTCTCTTTTCATCCCTTCCTTATGTCTCCTTTCATCCCTTGACCGCTTTCTCCTCCATTTAAATCTCAGGTTTATTCCTCCTCTTTACCTTCTTCACCTCCTCCTCCGTATAGCTCCTCTCTTACTTATTTACTACTCCCTACTTTTTCATGTTTCCTACTTCTTCTTATAATTCTTAACAATCTCCTCTCTACAATGCCATGCATTAACCTGCTCTCCATGTCTCCAACTTTTATCTTAAACACCTCTAACAAACCTGTGTCCCTTTCATAGCATGGTTTGTCTACCTGCTACTCTCTGGTTGGCTAACTCATTCAAGGGCTCAACTCCCCTAGCTGTCTCCACTTGCTGTATGTGCTGCAACACCGGTCATGCCAAAGTGGAGGGCCACAATCTTTAATTCATCTGGGCAGTATCCACATCCTGGGCGACTTGGTTGAAGCTCACACACTCAATGATCAATAGTGGGACAATATGCGTTTCTTTGTGCTAATATGTTGTCTGAGAGCCTTCATTCTCAGTGTTAGTGGACACTCGTGCTTGGACACACAGTCAGGAGAAGGTGTATCTATTGTAGGGAAATCTATTCTGAAGAAAAGGATGCAAAGAAAACTGCCACATTTTTAAACAAACTAGTGAACTGCATCCTGCGCACAGTATCTGAAAAGACACATGCGACGAAGGATTATGATGTTAGCAGCCCATCAACAACAAGGACATATGTCCAAAGTAATTGAAAATTTAAAAATAAATACTTCCAGTTAACTGAAAGTATTCAGCACTGTTTTATTAAATGGAAAACAGTCAATCTGTGATGTAAAGTCACAACGGATTGCAAAAGGTTTCGGCCTGCATGATTTCCGTTATTTCTTTACAGGATAAAATCAAATGATACTGAAACACGCAATGTAACTCTTTGACAATAGATTGATTGCAAAGAAAATGTTAAGATGATGTGATGCCCTGTTTAAAGTGACTGTTGCAATTTGGAAAGATAGAAAAGCATATGACCTTAAATGCTGCATTTGTGAATGAAACAGCAACTTTGACCTAGAAAGTAAAATGGTAATTTCTCCTCCAGCAGCTACAGGACTGGGAGGTGGCTTGCCCAATAGAGTAGAAACTCAGGCTGTGAAGCTGGAGTAAAAAACGTTATGACATTTCCTGAATTCAGCAAAGGACCAAATGCTCTTTTTTGTTCTGAGAAAGCTTGCCTTGCAAGGAAAACATTTGTACTAAGAACACAAGGGATATTCTGAAAATGGAAGGCCTGCCGTGGTCTTCTACCCGAAGTAAACCGATTCTCACCAGCCAGGGCTTCTAGGAGGATGCTATTCACACTTATTAAGAAATGTTGCTTGCATCTGTAACAGCCAGATGGTGGAATCACTCTAGCGGCAGGCAACTGTGTCAACGAATAGCCCTGGTCAGCCTAATTTCAAAGATCCTTCTAACACTGGCGCCATGATGACAAGGCCTCTCTGGATCATAAATGGCCAGCTTTTACATAAAAGGGACGGACACTACATGGTCACTAGCAGCCCAGAAAAAGAGGAATGCCATTTAATATAATATGTTGTTAAATACATCAATAAAAACCTGTCTCTTTAAATTGTACATATGGGAACACATTTTCTTAAATATATTTTGAAAGAAATATTGTAGAAATGTACTTTTTAAAAATGTTCAGAATGAAAAACTATCAACTAAATATAAAACAATATATTTTGCAGAATTGTTTAATTATGCAAGATAGACAGATGTAGATATTTTTGCGCAGAAACATCACATATCAATGATTCATATATCTTATCATCAATGCCAAATAGACTGTTATTTTGAGCTGGGTATAGGATTTTTGAGTGAAAGCATCAGAGATTAGTCAGCAAATATCTGACATGCACACACACATCGCATGGCATGCTAAAACCACATTAGCATCATTGGATTCACCTAAGTGAGAGCAATCTAATTAGTAACATGATCAGATGTGAGGAACATGATGTTTCAGAAAATCCATAATTGACATGGGAAACTGCGTTTAGAAGTTACTCCCATTATACTGCCATCTTCATTATTATTCCCATTGAGTATGAAAGGGGTGGTTTAGTGTAATGTCACTTTTGGAACATCATCCAATCACATGCACTGACCAATTAGATTAGATTAGAGAAATGATACCCACTTCTAAAGGGAGGGATTTCTAATTTATGAAGCTCCAACCCCATATTTTCTGGGGGCTCACTCTATCACTAGCGGACTGGAATGGACTGACTGACAGATTGACAGGACAAAGGAGAAAGGGGATAATTGACAATAATAGAAATGAGAATAGATTGCTTTCATTTGCACCTATTTTTTATTACCAGTAGTGCACTGTAAGAGAGGCACACCTGGAGTTAAAAATCCAGGCCTCATTTAGTGGAAAAGGAAGCAGACAGGCTCAATACAGAATGGAAACACTAAGATGTGGAGGGAACCTATTCCCATTGTGTTGACTGATGCCCATCTATTACCAGAGGGGGGAAATTAAACCATTCCTTAAGAGGGTGACCACCTGATACAGCCGAACTACATGTTTATGTAAGTATAATGTTAATGGGAAATATAATTATGAAGGGAAGTAGACTCTAAAGAATGCCCCTGAATGCTGATAAATCCAAGCTTATGTGTGTGGGCAAGTCTCATGGCACTCTACCTTGTAATCTTGCATCTGGACAGAAACTAGAGTGGGTTCCCAAACTCACATATCCTGGGATAGTGGTTAATAGTGTACTGAATTGGCATGATCACATTAATAGTTTAGCCACTAAACTAACCCAGGTTAACTGGACCATTAACAGCTTCGGTAGCGACCAGGGGGTTTAACTTTTGACTCTGTACGCTATATCTAACAGGCCAGATCTATCACAATTAGTGCCTGTGCGGCTGAGGTGTAGGGCTTCTCCACCGCGTCCTCAATCCATATTAAAGAAAATAATGTCCTGCCTTACTTATTTGGAGAGGCAAAAAGTGCCCTGACCTGTTAAATCAAGAAGCCGGCCTGGATTACACAATTGACCTTATTGGTCTCCAAACATTACTTCCATGGATTGAACTATGTTCAAATCCAGAGCCTCACCTAACACATGATGTCATCAATGAACTACTGGTTTCTGACCTAGGTTTGAAAATTCCCTGGCTAAACCAACTGCAGAAGGAATTTGATACCCTCGGTATTTCAAATGTATTTAGTTATATTTCAAATATAAGGAAAAAGGATGGAACTTTGGTCCGATTGAGACACATGTAACAGAAAAAGGTCCCAGCACCTTAGCATAGAGACAAGGAAGTACTCAATTTCTCTTTACTTTGCTCACTGTTGCCATGAGGCAAAAGTTAACTACGTACACTGGTTTGTGAGCTTGTGCAAGAGAAGTGTGTTATTTGGTTTAACAGTTAATTGACTACCGATTCCCACAATGCAGAGCCACGGGGTAGACAATAATGATCACTACCAGAGTTCACTATTAGTGAATGAAGAATGCTGCAAGAACAATTTCGTTTTTATGATCTCTGTATGGGTTTTTATTGTTTTAATTGTTGTGTATAACTATCTTTTATTAATGTGTATTGTATTCTTTTATAATGGTGTCCAACCTTCGGAAAAAGATTTTGATGATTATGATGACTCTAAAGGGGAATAGATTAAGTCCAAGCCCTTTTTATTTGTGAAAGTACTGCTTATATACATTGTCTGTACCTCCTAGGGCATTAGAAAATATTTCAGAAGTGTATGGACTTCTGGAATTATAGATTTGAATTATAGATTTGACTAAATAGAACCAGATGGTGTGTATATTAGGAGATCACTTACTCCTTCTCTGTTCAATGTGCAAGCACAGAAGGAAAATTTAAAATAGTATCTCATTTTATATATACCTAGACATCTTGTGGTAGAATTCTCTGGTTTCACAGCCAGCAGCCCTGTTACTAGTAATAGACCTTCTGTCAAACTGTGTATTTTTAGCGCCCGCAAGGGATGAGACTGTAGGGAATCATGCATAATGGAGTCACAGATTCATAAAAATAACTTTATTAAATAAACAAAAATGTGAGCGCCAGATTTGGGGTTGGTGGAAATGCCCCCATACTAGTTGTCAGCAAAATAAAACATCCTACACTGCTCAAGCATTTTTCTGCCTACGTTGAGTAATGACTGTGATCACTCAGACAATCTGTTGCTGATATGTCGCTCCATATACTAAGTGGTAATCCTTGCTATAACTGTCTTTGGCATACAATTGAGCCCCACAACTCCGGGACAAGAAACAGGTTGTGTTTATAGTTACAATTCACATTTATTCTCCACCCATATTCAACACAAACACACACACACACACTCAGTCATGCTATATATCAATGAGCACATTTCTTAATATTCATTTTCAGTAATGCAAAATCAGATCTAATCAATACAATGTACTTCAATGATGACATGGTCATTT
Source organism: Ambystoma mexicanum (assembly GCA_002915635.3). Classification (NCBI taxonomy): domain Eukaryota; kingdom Metazoa; phylum Chordata; class Amphibia; order Caudata; family Ambystomatidae; genus Ambystoma; species Ambystoma mexicanum. The sequence continues at coordinate 1,128,616,138 of CM010927.2, read as the reverse complement.
ATAAGTCACTGTATTAAAGCCATTTGATAAATAGAAGATTACAACTTTTCTTTTCTCCGAAATCAGAAACTGGTAGCAAGAAATATTGCACATAAAATAAAATGCATGTAAACATGTTTAAACAAATTTGCCCCATGTGTTAATGTCTGGCTGTGTGTTTCTAGCATGTGCATGGAAATACAATACATATTATGGTTGGTTGCATTAGGAATTGCAAGCATATGATTAGGGCACTGTGCTGTACATTAGATCCACCCTAGATGTTAACTTTCTGAAAGCACAACAACAATACCTTGTATTGCTTGGATGTGTTTAGTTAGAGGTTCTCTCACTTCAACTCAAGATCCTTGATGGAATCATAGCCTGTATCTGGAAATACATCTTTCCTACAGAAATGAAAATGCTAATGTCCCCTTCCAACACACTCTGGGCCTCATCACGAGGTGGGCGGTAACGCCAGCGCTATTAGTGCCGGCGCTAATAGCCCTACCACCAAACCCCCCGGCGCTATTAGTGCCGGATCATGGGTTTGGCGGAATGGTTAGTGCCCATTCCCCATTGGGCCCATTCGGGAATTCCTCATTCCCCATTGGGCCCAATGGGGAAAATTCACGCTATTACCGCCAGCGGATTTCCCGCTGTCAGTGATCACGCCGAAAATCGGCAAATTTGCAGCGGATTTCCCCCCAACTCAGAGATGGGGGGGAAAACAGCCAAAGCCATGATCTGGCGGAAACTTAAATGTAGCGGTAATTGCGCTACCGCCGCATTTAAGGGTTACTGCTAAACTTGTGATGAGGCCCTCTGTCTTTTTTAATATCTATGGCGTTCACAGATGTTGATGTATTAATTCTCTATTGAGGCAATAAAGCTTGTTCACCGATTCACATCCTAATGTGTTAACTTAACCTGTGAAAACTGCAGGATTCAGTTTATTTAGCTATCGTTCACAAAGTTTCTGCACTCTCAGTGCTGGGAAATACTCACTTTTTTTACACTATGCACACAACACAGAGAAAGCAAAATACTGTTTGTTCTTATTTAAGCGTAACCTCACTCAGCTTTAAGTACAACAAAAGGAGTATAGATCTCACAGTAACCAACTAAACTATCCTAAGTAATAATTATTAGTTATATTTTATCAGCTCCTGCACTTTGTGCACCGACAAATGTTATGTTTTCTACAATTACACAACACTCACTTGGCTTTAAATACAGTGAGAAAGCACTATAGCACTTAGCCCTAAAATGTCAAGATATTCTATTTGAAATGAGCTCACCAAGTGGAAACAACCTCTCCAGCTCTTTCCCACTCCAGAGACTTAGCAGGGAATTATGCTATGGGACCTATCCAATTACATTTCTGGAAGTTTGCATACTCTCTTTTGAATAATTATTTGAGGCCCAGAATCGGCACGTGCCCTGAGTGTTCCATGGGATTTCCCAGTCAGTTTATCTATGTTGATCCTGTTCTCCCTTGTCTTGGAAACCAGGTCTGCCTCAGGCTAATCTACATCAGGCTTCCTCATGGGTTAGGTCCAATCCTCTAGATAATATCCAAGTTAATTTCTCATCCCCTTGAGACATGTGTTATCCTTCTATGCAGGCTTTGATTCCAAAATGCTCCCATTGCCTGCATGTTTCTTCTTTTACAATGCCATTTTTCAAGATGATATCACACTTTTTGATTGGTTAAATATTTCCATTGGCTTGCTTAATAGGTATGGTATATTACTAGGAGTTGAACCGTGCATCACTACCATTTGCATAGACCCCAGGTGCTTAGGTGGATTTGGAAGAGAGTGGGTGGGTTTGGTTAGTTGGGAGAGAGGGAAAGGAAAGATTGTAGTGCTTAGTGTTCAGGTAGCTGATTGGGGTACCCTAAACACTGTTTGCTTGTAAGCTTTCTAGATGTGAAGTGTAGGAGGCATTAGAGACTTTATGTCCACAGAGGTGGCCTCATGCCTGTGTGTGTGTTTTGGGCAGGGGCTAATGTTTGTCAGTTGTACTTAAGTTTGCGATGTTTGAAATATAGGGATACTGTTTTGTTTCTTTCATATCCTTGTTCAAGTTGCTGGTTTGCATATGTGAGTGGTGAGTAAGGTGGAGAGAAATTTAGGGTTAGTGGGGTATTCTTAAGGTTTACACAGTCCTTTTAAATGACTGGTCTTACTCTCAGTGCTTAATGGTGAGAGTTGTTTAGCTTTAAGGGTTTATGTATGAAGATGCTGTTTGTTGCAGTTTAGAAATTCTGGGAGATACTCTCAGGACCAAAAAGATTAGTCCACAGAAGCAACAGTAATATATACTGGATCAAATGCACTGGGTTAGAAGAATGTTTTAAGAGGGCACACTATTTAACAAAATCAGCAACACAAGTTTTTTTGTTTTTTTTTACTTTCCTTGGTCGTATGTATACATAGAGAATCTGCTGTTTGAATATAATTTAGAATTGGTCAGAATTGTGAAGGAATGGTTTTTATTGTGGTATTTTCAGAAGAAGGATGAAGTCCACGAAATAAATGAACAGGATATATGCTGGATGTATGCTGAAGTTTGAAGGTGAAGAGGCCATGATTGGTGAGGCCAAAAATAGATTTATGGATCAGGATATGTTGATCTGATTTGATTATTAATCAATTAAATCATACTATTGGTTCCTTTCACAGATGAAGTTGTTTTTGGACAAATGTGTAATTATAGGTATCTTTATTCCAGGTGACCATAATATATTGAAACCGTCCTATTTGATCCAAGAAAGTATCTCTTTATTTTTCTTTCCATTTTGCCCACATGTTTTTTTTCATTGTATATGAATGAGAACATTATACGCAGATGATTGTGTGGCCATTAGATATATGGCAGGTATTTGCAATAAATATGGATGGCTCTAATGAAGCACTAGGGCAGCAGTTGACTATACATATGTGCAAAACACGTGATGGACAGTGTTTAGGAGTTAGTGTGAAGTTTGGTGTTATTACAAGTCTAAGACTAAATGAGATATTGCTGAATTTAGATGTAATATGATCTTGTTTGGTTGGTTTGTCATTCCTAAAAATATGAAATTACTCTTTGTGTATTAAGTAAAAAATAAAGATTTAGCCAGTGTTTAGGAGTGATCGTAAAGTTGTGTGTTATTACAAGTCTAAGATGAAATTAGTTACTGCTGAATTCAGATGTAATGCGATAGTGTTTGCCTGCTTTGTAATTCCTAAAGATATAGAACTACTCAATATGTATTCGGGAAAAAAATATTTTTGTTACATAAATTAGATGTGAGAATATGTGATTTTTTTTTATCAGAATGACAGTTCACTGAAGAGCACTTGTGAGATACCAAAACAAATAGCTGTGTATTTTTGTTTCTTCATCATTAGTAGGTTTGGTGTTGTTGGGGAACAGGTAGAAGCTTCTTCCAGTATAAACTACAGGAATAAGAAAAGATCAAATTATAGGACAGCGCAGGATTGGAAGTAACATATATGACTTTTTTAATGTATTCACAATAACAGTTGTAACATACACAATACATATCAACTATATATTTGATTAATTAACACACAACTGATGGCACTTGATCAATGTACCTGCACATGAGATTATGCATGTAGAACCCCACTACTGGATTCCTGAAACTTAAATGAATAAACATTGGAATAATCTTAAAGAATATGAATTATACGCAACTCGGACTGAAAAGCTATGCTGCAAACCAATCACCTTACCTGCATTAATCTAATCTATTAGTGACAAGTATCTCATTGAAGGACTGAATTATGCTTCCATAGTTTGCTCACCCCATAAAGTTACATTGTGAACTTTGATCATTAGATGGTTTATCAAAAGTTTTACATTGAATTTCATATAACATTTTCTTTTCTGTGATTGTGAGGCTCTCAGGTAAAAAGCGATTTACATTTGATCTACCTACATATATATGTTTTTGTATTAGTAAATACATACCCATATTTCTATTCAATACAAAACAGACAGCTCCCATTTATGAAAATGCATTCTCACTGTGCAAGGTAAAACTGCAGTGATTTTACAATGTTTCTTAGAGTATCTGGCTTTCTCATGCACATGGCCCAAATGGAATTTTGTATTCCAACAAAGCACCAACACTGAGTCATGGGAAGTGAAGTTTGGGAGAAACATTTAGTATTCCTACAAGGACAGGCAATATTAATTTTGCAGGAAAAAAAAGAAAATTACAAATCATGTTATTGACTTCAGGGTGAAGAATTGTTGCAGATTACATAAAACTCATTGTCACATCTGGTGACATATCTCACAATGTGATTGGGTAGTGCAATAATATTAGTCTCTCTATAGACAGTACACTGTATACGTTGTCAGACTTAACTTTACAGCATGCAAAGCATTTTCCAAATACAGTGAAATGTCTGCACATTCCCTGACATCACTCTATTTCTGTGGCATACACAGAAAACCCCCACAAAATGTCAGATCCATATTTCTATACTGCTCCCTACCGGTTTCATTTTTCACACTCTCCATTGAAGAACATTGTATTCAAAGTGTATAAAAGATTAATGTTCCCTTTGTTCTGGGACTTCACTCTCCATGTCTTTTATTTCTTTTTCAATTTGATTCCAGTGTGACTGGCCTTCATTCACCAACTCTTCCTGACTACAATATTTATTCCTGTCTGAATGGCCTACATTTACCATTGACTATGATTAACATATTGCTGGATAGGCTTACCACTTTTATCCTGAAATAAAATCCTTTCTGATTTGACTTTAGTTGCCAGATATCCCATTCCATGAGAATCGCTGTCAGATTCCAGAGGACCATGCATCAATTTCCGATACTTGGGAAGGAGGGGAAATCTGCCCAAAATTACTTCTCTGATAATTGCGTCTCATTGTGCTGCAGAGCTGACAAATTGGAATGAGTTGTCTTGCCTTTTTGCATCAAGGGAACCTTAGCTGCTATCAGCATTTGTCAGAGCTTAATCCTAAAACCATGGGCCTCATTACGGGTCCAGCAGTAACCCTGCCGGTACTACCAACGGGTTGCTGCTGGACCCGTACTAATGTACCAGCGCCTGACTTTCCGGGACCACCGGCCTATTACAAGTCTGGCGGCTGGGAAGTCAGGCACTCGTACATTTGTTAATCCCCATTCCCATTGGACTCCATGGGAGTGGGGACACAGGAGCACCAGCACCGTTAGCAGTAGTGCCTCTGCTCCTGTGACAAGTCTGCCTACAGTAGCCGATGCGCCCAGCAGAGTCAGACCTGTCGGCCACAGTGGCTTCGGCAGGCACATCTGTAGCTTGCCGGTCCAGAAACAAAGGTGCCGGTGAGCTTACTGGCACCCTTGTTTCAAGACCGGCAACATTACAATGAGGCCCGATGTCCCAGAAAGAATCATTTGGTGACTAGGTTAACTTCCATCAGCGTCAAATGAATAAAAAATAATTTGAGAGACTTGATTTCACAGCGACCCTAAATTGCAATCTGACGCAGAACACTACTTTTATTCAAAGATGAGTAAACGTTGACCTCTGGAAAATGTTCCCAACTCCTCCATTCTGATTATTAGTCGTGTTCAGCTGAAGATCCCCTCAACTGAATTCCCGGGCCACACTGTTTCCTGCCATTTGGGAACACTGTGGAGAAAAATCTGATGCAAACCTTGACCTCAATTGCCAGACTGATCTGAGTGACAATGATCTGGAGGATTCTTAAACAGAGGAATTATGTAATTAAATTGCATACCATACTTAAGATTGTAGTACAATTGAAGAAAGTGCTCACAGAGTGCTGTGGCTACTTAGTGTTGTAGTGTCATGCAGCTGCCATCTGTGGTTTATTTTCTGTGGAGAGAAAAGTACAGTTGGTTAAGCATGATAGTTCAAAAGCTGTAGTGGTATCCAGTTTTTACTATGCATTTTCTTTTTTAGACCCTCATAAACAGTACATTTTAAGTTTGCTACAACATTAGTGTATGGCACACCGCAGTTGTTTTCACTGTACATAATCATTGGGTCATTGGAAAAAAAAATCTGTACTAGATAAAAAAAATAATGATTACAGTACCATGAGTGTAAGGGTGATAGTATGTTTGTTTGAAGTATACTGTAATTGAGGGAATGCTTGAAGTAGTTAGATACCTGTTGGCATACTGTAACTACATTCAGATTTTAATCAGCTGCTCGCCGCAGCGTGGAGCAAAGAAATCCTTGCAGCAAAATGGCCGCCGCCATTTGTTGACGTGCTGCTAAGCAACACTCGACCTGGCAGCAGGACCCCGGATTGGCTCTGGCTCTGCTTTTCCCTATGGCCGTGAAACCGGAAGGCGAGAGCTGTGGTACCACAGGAAAAGGCCTGTGGGATAAGGCTCTGAGCCTGTCCTTGCCCTCACAGACGACTCCGGATCGCAGGAGGGCAGGAGCCCCCGCTTCAACATCTGCTGCGCTCCAGGAGGAGCTTGCTGCATTCCCAGATCGCAATCCAGTGCTGATAAGGAACGTCTTAATACTTACAGCGGCACATATGGGCTGCTGACCCCACCATTCCCCCATTTGAGCCCAAAATCCATCTATCCACCAAATCGGATTTTAATCAACTGCTCGCCGCCGCGTGGAGCAAAGAAATACTTGCCACAAAATGGCTGCCACCATTTGTTGATATTGCTGCTAAGCAACACTCGACCCGGCAGCAGGAGCCCGATTAGCTCTGACTCTGCTTTTCCCTACGGCCGTGGTCCCGCAGGAAAAGGCCAGTGGGATAAGGCTGGGAGCCTGTCCTTGCCTGTCACTGCCGGGAACTGGCAAGGAGCCTCTACCCCTATCTCCTGCTACACCTTCCCCTAGGCGTATATGCCTACTGACCGATACTACATGCTGCCTGTGCAGATGGACTGACACACATGGTATGTGTAATGTAGCTGCGACTACATTATGGTGCGCACTACTAAAACGCAACATCGAGTCGATCCCTTCCACCTACTCCCACCTCAACTAACTGCCCTAAACTGTTTATTGTGTATATTACTCGGAGCAATGAGCCACAAACTTACATCCCTATGGGACCTATTCTGTGAGTATTCACCCACTGCCTATATCACAACCATAAGGCTGCATTTGTTGATTTGCTGTAACACGAACATTTGTATGCTACATGCACAACTGCTGACATAATTCTCGATTGACGCGCTTATATGTCTAGATCACTGAATAGCTATAGATATTCTAAAATGCAACCTAGCTACTGCTGTAACTCTCGCTAGCCTTTCTTGCTTATTCTGCGCCTTTAGAACCCTGCCTGCATCGCACATGTGAACCGATACTACTGATTTGTTGAATTAGATTACCTCATTGTGGCACCAGCTGAAGGTTACTGTGTAGTATATAGGTGCATAAGTGGACTGCCATTGCCACTGGTAGGGCTGTATGTGTACCTTACCTTTGTTGCCTGCGCCACGGCTACTATATTGTACCATTGCCACTACTGCCGACCTTCCTGCCTGTGTCAAGGCAAGTAGACTGACACAGTACTCAAATTAGTGCGCTACTTATGACTATTACCGTCTCCACCATCGCCAACGCCAACTAGTCCCGATTCACAATATAAAATAATTACAGTTAACAAGGTTAAAGTCTGTGCTATCACAAGCCAGTTTACCTGATGTAATGTAACATTGGAACTGCTTATTAATGTGAAAACCCATCTAATTGGATTATTCTGTACCTTGGTATATGTACTTCAACCCTTACCTACTGATGTCTCCCAAAATGTACATTCAAAGAAGTGTTCACCTCCCTCTCACATTATTAATAGTCACAGGCATAGTATAAATTCACATGCATATTACACTCGTAGCGCCCCATCTTCTCATTGCCTCAACCTCCACCATGGCCCAGCACCCGCAACAGAGAATTAACCTGACTCATATGCCAATGCCAGATCATTCTAATAACTCCATGCCTCAGCTGCCCACTTATAATCATCATCCTTGCAGCACTCTTACAAGAAATTAAAGGCTCCGTTCCAGACTAGATAAGATATTTGAACCTTTAGCAAGAACACTCACCTCTCCAAATAGAAGGAGTATCAATCCACATATGGAGAACCTTAATAACAGAAAGAACTGCCTCCACAACCCCCCTCTGCTTACACACGCGCTACATAATCACATCACCCCTAAAATCCAAAGCATGGAAGACGCACCTACTATTACACCCTCCAACCCAGCTCTCAAGGGTGCTTTATTAAATGCCAGATCTCTAGTCGCACATGCTACTGAGATCTCTGACATCATACAATCACAAAACCTTGACTTCCTAGCAGTTACCGAATCGTGGCTAAATGCCGCTTCAGGCCCAGCCCTTTCGCTAGCCATCCCCAATGGCTACACTATCCTAAGATCAAACAGAATCAAAGCAAGAGGAGGAGGTATAGCCCTTATTGAAAAATCGAATTTACCCATTAGACTTGCACCAACCCTTGATATCAAATCTTGCGAAAAACCTCGCTGCCAAGCTCACCATTAATAATACCCAGACGCTCACGATCCACCTCATATACAGACCCCCTGGTCACATTGGTACCTTTGAAGAAAATATCTCTAATATACTCTCTAATAATCTAAAAAACTCCTCCCAAATCCTCCTATTAGGTGACATGAACTTAGGCTTCAACGACCCGAAAGACACACACGCGACAAGAGTGTCCAGCATACTAACCGAATTAAGCCTCACCCAGAGAGTACTTTACCCGACTCACAACAAAGGGAGAAAGCTTGATTGAGTGGCAGATTACAATTGCAATGCCTCCATCTTATTCATAGCTCACCAAATTTGGACAGACCACCACCTTGTAACCTTTTCTTTAGCAACTGAAAATCCCATCTCCACGCCAATAGTGCTAGCACCTTCAGTACCTACAAGGAATAAAAAATAATATCACCTGCAATAACCTACTCCCCCTTATACTCCCCACTCTCAATGCACTCCCCGAAAGTATGGGGCCTGATGCATTAGTCAAAGAGTACAATACAATAATGGCCTCATCTCTCGACTTAATAGCACCTCTTAAAATTAGAAAACGCAAGCAGAAAGCCCATCTCAACTCATGGTATACCCCCCACTTGAAAACATTACGAATACAAAAAAGACAATGTAATGTCTCCTGGAGATTATTAAAATCTGAAGAAAACAAGACTAATCTTAGCACTATTACCGCCCTCTACAAAAACGAAATACTTCTAGCTAAACATGAAACCTACAATTCCAGAATATCACAGGTTAAATCAAGCACGAAAGAGCCCTTTGTTATCCTGAAAGAGTTAGAAGCTCCTATCCCAGTGCCGGATAACTGTGTAAAAGACAAATCATGGTGTTCAAACATACAGCAAGCACTCGCTAACAAAGTTATGACCCTTCAGTCCACAATCACTAAGAAAAAAGCCTCATTAACTGGCACCATGCTACCCACTGCTATCCCTGCGCTTACAAGCAATACTGCTGACCCACCACGTTTCAAGTTCTCCAAAGTTATCATACTCGAAACAGAAAAAACTATTCTCTCACTCAAACCCTCAAATTGTCAGGTGATCAATGCCCTGCCCAACTTATAAAGGACGCAGTCAGGGACCCATGAATGACTCCTTCTCCCAACTAACTTCAAAGAATCGTGGGTCCTACCACTACTTACAAAAACAGACACTTGATCCAGCCACACCTACCAACTACCAGCCAATCACCAAAGTGCCTTTTCTGCTGAAAATTATTGACAAGATGGCCTATTCACAAATTCAAAAACATCTCGAATCCAACTTCTTACTAGGAGAACGCCAGTAAGGTTTCCGGCCCCAACATGGGACTGAAACAGCCTTAATAGAGCTGAAGGCTCAGATTGATGAACTCAGAGACAATGGAAAATCGGCCCTCCTTCTCCTCTTGGACCTTTCGGCTGATTCGACCTTGTGGATCATAGGGTCTCATGCAGCCATCTGGACTCTGACGCTCACTTCTCGGCAGAAGCCATAGCATGGATACAATCTTTTCTAAATAATCGGACTACAAGAGTCTTCTCCCCGACAGCAGCTGCAGATCCCATCCCTATCCATTGAGGTGTGCCCCAGGGTTCATGTGTCTTACCTACCCTATAAAACAGCTTCACAAAGCCCCTTTTTGATGACCTGGATCATCTTGGTATCACCTACACTAACTATGCAGATGATACTCAGATCCTCCTACCACTTACTGGGGAATACGACAAGGATTTGGCCTTAGTGAATAGGGTATATCTCATCATTCAGGCATGGATGGCCACACACGGACTATGCCTGAATGATGATAAGACTGAGATCATCATCCTGGACATGACTCAACCCTCAAAAAACGGAGCCCTAACTACAAGGCCTTCAACATCAAAGCAATAACGTCATCACTGTTGCTAAGGAAATTAAAAACTCTAGGAGTCTACCTAGACTCAACCCTGTCCTTCAGCAAGCAAGTAAATGCCATGGACTCGGCAACGGCCTACACTTGAAAACTGATCAGAGCAGGTAAACCCTTTTTGTCCAACAACAGTTGCATTATCCTGGCTAGAGCGCTTATTTTATCTAAGCTTGTCTATTGTAGTGCACTGTACACAGGTGCTAACAAACAAATTATTTAAAAAATCCAATTCCTCCAGAACAATGCCTTGAGAGCAGCACTTGGAATTGCCAGGAGGGAACACATCTCTCAGATCAGAATAGCTAATAATTGGCTCTCCACCCAGGACAAAATCAATTTTTAAAGTTGCCTCACTTTCATACAAGTGCCTGAACAACGCTGCACCTTGCTATTTGACTGAAAGACTCATCAGGAAATCATCTACAAGAACTAGGAAATCATCTACAAGAACTACCAGGCAATCTAGTACTAACTGCCTCCAAGTACCAAGGTTCAAGTTATCCAGAGTTGGTGGTAATAGCTTTACGGTCAAGGGAGCCCAACTTTGGAACTCTTTACCCCTCACCATTAAGAGCAGACCAATCCTACCCGAACTTCCGCCAAAACCTAATAAAATGGTTCAAAGGCTCTGATAAATAAAGCTTGTTCTCGACACAAATAATTGATCCCCTCTTCTGCTACCTTGTTAATAACTGCATAAATAGCCACCTACCTATTATACTATACGTATTTTCGACCAGCCATTGTATATGACCGCTCCTCTAATTATGTCATGTTTCCCCCCAGCCGAGCCTGAAGTATGCAGAATTTTACCTTTCTACTTTTGACGCTGCTGCTGTGCTTTCGAGCTTGATGTATGCATAACTATACTTTTCTGTTTTGACGTACTTTGTGTACCCTACCTGTGCCCTCACCTGTGTTTCCCACTACTCTGTTGTAAATCACATGCACTGTATCATATTGTACTGTAGTTTAATTGTGTAACTAAGCTGTAAATTGTCTTATGCTATGCGCCCTGATACCCACGGGTCTGGCGCGCAATATAAATAATAAAACAAACAAACAAACAAAACATTAGAGGTTAGAAGATGTTTTGTTCTATAACAATTCAGATAGCGTATTGTACACAGATTGTAAGTATTACAAGTGAATGACTGCAGGCAGTTAATATTTTTCTTTTCTACCCCTTCTCTTTGTATTCATATGGGATGTGTAAACACAAAGATATGATGCTTTTTTAATTGATTTGTAGAGATTTTGTTGATTTTAGAAGGGGATGGCTTAGGCCCCATTTTATTAAAAACAATATTAGGTCATGTATGGGTGTCATGACCTCGTTTATGAATTATAATGATGAAAATTTTATGTTGACGTTTTACATTTTGTTGAAACTGTTTTAAAAGAGTTGCTAAAGCATTCTGAGGATGTTATGTTTGCTGTGATTATTCCATGATATTCATGTTTCTGATGTGGTGTGTCATTTATGAATCTGTAATGAGTGTTTTCCGAGTAAAGAGATTACACTTAAAAAGGTAACAATATTAGCTATGTTCATAACACTAACATGCACAATTTAATCCTTATGTGAAATTTATTTCGAAAACTTAATGAAGAATGCTTAGCAAAATAATTGATGTAAAAGTTTTTGCCAAGTACAAACAAATCAAAACATGTATATTTCTGAAGCAGAGTGAGAGGGGTCAGTTTTTCCAGAATGTTTCCTCAGCTGGGTGAAGGGTCCACCTGGCTGAAGATTTTGGAGCATAAGCACCTTGGTTTGCTAGATAAGCAGCAGGTGAGGGTGGGATGTGGTTCTTTGTATAGCTCTCAGAGTGTTGTGACCACAGACACATACATTCAAAGTCACTAACCTTCAGAATAATACAATGAAGGTACATGAAATACCCATAGAAACAACTCTTAGCATTACAGAGGGAGAAAAGCATTTATCAAATGGCACATTCAGATGTATTAAGTCAAAGGATCAATGACAGCTTCCAATATGGATGCAAATGTGTTAGTGTGATGTGTTTTCTCATTACTGTATATGATCAGAAATATTATTTTGCATATGCAGAATACATTTTATTGTTTCACTCATACATTCACGTTGTGTTTTGTGATAACGCTGGTGTGAGATTAGGCTTTATGAGTTTCTTTCAAAAGGAATGGTTTCAATATTTTTCTATGTTCACACTAAAAAAACAATATTTTCAAATACAGGGATGTCTTTTGGTTATCTGACAATGACTCTGGGTATCCAAATGTTTTGGTTTTGGTACCTATAAGCAGACATAGGGATATACTGGTTTCTGAGTAATTTTCTATGGGAGTTGATGTTATGAAGAATAAAATCCCTTATACAGACTGCAAGAGTTCCCCTTCTTCTGACATAGAAAAGCACCTCTGAATCAGGCCACTGTGTCCTGCAATAAATATTCCTAAATCCCATAATAACATATACGCCTGTGCACTCAAATACGCATAATATATGCTCAAAACCACTTACAAGTCTAACAGGGTAATTCATGGAATAAAGCACAGAAGTGGCGCACATGGCTGGCGCACAGAGGGTGCGCCAAAACCCATTTTGACACACCGCGTATTCATGGATTTAAACATCCATAACCAGCCTTGGGGCAGCGTGGTGCAGCGACCCTGCAACAGCATCAGTTACGCCCCCAACCCCACCCCTTGCGCCAAAAACATCCGTACAAATCCCCTACATGGAGCAAAGGCCAGTGGACCAGCATACAGCCCACCAACAACGAAATTGGGGGAAAAACGCCACTCAGCCCTCACGCGACAACCCAATCGTGTGTAAAACTCCTCGCGCACCCCTCGGAATACGCGTACCCCGCTCGCGCCAGCCCAATCGCGTGTAAAACTCCCTGCGCACCTCTCGGAATTCATGTACCCGCTCGCGCCAGCCCAATCGTGTGTAAAACTCCTTGTGCACCCCTCGGAATACGCGTACCCCGCTCACGCCAGCCCAATCGTGTGTAAAACTCCCCACGCACCCCTCGGAATACGTGTACCCAACTCGCACCAGGCCAATCGCGTGTAAAACTCCCTGCGCACCCCTCGGAATATGCGTACCCCACTCACGGCAGACCAATCGTGTGCAAAACTCCCCGTGCACCCTTCGGAAAACACATACCCCACTCGCGCCAGGCCAATCGTGTGTAAAACTCCCTGCACACCCCTCGGAATATGCGTACCCTCCTCGCGCCAGGCAAATTGTGTGGAAAAAGTCCCCCTTGTGGTGTGGGCTGGCTGCGGGGCATGGCCAGAGGTTGTAGGGGTGTCCCCTGTTGTGTGGGCTGCCTGTGGGGCATGGTCAGGGTGGATGGACTGCCTGCAGGGCATGGTCAGGGTGGATGGGATGCCTGCGGGGCATGGGAGGGTGGATGGGCTGCCTGCGGGGCATGGCCAGGGTGGATGGGCTGCCTGCGGGGCATGGTCAGGGTGGATGGCTGCCTGCGGGCATGGTCAGGGTGGATGGGCTATCTGGGGGGCATGTCCAGGGGTGATGAGCTGCCTGCGGGGCATGGGGAGGGTGGATGGGATGCCTGCCGGGCATGGTCAGGGTGGATGGGCTGCCTGCGGGGCATGGAGAGGATGGATTGGCTGCCTGCGGGGCATGGTCAGGGTGGATGGGCTGCCTGCGGGGCATGGGGAGGGTGAATGGTCTGCCTGCGGGTATGGGGAGGGTGGATGGACTGCCTGCGGGGCATGGTCTGGGTGGATGGGCTGCCTGCAGGGCATGGGAAGTGTGGATGGGCTGCCTGCGGGGCATGGGTGGGTGAATGGTCTGCCTGCAGGGCATGGGGAGGGTGGATGGGCTGCTTGCGGGGTATGGTCAGGGTGATGGGCTGCCTGCAGGGCATGGGAAGTGTGGATGGGCTGCCTGCAGGGTGTGGGGAGGGTGGATGGTCTGCCTGCGGGGCATGGTCAGGGTGGATCGGCTGCCTGCGGGGCATGGGGAGCGTGGATGGTCTGCCTGCGGGGCATCGACAGGGCGGATGGGCTGCCTGCGGGGCCATGTCCAGGGGTGATGGGCTGCCTGCGAGGCACGGTCAGGGTGGATGGGCTGCCTGTGGGGCATGGGGAGAGTGAATGGTCTGCCTGCAGGGCATGGTCAGGGCGGATGGGCTGCCTCCGGGGCATGGGGAGGGTGGATGGGCTGCCTGCGGGGCATGTCCAAGGGTGATGGGCTGCCTGCGGAGCATGGTCAGGGTGGATGGGCTGCCTGCGGGGCATGACCAGGAGTAGTAGGGTTGTCCCCTGTGGTGTGGGCTGCCTGCGGGGCATGGTCAGGGTGGATGGGCTGCCTGCGGGGCATGGGGAAGGTGGATGGTCTGCCTGTGGGGCATGGTAAGCGTGGATGGGCTGTCTGTGGGCATGTCCAGGGGTGATGGGCTGCCTGCGGGGCATGGGCAGGGTGGATGGGCTGTCTGTGGGGCATGTCCAGAGTTGTAGGGGGATCCCCTGTGGTGTGGGCTGCCTGCAGGGGGTGCATATGGCTCCTCACCACACGCGTGGCCTGCTTGCGAGATGCATTCGCGAGTGATCTGAGCACATGTGTCCTTTTTCACGCGATTCCGCTGGCGTGAGCGGGGTACGCATGTTCCGGGGGTGTGCGAGAAGTATTACACGTGATAAGGCTGGCGCGAGCGGGGTACGCATATTCTGGGGGTGCACGAGGAGTTTCACATGCGATTGGGCATGTGCGAGCGGGGTACGCATTCCTTGCGCACCCCCAGAATACGTGTACCCTGCTCGTGCCAGCCCAATCACGTGAAAAAGGACGCATGTGCTCGGATCACTCGCAAATGCATCTCGCAAGCAGGCCACGCCACAACAGAGCCCCCCATCACCCGTGAGCATGCCAGCCAGCAGCACACACAACAACGGAGCCCCCATCACCCATGAGCATGCCAGTAGGCATGTCTCCAATCATGTTCACCCCCATGGCTGCAAACTGCCAGCAGGCCCCGACTCATGTCCCCCCACACCACCCCAGTGACAGCAACCTGCCAGCAGGCCCCGACTCATGTCCCCCACACCACCCCAGTGACAGCAACCTGCCAGCAGGCCCCGACTCATGCCCCCCCACACCACCCCAGTGACGGCAACCTGCCAGCAGGCCCGACTCATGTCACCCAACCAACACATTGTCACAACATACATGCATGTAGCAAATGTCCACCCATATCCCACACCACACTGCCTCCCCACAGTGCAACTCCACACCCATCCATTGTCCCCACTTCCCAGTACAGGCCCGATGGCATGTCATGCACAGAAGCTCACATGCATGCACCCAAAGACATGGCCAACATGGCCACACAGCAGTGACACATGACAGAGGCAATGACGATTGACACATGCACCAAACTAATGAGAGCAGACAACACAAATATGTGAACTGATGAAAATGTATTAAAAAATCAAATCAACCAAACAAAAAGAAACCATGCCAAGGAAAAATAAATGAATGTGAAATGCAAAATCCATAAAAGTGTGATCCCAAAAACAGCAATTCCTCAAAGGGGTCCATGTCCAGAAACAAAAAGTCACAATCCAAAGGGTAAATAAAAGAAAACCATTCCATCATGGGTGTGAAAAACATAAAAGAAAAAAATCCGCATTTCCAGTACTAATAATAATTAAAGTTGTTAGAGTCCATGATCCCAAAACCAAATTAAACCTAGTAAAAACCCTACAAAATACAACTATGTACAAAAAGGGGAGCAATGTCCATCAACTCCAAAATAAAAATAAAATGAAAGGAACCTAAGCCTAATAAACTATATTCAATGGCGGCGGGCTAGTCCTACGGCTCACCATTCTTACCAAGAGTCTTGGCCAGGGCATCATCGAACTCCAAGTCTATGTCCCGGAGGCGGGACTGGGCTCTGTCCTCGAGGGATTGCAGGGACGCCGACATGCTCTCCACCAACTCCCTGCAAGTCTCCTCGAGAAACTGTGCCTGGCTCAATGCCCGCCCCATGGAGTTCTCCGCCCTGACCCTGGTGAGCCGTGCCCTCTCTGCCTGCCGCCGCTCTGGATCCATTTACTGGCCCATCCGCTGCCACATGGAAGACACACATAGTCCAGAGTCCTCCTGCCCTTCGGCCGATGCCTGCCCCCGTGATGTTGTATGCCCCGAGTCCAAACGCCCCCTACGTCGAGCCTGGTGCTGCTGCCTTGATGTGATCTGCCTGTGCCACCACGACTGGCTCCGGGATGCTGACGACCCCGGGGCTGTAGTGGACGTGCCCTGCTGGAAGTTGCCTGCACATCCTCCATTGCCAGGGATCCTGTTGCTTGGGTGACCACCTCTGCTGAACCTCTGACTCCCGACTGTGGCAGGGAGGGGGTCTCCACCAGCCTGGCCGCGGTGCATGAGGCAGGTCCACATGGTGCCCTGGTAGCATCTGGGCCGGAAGACGGCATGGAGGACGACTGGCACATAGTGGGTGCCGAGGAGGAGAGGGTCGCAAGAGCGGCCAGCACATGGAGGAACCCTGCGACAATGAGCTGTCCTAGCCAGTTCAAGATGGCACACAGCTGTTCGTGATGATGTGCGTTGCCCTTCCTGGAATCATGCACATCTTCACGAATCACGCGTGTGCACATCGAGACACCGACTAGGACAGGCTCAACCCTGTCACGGATTGCCTCGTCCGCAGGTAGAGGAAGGTCAATCGATGTGCACACATCCACTACCTGCGGGCGGGCCTGGAATGAGGCATCCCTGGTGGTGCAGAGAGATGCAGTAGCAGAATCAGGGACAGGATTACGCACAAGCACCTCCGTGGTGACCTGTGCTGCCTCCAGCCCCTGTCCCTGGACTGCACCACTTGCACCAGTTGAACCAACCCCACCAGGCCCCACGTGTGGATCTAATGCAGCCTCCTCCTCCTCCTCCACCACCTGGATGCCTACGCACTGTCTTCCGCATTGTCCTGCCCCTGTACGTTTTCACCTGCCCCTTCCGGAGCCCACTCCCAACCTTGGCCTCGTGGGCATTCCCTCGGCAGCTGCGACCATAGTGGCAGATGCGGCACCAGTCCCCTTGCTCCCGGAAGATGTCATAACCTGGGAGGGTGACTGGGCGTTGCGTCTCCGGCCGGTGGAGGCATCCCCGCCGCTCTGCTCCACAGCGCCATCTCGGCCCTCTACTTCACTAGCCACTGTGGAAAGGGAGACATTGAACGCAAGAATCAGGTTACTAAACTTAAGTCTGCTAGACACAAAGCAAATGCACATGAGTGGCACTGTCGTATGTCATAGCGATCATCACCTTCCACAACACACGGGTCCTTGCAAGCAACACACATGCACATACACCACCGCACAGTCATGCATCCGTCCGTGTCCATTTCCCATCACAGTGCAATCATGGACAGCTAGGCCACAACAGTCAATGCACGCATCGAGATGTGCATGTGTCATGCATCCATGGCATTTCCCAGTCACAAACTCACCACTCAGTAACATCCACATGTACACCATGCATGTCCATGAGGGTGACATCAGCATACATGATTCACACAACAGATATGGCCAGGTACAGACGCAGGCATGCAATCATGTGTGCGTCATCACATGCAGGTGCACATCATGCATAGCAACACACACACCATTGTCGTTGCACATGCTTGACCAGACTCACATGCTTCGCTGTCATGTCCCTGCACACAGAAATCCATACATGGGGCATGCCAGACATACATCCAAGGTGCACGCACCTGACACACCTCAACATGCACTACGCTGGAGATGAACACATGGACACTTACCACTTGACTTCGAACAGGTCTGCATCTCAAGGCCTGGTGTTGAAGCTCTAGATTAATGCGCTCCGGGACCCTCATCTGGATGTTGGTCAGCTGGTCCCGGACCTGAAGTCCTCCCAGTGCTTCAGGACACAGTCGTAGTCACGGGATGCCACCCCCTCCGCGTTGATGGCATCCACAATGTCCTTCCAGATCCTCCTCTGTCCATCCCTGTCAAGGCGCGAACTTGAGAAGAGGGCATTATAATTCCCCAGGACTGGCTCCACCAGGATGCCAACTTCATTTTCAGTGAAGTTGGCAGCCCTCTGCCTCTCTGACTGGGGGTTGCCAATGGCCCCAGATGGGGTTGAGTCGGACATGGCAACCCCAGAGGCAGGTGTGGGTGGGCAACTCGGTCCTGGGGCTGGGCTGTGGAGCAATGGTACACCAGTCGGGAGTCTTCTGGGTCAGCAGAGGTGGTCTCAGGTACAGGATCCCTGGCTATGGCTTCTGTACAGGCACCAAATAGCAGAGCACATGGGCATCAGGCAGGCAGGCAGCAGCAAATGGCTGGTGGGAGGCTGCTCGGGGTCCTGGGGGGCCGGGAAATGGCCTTCTGGGAAGGAGCATGGTCTTCTGTGTGTTGTCGCGTAGCCAGCTCAATGCAGAGTGATTTAGCACGTGATAAAACAGCACATCAGCATGTAATTCGAGGAAAGGCCCTTAGCGCATAAGCGCATGAGTGACGTGACGCATGCAGGCATTTCCTTTGGCACGGGTTAAAGGTGAGCGCAGGCCAGCAGTTCGCTGTACGTGCTTTTTGTGGAGACCGACGCGTGCGTTGCTACTTCTTGTTGTTTCACGTGCCATCACTTCACAGCGGGATCGAGGACTACTCTTCTTTTGGCAGGGGTCTTGCCTATGCGTGGTTTTCTTTCCCACGCTAGTCAGCTGGTGAGTCACGCCTGCTATTTTTCCCACTGCGGGTCCCCCTGTGTATCGCGTACCCGTTTTTGAGGTCATAGTAGCCTGTGTGTCCCACACGTACGTGTTTTTCTGTGTCCCTGGGTGCCACCGCGTATTGCGGGAGGTTAATTCCACACACGTGGGCTACCAGGGGTTGTGTGCACCGTTTTATTGCAGATTTGGGGTGCCTGAGCATTGCGTGACCCGTCATTTTCTCCCAGGGGTCACATACAGCCTTGCAGGAGCACAGGGGTGATGTTTACATCATGTACCCCGCCCCCTTCTCCCCTATTGCCCAGGACAATTGTCGTGTACACCTCCCATTGGCACTAGTACATCCGTGCCATGGTTGGGAGGCCATGAAAGGTGAGGGGTGCCTCAGTTGGGCGTCCTCCACATGTTGGCCGTGGTCAGGGACATGGCCGGGGTGACCAGGGCTTAGGGGGGGTCCAGGGTGGCTGCAGAGGAGGAGGAGGCAGGGGTGCGCCACTTGGGCAGGATGTTCTGCAGGATGTTCTGCCACGTGTTGGTGCAGTCATGCCACCACCCCCTGTGGCTCCAGGAGATGCAGCTCTTGCATCTGACAGTGGCGCCCATGTGACCCGGCAGTCAGTTTCATCTACTGTACGGTAGGTAGCTGCAGGTGCAGCTGTGGTGACTACCACCCAGGCTCAGGGTTGGCCAGAGCATGATGCGTTGGCACCTGAGGACTCCCAGGCTCAATTCCCGGTGGTCAGGAGGCACAAGCAATGTGTGCGCAGGGATGCCTTGACTGAGGCACATGTCCCTGGGGGCAGTGTTGTCATCTGCTGCCCCAAGCAGCCGGGTGTTGGCAACTGCATGGGCAGATGCAGCCAACACCATCCCGGCTGTGAGTCTGCCAGCCAGGACTGTGTTGGTCACAGACCTTGGCACAGCGGCTGTTGCTGCGCTGGTCCTGTCAAGAGCACCCAGCAGCCACTGACGCAAGTTAGGGCTCCCGTCCCGGTTCCACCTGCCACTCCCTTGGTCCAGTCCACCAGCGCCACTGCCCCTACAGATCAGGGCGGCATTTGCAAGTCAGGGTCCGTACCACTGCCCAAGAGGAGGAAGGTTGCTCCTGCGCAAGAGGCTGAGACCCCAGACACGGCTCCGGCCTACGGCAAGTCGAGGAAGAAGTCTTTCAACAAGCAGGAACTGGACTTCCTTGTGGACTACGTGTCGGAAAACAAACGCAACATACTAGTGGGCCCAGATTGCCATACTACACCTGCCCTGTGTTGGGCACACTGGAAGCATGTTGCGGATGGTGTTAGTGCATTCGGATATGAGGAGCGCACAGCTCAGGACTGCAAAAAGCATTGGGATGACCTCTGATGCTGTGCTAAGC
Organism: Ambystoma mexicanum; assembly: GCA_002915635.3. Lineage (NCBI taxonomy): Eukaryota > Metazoa > Chordata > Amphibia > Caudata > Ambystomatidae > Ambystoma > Ambystoma mexicanum. The sequence continues at coordinate 1,128,595,575 of CM010927.2, read as the reverse complement.
AAAAGCGTGCCTCCAATTATGCCATGACTCAGGTGACTGGCAGTGGGCCACCACCTGAGGAGGAAGAACTCACTTCGCACGAGGAGATCGCTGCGGAGTTCATCCCGGCACAATTGGTCAAAGGAGTGGGAGAGATGCAGGATTATGATGCTCCGTCCGGTGAGTGTTCTTGCGTGTTTGTCCAGCCCATGTGTTGTTTGTTTGTGTGATGTGTTGTACTTGACTGCCACTACATGCTTTGTGTACATGGTTCTCATGTGCGAGCAATGCAATGCTTCACTAATGCGTGCCTGTTGTGATATATGCTACTGATGGTTCATCCTGTTGCCTGCTTACTGTCCCATTCTCATCTGCTGTGGTGTCAGTTGACTGAGATGATGAAATTGGCGCTACCCAAAACACTGTCTGCCAATACACAGTTCTCTGTTCAACCTTTCATTGCCATGCAATGCCTCCCTGCATTTTCACTAAGGGGGGGATTAACTTTAGCCATGCAACCCAGCCTTGCCCTTACACTGCCGTCATGTTAAGTGATTGACATCAAAACCTAGTTGTTGATGTGGTTAGTTGGTAACGTACACATGTACTGCACTGCACCCACCCACTTCTGAGCCATGTTACACTGCTCTACATGCCAACTCACTGCTGCAATGTAAAAGTGACCTGGCATGTATGTTCAGATGTTCATCCCTTCACTTGTTATGAAACGCACTAGCACAGGTGCATCCTGTGACACATGTACTCTGTATTGAAACACCCTAGCAGGTGTTTAGCAAAGTTGATTGGTCAATCTGCGGCCAATACTAACTGGTATATCCCGCAGATTGATGATAGCCGGCAAATCGGGTTGTAATTACTGTGGAGCTGTCGGTATTACCCAAATTGACCTTTTAAGTTGACCTTTTGCACAATTGACCTAAATTATAGTGGTCCTAAATGACCTTTCTGCACAATTGACCTTTATATTATTTTAGTTATTTCATATATGAATTGGGTTTGTTTTGGATTTTAAATAATATAAGGGGATTGGGTGGGGTGTTGCAGGGGGTTTTGGATTGGGTGGGAGTGCGGGGGTTTCCCCCCCCACATATATGCCCGAATTGACCTTCTAAATTAGGTAAATTCTCCCGAGGTCAATTCTCCCGAGGTCATTTGTGAAAAGGTCAATTAGTATACAACTGAGCTGCCTGCACATGTCTATGTGTACACTTTCACATACATCAAAGCAAGCAGAGTTGAAGCTGCTTGCTTTGCTGTATAGGATGCTGTTCATATACACCATGCCTGCGTATATGAACATGGTTGTATTTCAACACTTTCACATACACATATGCAAACAGCTTCAACATTGTGTAGTGCAACATTGCAGCTAATTACTTAGGTGTGTGTGAAATTGTTTATTTACACATATGTTTTCAGCAGCATTTTTTTTTAATAACTAATATGTCGTTATTGTACAGAAATGCTGCTGACATTTCAGCATTGCGCCCGTTATGTTAAACCGGCACAATCCTGAAGGTGCACTGTCGTGCACTACGAGTACACCCAGGCCCACTTAGCAATATTGGTGGAACCTGGGCGTGGTGATTAGACACACAGAATCATGTGTTTTAGCACATTCAATGCACAAAGTGCTGAAACAGGCCCTGCAGGGTGTTCTAGAAGCTTCATGGACCGGCAGCTTTGACCGTACTGGGCGTTATGGTCCCTCATACCTCGTAGAAGACCCTTGCTACGTGGACATTCACTTTGTCTTCAGGGCCCATGATGCCCGGTACAGGCCAAGCTGCAGATCGATGAAGCTATATTACGTGTGTCATGGTGTGTTCCGATTCACTTGCAGCTGTGGCCATTTGGCTGTTCAAACATGCTTATGCTACATGCCATCTCTTTGTTGCCATCTTTCATTTCCGCCTGTGATATCTGCCTGCCAGAGGTGGTGTGTGATGCAGGTGATATACTACATTCAGTACATGTGTAGGCTTCGCAATTTACATCCATCCATTTCTGCTTTCGGGCTGCTGTTGCATATCAATGCCACTGGGTGCATGCTGGAATTTGAGTTGTGTGTGACATGTCTGCTTCATGTGTTGGCTGTCGATGTAGTGATGTCTATGTGTGATGGGTTATGTGCTACTGACATGTGTACTCATGTTTGTTTTGTTCACGTTACAGGTGATGACGCAATGGAGCCAGAGGATGGTGATGTCATTCCAGACACAGGGTTGCTTTTACATCAGCAACCCGGCACAAGTGGGGGTTGTGGGATGGTAGGCCACGAGAACCCATTTGTGCTCCAGACCGTCGTGTCCAGGGCTGGCAATCAGTCAAGCTCTGATGAGCAATCTGAGCACACTGTTGAGTTGGATGCGCATCATGACGATTTGTCGCCGGTGAGTGATCCTGATGTGGATGATCTTCTGTCTTAGGTACTCTGTGTCATTCAAGTATATAATATTTTCAGGTGCAGCAGGGTTCAAAATACTGAAGAACAAGACATGCACCGACCGTTGCCAGCTGGTAACCCTGTGCTGCACTCCTCGCGGGAACTAGTCCCAAGTAGTAATTCTGCAGAGACTAAAGACTCCCTTGCAGGAATATTTGTTTGACAAGGCTCTGTTTTCAACAGTCTTCAGAGTGGTGTGATTGGATGTTCAAATAGTCAACTGGGTACATTCGGCCCTGTCTAGCTGTGAGTCTCCAACCAAAAATGAATCTGGCTGAGAACAAACATGTGTAATTTAGACCCGATTGTCATTACATCATATCGCCAACAGATTTGATAAACAGATTTAATTTACACCACACCAATACCTCAGATGTGTGTAAAAAAACGAATTTAATTCACAGATTAGTTCATACAAGTCAGTTTGTAATTCAAAAACAAAGGACAGCATTTCAATTGATCTAAAAGAATGCTCTAAAACAAACCGTGTGCGGTAAAGTACAAAAGTAAAGAACACTTCATCTCAGTATAACATGATAGAGTAATTCATATACAAGGCAGTTGTCAAATTTGTATTTCACTGCTTCTGAGCCTTTACATTCACTCTGCTCAGAAGTTTTTCTAAAGACACTCCTATTGAGTAATAAGTGCCAACGCGTTTCGGATTATTGGAAATCCATCTTCAGGGCAGGACGTGTTTTATTTTCAACAAAATTCGGTAGGGATTCCTACAAAGTATAAGGATACACTCATTAGATTTATATAGAGTTTGGAGGAACTCGATAGGTAACTCTCCTAAATGGAGACAGACTGACCTGCTTTCCTTGGTAAGCAGAGATAATTCATGGCCATCTGTATGATATAAGTGACCTAGCCAAAACAGTTTGTAAGTATTAGATCAAGGGTGCAGAGTCAAACTCTAAAGTGCTGTTTATATAATTCATCATGACTCACCCGGTCAAAAGACCCAAATGTCTCACCGGGTGCAATGGCTGTATCAGGCTGTGGCTCCGACAATGCGCAACTGGAGGTTTGGAGAAAAAGAGAGGGGGTGATATTAGATCGTACGCTCTCAAGCCAGATAGGCTGTAATTAACGTACGCTTCGGAGTGGGCTGTTGGCCACTATTCTCGGATCAGTGTTAATTACATAATTCAACGATCGTGATCAGTAATTGCCTGAATTTACTTGAAACTTACTTGGAAGAGAATTGCCCGCGGGACGCCGAACAAAGCCGCCCGTCACAAGGACGTGCTGCACTGCTCTCCCAAGCAAAGTAGGTTGCCATGGGAGCAGCCGCGCACGCGCGTCCCCGCGCCTGGCGCCACCTTCGTATTGGGACATCGTATCATGGGCGCGATCGTAGTACGTAAAACAATCATATCTCTATTAGATCCTTTGATAAGGCTAGACTAGGTCGTCTATTCTCAAATGATCCCGTTGGTCCAACCACACTCTGTGTGTAGCGACTAAACTCCTAAGGCATATACTGAGGGCAGACGCAGTGCTGCGCGTGCGTGCCATAGCTACTGTTGCTAGGGATGCGCATGGAGCATGCGCCGCGTTGCCGTTCTCGTGTAGTGTATCTACATCCCTTCCCAGATCTGCGTACAGGTAAGACTAGCTTAATAACTAATAACACCACCCAGTATGAACAATTCGATCTGGTACGCCGGGTCTAGTGAAATTACTCGGAGAGGGGGTATACCTGGATTAAGAGTGGCGTGGGGAGGGGCAAAACGGCAGTCAGAAATGGCTTAGTGCACCTACCCCCGCTTGATTACAGAAGAGTGACAGCCTTCACAGGTGGGTCGATGCTCAGGCACCCGCCTGCATCGTACCCTCATAGACTGTCAAACAAGTTGTCAACTGGTTGTCAACAATGATCAGGATAGTTGTTTTCGTGAAACTATACTCTCCAATTGCACCTTGAGTAATATAATTTGTAGCAATCAGTATTCGAATCTGCTAGAGGATTCAACTGGTCACCCTGCCGGTTGTGCCGTTCACATTCTTGAATGAGTGATACAGTTGCTGAAGAATTACATTACATCGCCATACCACAGGTCCATCATGTTACAGAGTTATTCAATGAAACTCCTGGTACCGACCAGTTCACATTCTGCAGGACCACAGCCAGAATCAAAACATTGACTTGTATGTGTAGGGGTCAAAATGAAAGCCCTGCATACTTATTGTTGCTTAGATGAAAATTCATAGCATTACGCACTCTTGTTCAGATGTATGATATATCAACAAACTGTTAACTAGGCATTATTCAGTTAAAAACACTATTAAAAGCACAAAAACTGGATCAACATGAAATGCATTAGAGAAAACACATTAAATCAAATTCACAATTCATGCCCCTTGGGATGAGGCAATCCAAAAGGTCAATCCAATTAATCTCCCTCTGGAGTAGTCTCTTTTGTACATCTCTCCCTCTCGGACCCAGTTTGACTTGTTCTAAAATCAAACATTTCAATTGGGCAATAGAATGTCTCGCTTCCACAAAGTGCGTTGCCACAGGTGATCTTAAGTTTTTGGCCTGGATGTTGGACTTATGCTCAGTCCAGCGCAATTTTGCCTTTCTTGTGGTGATCCCCACGTAATAATAACCACAGGGGCACTTCAGGGCGTAGACTACATTTGTAGAATCACAGATGCATGAATGTTTGAGTATAATGGGTTTGCCTTGGTGTGGGTGCGAGATTATATTGCCTGGTATGATGTTGCTGCAATGTTATCAGTTATGACATGGTTGAGGGCCCTTGTGCTTAGGCTGTACACTCAGAGTAGTAGGCAGATCTGCTCTGACTAAGCTGTTTCGTAAAGCATTGCTGTTTCTGTAAGCAAAAATGAATAATACTCTGGATTTTCTTGCTCTGTGCTGAGTATGTGGTGACATACACCATGGAATCATCTTTCTTGGTGTTCTTGGGTGTGAGCAGGGTATCCCTTTCAATAGTTGCCACTTTATCCTCAATTTGTGATAGTTTGGTGGGATTATATCCTCTCTCTCTAAATATTTGACGTAGCAGAGCTGACTGTCTCTGATATTCTGTGCTCTCTGAGATATTCCTCCGGTAGCGTAAGAACTGGCTCAGAGGAAAGCTGTCAATTGTCCTTCGAGGATGGAAACTTGTTGTCAGTAAAAGGCTGTTTCTATCGGTAGTTTTGATGAAAATTCTTGTCTCCAGACGGTTTTCTTTGACATAAAGTTCAACATCCAAAAAATTGATCAGTGTTTTACTCGTCTGGGTAGTGAATTTAATCCTCGGGTGCATAGCATTCATCATAGTAAAAAATTACTTCAATTCATCATCTGGGCCTGACCAGATGCCGAACACATCATCGATATATCTTATATAGATGGTCAGGTGACGTAACCACCTTGCCGATGTCAGAATGTGCTCTTCTTCCAGGTAGTACATATATGTGTTTGCGTATGCTGGGGCCATAGCGGCCCCCATGCTGGTCCCTGAAACTTGAAGATAGAATTGTCTTTAAATCGAAAGAAGTTGTTCATCAGCACCAATTGAGCAGTGTCAATACAAATAATCTGTCCTTGGCAGTTATCGCTCCTTAGAAGTAGCCATTCCACTGCTTCTAGTCCAGCCGCATGTACGATGTTGTGTAGAGAGAGGTCATATCCATAGTAAAGAGGGTATCCCTTGTGCTAACAAATTCAACCTCCTTCAATTTCGTTAAGAAATGGGTAGTGTCCTTAATGTAAGTCGGGGTTTCTTGTATGAGTGGTTGTAGGATTTTATCCAAATACTTTGCCAATGGCTCCAATATGCTCTCAGTTGCAGCTATGATGGGCCGGCCGGGGGGATCGTTAAGTCTTTTGTGAATCTTCGGGAGAATATATATCACAGGAGCAATGGGATGTGTTTTTTCTAGGAATCTACATGTTTTCTCTCTTGTTTCCGCCTCATCCAATACTTCCTTGATCAGATCCCTCACTTGTTCCATTGGATTATAGTCGATCTCTTGGTAGGTTTCTCGATCCATCATTTGTCTTTCGATTTCTGCGATATATTTTGCTTTGTGCATTAGGACTTTGTCCATTATTACTAGGGCTCCCCTCTTATCTGCTGGTTTAAAAATGATCTCATTGTTGTCGAGTAATTTTTTAAGGGTTTGACGTTCACCCATAGTGAAGTTCCCTCTCTCCTTTGTTCTAAAGGAGATTTTCTTGAATTGGTCTAAAACCGTTTTTTCACAGACCGCCAGCACATGGTTGCTAACCGGGGGATTGAAGACACTTTTAGGTGTTAGTTCTAGGAAGCTTGAGGGTTCCGTGGTGTTCTCTTCTTCCACAAGCTCATTGAAAAAAACCTTAAGTTTCAATTTCCGCATCAGTTTCAAAAAGTCGATCTTTTCCCTCAGTAGGCTCATGTTGTAGTGGGGTACAAATGAGAGGCCCTTATGGAGGACTTGTGATTCCATGTGGGACAACTGGTAAGATGAAATATTTACGACTAATTACTTTTCCCGGTTTGCTTCTTCCTCTCTGATTTTTTTCTTCCCTTGTCCCCGTCTGGTTGGTTTTTTTCTAAAAAAGGAATGGTTACGGGTGTACTGCCCTCACCACTAGGGATAGATGGTGTGGAAGCTCCGGTCTCTGTCTTTACTTCAAGTTCTTCTCTTCTGTCCGTAACAACTGCAATGAGGGGCCAGGCAGTGTTGGAACATCCGCCTGTGGTGGTTCTGGCCTCACGGTCACACTCCATAGCAGTTGCTGATGTGCCTGCGGCATCATGTCAATGGAGGGATGCAGTCGTGCCGCTGTGGGCATTGCCAATCCAGCAAGGACCACAGCTCTTGTAATGTCCGGCAACGCGGAGCCGTGCGCCACCGGGGAATACTGAGTGGGAGCAATCCATGTATGCCAGTTCACAGCAACAGTGGGCAGCTATTGATAAGATTGCTCAAGGCATGGAAAGTGTGGCCCAATCCATGCTCACCCCTGATAGGCAGATGGAGCTCCAGCAGCAGGTAGCGCAGTCCACGTGCTGCTCACTCAGGCTGGGCATGGCAGCCTCAAACAGGGCACGCCCGGCTGAAATGGTGTCTCTGCATGAAGCACCTGCTGCTCAGGCAGAGGCACACAGGGAGGCCCTGAGGGAAGAACATCAATCCCTCAGATCTACTGTGGGTGTGCTCAACATGTCCCAGAGGCATCGGTCAGAAGTGAGGTTGGAGCAGCTTGAGAATACCATCTTGGCTGAGCTATGTGCATGCCGGGAGGTGCTCCAGATATCATGTGAGGCCATGCAGGCAGAACTCTGTGTTACATGTGCTACTTTGCAAGAGGAAGCACGCGTATCACGTGAGGTGCTGCATGCTGACCTAAGTGCCATTGCCACACAGGACCAGGCTTACCAGATCCGTATGCTTACTGCCGTGGCGGAGCAAGCTGCGGATAGGCGTGTTCATGCAACTGTGCCACGTCCACCTTCTGATTTCCATCCAGAGGGTGAGTAGGATGACGACTTATCTTCCACACAGGTCGGGCTGTGCAGGCTTTGAGTCCATGGAGGTTTTTTTGATCTCAACATCATCGCATGTGGGTGTTGAGGTGCCCCCTGTAACTCCCCCCTCCTGGGTGCCCCCCCAATCCCCTCAGGTCGTATGTGGGCATTCTTTTTTTAAATTATATTTTTTGTCTATTGTGCATTCATGTGACGGTGTGGTACTTTGTGTCTTTTGAAAGCATCCACTGTGTGTTCCAGCTGGGCTCATACAAGCTTGTCTCGTGTATGTGTTTGTGGCTTGGGGTCCTGACACATATGCCACTCCTGCTTCCCCTTTCCATGGGCTTTCAAGGATGGTTCGGTGTGACAGCAAATTACACAGGGGCATTGGACTTTCATCATATCTGTGGCCAGTCTGCAGTCCTACTTGTGTATACACCCCTAGTGGGGATAATGAATGTTTTCTCCACGGCATGTCTGCAATCAATTTTGGTGAGTACATTTTTGAACTGTGCTTTTATTGAAGTTGATTGTGATTGTTTTTTCATTACTTGCCCGTATACGTACTTTATGCACTTCATGCTGTAGACGGTTGCCTGCACCCTTTAGCTGTCAAAGCCAAACTGATCATGGGAGGGGGGCCGTCAAGTTGGTACACTTGGGCTACAGTGATTGGTCACTGTCTGACATTGTCAATGTGGGGTACTATGTACATGATGTTTTACTGGTCAATTTATTTTCCTGTGTTGGGTGTCAGGCGATTGGTGTGGTCTGTCACACTAGGGGGTCCACAAGGGCAATGTTCACATGTGATGTGTACAGGACACTGAGGGTCACTTCATTTCACATGCGTGTATTGAATGCATGTCCCTACTGAAACACACACTTACACGACAAACCAACACACATACAACCACATGCATGCCCACACATGCACACAGATTGCCTTCTCTGCCATGCTGTGTCCCTGCAGCGCATGATCACTTACAATTTTTGGATCATCTACATGCCTCACAGGGTACTTTTTGTTGCTTGGCCATTTTTATATGATGCTCAAGGTGTATCACCAATGCATTGGACGCTCACTGTGTTGTGTGCTGAGCGTTATGTTGCAGGAGACACACACACAGCACACAGTTTTGGTATTTGCGGATTTGGATTAGCCAATGTGCATGCCAACAGGCATTCTGTCTTTTGTTGATGGTACCACTGGTTGCATGCATTTGTGTATGACTTTTGTGTGGGAGGTTGTTGGTCAGTCATTTCGTCTGATTCCATGTCAGGTGTAATTGTCTCAGGCCTCTTTCAATTTATCATGTGGCACTTTGTGATGATTTTTGTCATGTGTTGTGCATTTGGGTTTGCTCTTTTGCTGTTGCATGCCATGTCATGGTGTGGCCGACGAGGGTCATGGGGGGTTGGGAGAGTTTGGGTGACATACCAGTGATTTTCATGGCCTGTTTTGCAGGGGGGTGGTGGGATATGCACCTTGCATGTGTTCCTTTTGGTCACACGGGATTGGTTATGTTTAATGTAGCACTTCCGTGGGAACATTCTCAGGGTGGTAAGGTTGTGACAGTTGACTGTCTCTTTGTCATCATTGATTGTCACCTGGTACGTGCCCGGCCTGTGTGCACTCCGCAGGAGTGGGAGTTTAGGTGAAAAATTTGGCCACAAGCTGGGTCCGGGCTGTCTCACCACGTGCCCTTTCCCCTCCCATGCACAGTGCCTGTAAGTGTGGTTGGGGATGTGGGGGGCACCACCATGTCCACCGGTACGCCCCACCGCGTTGCAACATTGTGCAGGACACATGCTTCCACAATGATCCTGCACACTACTGGGGGTGCATATAGTAGCTGCCCGCCAGAGCGGTCAAGGGAGCAGAAGTGTGACTTGAGCACTCTGAATGTGTGCTCCACTATGGCCTTGGTTGCAATATGGGCTGTGTTGTATCTTACCTGGGGTGGTGTGGTGGGGTTCCGTATTGGCATCATTATGTGGGTGCTCAGAGGATAGGCACTATCCCCTGGGGAGGTGGTGATGGTTGTCATTAGTTGGGTTTGTGTATTTGTCTGTCAGTGACATGCATCATCTGCACAGACATTTGTACTCACCAATGAGCCATGTGTTGCCATGCTTCCCAGCTTCCGGGGCTGGCTCAGGGGGGACATTCTGACCCAGGATAGTTTGCATAGACAGAGGTGATGATTCCATGGGCACTGCATGCAACCTGTAAATTGATAGAATGCCAGTGCTTGCGGTTGCAGTAGATGTTCTCAGTGGCCATAGGTGGACGTAGGGCCACATGGGTGCAATCTATGGCACCGAGCACTTTGGGGAAATGTGCCACCCTGTAAAAGTCCTGGACCACGGCCTGCCTTTCTGCGGGTGTTCTGGGCATGTATATGTGCCTGCGGACTGAGGGGTGCACCGTCATGATTGCCAACACCTGGTGTAGGCAGCGTGACTGAGTGGCCTGTGAGACGCCTGTGGGATGCCCCCAACTATGGCAGTTGTCTGCTGAAATGACCCAGTGGCCAAAAATGCAGGACATTGAGCACCTTTTCCAAGGGGCTCAGTGCTTGGGAGCACATGGTGGGTGATGTGAGGTCATCCTGCCACTCAGTGACCAGGTATAGGATGTGATGAGGTGGAAACCCATACCTGCCATAGACCTGGTCATCAGGCATCCCAAAAAGGCTGGTCCTGGGCAGAAGAATGCGGGGTATTCACCTCCTCCTGCGATGTCCCACGATCACAGCTGCGAGAAATGGGACATTCATCGTTGCTGTATATGCATGTTTGTTATTTGCGTGCACTTTTATACTGCCCGTGGGCACTTCCGCCTGCTTTTCTGTGGCGGGCGTGTTTACGCCTGTGCGTGTCTTTTGATGTGCGTCGCTTTTCCCTATTCGATTCCATGAATACGTGTTGTTCGCAAGCGTGTGGGCGTTCCGTGTATTTCCCAGGAGTACTTCCCCAGTTATGCCCTCATTTTCACACGTTGTTCCCCATTCCGCGTGTTCCGCCCCCTTTTTGGTGTGCGCTACACTTTGTGCCCTTTCCCTGTGCACGTCGCGCACTGTGTTCGGGATGTCGCATTGACGTGTAAGGTAGGCGTGGATTTGGCGGAGCTCCCAGGAAAAACATGCGCAAAAACTTCTATGAATCGCTTGCGTGTGATTCGCACGTGCACGCTGTATTTTTCACGCTTGAGCCGCAGAATTCGGCACACACTTATTTCATGAATCGGCCGACAAATATTTTGCCAGCCCATGAGCATGGTTTGTGTTTACATTATAATTGTCATGTCCTAAATCTTGAGATACATCTGCCGATTAGGAATGTGGGTGTTAACATGGACTAGCCGTTATGGGGATCCCTTTAAGTGTAAGATAATTTTGGTCTCAGGGTCACATTACCTTGCCGACTCAGGATGGCAAATGTTTCCCTTCATCTCTCCCCATTTACCAAGGAAGTTCTGTCAGGGACTCCGTATATGCCTGTGGTCATGAGTTCCCCTTAACAGTATCTCTCATCCCTTTGCCCCTCCCTAAGCTGAGGGTACCTTCGAAACATTGAGTCCTAACAAACCGGAGGGGTCTGAATCAGGCATGCCCCAGATTTATAGGGTTCCTGTAATTCACATGTTTGGGGATCTACACCATGGAGGAGGTGATTGCATTTGGCCCCTAGGCTCACCCTAGCCCCATCGACCAGCTTTCATGGTGGGACATGGTTACAACTCGAACAGCTGTATTGTTTCAAGAAGGTCAACACTGCATACACCAGTCCCTTGACATTATGGCAGCTGATTGCAAAAACCCTTCAGTGAACACTCCACAGATTTTTCTTTTTTTATAGTCCCTTTTAAAAAGTGACGAACCAATTTCATGTGTATGGAATCAATGAGGAAACAAGAAGGCCTGACGGTGCATGCAAAGGACTGGCCCACGATGTGTGTGGGGGAAGAGGTATATGGTATGATTCATGACCACTGAAGGCACAACTTGACTACTTATTCCTGACTGACCACTCAAAGGAAAGCATTTTGTTTATTATTTATTGAGAAAGCATGTTATGTTTGCAGTTTCAAGTTATGTCTGGCTTTCTTGGATAGAACATCTTTCTCACATGCTGTACCAGCACCCAGTGTCAATGTTTACCTTGAAGAAGTTTGTGTCCATTATTCCTTCACTGAGGACTCTGTGTCGTTGCAATGGTGGACTTAATAAATGGAACTCTGGGAAATCTGGATATTTCTTCGTAAGCATATGTGTTATATTGAGCGTGAAGTGTGTGTGTGTTGTGGAAGAGAGGGAGGTGTGTTATACCTAGCTTGAATGTTGTCACTGGTCCTCCCTGCCTGCTGCTGGTGGAATGTTGGTGCATGTGGATGAATGACAGCTCAGAGAATGTTGGATGAATTTGATGTTTGTATGATTCCCTCAATGTCAGTTAGACCTTAGCTGTGAGTGCCTGAGGATGGACTGGTGAGTGTTTCCCACAAAGTACCTCTAAAAGTAACTGGAACATGGAACTACGAGCAATAAAGTACTTAAAGTGCATCTACAGACCCTGGTGTTACTTCATGTGTCTTGACTAACTACAGCAATGATCTTCTGAACAATACTATGCACCATGGGTCTAATTTGTGTGGGTACCCTGGTTTGGTTTTCTGCTCTTTTTACCTTATCTGCCATGAACACCACCCCTGCCCTCATGCCTGGCATCCCCTTGGTAAAAAATCTGTTATATAGTTTCCAATATGTTATACTTCTTAGTTAACAAATGTTATATGTCCATTTTTTGTTCTCTTAATACATTTCAATCCCTATAGATTTGCATTTTTAATCTTGCTGCTTGTCTTTTGCCACTCTTCTGTATCTTTTTCCATAGGGATAGTGATGCTCTGGTACGTATAGCACTCCATTTCAATGGAACATAGCCATATCCCTCCAGGGGCACAGCCACCCATCCACAAACATCTGCAACAATTCTCTACTCAACTTCATATCGCACATCACTTCTGCTATTAGAATGCAGCTGAGTCCCACAGAACAAATTCGGTCCAGCTGGGCACATAATCACTCTCATTGACTCACCTACTCTCCTGACAGTCTATCACAGCACGCATCCACTGACCAGATCTCCATGGGTCGCTAGCTGGGTCTTCACCACCCCTTCCTGCCTTCGGTTTGGCTAAAATAGACACACACATTCTAGAAATCCTCCTTTCAATTCTATTCTCATACCTCAGATTTTGGTCTTCCAAGGGCAATCACCCCACAGCACTTGGGGGCCGTACCAATGGCATTAGGTACAATAAAAATGCCATATAACATAACATACAGGGTTAAAGCTGGATTATATGTAACCATTTGGTCCCATTTGTTTTCCAAATCGTCCAGTGAGCTCAACCTCCTCCTCCCAACTCTGCTCATCAGAGGGGTTGGGCCTGCACTATACATTTCTTCACCTGATGTAATGTGCAACCACTTTGGAAGCATTCCATGGCCACTTTTGGGTCATAGTACACCCATGAGTTTGGGGCCGTCCATAGAGATGGCCCACAGACATGGACATTCACGGATTTGTGGTGCAAAAAGGTGGAGCAAATGGATTTAGCACCAATTTTTCTGCTTAGATAATTAGGAACGGAGCAAACAGATTTAGTCCATATTTGTATTATCTAAAAAAAAATTCACAAGGGCAAAAAGAAAATAGCCGGTTTTATTTACTATGTTTGAGAGGTAATATGAAAAGAAATGTAGCAAACAGATTTTTTTTTGTTATGCAGCAAACATAGTACAAAAAAGTATGATTTATTTTTGGCAAATCTTTTTAGATAATATGGGTTGTGACAAAACCTGTTTGCTCCATTCTCTATTATAAAAGCATTTGCTCACCTTTTTAGAACATAATCTGGCCCCAGGTAGAAACATTCAAGAGCAATGGATGTTTCATCGGGGAACAGCATGTATGATGTCATCACATGTCAACATCAAATGTTCCACATATACAAGTGTTCCACAGGCACAAGGTCTGTTCACATAATGGATCATAGGTGATAGAGCTTAGGCCATCCAAAAAATACACCATTAATGTAGCTCACACTGATACTTCATGAAATGCATTTTCCTTTATGAGCACACCACATGTTACAGTCGTACCCTGGGTCCATAATTGGTTCCTCTTTCAGGTACACCATAAACCCCACATCTCACTTTCCTGCTCTGTTCCCCTATATTAGCATGTCCACACTTAGATAAAATTGTAAATATTAGCATGTCCACACTTAGATAGAATTGTGAACATTACCCTGCGTTGCATCTAGATGGAATTGTGAACATTGGCATGTCCACACTTAGATAGAATTGTAAATAAATACTAGCATGTCCACACTTAGATAGAATTGTAAATACTAGCATGTCCACAGTTAGATAGAATTGTGAATGTTGGCACATCCACACTTAGGGCATCATTACGACCCAGGCGGTAAGTTACCGCCTGCGTCGTACCTTTACCACCATGGCGTAAACTACGTTTACGCCATGGTGGTTGGCGGACTTACCGCCCCATTCCGAGGTCGGCGGGGCGGTAAGTCCCCAATCCCCATTTACCCTTCCCCATTCCCATTTTTGCCCCATAGGGCATAATGGGAGTGGGGAAGGCGTTAATTACGCCACTGTAAATTACGGTGGCGTAATTAACAACATGGTCCCTTAGCGCCATGGATTTTAACACCTGGTAAAAGCAGGTGTTAAATCCGCCATGGCGCTAAGGGACCTCGGAATCAGGCGGTAAGGGTCGGCGCTGTTTACGCTGCCGTAAACCCCTTACCGCCTGAGTCGTAATGAGGCCCTTAGATAGAATTGTAAATATTAGCATGTCCACACTTAGATAGAATTGTGAACATTAGCCTGCATCGCGTCTAGATGGAATTGTGAATATTGGCATGTGCACACTTAAATAGAATTGTAAATAAATACTAGCATGTCCACACTTAGATAGAACTGTAAATAAATATTAGCATGTCCACACTTAGATAGAATTGTGAATGTTGGCACATCCACACTTAGATAGAATTGTGAACATTAGCCTGCATCGCATCTAGATGGAATTGTGAATATTGGCATGTCCACACTTAAATAGAATTGTGAACATTAGCCTGCGTCGCATCTAGATAGGATTTTGATTGAAGGATAGCATGCCCGCGCCTAGATGAAACTTGAATGTTAGCATGTGCCACACTTAGAACTGTGAACACCATCATGCGCCGCTTCTAGATAAGATTGTGAATGTTAGCATGCCCACACCTAGATAGAATTCTGAACATTGGCATGCGCCACTTCTAGATAGAATTGTGAAGGCCAACAAGTGCCACACTTAGACAAAACTGTGAATGTTAGCATGCTAAAGGTCAGGTAACCTACTAACCAATATAACCTCAAACTCTGCATACTTATCTCACTCAAAAACTCACACAACCATCTCTCGCACCACAAGCCGCACACACTTCACAACACTGCAACAACACATAAGCCGGAGCAACAGCACACGCGGACTGACACCGATCCAATACCCGCACCAAAGTTCAGCACCCGGTGTATACTGAGTTGAAGCTGCCAACAGAACACCACTCCTCTCACTATCCTACTCCCTCTTCATCTTACTAACCCATCCCACCTTATCGTTTACAGATCCACCAAAGCGCCTGGGGACCAATTCCGTTGGTGGCGGTTCACGGTACAAATACCTTTAACATTTAACATTTAAACAGATGAAACCCAATGTTTTCCCTATCATAGAAGGTGAGCCCAAAATAATGACCTGCTGTACAGATCTGTAGTGAACCATTATTTGTGGCCAGATCACAATAGATTCTGACTTATGTTCTAGTGCACTATGTTCAACCCATTACCCTCTCAGCAGGGTGTATTTCTCATGTGTGATTTTAAACCCATGAATTGGTTACAGCTGGGATTTTAGTTGTGGCATAGTCCTTCCCTCGTGTTCTTGAGGAAATTAATCAATTACCTCCCACAGGCATCTAGAAGTACAATATAACAAACTGAAATTAAATGGTAATCTTCAGAACCATGCAAGACATTTGGTGTATCTGATTCTTTTTTATTTTTTTTTTATTTTTTATTAAACTTAGTTTATTATTAAACTTTTTGTTTTAACACATCGTCTCACACAAAACAAATCCTTTACAACCTCAAGAAGAAGAAGCCTGCCCCTCCACCCACATGGCCTTATAATTGAATGGCATCAATAAAGTTTATCACAGAGCATGTTAGGTGAATAGAACTCCCACTCAGTATTCGGTACCACCAGTCCTCCATATTCTCATTTCTCTGAGCATATTTACTCAGATGTACAGATCTTAACG
This sequence comes from Ambystoma mexicanum, assembly GCA_002915635.3. Classification (NCBI taxonomy): domain Eukaryota; kingdom Metazoa; phylum Chordata; class Amphibia; order Caudata; family Ambystomatidae; genus Ambystoma; species Ambystoma mexicanum. The sequence goes on along the minus strand of CM010927.2, from coordinate 1,128,579,248 downwards.
AACAGAGATTGTGGCAGGCAACTAACAGGTGTCTCACTGTTTCAATGTCCCCTTGGCAAGATCTACACAGATTGTCTCTGGTCTCTGCGTCCTTTCTTATTAGTAAGATTTCCTTTTCTGATTCTATATAGCCACCCCTAAGAACATCTTACAGCACTTACTGATGCTTAAAGATTCTCTTCTGTGGGTTGGCTGTCCCAAGCATGTCACGCTAGATAGCAGGCTGCAGCTTGGCATTTTTAAGTGGTTAGAGGAATGTTGGATTCCTTGAATGATCTACCCAGGGGCATAAAGCTCGCCGAGCTTGGGCTCATCTTTGAACCGATCCGCATAGAGATTGTATCTGAAAGCTGGGCAGTACAAAAGGGTAGCTCATGAGTTGTGATGCACAAAGAAGTGCAAAGGCAAAGCAATAAACCTGTCTTTGGAATGTTCCTTAAAAAGAACAAGAGGAGAGAGGGAAGGGTTGCAGAAGGCAATATGGATATGGAGTTTCTTTAATTCACACTGACTGAAGCACATTGAGAAGCACTGGATGCAACAATAATCGACACCATTTTTCTGTTTCATCCTGGCACTTGGGAATCATGCATCTGAAATGTGCTAATCTGTACCTTGAAAAAGGCTTCCTAAGTTCTCCTGGTCTATTTTGTAAACTCAGTAAATCTGTGTAAAAACACTAACACGCATTTCAATCATGTGTTTTAATTTTAGGTCAAAAGAAGAGTTTATATCTCTGCTCGCATTTTCAAGTCCAGTGTCTCAACCTCTAAACTACCAATGCTCTGGTTATGAAGTGTGCAGGTGTGAATATAAGGTAAAACAAAGCACAGCGCATTACTTAGCAACAGGCACTATATTGGGCATGGCATTCAGTGACTACACTGCAGGACAGCAGGTCATATAACTTGTTGGATATGGCTTACAATTGCATGCGTGGTGGGGTTTGCATCTCGCCCTAAACCTTGGAGAGGGATACAATGTGCAGACAGTTATATTGACAATATATCACAGAAGAACACACTACACGTGACCAGGAGAATTGTATAAAAGACACTCATTACGAGGTTGGCGGTTGCAGCCGACCTCGTAACACTGTTCCGCCACCTGTTATCCCGGTGCCACCGGGATATTCCAGGTGGCGATGGGCCAGGATATCAGGCGGCAGAAAGTGTAAGTCACCATTCCCATGGCACAAATACTTCATATGTGGGCTCCAACAACAAGGCTTCCATCCTAGTCACTTGTGTTGCAACACACAAAGCATTCATGTGTGCCAATTTAACCTTTACAATATCCTGCTTTAAGCCCAATAATAATTGCTTAGCTTTCCATTGCTTGTATATTATAATTTCATTTAGAATAGGAAATGTGAAGCTACGCTCACAATAATTTTGCCTGACATATTTTTACAAGGATTCACATATTTGTCAGGTTGGTTTATTATAGTCAGTCAAGGGGCAACATTTCTGACTGAGCTAAAATCCCAACTTCTCCACTTTCCTAAAGTGTGTGACCTTAAGCAAATTATGTTCTCTTCGGCAACTTCTCTCCCAAAATTGTCATCTGCTGTACCAGGTATTTCGGGCCCTGAAGACTAAGTTAAAGGCCGAAGGGCAGCGTGATGTAAAATTAATTGTATGCTTATAATGCCCAGTAAGCCAGAGTGTGGATTAGCAATCTATTATAACTCAAATCACTCTTGGTAGACTGAGGGTATGCTCATTGATGCCAGTAGCCTTGGAATGAAGTGTTCTGATAAATCTGTGGGCTTTACAACTTCAGGCTATTCCAGTTCAGATAGATTGTGTGCTGTTCAATCACCACACTTTGAGCTTTCCAAGCCTTACAATCTTAAAAAAACGACCCAATCCTAGTTTTAATTGTCTCATTCCTAGCAACTGCCTCACTCTTGCTAGACCAACCGTCGGTAGCAAACTTGACTACTGTAATGCCATCTTAGCAGGGACCTCCAACAAGAATCTCAATAAAGTACAACTCACACAGAAAAATGCCCTCAGAGCATGTTGGGGTCTCAAACACTCAGAGCACATCTCCCAAATCAGACGTGAGGGCCACTGGCTTCCCATCAAAGCACGCATTGACTATAAAAAATATACTCCACCACTCACTGCTGCCCCTACAACACAGCCCCCCTATCTCACGCACTGCAATCCACGAACCTTACTTTCAACTGCCTCCATCTCACTTACTACACCTAGATTCACCAGAAAATGCTCAGGGGCTCCTGCTTCACTGTCATCGCAACCACATTATGGAACACGCTCCCTCCCACCACCAGGTACAAACCTTCCTATGTTGCATTTTGCAAACAAGTCAAAACTGCACTTTTTAACAAATATGCATGATTTCCTATTTAAATACTGTTTAATGGACTGTACTGTAACTACCTATGCTTTACTGTATGTAATCGAGCACAGTGATACCTCCGGGTCCTGGGCGCGTATAACAAATGAACTAAATAAATAAATACAAATAAGCATTGCTAAACTAATAAAATTAGTGACAATTCACATGCACATCTCAAAGATATGTGTCTCTTGTTATTTTATGCAATAAAACTACTTGTGTCAAAGATGGGTGTCCCTCCATGTGACAAAACTATTGTCCCACAAGATAGTGCAATATATATTCACATGACGGGGACTTACTCTTTTGCTGGAAAGGGCGTTGAAAATCCTAGAACTGTAACTGGCAGATGACTCCCTATCAAAAATAATATGTGCATGGAGCACATATGAACATAGTATTTCAGGACACATCCAGTTCCATTAATTCCCCCCGGTATTTGTGCTGCATGTTTTTAGCAATCAACAGGTCAGCCATGGCTGGTAGAAAAAAGCATCCTATATCCCAAAATAGATTATTGTTACATCAAAGCCAGAAGCAAGCTTGTGGTCATAGGTGCAGACTCCACTGAGAACTTCGTTTGCTGATAAAAAGGACACAAATACAATTGAGATATTGGGCCTCATTACGGGTCTGGCGGTAACCGTGCCGGTGCTACCTGCAGGTGGCTGCCGGACCCATAATTATTTACCGGCACTTGACTTCCCGGTAACAACGGGGGATTACAACCCTGGTGGGCCAGAAAGTCAGGCACTTGTAAACTGTTAATCCCGATTCCCATATGGGCACCACAGAAGCACCGGCACCATTGTTAACGGTGCTGGTGCTTCTGTGACAATCTGCCTACCATGGCCACTGTGTCTGGCAGGGTCAGACATGGCGGGCACGGCAGCTCTGGCAGGCAGACCTGTAGTATGCCGGTCTGGAAACAACAGTGCCAGCAAGCTTACTGGCACTGTTGTTTCCGGACCGGCATACTTATAATGAAGCCCATTGGGCCTCATAATGGGTCCAGCGGTAACCATGTAGGTGCTACCGGCAGGTTGCTGCCGGACTGTAATGATTTACTCATACCTGACTTCACGATAACACCTGGGGATTACAACGCCAGTGGACCGGAAAGTCAGGCGCATTGTAATTACCCATTCCCATAGAGTCCCATAAGACTCTATGGGAGTTGGGACCACAGAAACACTGGCACCGTTGTTAACGGTCCCAGTGCTTCTGTGATGGTCTGCCTACCATGGCTGCTGTGTCCAGCAGGGCAGACCTGCTGGGCACGGCGGTTCCGGCCGGCAGACCTGTAGTATGCCAGTCTGGAACAACAGTGCCGGTATGCTTACTGGCACCTTGGTTGCTGGACCAGCATACTTGTAATGAGCCCCATTGTCTTCCCATTACCAGATACCTCTACATGTTGTACTCAGGAAGGACATCATTAAAACTGTGAAAGGGGTTCAAACAATGCCTACACCTCCTTTATCTTCTTTAGGGTGGGAGGAATATTCCCTTCTTCTTGCATATACCTTCATTGCACAATAGCGAGACTGTATGATAGCAACAGACTAGATCCAACAAATGTATACTTTTGCACATTTCATCAACACCATTCTGCAATGTGCCTTTCATATAGATGTGTTGTTTGTAAGTTAAATGTCTACTACCATAACATACTTTCTATGTGCAAAAGATTATATACTGGTAGATTGAATCTATGTTCATTTATTTATAGGCACAAGATCAGGACAATTTGACTCTTTCCACTGGCAAAGTGGGAGCGTGAAGCAACCAAGGGGCGTTTAGTAGGGTTCTCCCCCGAGAACATGTTTAATATAACGAGTGAACATGTTGCATTTTACAACACACTGAAAAATTAGGTCAAAAGACACGCAGTTTGAAATGGCTTTTATTGCGTAACTGATGAAAAAAGCCAATAGGAACCGTGCACAGGAGCATTTTCATGATGCTCCATCCACAATGTATATATATGCCAGATTACAAAAAAGAAATAACGTGTTTCTCCAGCATGGGGTCTGGCATGGATTCACATGCTCATGAATATTCCCCGTTGTCAGGCTGGGAATCCTCGGTAAAGAAAAAACCAGTATCAGTTTCGTTTCTGATCTGTCTTTCGTAGTAATAACCAATCACTGGTCTCTGCGTCATACTGACCACAGCCAATGACTGCCCTCTGCCTAAGCACCGCCTCTGGCAGCCATCTTCAGATTTTTACCGCACGTTCATGTGTTGGGATCCTCGTGCTATTGCTCTCGAGCGTTAGTGCAATTTTTCACGTTTTTTTGTCAAAACTTCGGTTTTTCCGGTCAAAAGAGCCTCAAGCTCCACCGACTCTCCATCCGATCAACGGGGACCCGTGTCGGATTCGTCTGCGCCCCTCAAGGGTGAAGATTTCGTCGAGCTACGTTTTGGAGGACTCCAGAAGCTTCTCAGGCCCGGACATGGCCCAGGAGAAGGGAAGCTCGACGCCCGGAAAGCTGTTCAGGGTCTGCCCTGGATGCCAGCTGCAGAACGTCTTTAAGGAGGACGAACACTCCTTTTGTCTCTACTGCTTACATGAGGACAAGACGCACGTGGAGAAGGACTGTGCGTTTTGCGGCAATATGTCGGAGCGGACCATGAAGGACCGCCACAACGTCTCGCCAACTGGCTGGAAGGGAAGAGCCCGTCAGGCGAGAAGAAGAGGAAGAAATCCGAGCGGTCTTCTAAGACCTTTGAGGACGCCCCGCGACGGGGGTCCAACACAAGGCCAAGCACCGCGAGTCCGCTGGCACTGGAGCGCCGAACGGTCGGGCTCTATGGGCGCCAGCAGGGCGCACCCTCCCCGGCACCTTCAAGCCACGAGCCAACGCTCTGGGTCGGGTAAGAGGAAGGCGAGCACCCGGCGAAGCTCCTGGAGAGGCCCCGGTCGAGCTCGAAGGCCCCATCGGAAGGGGAGCGAGGCAGTGTCCCCCCCCTCAAGGATAAGGCGGTGAGCGCACCTAAGGTGGTGAAGGCCTTAATCCATCCGGCCAAGCCCTCTATCGATACTGTCGCGGCGGCCCTGGCTCAGCCTGTGGAGGCTACACCAGTGGTGGCGACCTCGGGGCTCAGAGTCTCCCTGCCACCTCGGAGGGAGTCCTCTTTTGTGCCCATCGATAGGACCCCCGTGAAATCCCCGGCGGGGAAGAAAAAGGGGGGGCAGGGCGTTGTCGTAGATTCGGCTTCAGAGGAAGAGCTGATCGAGGTCTTAAGCCACGGCCTTGGCGTGGATGAAGACCGGCCCGTCGGGATGGAGCCCGACGCAGGTGACGACGACAGCGTCGAGGGTGCCGACGGGGCCCCTGATCGCCCGTCGGATTCCCCTCTGCCAGCGCCGCAAGACAACTCGGCGGCCATTTTGTTGGCTATACAGTCCTTATGCTCAGAGATAAGGACGAGACTACCGTTGCCGACGGAGGAGCCTCTCCCGTCGGGGGATCCTGAACCGGGACCTTCGGGTGTTCCCCCTCCCAAGAAAAGAAGGATTCACCCTCCACCTCCTTTTCAGCCGTCGCGACCCGTCCAGCCCTCCTCCCCGTCCACCCGAGGGGATGATACGGGGACTGACACGGCAGCGACGGGTACGGACGACGAGGTATACGACGAGGATCTCCGTCGTCACCTCCCACCAGGGCTCTCCGCCCGACGAAGATTGGATCGTTCCACTCCATGATCGCCAGGGCATCCAAGCTTTTCCAACTCTGCCCTGAGGAGAAGAAAAAGGAAGGATTCCTTTATCAACGGCGCGAGGCCAAGAGGAAGACGGTCCTCGCGGTGCCTCTACTGGACGACATTTGGGATGAGGGCCTCGCCCTCCTCAAGAACCCTTCCACGACGCCAGCTAGAAGAGACCGGTACGAGAAGAAGTACCGGGTCCCGGACGCGGCCCCCCTGTGCCTCCGGCGCGCAGCCTACCCCGGACTCCGTCGTCTCCGCGGCGGCCAGGAAGAAAGCGGGGGGGTGCGGCCTCCACTTCGACTTCCCCACCGGACGGCGAGGGAAAGAAATGGACGCTATGGACGCAGGGTCATCTCGTCTGCAGCGACGACGATTAAAGCGGCCAACGCCTTGGCTATCGTGGCCCGCTACGACAGGGAGCTATGGTACAAACTGGCTCCCCTGCTGGACTTCCTACCGGACGACAAGAGGGCGGATGCCCTGGAGATCCTACAGGAAGGTGAGGTGGCGTCGGACCACGCCATCACTATTGCGACGGACATCGCCGACACTGGGTTTCGCCAGTTGGGCAACGGCGTGTGCCTTAGGCGACGTCGTGGATGGCTCAAAGCTACGGACTTTCGGCAGGACGTCCAGACCAGAGTCCTGGACATGCCCTTCGACGGGAACAACCTGTTTGGGAAAACAGTGGACGATTCCCTTCAGGCCATTAAAGCGGTCACTGAGACGGCCCGGGCCCTTGGGGTTCTACAGCAACGACGGACGCCCTTTCGGAGCAGCGGAGGCAAGGGCGCCTCCAAAGGTTCCGGCGGCGGTTTCCTACCTACCGTCAAGCGGCCCGCTCGTCGTCTCAAGGAGGCCTACAGAGGACGAGGCAAGTCTGGAGGACCCGCCGTCGTCGCCAAGGAGGTCAAGGCGGCAAAGCCTCGTCGAAACAGGATTGAACCGGCCGTGGGGTCGGGCCCCACCGAAGCACCCCGGTGGGAGGCCGGCTGGCGAGCTTCGTCAGCGTGTGGGAGTCCATCTCCACCGACCGTTGGGTGCTGGACGCCTTGGCCCGGGGCCACGCGCTCGAGTTTCAAAGAAGGTGCCCGCGCGTCCCCCCGTGGCCAGGAAAGAGCTTCACGTCCCTCAGCTTCTCCTGGAGGTAAAGGCGATGCTCAGGAAGGGCGCCATCGAACTCGTCCCAAAGAGGCTTCGGGGCTCCGGAGTTTACTCGAGATACTTCCTCGTGAAGAAGAAGACGGAGGATGGCGCCCCATCCTAGACCTGCGACGTCTGAACAAGTTCATCAAGGCGCAGAAGTTCCGGATGGTCACCCTCCAGCACGTCCTGGGTCAGCTGGAGGAAGGAGACTTCCTGTCGTCGTTGGATTTGGAGGATGCCTACTTCCATATTCCCATCCTAAAGGGGCACCGAAAATTCCTCAGGTTTGTGGTCCAAGGGCGTCACTACCAGTTCAAAGCCCTCCCCTTCGGACTACGGTCGGCACCCAGGGTATTCACCAAGTGCCTTGCACCGGTGGCGGCGCAGCTGCGCCGCGAGGGGATCCACGTCTACCCCTACCTGGACGACTGGCTCATCCGAGCCAAGACGAGGGAGCTCGCCGTGGAGCACACGGCAAGGACCGTCCAACTTCTCACGGACCTGGGATTCTCCGTGAACTACGCCAAGTCCCACCTGGTACCCGCGCAAAACGCACTGTTTCTGGGAGCGAAGCTCGACACAGTGTCCCTTCTGGCCTCCCCGTCGGAGGAAAGGACCAGGTCCATCCTGGGCAAGGTACAGCGGATGTTGGTTTCCGACGCGGCCAAGGTGAGGTCCATCAAGTCCCTCCTCGGAATGATGTCTTCTTCATCTACCTCATTCCCATGTGCAGGCTCCGGATGCGCCCGTTGCAGGAGTTCCTGGACGCGCGCTGGATCCAAACGACGGGCGGCTTCGAGGAGAGGATCACACTCGACGAGAGTTTCGCCGAGCGGTCCGGTGGTGGGGCACCCGCGCATCTGACGGCGGGCATGGACTTCCAGACCCCAGACCACCAGGAGACAGTGACCACGGATGCCTCCCTGGAAGGGTGGGGAGCGCACACCGAAAATCTGCACGCGAGAGGCCTCTGGCTCCCGACGGAGAAGTCCCTCCATATCAACGTCCTGGAGCTCCGTGCAGTGTTTGGGCCCTCAGGTCCTTCCTTCCGTCCCTCAAGGCAAGGTGGTGAGGATCTTCACCGACAACACCACCACCATGTTTTACATCAGGAACAGGGCGGAACCAGGTCCCCGGCACTGTCCAAGGAGGCGCAGGACCTGTGGCATTGGGCAGTCGCCCAAAGGATGTTTCTGGTGCCGTTTCATCTGGCAGGGATAAAAAACACCATCGCCGACTCACTCAGCAGGGAGCTGCGCTCGTGCCACGAGTGGGAACTACGGCAGGATCTGGTGGATCGCCTCTTCGACGGTGGGGCACACCCCAGATCGACCTGTTCGCGACGGCGACGAACTCCAAGTGCCGGAGGTTCGCCAGCAGGTTTCCCCAGGCGAGGAGCATGGGCGATGCTTTCTCGTTCCCCTGGGAGGGCCTGTTCCTCTACGCGTTCCCTCCTTGCCTCTGCTAATCCGGCTCGTCAACCAGCTCAAGAGGTCACGGTGCAGGATGATCCTCGTCGCACCTGCGTGGCCGAGGCAGATATGGTTCCCGGACCTTCTGGACTTGTCAGCGTCCCCGCCAATCAAGCTGCCGGTGGACGCGGATCTACTCTCCAGGGAAGGAGGCGCCATCCCCACCACGACCCGAAATCGCTGAACTTGCAGGCCTGGCTCCTGCAGCGCTAGAGTTTGGAGGTACGACATACCGCCGACTGCAGAGAGGTTCTTGCAAAGGCCAGGGCGTCCTCGACTCTTAAATGCTACGGACACAAATGGAAGAGGTTCTCTGTCTGGTGCCACGCACAGAAGATTAACCCTCTACGGATTACGGCTCCCCAGGTACTGCCGTACCTGCTGACGCTGGCCAAGCTGGACTGGCACACGCGTCCATCAAGATTCATCTTGCTGCGATCTCCCGATACACCAGAACCACGGGCGGACGTCCTTGTGGTCTCATCGTCTGGTGAAGAGTTCATGAAGGACTGTTCAGATCGTTCCCGCCGGTGAAGGCTCCGGCCCGGCGTGGGAGCTCAACGTGGTGCTGACCAAGCTCATGGGACCTCCGTTCGAGCCTCTGCACTCGGCCCCGTTGAAGTTTCTGTCGTGGAAAACAGCGTTTCTTGTGGCCATCACCTCCGCACGACGGGTGGGAGAGATCCAGGCCCTTTCCTGCAAGGCCCGTACTTGACTTTCCACGACACGAGGGTAGTGCTCAGGACGCACCCCTCCTTCATGCCCAAGGTACCGTCGGACTTCCATCTCAACGAACCCTTGGTGTTGCCTGTGTTCTTCCCGTCGCCTTCGTCGCCGGCTGAGAGGACTTTGCACTCGCTGGATGTGGCTAGAGCGCTGAAGTTCTACGTGGACCGCACAAAGTGTTTTCGGAAGACGTCACAACTCTTTGTGAACTTTGGACCTGTCAATCAGGGGAAGGCTCTCTCGAAGGCTTCCATTTCCAGATGGCTCTCCGGCTGTATCATGTACTGTCATCGGTTGGCAAAACCGACCGCTGCCTGGCCGTCCGAGAGCCCATTCCACCAGAGCGATCGCAGCTACCACGGCGTTCCTTTCTGGTGTGCCCCTGCTGGACATATGCAGGGCTGCTACGTGGAGGTCGACGCACACCTTCACGAAATTTCTACTGCGTCGATCGGGATTCCAGGGAGGAGTCCAGGGTCGGCCAAGCAGTGCTGCGCAACCTGTTCGCCTGAGGTGAGCCTGGTGAGGAGGTAAGATGCTTAATGTTGAGTTTGATGTAATGCTTAATGTTGAGCCTTTGCCACCTCCGTGGTTGTGCATGTGTGTACTGCTATGTATTCTTTATTCATGAGCATGTGAATCCATGCCAGACCCCATGCTGGAGAAGGAACAAGTTACTTACCTGTAACTGTTGTTCTCCAGCATGGGTCTGGCATGGATTCACATGCGAACCCTCCCGCCTACCCCTCTGCGGCTCTTCACTTGGTCATACTGCCACTTCACGTGCTTCCAAATCTGAAGATGGCTGCCAGAGGCGGTGCTTAGGTAGAGGGCAGTCATTGGCTGTGGTCAGTATGACGCAGAGACCAGTGATTGGTTATTACTACGAAAGACAGATCAGAAACGAAACTGATACTGTTTTTTCTTTACCGAGGATTCCCAGCCTGACGACGGGGATATTCATGAGCATGTGAATCCATGCCAGACCCATGCTGGAGAACAACAGTTACAGGTAAGTAACTTGTTCCTCATGCTGGCTGTCTCCATACTTTTCCACGCTGGCTGCACCAATCTCTGCCAGCATTCCATATCAGAACATACTCATGTTTGCTTTGCACAATAGTACAAGTACAGATACTATAAGAACCAGGACTGTGGCTGGTCTGCCAAAGTATGCAAGTATCCCCATCTAAGAACATGGTCCTGCTGGCTTTGGCAATAAAACAGTCAAGCCACTATAAGAAAACCTAACAGTGATGGCTGGTAGGTTTAGAATTAATCTTAATCCTTTGGCAACTCCCCTGGACAACGCTCCAGAACATCCTTCTTCAGCACTGCCAAGCCATTACCGAAAGGGGAAGAAGATATGCAATCAGGTTTAAACCCACCCAAAAAGGGGCAGTCCAGCCCAAACTGCTTAGACTGCATCCCTTCTGCACATGGCCACAAGCAACCCAGACATGTTTCGGTCTTAATGGGCATCATCGGTGCGGTGTAGCTTGGTCTCTAGGCCAAAAATACGCAACAGATCAACTAGTCAGTCTCCTCTCACTACATGGTTTACTTTGGATAATCAGCCTGATTCTGACCAGGCAAAGCACGGACATTGGTACCATCTAGATGGGTGACAGTGCCCTGTGGATAATGGACACTAGCAGTGCTGTTTACATCTGGATCTCTCTGAGGCATTTAACACTGTTGACCATGTTTAAAAATATATATACATAACTGCTTCGACTGGCCTTGGCTCGGCCTGTTCTGGCGTGGTTTGCCTTTCTTCTGTGTGTTCCTTTTCAGTTTATGCAGGTGGACTTAGGTAGGCAGGCAGACTGCCTATGATTTGTCAAATGTCTCATGGGTCTGAATTGTCACTGATGCTCAATGTCCACAAGGAACCCCCTAACTTAACTCAAGCTGAAAGTACAAAAAACAAAGATTGTTCCCCCTGTGCTCTTTCCTTCATCCTCCCTGACCCCATTACTCACTCCAGCACCACGTAATAATCATTAGTTAGTAGTTACCTTTGTATGTATTTCACTGGCTTATAGTTAAGCTCAAACTTGTTTGCAGAGACTTTTTAAACCTTTTAAAGTGTTCCTTTAGCTCCAGTTTCCTTTTTTGGCTGCTGGAGGTTCTTCCAGGGCTGTACCCCCCACCCCCACACTTTTCCTCAACACTGGATCGGCTGGATATCCAATGCTGGGATAGTTTCAGGGTCATTTCACAGCTGTATTCCCGAATTATCAGCCTGTCAGTGCAACTAAGGGTATGAAGCTGCCATGAACCAGCAGGCTGGTGGGACCCAGCTACCCCATGAATCTTCCTGCACCTCCCCAGAAATTATGTACATTTTATTACGTTATTGAACTGACCACCGGAACTTTATTATTCCGCCAGTGGCCAGTTTCTCATGAGACACACAAACAACATGAGTTTGACAATGAGGAGAAGCCATTTAAACCAATGAGATGCCCTGCAGACATTCTGCAAGGACCACAAACACTACTGCGCACTAGGGACCAAAACTCTCTCTATAATTGGTCACATCCAGCTCATCTCTCTTGGATGCTGTGTCCTTCCCCCTCCCTGTTTCATTGTGGGAAAACATCTGCGTTAAATAAACTCTGTTTTGCGCTCATATGTTTGTCAGTATTTTTTATAGGGTTGTCTGACCCTTCGTTTATTGGAAACCAAAAAAGAAAGAGAGAAAAACACAAGAAAGAGCCAATGCAAATCGTAACTATGGTTTCCTGTTTTAGGAGTTTCTTTTTTGTTTACTTAAAGGGGTGTTTTTCCAGTGTTCTCAAAACATTTCCGAATCTGTGTTTTCTCTCTTTTCTCACGTGCCCCCTTCGAAAAAATCACGGACAACTGTTTTTTCCAGTGTAAACCCACAAATATTATTTTATTCTTTCATTGTGTGCATAAGTGCAAAGCCCCCTGCAAAGATTATGACACAGCAGGTGAGTTTATTGGTGTTTGCTGAAAGCCTATATGGTAGTGTGCAATGGTTCAAGTTGTAAAGTGAATGTTGAGTGGACCTTCTTAGTTTCAAACCTCTGATATCATGGACCAACACTGGTTGTATGAGTCGAACCACCAGCCCTGCAACTCCCAGAATACATCAGTCTGTTAACTAAAAGCACAGGACTTAGAACAGTGTTTTCCTGATGCACAGGTCACATGGTGTCAAAATGAAAGCTAGATATTTGCTGAGAGCCCCTGCAGAAGTGCATCTCATTAAGCCACCTTTAACCCAGGAGCGTCTGCTGTGAGAGAAGAGCAAAGGTGCGCCTTTTCCGATCCCACCTGCCTCTTCTCCTCACTTGGGCAAAAGATGGCAGATAAAGGGTCCACGTGAAAATTATAGATTGCCAATACTCCAGAAAATATTGCAACATGGCTATTCATCCATGAAGAGCAAGTGGTTTCTCATCTTTACTCCCTAAAGTTCTCACCCACGAGTACCAATAGGACACCAGTTCGCATCCCTCAATGTGTACAACGAATGTAAGTACACAGGCAAATGCTGGGGATGCATTACAGCCCAAAGGGTGCGATCGAGCTGCTGGATCATGCAGCATCAAACTCTTTTGGTTCTTGCATTCAAACTATTGCATTATTAATGACATGCAACAGTTATTTAATGATTGCTTAGTTTTTTAACATTTGTAATCATTGCGGCCAGCGAGACAATCTATTTCGCCAACGACCAGGGGTAGAATAAGCTACAAACTCCAAAGATGAAAAAAAGAAAAATACACATTTCAAATCTCCATACAGCATACAATCGATGGGACTGGCCATATGCATTCACGACAAGAGACCCAAAAGTGCCATCTAGTGGCTTGTAAAAATATCACAAGGTAATGCATTCACATAGGCGGCAATAAGAATACGAACAAGGGCTTGGAGAGTAGCTCACTTCTTTCCAACGGAGCAGCAAGTTTTCAAAACCGGCTGGCGCAGGGATTGAAATTAAATTTAATTTGAAATACCAGCGTTTATTCAGAGGCGCTGAGGTTTTTTATATAAACAATTAATGGCAGGCAAATTATCAGTATTTTTCAGTAATACCCCAAAATCCAGAAATCCTAATCATAACACATTATTGTTTCTGGCTTTCTATTTTTAGTACTTACTACTACTACTACTCACTTTGAAGCAGTTGGTCCTCCCCCTCCACATGCCTCCTATTGGCATCTATATGCAGAGCAAAAAGTCAATGACAATTGGTATTTATTTTCCCTTCAAGTTGCTGTGCTCCTTCGCCTCTTCTCGAGGAGCCGGTGATGTTGTTCTGTTTGTATGTAGCCATTGTTTCTTGCCAGTGACTTTGGCAGCTGTGGGTGAGGCATACACAATGCCGTTGCGGTTTCAGTCAACCTTGCGTTTCTTCTACTTCCTGTTGAAATTCCATATGTACACTTTATTGACTGGGACGATAGGTGCAGCTTGTGGGACATTTTCTTTCTCTTTGTTTTACTTGTTGGTGATGTCTGTGTTTGCCGTCCAGCTGGACGTGGGTACCGTGAGAGATATATAGTGCACTTGTAAGTTCTGTCAAGTATTTGTGAATTCTCACCCAGTAACTGTTGAGCTATTGTTGGCAAACCTGTGCAGTTCCCTCTGGGACCACTGCAAAAGAGTTTAGGACTACAGGTGTTGGCAGTAAACCCACTTGGTAGCAGTCTGTACCACACAGATTCACTTGGTAGCTGTGGCTGAGCAGTCAGACTTCTCTCAAGAAGAGTTAGGCAGTATTTGGAGTAACAAAGATAGGGCAATTTACACAGTAGAACAAGCAGACACGAACAGAGCTTGGTGTAAAGATATATATTATTTATTTAAAAACACATCTATGAAAAACACACTGGCACTAATACGGCAAACAACTTCAATCACAATTACTATAAGTAGTATCAATCCCTAACAATATTTCGACAAGTCTAGGTTCAACGGCACCACTTATTTGCAGACAGAGGTGAATGCTTTAACCTAGATGGCACTCTAGTATTCGTTAGGAAGGGAGAGAAAAGGCAGGGTATGAAACCAACTCGGTACCAACACTTTTACGAAGCAAATGCAAGGCAAGTAAGGCAGGGTCTACTGTAGATCACAAAGTTCAGAGGCCAGGCCCACTCGGAGAGAGGCAAGCGATATGTCCCAAAAAGTATCACAGTGGAAATGCACTTCAAGTCTTTTGTAGCAAAATGTCACAGAAAGGTTGGACCAGTTTAGAACAAAAGTTAAGAAGTCTGGAGGCGACCCAATGGAAGGTAAGGATTAAGACACCTCACGCTAACCGTCACAAGGGAAGCCAGGCGGACACAGTACCTTGTAGTGAAGAGACAGCTCTCGGCGGGGCAGTTGTTCTGGTGGTGGATGCAAGTCGGGGCTTTGCCAAGAGAGAGATGCTTCGTCGTCGAAGGAAAAGTTGAAGATCGTTGCACCACCAGGGAAGAGACCAGCCGCGAGTGCTCCGTCACAAGGCACCACCTTTTGGTCGCGGTACGGGTTAGTGGCTATCCGGTTGCCGGGGTGCTCAGCACGGGCAATTCGACCACTAGCCTCCTGGAAGCGAAGAAAAAGCAAGGGACTGGTTGTTCCCACAGTCAGGGGAAGAAGACTCTCCGGCGGGAGATCTCCTCTGTCGTTGGGAAGTGGTGAGTCGGTTCAGCAGGGCTCCACCAGAGGTGTCGTCGTTGCAGGTCGGCTCAGCTTTACCCTCGTCGGATTCTTAGGTCCTGTGGCGACTTCTGAAGTTCCAGTCCCAAAAGCCCTGCTTTTATGCAGAAAACCCCCATTCATTCAGCCTACTGTCAATCAAACATGCTAAGTGGTGAGCGGGGGGCTCACCACTTGGGCCAATCACACCAGAGTGCGACTTGAGTTGGCAAGGCAACTCAGTCCAGGGTGCCTAAACCCCCTCCCACACCCCCTGTGGTACCCAGACAGAATGGCACCACTTTGGAGGGCTTCTGTGCAGAAGCCCGCCAAAAGTGGAACAAAGGGCTCAACCTTTGGTTTGAGTTACAGAGACGAACACATACGCCATTTTAAAACCGAGTTCTGGCAGAAAATACCAACCGGTAGATTTATTTAAGATAAATAAACCGGCGTATGTTAGAGACTAATGTGAAAAAGTATTAGCCTCCAACAATGGGAAGAATCCCATAGGAATATATTCGCGGTCGAATATAAAAAGTAGTATCCACTGCCACCAGCCAAAACTCGACGAGGGGGGACGGGACAGTGCCCCTCGAAAACAGACCCAGGGGTAATCGAATTACCCCTACAGTACGTCCACAATAGGATGGTTTGTACTAGTTCTGTTAGTAAATTTAGGTCTAGTAAAGCCAATGGTGACTTTACATGCCCTGGGAGACAGTAGTCAGTCCCAGGGTATGGAGTCTATGGTGGGGATCCTCTAGGACACCCCAGTGTTACGGCACAGAGGGTGCGGTGTAACACACATAGCAAAACACATGAGACCCTATGAGTAAAAGACCCCATAGCCCATAGAACACATTGGGCCTCATTCCGACCCTGGCGTTAGCCAGGCGCTATTAGCGCCTTGGTTCACGCCGTTAATTTATCGATTCCGCCATGGTGAATGGCGGAATTACCGCCCATTCCAAGGTTGGCGGGGCGGTAATTCCCCATTCACCATGGCCCTTCCCATTCCCATTTTTGCCCATAGGGCTCTATGGGAATGGGGAAGGCGCTAATTACGGCACCGCAATTTCGGTGCCGTAATTAGCTCCGAGGTCCCTTAGCGGTTGGTTTTTAACGCCTGCAAAAAGCAGGCGTTAAGTACCAACCCGCAAAGGGAACTCGGAATAGGGCGGTAAGGGTTTAACGGCACCGGTCTCGTTAACAGTGACCGTTAACCCTTACCGCCCTACTCGGAATGACCCCCATTGACATTCAAAGAAATCAACCACATTCATGTCCAAGAGTGGGAGAAAAGAGTCTCACTCTTGGCAGGATGAAAAAAAAAAACTCCAGAAATCCAGCAAAGCTGCTGGGGGACTCACTAGGTTAGGAAATTCAGCCTAAACAGAGAATTCTCCCTAACAGCTATTAGCATTCGAAATTGTACATGCAGGAGTAAGAGGTGCATGCATTCCCCTGCCAGTAACAATTTTGTGCGGAGTGAAATGGTGATCTGCACCTGGTGAGTTGTGTAAAGTGAACAAAGCAAGTGGTAAACAGTGGAGCCAGTTTTTGCCAAGTCCCACTGAAAGCTTTGATAAGTGCCCTTTAAGCAAGCCACTCAGCCTCTCTGCTACACCATTTGATCGTGGGCAGTATACTGAGCATAGGTGGTGCTTTATCCCAAGGAGTGCTGTAATCTATTTGAAGCGGTCACTGGCAAAGTGTTGCCATTGTTTGACCTCAACTCATCACAAATTCCCCACCTTCAGAAATATCTCCCACACTAAAAATGTAGCTGCTGGGTTAGTGTAATTGTTGGCACAGGTCCTGCCTCAAGCCAACGGGAAAAAGGACAAACAATAAGCCTGTACCTATAATAGGCACATCTGTCATGCATATCAACATCATCAATATAATAGTGCCGGAAGGCTGTCTTTAGAGTATGCCCACCAGAAACATCTGCCATATATGCAATTCCCTATGAATTCAGCCACTAACTCACAAAGCTTTGGCACAAACATCTTTCACTTATTTCTGAATCCATGTGTTCTTTTGACACATGGGCCGGATGATGGAGTTGCTCAATGCTACATTAAGTGCTTCTCCCTGCAATTCAATTATATGGACAATGGGGAATGCATTGAAGGACTATGCAGTGTCGCTGCCGTTGGGTATTTGAGAACCCTGAGTCATTGTGAGTACTTTCTCCTGTGTACCTGGATACAATTTTGCTGTTCCTTCAAGCAGGTAGGCAGCCTCCTTTGCGGCTCGGTCAGCCATATCGTTCACCTGGGAAATAAAGTCCTGGCCACCCGTGTGGGAGAAACTCACTTTATTACTGCTACCTCTACTGGGACGGTCAACACCCCAATTAGCTGCTTTAGTAACTCTGCATGCTGGACAGGGGACCAATCGCTGTCTGAGACTGTGATGACCAAGTGCCCCCTGTCCATGTAGGAGGCACAGTCATGAACATATTCTACCAGTGCAGCGGGCTGTGCTACGAATTTGTCTGGGTTCACTACGCAGCAGCTTACAACTTCAACTTCAATTGCTGGGTTTGTCAGTATCACCTCCTATCCTTGGCCCTTTGAGTACTCAATGTGGATTTTGATTTTGATTGCGAAAAGTGAGTATTCTATGTTTAAAAATATGTTATGATTGCTGCCTTCTCTATTGCAAATTCTGCAGCTGCAAGTGCTTATTCGCAGGTCTAACAGTCCATTGTAGTACACCAGGGACATGTGCCAGCACAAACACATCCACAAGGGGACAGTACACTATTAGGACAGAACTACACAGGAATAATGGTGCTGGCAAGGAATCCTTTCCCGTTCCTGCAGAATATAAGGCCCCAAGAGGAGTGCCCACAGACCCCAAGTGGGGACCGGGCATACTTTTGTGAACTCTGCATCTGCGGGACCTCCTTGGTGGTGCACATGAGACTGGCCTGTAATCGTCTGGCCCATGCCTCCCGGGATGGTGGCTGGAATACCTTCAGCTGGCTTAGGAAACTGAGGATCTCGCTAGGGCCCCAAAAATGTATTAGGGATCTTCCAATAGCAGGTAACGGATGAGACACCAAAGTAATCCAAAAGGAGTGCACAACAAGCAAGAAGTAGCACTGTTTTTTACAGGTCCAGACACAGCTGGGAGAGCACAATTCAAACAGCACTGTGGAGCAGAACTGAATGAAAGTAGCTGTTGTTGCCCCCTACTGCGGCTAAAGATTTGATAGAGTTTCTCAAACATTGGTTTAAGAAAAGTTTGCAACAAATATTAAACCATCCTACGAAGCTTATTGGCTGGAATAGATCAGTCCCCTATGGCTAGAAATATGTTACCCACTCCTGATTAGAGAAGGCCATCTTGACTTCATCTGTCCAGCACACACCATCATTATGTTCCAAACCTGTCTGCACATCCCCAAAACGATGTACATTTTGATTCAGTTATTCAAGTGACCACCAGAACATTAATATCTACCAAAGGCCAGTTCTCATGAGACACACAAAACAATCACTTGGCAATGAGATGCTGTTCACGCAGCATCTAACCAATGAGGTGACCCGCTGACATCAGCAAGCACACAAAACACTGTTGCACCCTACGGACACTGAAACTCTCTCAGGCCCATCTGTCAAGGGGTGATTTGAAACCGCTTACCCCACCGTGATCTAGCTCTTGTTCGCCTGAATTTATTAGCTACATTTTTTTCTTTCCCAGTGTGTGCCTGGGTGCCCGGCTCTCAGACCTCAAAAGTATCAGTTGGACCCATCTCCTAGCAACTACAGTCTCCTGGGAACGATCAGCTTGCAACATTTCTCCAGCACACTGCTGTGGCTGAGTGCTCAAGAAATTCATGTCAGCCCACAAACACTGGGCCTGTCACTACAAAAACTCAAGTGACTTACTTACCTGTGGCTTATGGCTTATGTCCCAACATGACTGTGGTGTGATTCACAATATAATGTACTACCACTTCTAACCCTGGCCCCCAATCCCCATCGCCCCTGGGTGCTCCCACTCCCACTTCTCCCCATGGACTTCTCAAGCTACACCTGCACAAAAGGCGCATAAGTTACACATACATTACATTTCAATGTAACCATGCACTTTCCTGTATCAGGTTCACTCTACCCAAGAACTAAACACAGGCTTTCCTGTGAGTGTCATGTAACTAAGTAGCCCTACTGTAATTGTGCCACAATGTCTCAGGGCCACCTTGTGTGCTTTATAAATGTAAAAAAATAAATACAGTAAATGTTCAGCTTTCAATGATGTCCCCAGCCAGGAATGCTCCTTCCCTTTTCCCTGTCACTCCCGCAACTGATTACCTGATCCCCCCCTTGGCAGGGTGAATTTGCACCCTTACCGCACATTCAAGAGGCTTTTGTTCTGAAACTGGAACTTTGAGTATGTAGGTTTGATCCTGGTTGGTGAGTTATTCACTCAAGGGCCCCTTAGTCTGTGGTTTTGTGTTTCTGCATATCCTCTTCTACTATTGTTTTCCATAGACTTAAATTGGCCCTTTAATTGGCTTATGGGAGTCATACCTTGAACTGAAGCTCTTTGAGAGGGTCTCCCCTTGCATCTCCTCCAGTCAGTTACTGTCTCGGCTACACCTGTGATCTACAACTCTGACTTATCTCACTTTTCCCCTATTTACTTGGTCCCTTTATTTTCAATGGGGCACTTTTACCAACTCTTTATATCAAGAACTGGATGTGTTGCTAATACCTATGATTTATTGTGCAGTTTTACATCATTGCCTTAAACAATAAGTTAGCACATTTCAGGAAACATTTGTGTATCACTATATGTTACTTTTGTATCTGATTTCTCAGAGTGCAAAAATACCATATTGGACTGGTATTGTCAGTGTGTCCTAAATTTGGGTGGCCCTTTGCCCTTTGTTAGCTACATGTTAGCACCCTTTTCTCCCTCTAGGTGCCATCTATAAAATATGGTGTACATTTGTTGTTGTATTTTACTACATGCTAGAAGTGTAGGAGTAACTTTGCATTCTTCATGTGTGGCCATTTGGGTCCTGAATATGTCTATTTGATCTATACTTTTATTTTCCCCAGGAGACCCTTTTTGGTTCACCCCTCAAGCCTATATGTACAGTGCCTGCAACCAGGAAGTGGGCTTACACTTAATATCAGGAGTGGTAAGGGTCTCTACTGACAATCACTGTTTTTTACTACGTGCTACATTACACCCAAAGTACTAATTTAACCCGATATATATTCAGTGTGACATTTTATGTGTGTATTTTTCAGCATACCATTGTTGTGCATTCGTTAGGGTTGCTATTGTGAAGGTAGTTCCCTGCCTGCCTTCGCCCCTCCCATAAATTGATTCTGACTGCTCTGCCACTGCTACCGTTATACGGATTTACGGTCCACATTTTGGTCAGATCATTTTTTGTCATTAGGTTAGATGGTTTCACACCCCAGAGTTGTGGAAAATCTCCCTAACAAAACTGGAAAGAACAATGCACGGCAGTGTGTGACAATTTGCAAGGTACCTCTACTTCTCCCCAAGGTGGAGCCATTTCCCATCAGGCTAGGGAGGTGCAGCTGCTACCCATTAGTCCCCTTAGAGTGCCCCTAGGGGTAGTATAATGTGGGAGGACCTCATGGGGAGGCACTATCCCTCTGGGAAAATGACGATCACCTAGGGTATACCCCATTGGCCAACGTCACACCCCAACCTTCCTTAACACCCCACCCCACTTCCTTGCAAGTAGACCCATGTATTTCTGTAGTGTAGGAGAAACAACAACAACAGAAAGTACTGGGACGAAGAACAGGAGACGTGAAGATTAACAACTGTACTAGTACTGGTATGAGGTGGCCAGGAGGGTGCATGAAGATGAATCCATCAAGATCAACAAAAAACTTAGGCAATTCACCAATGTGGACTGGTAACAATGTAAAAGAAGAGAAGAAGGACTGAAGACTTCATCAAACTCAGCCGGGAGAGGCAGCAGGTGTGGAAACCATCCAGAGCGGGAGTTTTAAATCCTGTCGGCTGAGCCCGGATGTGAAGAGCAGAGAACGCTGGCAAAGCACTGTGGGAGTTCTCTGTGGTTCAGCGTGAGCGGACACAAACATGATGCAGGAACGAGAGTCGAGCAGACCAGTAGAGCGCGAAACAGTCGCAATGCTGCAGAAGCTGAGGAGAGAAGCCCGATGAGCGGAGAGATGCGCCCCAGTTCCAAGAAGCCCCAGTGGCGTCCCGCATTCTAAATGAAGCTATCGGAAGATATGAGAGACCTGGAGTGAACACAGTGGTGGAAGAGATGCAGGCTCAAGAGGCTCTCTGTTGGCCCTTTGTTAAGGGTGCATTAAGCATCGAGGAGAACTTCCTGGTTGCAGTGGCAACATTAAAACAACTGACCACCAGAAAAGGGTTGAGGACCCTAACTGAACTGCATCAAGCATCAGAGGAGAACTTCCTCATCGCAGGGGCAGCAACAAGACACTGACCTCCAGAGAAGGTTCTGGGATCCCGACATAAGTATATTAAATATCAGAGAAAAGCATCCTCGTCACAGTGGCAGGGAAAAGTCCACTGAGGCCCAGAGAAGTACCTTGGGACTTTGCCAGTACCAGGAGAAGGGAGTAATTCCCCATGGGTTAGGTGTGGACTACATTGGCATGAGGGAACCAATATCAGGAGAAGGGAGTTGTTCTACTGGTTCTAAATGTTGGCTGATGCAAAGGATTGTTGGAACCATAAAGCCAGGGGAAGGGAATCTTTCCCCCGATATCCTTTTGCCAAACAACATTACATCCTTTTGCCAAACAACATTGCATTCTTTTTGCCAAAGAACATTTTTGGGAATACCACCCAGAGAAGGTACGCTCTGTTGAACGTATTATTTAGTTGTAGTATGACGGACAAAAATAGGTTGTGACACAGGATGGTGAAGTTTGATTATGACATATCCTTTAGTATTAGTTTGAGCAGGGAAACCATGCTTAGAAGAAAAGGATAGTAAGGGTTTTCTTCCTGATAAACAATAGTACTTGACAACCAAAATGCAATCCTTGTGTCAGCATCCTTCTTCGACACCCTTACAAATGCAACACACTACATGATTCACATATGCCTCTCATACATAGCTGCCACTCTTTTGCACACATTTCTATGCTAACTAATCTATCTATCTATCTATCTATCTATCTATCTATCTATCTATCTATCTATCTATCTATTTTTATTTTGGGCCTCAAAGCGCTCACAAAGACAGACAACATAAAACAAGAAGACTCAAGCATCTGTGTGACAGCCAGGGCTATTAGGTTTCCCCTTCATCGAAGAGGTGCATCTTGAGTCGTTTTTTAAATTGTGGTGAGAGAGACACTATCTTTGATCACAGGGGGCATAGGGTCCCAAATCGTGGGAGCCCAGTGAACAAAGTTAGTACCACCAGTTTTAGTCAGTGTTTTCCATTGATGTTGTAGAATATTTTTACTGTTGGATCGAAGACTTCTACATGCAGGGGCCTTGGTTAATCTCTTGGTGAGATAGATTGGGGCGGACCCCGCCAGGCATTTGTAAATCATAACCGAGCACTTGAATTTTATTCAATGTTGTACTGGAAGCCAGTGAAGTTTTCTTCTGGCTTTTGAGATATTTTTCTGTCTATTTAGTCCAAACACGGCCCTAACTGCACCATTTTTCATGGTTTGTAGTTTTGTGATGTTACCTTTAAACGTGCCCATTAAGAGGCTGTTACAATAATCCAACTTGGAAATAACTTTTGCTCAGGCAATCAGTGCTAAATGTTTCTCAGATAGGTATGGTCGTATTTGCCAAATGAGATTTGTATAAAGTGCACATGATGATCTTAAATAAGAGACATGCCTTTTATAAGAGAGATGAGAGTCCATAAAGATTCCCAGAGTCTTGAAATGCTCAGACACGCCAATGAAGCTGTTATTAATCTTGAATTTTTTAATAGTTCACACAAGTTTCCTGGATCCAACAATGCTTTTCCATGCATAGGTATATCATGCAATATCTACCTCGTTTGAGACTGTAACATGCCTTTTGGGTTTATCAGTCATTAATCACTGACATAGCATCTATGCTGCGCCTGAACAATAAACATATCATGGCTAATATAAATTAATCTCTGCTAATAACTGGACTTTTCCCTGTAATTATAAATGCTATAGTCACATGAAATGTAATTCTCTATTTATTTACCCTTTTCATGTATGTTAAGTATATGGTCTGCCAGTGGTCACACATCAGAAAGTGCTTCAAAGCTACAACAATGGCAGTAAGGTGTCATACACATAACAACTAAATCATAAAACGCATGCAATGTTTAAGAGCAGTGATAAGAAGACCAACAAAACATAGAAATCCTGTTTTATATGTGCTTCTTTTTGTGTATTGAAATATGCAGCCAATGTGAAAAATGGCACCTACCTGGCTGGCGTGTCCCAGGAATCTTGGGACAGTCAATGGCTGAAAAAGAAATGTGACTTTTTTAGTTTCAGTTTCATGAGAGGGACACATATTATAACACCATTAATAGTTAAAATGAAAGCCATATCCATGATCATCCAGATAGATAGTAGTGTTATATAGGATTACCACACAAAGCAAGAGAGATACTTGAGACTAGTCTTATTTGATAGATCTATTATTTTTGTGTGTCTAACAGTTTATCGTCTTGTTATATACAAATATTTCTGATTCATTCTAGGAAAGGAAATTCAGAAGATGGGTTTCTGCCTTATGTCCCTGTCACAGAAAACAGGTTTATGTATCAATTTCAGGGGATGGCAAACAGAGGCGATTTATTAATAGGCTTGTAGATCAAGAAACCACAGCATATTTCCTCTAACCAGGACTCACCTAACTGCCCTCCAGATCCTTTACTTTTGTAGATCACTGCTCACCCAATCAGAGAAGATTTGCCAAAACAATGGCCCCATTCATTACACTCAATGGTTTTTCTGATCATGGGGAATAATGACATACAATGACGTCCTTCTGGTCGAACATACCCAATGTGGGCATAACCCTCGACCTCCGGAAACAATTCTGGTCTAGCCTCCTCAACTTAGGGGCATTGGCCCTCCACCCCCAAAACAACATCCAGTTTCAATCCATGATCCAGTATACAATCCAGTTCATGCTGGATTGTTCTGCAATGCTCAGGCTTGTGACATTGCCCCAATAACCCCGAAGAGAGCAGACCCAGCATCCGTCCATCCCCAGGCACATACATTAACCAGTTTGTAGATAAATGAGTGTTGCCTTCAGACAACACAGTGAGCAATGGCCTAATAAAAGTATGCTAGAAAAGAAAATTAAAGGGTATATGGCTGAAGTGACATCATATGGGAGTGGTCAAATTTGCCTCATTTCATCTAAGTTTCCCAAGAGTCCTCCTGTAAAGAAATGCCCTTCCCCTCATCAAGTCTTCCCCCTCTTTCCCCAAGCAGCCTAAAGTCTCTCTGCTGGATCTCGATGACTGCATGTATCAAATTCAAGACCGTTTGCATCATTCACAAGGCTGTCTGGGGCCTGGGACCTCTGTAAATCCAGCATTCCCTCTCTAAATACCTCCCTGACAGAGTTCTTCGGTTCTCTAGCTCAAACTCTCTTCTGGTCAAACCCCTTTCCTTAGCAGGTTCCTCCCTCCGGAACAGCCCCTCTGCCCCCCTCAAACTTGAGCTGGATCTTCTTAAGTTCAATAAACTTCTCAAGACTTTCCTTTTCTCCTCATCCTTCCCTCTCCCCTGCTAACGCCTCTCTGTCACTGTCACTGAGGCCTAGTCCCTTCTGAATCCTACAGGGGCCAGACCGCCCCTCCTACCAGTACTCCCAGCATCCCCTGTTTTCTTAACTATGTCCCTACCCCGCAAATTGTGTTGGGGCGCCTGGAAATACTTGTTTATAGGCGCCATACAAATGTTCAATAAATAAATAAAATAAAAATGTCTTCCCAATATAAATGTATTTATTTACTAAAACGACATTCTCCCTCATCAAACATGGCTGTAAGAATATCCAGACTCTATAGGATGGTACACGTGTTTTTATTTTATACACTCAAATGATTTGGAAACTTGATGGTATGGGACTGAGGGGCTCAATATACATGACAATGGAAAAGCCTCAAAGGCATACATGCAAAAATGCATGTTATTATGTGCAGAGTGAACTCATGAATGTAATAATTCTTCCTCAAAACGTATGCTCAACTTTGTACGTCTTGATCAAATGTAATCATACATCTTGGGCTACTGTAAAGAGTACATCATGACAGCGTATGCAAATAGCTCAATGGTGGAGACTCACGCTGATGTCTCAATGAATTCTTGTTTTTTTTTCTTTTTTAGAATAATTGGCACTAAATAACCAGGCATAGCAAAGTATTTATCCAAAAGCCTCTGCTGATAGTGATTATTCTGTATTTCCTGATACAGCATCTTAAATCAAAGGATCAGGATTTTTTCGTGCACTGCTATGCTTCAAAAAGCATTCAATTTGGGCTGTCATGTCTTCCTAAACTCTTCTTGACATGATCTGAGGATCCACTCTTATCAGGTAATGTGTTTGATAATTTTTGAGTGCCTCACGTCCAGGAGAGAGATGTGCACTATTGCCCCAATGAAGCATTAAGTGGTAAAACTGTTCCTGCTATCCACTTTGAGGCTCTCCTGATCTGATCCAAGGTAAGGGCAGGATGGTACACCACAACGTTTAATAAAAAACATTGTGGTCAACAGTTGTAGTTCATAAAGAAACATTTGTATTACATTGTATTGAAGCAGGAATTATAGAGTGCAAACTAAGGCCAAAGGGCATATAGACACTAAACTCCAAGCAAGAGTTAGGGGGGGTCCAGGGGAGATACAGATTACACCAATGCCTAGTTGTTATTGTTATTGTTATTTTGCATTTATATAGCGCCTTATATACCATTGGTATGGTTTGAAGGCGCTGGTAGGTTGAACGCCCTTGGGAACCGAAGTTCAGATCAGTAGAGAGGAGAGAGAGTCAAAAGGTGCGTGTGAGCACCTGGTATGTGTGCAGCTCGTGCGGTATCCGTGTAATAGCTGCTTTCTAGCGGTAGGTGTGATGGTTGAGAGGTCAGGAGTATGTGTTCGTTCTGACAGGATTTATCCAGACCAGATGTGGCTGCGTTAGGCCTGAGGAGAACGCCTGGCTGGGGGTGTGTAACCAGCAGTGATTACTTAGAATGATGTGGAGTGAGCGGCGAATGTTGGTATGAGAACAGTTATACCGAATGGTGTCATAGTATCTCTGTGTTCTAGTTGAGTGGTGATGTAAGGAGAGAGTAAGCGTGGTGGTGAGATATGGTGGGTTATATGCCCTTTCAGACATTCTCTGCATTCCAAACCATACTATATACATCACACAAATTCTATGTGCTCCAGTCCGTTCCATGCACTCCTTTCTACTCCATGCATCCCAGTCTGCCCCATACATTCTGGTCTGCTGCACGCATTTGTGTATTCCGGCTTGCTGGATGCTTTCGAGTCCGCTCCGCGCGCTCCAGTTCACCGTGCGTACTCCAGTCATGGTGGGTTATATGCTCTTTCGAGCGTTCTCTGCATTCCAACCATACTATATACGTCACGACAATTCTATGTGCTCAGTCCGTTCCATGCCCTCCTGTCTGCCTCACGCATGCACTCCTGTCTGTCCCATTCATGCACACCTGTGTGCCTCACGTATGCACTCCTGTCTGCTCCATGGATGCGCACCTGGCTGGTCCATGGTCTACGCATTCGGCAGCTCTACGTATTCATCTATTCTACACACTCATCCGTATTGGATGCAATCTGTGCGTTTTCGTTCTATGTACTTGTCCACTTGTTCACTCTGGGGACTCGTTTGCTCCAGGCACTCGTTCGCTCCGGCATTCATCCGCTTTATGCCCTCACATGTACAAAGCATTCACCTGTTTTACGCACTTATCCTCTCTACGCACTCGGCTCCTTAATGCACTCTTCCCCTCTACGCACTCTTCCCCTTTACGTACTCTTCCCCTCTATGCACTCTTCCCCTCTATGCACTCTTCCCCTCTACGCACTCTTCCCCTGTTAGGCAGAAACCTGTGCAGTTCCCTTGGGGACCACTGCAAAAGATTTAGGACTACAGGTGTTGGCAGTAAACCCACTCGGTAGCAGTCTGTACCACCTAGATTTACTTGGTAGCTGTGGCTGAGCAGTGAGACCTCCCTCAAGAAGAGTTAGGCAGTATGCACAGTATACACAATAGGCACTCAGATACAATAGCACAAGCAAACACTGACCAGAGCTTTGGTATCAAGGTATATAATTATTTATTTAAAAACACACTTATTGAAACACTCCAGCACTATTATTGTAAATCACTCTAAACACAGTTACTATTATTATATATACATTCCTTATTCCTTATCAGACAAGTCTTAGTTAACACCACTTATTTCCAGCCAGAGGTGAGCGCTTAACTATAGATGGCACTCCAATAAGTTAATGAAAAAGGAAGGGAAAAAGGCAGAATGTAGGAAAATACACCACACTTATACTTAGGAACTCTTAAGGAAGGCAGGAAAGTCAAAAGTTACTTGTGAGCCAAAGTCCATCGGTCGGGCCCACTCTTGGAGAGAGCAGGGCACAAATGCACCCAAGATCACACAATGACAACAGGCTTAAAAAGTCTTGCAGGGAGTTCAGAAAGGTTTTAGTTAGGTTTCAGAAAAGTTTAGCCAGGGTGTCCCAGGCTAACCCAGGGTCGAAAGCCGGGGGCTAAATTTACCCCGTACAGTCGGTTGCAAGGGAAGCCAGGCGGAACATGGTACCTTATTTGGAAAGGATCCTCCAGCGGGGGCAGTTGTTCCTGGCAGCGATTGCAAGTCACGGCGTCGTCCAGAGGAAGAGAAGATCTCAACATGGAGGAAAGATGAAGGTCGTTGCACTGCCAGGGAAGAAACCAGCCGCAGAGTTTTCCGGTTAAAGGTACTACCCTTTGATTTGCGGTAGTGGTAAAACGTGGTATCCCGGTTGCCGGGGTGCTTGGCACAGGCAAGGCGGCCACGAGATGCTCCAGGAAGTGAAAAAGGAAGCAGACTGGTTATCCCCACCAGTCGAAGGAAGAAGACTCTCCGGGCTGGAGATCTCCTCTGTCGTTGGGAAAAGTGGTGAGACGGTTCAGCAGGGCTCCACCGGTGGTGTCGTCGTAGCAGGTCGGCTCAGCTTCTCCCTCGTTGGATTTTTAGGTCCTGTGGCGACTTCTAAAGTTCCAGTCCCCAAAGCCCTGCTTTTATGCAGAAAACCCCCATTCACTCAGCCTAGCTGTCACTCAAACATGCTAAGTGGTGAGCCGGCCGGCTCACCACTTGGGCCAATCAGGACGGAGTGCGACTTGAGTTGCCTAGGCAACTCAGTCCAGGGTGCCTAAATCCCCCCTCACCCCTCCTAAGTACCCCAGACAGAGTGGTACCACTTTGGAGGGCTTCTGTGGAGAAGCCCGCCAAAAAGTGGAACAAAGAGCTCAACTTGGGTTGGAGTCACAGAAGCGGACACAAATGCCATTTTAGAACTGTGTTCTGGCAAAAAATACCAACCGGAGAATTAATATTAAATAAATAAACCGGCGGTATGTTCGAGGCTATAGGAATTAAATAATTAAAGTTGGTAGCCTCGAACAATGGGAAATCCCAGAGGGATATATTCGCGGTCGAATATAAAAAGTAGTATCCACTGCCACCAGTCAAAACTCGATCAGGGGGGATGGAGACGTGCCCCCTCGACTAACAGACCCCGGGGCATTCGAATTGCCCCGGCCAGTACGTCCACAATATGATGGTTTGTACTGGTTATGTTCAGAATTTGAGACTAGTATAGTCAATGCTGACTTTACATGCCCTGGGAGACAGTAGTCAGTCCCAGGGTATGGAGTCTATACTGGGGGGGTCACTATGACACCCCTGTGTTACTGCACTGAGGGTGCTGTGTAACACACATCACAAAAACACATGAAGCCCTATGGAGTAAAAGACCCCATAGCCCTTTAAACACATCTAGAGTCAAAGAGACACACTCAAATCATGTCCAAGAGTGAGGGTAAAAGGGTCTCACTCTTGGCAGGAGAAAAAAATAAACCCCAAAAATCCAGCAAAGCTGCTGGGGGACTCACTAGGTTAGGAAATTCAGCCTAAACAGAGAATTCCCCCTAACACTCGCCCGCCAGCCTAATGGACAGGAGGATTTAATCCACTCCTGGATGAATCTCATACCTCTAGTTGATGACATACATCCTAGAGAGACCATCAGCATTTTGGTGGTGACACCTTGACCTATGTTCTATGGTCAAATCAAAGGTTTTCCTTTGCAAGCTGTATGACCTACAACCCTTTGAGGAGCATCAGTTTTTTTTAAAGTTATAGGGGATCTGGTTGACCAGTCCCTCAGAAGTTGTTACAACTTCTGAACCTGTGTTAGGCTTTTTCAAGGGGCCCTTATAAAGTATTCCCTTAGATCTAGAGGGGCCACCAGAGGTCCTCACCACCTCTCTTGTGGGAGCAGGTTGGGTCGTAGGCCTCTTGGTTGGAGGGGTTAGGGTTAGGCAATTTACCTGCTTCCCCTTCCTCTTAGATCTAACCTTACCTACTTTAGGAGTTTCCCCCCCTAATATTAGGATTAGGGTTGGGGTCTTCAGTAGAAGGTCCAACAGTCTAAAGGGTTTTGGCCTTAGACTTTTCTTTCCTGGTTTTCCACCAGCATTGAGAATTACCAGTTCTCTCAGGCCTAGGTAAGGGTCCAGTAGGTCTATCCTCCTCTTGATCAGAAACAGGGGGGGTCACAGACTCTGAAACTGGGGGAACAATGATGGAGTTTGGTTGGGGCTACCATTTCCCTAATGTACTAGCCTGAAATGTGCCTGGGTTAGAGGTCAACTTACTAACACCAGGGCTTGTAGTGGGGGTCTCAGTAGAGGTTTCCACAGGCTTAGAGTGGTCCCTTAAGGTGGCCTCTCTAGCCAATTTGGTTAGGTTCTGGTTCTCCATACTGGGAGGCCTGGGGGTATGTGACACTACTCCTAGAGTTCTCAGGTCATTCCCCAAAAGGACTTTCCAGGCACCTCAGTCTGCACACTGACAGAGATCCTCACTGTCATGTTGTTACACTGAATGAGAGCTGGTAGAATAGGAACCATTTGGACAGGGCCTCCAGACATCTTAGTGGGACCATTGGGTGCTTTTGCCACATCCTCAGGTTGAAAGAAGCTTTCATCCACTACTGTTCTGCTGGCCCCAGGTTCTCTCCTGGCAGGAGTATCCTGCCATTGACAAGAACACTGTCCATATAATACACTTTAGAGTTTGCAGGTAGGGAGTTATACACAGCCATATTCTGGGACTTAACCAGATCCATGGACTCTATAGACACAGTTGCTTGAAGACCCAAGGGTTATTCAGCAAAAGCTTCAAAGTGAGCACTAGCCATCTGTACTTAATCCTCAGGAGTGAAGGCTAAGGAGACTGTGCTGATCCCTGCAGGTTTACCCTTGCATCTGGGATCCCCTTTTATGGTCAGTGGCCTTACAGATATAGCATTGTCCAAATGCTCTCTGAAAGGGTGGCTTGTTCTGACCTCCTTCTGGTTGTTGACCAGAAGGTACACTAGCCTGATTTGGTTTACCCTGGTGCTTACCCTGGTTATTTTCTTGTTTGTGGCCCTCTTTGGTATGGGAGGTATTAGAATTCTCTGGATTCACTTTAGGTGGCTGCTTTCCCTCATCCTTTTTCTCAGTGACCCCTGAATCCCTGTGAGTGGCCCTGTTGGCAACCCACAAGTCAGCAGCCTTAGCTAGTTTTCTGGAATCTAATTCCTTTGAATCAGCCAAGTGCTGTCTGAGCTCAGGAGAGCAGGCATCATAAATTGACTCCAACATAAACAAATTTCTCATACCTTCATAAGTGTTCACTTTGTAACCCTTAATCCTTCCCTCTAAGTTTTTCAAACACTCACTCACCCAGGTAGCCCAAGGGGTACCATCATTCTTTTTGAGGGTCCTAAACCTCTTAAGGTACTGGGAAGGGGTCTCCCAAATCTAGCTATCAAAGCTAGTTTCACACATTCATAATCCTTCTTATCCTCCTCCCCATTTCATTACCACATCAGTTGCAACAGGGGGAAGCCTAGAGAACAACCAGGGAAGTAACTCATTCCCTGTGATGTCGTGGAGCCCATGATTATACTCAAACAGAGACAACCAATCCAACACATCCAACGTAGGCTCATACATACCAATCAATTCCTTAGGCATCTGGGGTCTTTTAGGACTGGAACGTCTAG